>OY743217.1:22002576-22602576 GCA_963555745.1 Cardamine flexuosa | reverse complement strand
CATTTGACTTCTTCTAAAAAGTTGTTTATCATTCCCTTATCTATTACATATGTCAATTTTAGAGATTTTTGGGTTTGAGTTGATTTTAATGATTTGAGTGTGTGAGTAGTTAGATTAGGGTTATTAGGGGTGGATTAGTCTTGTGATGTTCTTGATTGCCTTGGGTGTCTAAGCTTGTTTGCAAATTCGTTTTTTTCCCTCTTGGGTGAGTGATTTTAATGCTTGTTCTTTTCCGGCCAGTTAGGGCATGATTTTAGATAGTCCCATGAGACATTGATTTATGTCACGACTTCACCTATTCAATTGTTATGAACTCTTCTCGACTTGAAAAAGCTGAATCTTCATGCCTGATCCGACTCCTCACATTATGCTGACTGGGTTGGGTACTGAGGCTCCTTACCACGAACCATGGACTAAGCTGGTTATGAAGTCTGTTGTTAAGGAAATCTCTTATTGATTGAGCATGTTAGCACCTGGGACTTTCTAGAGCATTCACTAGCTAGTTAATTCACCCATATGATCCCTATAGTTTTAATATCACTTGTCTCACCAGTTTAGAATGTTTGAGTAACAGTTTCGTAGTTAATTTAAGTCACTCGAGTGGACCTCTCGAGTGGCCTCGTCTGTTTTAAGTTTTCTGTGTTTTTGGTATCTCTGGCTATTTACTAAAGTGTGACAGCCTTTAGTGAGGTTAGTCTTTAGTTTATCTTTTATTTTGCATTCGTTTAGGTTGATAGATTTCACCAAACAACTTTCATATTTGGCTTGAACTAATTGCTAATGTACACATCCTCTTTGCTTAGTGCTATTCACCCAATGGACTGACACTTTTTATACTATGATTGATTGAAAAACTTGTGTTTTGTCTCTCTGTGCTTAGATTTGATTGCTTTGCTGTCTGTATTTGCATACTAGGCTAAAATACTAGTTTCAATTTGGCGCCATTGCCATTTGGGTGTTTTCAGTATTACAATTAGGATCTCATTGCTTTTGAGATCAAGTTCCTTTAAATTTTTATTTTGATACTCACTTCGGTACACTTTGTCTCTCGCAGGTACCACTCAGATTGACCCTCCACTCGAGCCCTCTACTCGAGCGTGCCACCATTCCCAATGGCAGGATCAATAGGTGCTCACGAGACCCCAACTCATCAAACAGACAGAGGCGGCATAGTACCACCACCTGTGAGTGATGGCTTCGAGATTAGGAGATGTGTCATCACTATGGTTCAAGACAACATATTCCTTGGTAGGCCAGCAGATGACCCCATAGCGCATCTTGATAAGCTTGAGAGGATATGTAGCCTCACAAAGATTCAAGGAGAAAAAGCAGCCCACTGGGAAACCAATCTTCATCCTGGCTCCATAACAACCTGGGATTCATGCAAGAGGTTCTTCCTTACCAAGTTCTTTTCATACAAAAGAACAGCAATGTTTCGCCAAGAAATAGCAATGTTTCACCAGCTGAAAGGTGAAAACACTATCAGACGCCTGGAAAAGATTCACAGGCTACACAAGGCAATGTCCACACCACAACTTCTCCAAAGATTCCCTGCTCTACATTCTATACAGAGGAGTACTCTCAATGTTCCGGATATGCCTTGACACTGCAAGCAAAGGAAATTTCCTTAATGCCGCTGTAAAAGATGGATGGGAGTTGGTAGAGAATTTGGCTAGGTCCGACAGCATTTCCAATGAGGAACATGAGAAGAGTATTAGGGATGCCAGAATGTCTGATGAAGGAGCAAGAGCTGAAATCAGGATCCTTACTGAGAAGTTTGAAATGATGTTGATTCACACTCAGAAGATTCAAGAACAGGCTGCATCTGATATGGATATCAAGTTATTATTACAGCAACTCGTCCGTAGTCAGGAACACACTACTAATTAATTGCGATCCAATGCTCTAGATGTCAATGACAAACTTCTTGTCATCACACAGAAGTTCAACATCCTCTCCTCTAAAGTTCATTACCTAGATAACAGCCAGATCAGTCATACACAACCATCAACAGAAAAAGCCCATGCTATTACCTTAAGGAGTGGCAGACAGTTACCACCAAGAGAGCCTGCAAAGATCACTGAGGACAGTGAGGACCAGGGTGGGGAGGATCTCCATAAGGAAGAATTGCAACCTAATGAAGCTGCAGAAGAGAACCCACTCGACCATACCACCCGAGTAAGTGGTCGAGTAGCTGCGAGCCCAGAAAAAATTCTGTACAGCCTAAAGGGAAAGACAAATTTTCTGAATCATCCTCCTATGTACCTCCTTTGCCTTTCCCAGGAAGGAATAAGAAGCAGTAGGCAGTTAAGTACAAGAAGCTATTCGAGAAACATCTGAAGGACGTTGAGCTTCATATACCCTTGTTGGATGCTTTGATGCTAATACCCCCAGCCCAGAAGTATATCAAATATATGGTTATGGAAAAGACCAAAGAAGCACAAAGTATGGTACTCTTCACTCATGAATAAAGTGCTATCATCCAGCAGAAAGTCATATGTAGAGAAAAGCTCCAAGATCCAGGTTCTTTTACTCTGCCATGCTCAATTGGACCCCTTAGCTTCAAAAATTGTCTTTGTGACCTAGGAGCTTCGGTGAGTCTCATGCCACTTTCAGTAGCACAGCGATTAGGATTCACAAATTTTTCCCCTAGCAGAATCTCCTTACTCTTAGCAGACATATCTGTTAGGCAACCACATGATCTCTTGGAAGATTTACCAGTCAGAATAGGACAACTAGAGGTCCCCACTGATTTTATAGTCCTTGAGATGGAAGAAGAACCCAAAGACCCTTTGATCCTAGGGAGACCATTTTTAGCAAAAGCTGGAGCTTCCATTGATGTGCAGAGTGGTACCATCGCTTTGAAGCTGGGAAAGGAAGTCATATAGTTTAACATCAAGTCTTCAATGAAACAACCCATGATGCAGATATTTGGGGTTGGAGAGATAGATGAATTGACAGAGGAAATGTTAAGAGAAGCAGTTGAGAAAGATCATCTGAAAACAGCACTGATCAAGTGTGATGAAGGAGGATACGTTCACTCGGAGATCTCTGACTATGAAATGAGTTTGAATGCGAAGGAACTTCCAGGGGTTGATGATGCTTTTGAAATTTTGATAGAATCAAAAGGAATAGCAGAACTCGAGGATGTCACTTGACCACGACACTCGAGTGGACCAATCGAGTCAACCAACTCTGCAAAGCACAGGCAAGGAACACCACTGGACCACCCATACAATACTATGGGTGGTTAGCCAGTCTTCAAGCATTTGGTCTATGAATGGTAATGGGAAGTGATCTTTTCTAGATGCATCATTTAACTTCCTATAATCAATGCACATGCGGTGGCCAATTATAGTTGTAGTTGGGATCAACTCATCTTTATCAGTTTTAATCACAGTTATTCCTCCTTTCTTAGGTACACAATGTACGGGGGACACCCATGTACTATCAGAAACAAGGTAGATTATTCCAGCATTTAAAAGCTTAATGATCTCTTTTTCACTACTTCTTTCAAGTTAGGGTTTAATCTCCTCTGGTGCTCTACACTAGTTTGCATTTCATTTTCAAGATGAATTCTATGAGTGCAGAGAGATGGATATAGTGGTTTTTTCCAGATACCAATACATCCTAATGACCAAGAGAAAACAACCTTCACCTGTCCTTATGGAACCTTTGCATATAGAAGAATGTCATTTGGCTTATGTAATGCCCTTACAACATTTCAGAGATGTATGACATCTATATTTTTGGATTTAATAGAGGAGATAGTGGAGGTATTCATAGATGATTTTTCAGTCTAGGGCACCTCTTTCTCCTCCTGTTTTTCTAATCTTACCAGGGTACTAGCAAGGTGTGAGGAGACGAATTTGGATCTTAACTGGGAAAAATGCCATTTTATGGTCACAGAGGGTATAGTTCTGGGGCACAAGATCTCTGGAAAGGGTATAGAGGTGGATAAGGTGAAAGTTGAAGTGATGATGCAGCTGCAGCCTCCAAAGACTGTCAAAGACATAAGAAGCTTCTTAGGCCATGCTGGATTTTACAGGAGGTTAATCAATGATTTCTCAAATTTGCAAGGCCCCTAACAAGGCTTTTGTGCAAAGAACCCAAATTTAACTTTGATGCAGAGTGCCTGAAGGCTTTCCATATGATAAAGGAGGCGTTGGTGTCAACTCCAGTAGTTCAAGCTCCAGACCGGAAGCACCCTTTTGAAATAATGTGTGATGCTTCAGACTACGCAGTAGGAGCAGTTCTGGGTCAGAGGATAGACAAGAAGCTGCATGTCATCCACTACGCTAGCAGGACCCTGGATGAGGCACAAAGCATATATGCAACAACAAAGAAAGAGATACTTGTTGTGGTACTCGCAATAGAGAAATTTAGAAGCTATCTAGTGGATCAGAAGATTATAGTATACACTGATCATGTTGCGTTAAGGCATATTTATGCTAAGAAGGACATCAAACCAAGACTAATGAGGTGGATCATCCTATTGCAAGAATATGACTTGACAATAGTAGACAAGAAGGGCATAGAGAATAGAGTTGCTGATCACTTGTCTAGGATGAGAATTGATGACCCGACACCAGTGGATGACTCTCTGCCTGAGGAACAGCTCATGTCCATAGGAATTCTCACTTGACAGGCCCACTCGACCTTTCACTCGAGTAAGGCAGTCGAGTCAAAGCACTGTGAGTCACCTTGGTATGCAGACATGGCAAACTACAAAGCCACTGGTTACAAACCTCTACACCTTGATGCTCACCATAGGGAAAAGCTGTATAGAGATGCAGGACACTATTTATGGGACGAGCCCTATCTTTACAAGAGAGGTCCTGACAGTTTATTTAGGAGATGCATTGTAGAGGAGAAAAAGTACAGGGAGTGCTTGAACGTTGCCATGGTTCTTCCTATGGTGGAAATTTTGCTATTTTCAAGACTACGCAGAAAATTCTTCAAGCAGGTTTATGGTGGCCAACAATGTTCAAGGACTCAGTGTGATGCATGCCAGAGTATGGGCAACATTAGTAGGAGGAATGAGATGCCACAAAACCCAATCCTGGAAGTGGAAGTTTTTGACTGCTGGGGGATAGACTTCATAGGACCTTTCAACCCACCATCTCATGGAAACAGCTATATCTTGGTAACTGTTGATTATGTCTCCAAATGGGTAGAAGCGATAGCATCTCCAACCAATGATGCCAGAGTAGTTTTGAAAATGTTCAAGACCATCATCTTCCCCAGATTTGGAGTGCCAAGGGTTGTAATAAGTGATGGTGGTTCCCATTTCATCAACAAGCAGTTTGAGAACCTACTAAGAAAGCATGGAGTGAAGCATAAAGTCGCAACACCTAACCACCCTCAGACAAGTGGTCAAGTTGAAGTCTCCAACAAGCAGATTAAAGCCATTTTGGCTAGAGTAGTGGGAACCTTTGATACCTTTTTATATAATTTGTATTTTCGTTTGATTTCTTCTACAAAGTTGTTTGTCATCCCCTTATCTATTACATATGTCAATTTTAGAGATTTCTGGATTTGAGTTGATTTTCATGATTTTAGTGTGTGAGTAGTTAGATTAGAGTTATTAGGGGTGGATTAGACTTGTGATGTTCTTGATCGCCTTGAGTGTCTACGTTTGTTTGCAAATTCGTTGTTTTCCCTCTTGGGTGAGTGATTTTAATGGTTGTTCTTTTCTGGCCAGTTAGGGCATGATTTTAGATGGTCTTACGAGCACGACCCATGCCTTGAGCCATTAGATAGACTGTTTCCGAGGTTTAGAGTACAATAGCATGAGGGTGGATACATCAGACATTGATTTATGTCACGACTCCACCTATTTACTTGTTATGAACTCTTCTCGACTTGAATAGGCTGAATCTTCATGCCTGATCCGACTCCTCACATTATGCTGACTGGGTTAGGTCATGAGGCTCCTTACCACGAACCATGGATTGAGCTGGTTATGAAGTCTGTTGTTAAGAGAATCCCTTATTGATTGAGGATGTTAGCACGTGGTACTTTCTAGAGCATTCAGTAGCTAGTTAATTCACCCCTATGATCCCTATAGTTTTAATATCACTTGTCTCACCAGTTTAGAACGTTTGAGTAACAGTTACGTAGTTAATTTAAGTCACTCGACCATACCAGTCGAGTGGACCTGTCGAGTGGCCTCATCTGTTTTAAGTTTTCTATGTTTTTGGTATCTCTGGCTACTTACTAAAGTGTGACAGCCTTTAGTGAGCTTAGTCTTTAGTTATATCTTTTATTTTGCATTCGCTTAGGTTGATAGACTTCACCAAACAACTTTCATATTTGGCTTGAATTAATTGCTAATGTACACATCCTTTTAGCTTAGTTCTATTCACCCAATGGATTGACACTTTCTATACTATGATTGATTGAAAAATCAGTGTTTTGTCTGTCTGTGCTTAGATTTGATTGCTTTGCTGTCTGTCTTTGCATACTAGGCTAACATACTAGTTTCAGAGCGCTACAGTGCTCAAGCCAATGTCAGCAGCAGATTGAAAGACTGCCCCCCCCCCCCCCAACCTGAGTAACACTGTCCCCAGTGATGTGTGAAAACCTCTTCTTGAAAGGAAGAAGATGGAGGGCTGGTGATGTGCTCAGTGCATAGAGAGTTGCAGGTTCCTTAGAGTTCTGCACAGCTTTGCTAGGATGTTGGCTTGTGGTCTTTGTAGAGGCTGATGCAGCATTAGACTCAACAAACTTCAGTTTGCTGTTGAGGACCTTAATCTTATGGTTCAAATCATCATAGGAGCAATCGATGTGGGTTCTGAGTTCAGTGAACCTCTTTGACGTCTCTTGAGTAGTAGTACTCTGACCTTGGAGGAGTTGTAGTAGAATGGGCTTAAGGTTGTGAGTTTAAATGCGGAATATAAGATGAAGTATAAGAAGTTTAAGAAGATTAGAAAGTAGAAGCATAAATGAACAAGTATAAAGTGACAAGTATAAGCATAATTTAGAGAGATGTTTGGAGCCCCTAAGGGCTTAAGCCACAAAGAAGGCGGATCCACATGTTTATATAGAGAAACCCCTTAGGTTTTTCTCTTTACCCAATGACAAAAAGGGTAAGAGTGGAGAAGATAAGGTTTTGTCCTATTCTCATTTGAATTCCGAAATAGGCTCCTTCCCTCCATCTTTTGGCTCCAAATCGTAGGTATTTGTGGATAAGGCTCTTAGCATCATTTGACCCTGCTTTTGCACATCCTGAATCTTTAACACGACTTTTGCACAAGACGTTTCTCAAAACCCGGATTTTGCACAAAGTCTTTGATGATGCTTTCTTGCCTTTCCTTTAGAACCGGGAGCGTGCAATATCCGGGTTTGTACGGATCCGTACATTCCGTACACAAACCCAAGATTTGCACGCCCTTATTTTGCACAATCCTCCATAAGCTTCTGTAAGTATTAGTGAACCCGAACTTTGCACGGTCTTCTCTAATGCTTTTGTAAGCCCGGACTTTGCACATGCAGCTTGACTCAATGTGTAGCTCGTGTTGTCTTCTTGATCTCAACACTCCCCCTCAAGCTTAGCCGTCGGTACAAAGGCGTATGTTTGGATCCCCATAGGCGTTACCTCGGTAAAACCCAAATCATAGAAGAAAACCTCTTGGGAAAAATAATCTATGATGAGGAAAAGAGCATAACGTCTATGGGTGTAGAGGATGCGAGTCAAGGATGATGATAGATTGGCGTGAAGACTTAAGTACCCAGATCTTCAAGGATAGCTTTGAGCGTTACCAGCCTTCTAGGCTTCCTCTTGTCTTGACGTTTTATTCCGCTTGCTTTTGCTTCAAGTCTCAATGATACTTAGGACAGAATCAATACTCTTGAGATGTGGTGGTGGTGATGATATCTTCATGTGGCTTCTCTAGCAAGACTCGGCATTTCCTCCTCCTTGCTTCACTTTGTTGACAACTCCAAGTGGTGACTTGACGAACTGACTCTTGCCCTTGTTGATGACATAAGTATAATCCTACACAGATAGATCCATCATAGCTTGATATTCCCACATCCGAACATTCCCAAAAGTGGTATTTTCCTGATGAATGCACAAGTAGAGGCTGAACGTATGAGTGGAACTTGATCTTGTATGTGCTTAACTAAATTCTCGGTTTCTGGTGGTGCTTCATGTACCATCTTCTAAACCAGCTGAGTACTACTTAACTTCTGTTGACCCAAATTTCCTCATGTGCCACCTATGAGTGAAACTTGAACCCGAGTTCATATGCCTAAGATGATTTAGTTTTGGATTCCTCTCTTCACTTCTCGGCTTAGGCTAAACATCCTCGGCTATTGCCGACTTAGAGTTGGTCTTGGGAGAATCTGATTGGACCAAAGTCTTCATTATATCTGTCTTCCGAGTGGTTCTAGAAGCCCAACCCCAAAGCTTGAGTGAAACTATGTTTTGGAACCCATAATCCCCGAGTGATCTCCTTGCACATAGATCTCTTTGTCTTGAACCAACTCTTGTTTCAGCCTCCATCGCTTGTCTCTTGATCTCCATATAGATTTTATGAGATTTATGCGGATTAAGTAGAGAATTAGAGAAGAGATTCAATAAAAACAAGAGAATTAGAGGCAACTCTCTCTCAGCCATAAGAGGCACGCAAATTAGGTTTAGTTACAAGAGAAAAGGGGTTTCCTCCTTTTATAGAAGAAGGAGGAAGCCCTAAATGAAAAACGGCAGCAATAGTGAAACGCAGTTTACAGCATGAATAGTGACATTGCTGGAACGTGAAGACGAAGACTCTCGGGATGAATAGTAATCTCGGGTCTTGGGATGAATAGTAATCTTGGGTCTCGGGATGAATAGTCCCCGGCCTTCTGCACGGAATGCCTTTTCTCAATACTCCCCCTCAAGCTTCGCCGTCGGTGAACAAAGACTAAGCTTGAACCTACATAGGCGTTACCTCGGTAAAAACCTCATCATAGAAAAAACCACTTGGGAAAAAATCAGTGATGAGGAAAAGAGCATAACGTCTACGAGTAGGGGATATGATCAAGGGTGAGTTGGATCCACAAGCCCTAGTTTGTTGTAGATGTGTTTGCAAACCTTAAGACTCGCAGCTTTGGTGAAGATGTCTGCTAGTTGATCTTCACTTCTTGTAAAGCATGGTAGTGTGACTCCTTCTTTGATCTTCTCTCGAACTTTGTGGCAGTCAACTTCTATGTGCTTGGTCGTCTCGTGAAACACAGAGTTGCTGGCAATGTGTATAGCAGCTTAATTGTCACAATGCATAGTGATGGGTCTTGTGGTTTCAATGCCTAGATCTCTGAGTAGTGCCTTAAGCCAAATGAGTTCTTCCGTGACCTTCCTCATTGCTCTATACTCGGATTCAGCACTTAAACATGACACTACCTTCTGCTTCTTAGACTTCCATGTCACCAAATTCCCTCCAATGAATGTGCAATATCCAGTGGTTGACTTCCTATCATTCGTGTCACCAGCGTAGTCTGCATCACAATAACCAACAATCTCGGCATTCTCATTCTTTCCCATCCATATGCCTTGTCCCGGACTCCCTTTTAGATATCTGAGTATCCTCTCCACCATATTCCAATGGTAGACTGTGGGTTTCTGCATGTATTGACTCACCTGATTCACAGCAAAACATAAGTCAGGTCTTGTTAAAGTCAGATAGATAAGCTTACCCACTAGTCTTCGGTATTGGAGAGGATCTGCATATGGTTTGTCTAATGGATTTTCTTCTTCGAGCTCCTTCCCCTTTTTCTCCCCCTTTCACTTGACCTTGTGGCCATCTGCAAGAGGAGTTTTGGCTGGCTTTGCTCCTATTTTACCTGTCTCATTCAGCAAGTCAAGAGTATACTTCCTTTGTGATAGAAATAAGCCCTCCGAAGAGCGACATAATTCAATCCCTAGGAAATATTTTAGTTTTCCAAGATCTTTGATATCAAACACAGTTTTAAGATAGGTTTTAGTTTCGAGAATACCTTCTTTATCATTGTCGAAAATGATAAGGTCATCCACGTAGACCAATACTACAACGATTCCTCGTGGACTTTGGACTGTGAACAATGTGTGATCAGCTTCAGATCTCTTGAACCCTTTCTCTTCGAGAGTACAGCTCAGTTTGTGGTACCAAGCTCTTGGAGATTGCTTTAGTCCATAGATGGCTTTTCTTAGCCGCAGAACTTTTCCTGGAGCAATGGAGTCTTCAAAGCCTGGTGGTGGAGTCATGTACACTTCTTCTTCAAGTTCTCCTTGCAAGAACGCATTCTTCACATCCATTTGCCATAACTCCCAATCCAGATTTGTAGCCAATGAGAGAACAACTCTAACTGTATGCAGCTTGGCGACTGGAGCAAACTTTTCTGTGTAGTGGTCTCCATAAGTCTGTGTGAATCCTCTTGCAACAAGTCTGGCTTTGTACCTCTCAAAATCTCCATTGCTCAGATACTTGATAGTGAAAAGCTACCTTGAACTAACAGCCTTCTTTCCCAACGGTAGGTCGGCTTCATCCCATGTATGATTCCTTTCCATAGCCCCAACCGCATTATCCACTGCTCCAAGCCATTCGTTACTCCCTTTGGCTTCTTCATAACTCTGTGGAATCCATTGAGCATCAATTTTCCCAAGGAAGGCTTGATGAGCAGTTAACAACAGGTCAAGCGAACACACAGCTTGTATAGGATGCGCCACAGCTTGGTCGTTGAAATAGACTCTAGTGACCTTCCAATGTTCGGGTCCAAACCTCTGTCTAGTGCTTCTCCGAAGAGGAGGTGGCAGTGGAGGAGGAGGAGTTTATGCTTCATGTCCAACCTCATCATGGTGATCCTCTTGAACCACATCTTCAGTCATACCATCCTCATCTTGAACTTGGTCTTGTTCCCTGTCAAGTGGGTTTGGTTCCGGCTGAGTGTGCTCAGTGGTATCAGTTTCTTCCATGGGGTTTGGAGCAGCCTGTGCATTCCCAAGGTCGGTATTGGGTTGATCTTCTGTAGTCTCCACTCCTTGTTGGTTGGTTTCGACATTATCAGATTATTCTTCTCTCCGAGGAGGAGGATTCCCAAGATGACTAAGGAGATGTTGGAGACGAGCGGCTCTATCTGATGGTGATCTTGCCCATAAATGTAACATGTATATTTTGATTTCTGATGGTGATCAAGCATTGTAACCCATGTATATTTTGATTTCTCATCAATAAATGTAACATAGTATTTATTATTATCTCTAGATAAACATGGGGCAGTCCAAACATCTGAATGCACAAGATCAAAACATTTTTCATAGATAGTTGAAGACTTAAGAAAAACAGTTTTACAATGTTTTCCTAGAAAACATGCTTCACAGTTCATATGATTAAAGACAACATGGGGTAACATAATCTCTAAAGCCCTAGCATGAGGGTGACCAAGTCTATCATGCCACAGTTTATTTGGGCTAACAGCATAACTATTGTTTATAGCTTTCTTGACTTCAAACACTCGAGTAAGATTGGAGACATTTCCATAGACATTCTTTATTGTGTTCCACAGCTCTTTTGCGTCTCACAATAAGAATAAGCTTCAAGTATTGCGGCTTCAAGTGAGTTTTGAAGTAGTCCAAGAACCCCCTGATCTTCTTGAAACCATTTGCCATCTTCAGAACTTGGAACTCCACTGATCTCTTTTCCATCTTCATCCGTGATTACTTTCTTATCTTGGGTTTCAATGTGATTCCAAAGACCACGACCACACAGATTTGTCTTGGTGGTTCTAGCCCAGAGTAAGTAGTTCACACCTTTGAGAGTAACTGGTATAGGAACAGATTTTGAAGAATCCATGCTTCAGCGTTTCTTACAGCCAACACACCCACAAATTTCCAGATTGATCTTAACTTCCCAAGCAACCAACAAGACTGAAATCGTATGAACTGAGTCTGAAGTGAAGTAGAGCAGAGATGATTTTACCAAATACAGCAGAGAAAGGTTACACCTTTGCTGAGAAATCACAAGTTCTGTTGGTGTCACTGTTGCTACAGTACCTCCGAAAATCTGTCAAAACCAGAAGAGAGCTGAAGATCTATAGAACCAGCAATGGAGATTAATCTGCTGAGAAGGGACAGAGACCTGCTGAGATCTTCAAGCATAGACAAGAGAAACAAACACAAGCAGAGATTGAGAACTTTCTATGAGAGATAAAGAGAGAGCTGTGGCATGAATGGAGATTAAGAGAATAACTAGAGATGATTGAATAGAAGCAGAGAATCAGTAACAAGGCTCTGATACCATATAGAATTTATGAGATTTATGCGGATTAACTAGAGAATTAGAGAAGAGATTCAATAAAAACAAGATAATTAGAGACAGCTCTCTCTCAGCCATAAGAGGCACGAAAATTAGGTTAGGTTACAAGAAAAAAGGGGTTTCCTCCTTTTATAGCGGAAGGAGGAAGCCCTAAATAAAAATACTGTAGCAATAGTGAAACGCAGTTTACGGGATGAATAGTGACATTGCTGGAACTCAGTTTACGGGATGAATAGTGACATTGCTGGAACGTGAAGACGAACACTCACGGGATGAATAGTATTTTTTTTTTTTTTTTTTTTTTTTCTGACTCAAAAATATAAACTTAAAAAACTAATCCTGAAACCAAAACAAAACCGATGTGGAATTGGCCACTCTGAGATTTAGTAGTTTTCAGCAACAGGTCTAGAAGGAAAGAGACGCATAAGAAAAGTGATAAACGACCAGAGACACATAACAGCTAGAAATTGCAGAGTCACAACCAAACGAACAAGCGCAACTCCACGCTCTGTGACTTCCACAGTCGTTGAAGCATCTTTCATCATAAACATGAGCCTCTGAACAAAAGTGGCTGCTCTTGTCACCTGATACAGCCTATACACCTCGAAGAGTATTGGAACAATGGGCCAACAGGATGAGCCACGTCTTTCAAGCCGAGCCTCGAAACCTCTTTGAACCGCACAGCCAACCAAGAAAGGAAGCACTGCTATCAACACATCTATTCCGAGAGTTGGCCAAGTCACGTATACAACAAATAAAGGAACTACAACTTTTAAACCCATGGTGAGAAATGCAGACGTAAGGTATCCTCTCAGTCCAGTGATTAGACCCCATCTCTTGGAGCTGAAGTCTAAGTATGGCCTCTGCACTCGGTCTGTCACAGACAGGAATATCGCAAGACCAGTATAGAATATCGCCTCAAAGCACAAGCAAGTCACAATTTCTATAACAGTGTCGTTTTTGAAAGAAGCTTCAATGGCACCACTTAGAAAGAACTGTGGAAGAATCAGTGAAGCTATCAACACAACAGGAGCCAAAAACCACAAGAAGGAACCTTTCTCTTCTTGGAATGGAGCTGAAACAAGTTTACTTTCTTCAACCAGCTGATGGGTTAGGCCAGTGAAAGAAACAGAACCTGATTTTCCACGGAACAGCTCAGCTCGAGCATAGTTACTCTTATCCGATTGCTTTATCTCAGGCCTTGATTCTTCAAATCGAGAAGAACATACTACACGGCCTCTGCTCATGTCAATTTCACCAAGTGGTTTGTTCCAAACGAGGGGTTGTCTCGATTCAATTCTCTGACGCGTTGCGAGTGTTGAAGAACCAGAAGGATGAGTGAGTAAATGCGGAGATGAAAGTCGAAGTCTAGGTGGAAGAAACCCTAAGCAAATGGCTTTCGATTCCATTTTTTCGCAAGGGTTTTTGTGTTCTTCTTCACAAAACACTTTGGAAAATTCAGATCCCTGTGGGCTGAACTCGAGATGCTAAGACCTTTCTCGGTGGATCCAAGTGCTCTCAAGGAAAGGGGTGAACAAGATAAGGTATTTGGTCTGCTGCTCACATTGAACCCGGCTTACAATGATCTCATCAAGCACATCCTTAGAGCGGAGAAGTTACCTAGCTTAGATGAGGTGTGCTCTCAAATCCAACGTGAACAAGGCTCAGTAGGTCTCTTCAGTGGCAAAGGGGAAATGGTCATGGCACACAAAGTCACTTTCAAGTCTGAAGATAGGAAGATTCTTTTGTGTGATCACTGCAAGAAGAGAGGCCATATCAAGGATAAATGTTGGATACTACATCCACATCTTAAGCCAGCAAAGTTCAAGGTTCAAGCGAACTACTCTCAAGAAGCCTCAACTGAGCAAGATCAGGCCGGACCATCTAGACAAGGAGATGAACTGGCTATGGTTGCCTACTCCAATGATGTTGTTAGGAAGTCGGACCTTGAAGCTCTCATCAAGTCCATTGCTGCCCTTACCAATAAAGAATCCGGTATCACTCACTTTGCTTCTTTACCTAAATCACAAAATAAAACATTGATTATTGATTCTGGGGCTTCTCATCATATGATTAGTAACCCTAACCTCATTAATAATGTTAAACCTATTAATGGAAATGTGATAATTGCAAATGGTGATAGGATCCCCATAAGAGGAGTAGGTGATTTAAAACTTTGTGATAAGAACTCTAAAGCGTTCTTCATGCCCGAGTTCACCTCTAATCTTGTCTCAGTAAAAAGAGCTACAAATGATCTTAATTGCTATGCTATATTTGGTCCTAATAGCTTTCATTTTCAGGATATTGAGAGTGGAAAAGTTCTGGGAGAAGGGAACACTAACGGCGACTTATATGTTTTTGAGGATTCTCCAGCAACAAAATCTACTTCTCTTTCTTGTCAATCTTGTTATGCTGTTAGCCCAAATAAACTGTGGCATGATAGACTTGGTCACCCTCATGCTAGGGCTTTAGAGATTATGTTACCCCATGTTGTCTTTAATCATATGAACTGTGAAGCATGTATTCTAGGAAAGCACTGTAAAACTGTTTTTCCTAAGTCTTCAACTTACTATGAAAAATGTTTTGATCTTGTGCATTCAGATGTTTGGACTGCCCCATGTTTATCTAGAGACAATAATAAATACTATGTTACATTTATTGATGAGAAATCAAAATATACATGGGTCACACTGCTTGCATCTAAGGATAAAGTATATGATGCATTTGTTAATTTTCAATCATATGTTACTAACCAGTTTAATGCCAAGATCAAGGTATTCAGGCCTGATAATGGGGGGGAATACACTAGTCACAAGTTCAAAGATCACTTAGCAAGACATGGGATCATACACCAAATTAGCTGCCCATATACACCTCAACAAAATGGTGTAGCTAAGAGGAAGAATCGACATCTTATGGAAGTTGCACGATCCATGATGTTTAACACCAATGTTCCAAGGAGATTCTGGAGTGATGCTGTCATGGCAGCTTGTTACCTAATAAATAGGACACCAACAAGGATCCTAACTGATTTAGCACCATTTGAGGTATTGAACCGAGCCAAACCTTCTATTGATCACTTACGAGTGTTTGGTTGCGTTTGTTTTGTATTGAGACCAGGTGAACTAAGGGACAAGCTTGAAGCTAAGAGCACAAAATGCATGTTCCTAGGCTACTCTACTACTCAAAAGGGCTACAAGCGCTATGACCTCTCAAAGAACAGAACAATTGTGTCAAGAGATGTCAAGTTCATTGAGCACCAAGGGTATTACGACAAGAAGGATTGGGGGAGTTTGAAAGATTTGACAAGATCACCATCAGATAGAGCCGCTAGTCTCCAACATCTCCTTAGTCATCTTGGGAATCCTCCTCCTCGGAGAGAAGAACATTCTGATAATGTCGAAACCAACCAACAAGGAGTGGAGACTACAGAAGATCAACGCAATACTGACCTTGGGAATACACAGGCTGCTCCAAACCCCATGGAAGAAACTGATACCACTGAGCACACTCAGCCAGAACAAAGCCCACTTGACAGGGAACAAGACCAAGTTCAAGATGAGGATGGTATGACTGAAGATGTGGCTCAAGAGGATCACCATGATGAGGTTGGACATGAAGCAAAAACTCCTCCTCCTCCACCGCCACCTCCTCTTCGGAGAAGCACTAGACAGAGGTTTGGACCTGAACATTGGAAGGTCACTAGAGTCTATTTCAACAACCAAGCTGTGGTGCATCCTATACAAGCTGTGTGTTCGCTTGACCTGTTGCCAACTCCTCATCAAGCCTTCCTTGGGAAAATTGATGCTCAATGGATTCCACAGAGTTATGAAGAAGCCAAAGAGAGTAACGAATGGCTTGGAGCAGTGGATAATGAGGTTGGGGCTATGGAAAGGAATCATACATGGGATGAAGCCGACCTACCATTGGGAAAGAAGGCTGTTAGTTCAAGGTGGCTTTTCACTATCAAGTATCTAAGCAATGGAGATATTGAGAAGTACAAAGCCAGACTTGTTGCAAGAGGATTCACACAGACTTATGGAGACGACTACACAGAAACGTTTGCTCCTGTCGCCAAGCTGCATACAGTTAGAGTTGTTCTCTCATTGGCTGCAAATCTGGATTGGGAGTTATGGCAAATGGATGTGAAGAATGCGTTCTTGCAAGGAGAACTTGAAGAAGAAGTGTACATGACTCCACCACCAGGCCTTGAAGACTCCATTGCTCCAAGAAAAGTTCTGCGGCTTAGAAAAGCCATCTATGGACTAAAGCAATCTCCAAGAGCTTGGTACCACAAACTAAGCTGTACTCTCGAAGAGAAAGGGTTCAAGAGATCTGAAGCTGATCACACATTGTTCACAGTCCAAAAGCCACGAGGAATCGTTGTGGTATTGGTCTACGTGGATGACCTTATCATTTCCGGCAATGATAAGGAAGGTATTCTCGAAACTAAAACCTATCTTAAAACTGTGTTTGATATCAAAGATCTTGGAGAACTAAAATATTTCCTAGGGATTGAAGTATGTCGCTCTTCGGAGGGCTTATTTCTATCACAAAGGAAGTATACTCTTGACTTGCTGAATGAGACAGGTAAAATGGGAGCAAAGCCAGCCAAAACTCCTCTTGCAGATGGCTACAAGGTCAAGCAAAAGGGGGAGAAAAAGGGCAAGGAGCTCGAAGAAGAAGATTCATTAGACAAACCATATGCAGATCCTCTCCAATACCGAAGACTAGTGGGTAAGCTTATCTATCTGACTTTAACAAGACCTGACTTATGTTTTGCTGTGAATCAGGTGAGTCAATACATGCAGAAACCCACAGTATACCATTGGAATATGGTGGAGAGGATACTCAGATATCTAAAAGGGAGTCCGGGACAAGGCATATGGATGGGAAAGAATGAGAATGCCGAGATTGTTGGTTATTGTGATGCAGACTACGCTGGTGACACGAATGATAGGAAGTCAACCACTGGATATTGCACATTCATTGGAGGGAATTTGGTGACATGGAAGTCTAAGAAGCAGAAGGTAGTGTCATGTTCAAGTGCTGAATCCGAGTATAGAGCAATGAGGAAGCTCACGGAAGAACTCATTTGGCTTAAGGCACTACTCAGAGATCTAGGCATTGAAACCACAAGACCCATCACTATGCATTGTGATAATCAAGCTGCTATACACATTGCCAGCAACTCTGTGTTTCACGAGAGGACCAAGCACATAGAAGTTGATTGCCACAAAGTTCGAGAGAAGATCAAAGAAGGAGTCACACTACCATGTTTTACAAGAAGTGAAGATCAACTAGCAGACATCTTCACCAAAGCTGCGAGTCTTAAGGTTTGCAAACACATCTACAGCAAACTGGGGCTTGTGGATCCAACTCACCCTTGATCATATCCCCTACTCGTAGACGTTATGCTCTTTTCCTCATCACAGATTTTTTCCCAAGTGGTTTTTTCTATGATGAGGTTTTTACCGAGGTAACGCCTATGTAGGTCCAAGCTTAGTCTTTGTTCACCGACGACTAAGCTTGAGGGGGAGTATTGAGAAAAGGCATTCCGTGCAGAAGGCCAGGTACTATTCATCCCGGGTACTATTCATCCCGACACCCGAGATTACTATTCATCCCGACACCCGAGATTACTATTCATCCCGTGAGTGTTCGTCTTCACGTTCCAGCAATGTCACTATTCATCCCGTAAACTGAGTTCCAGCAATGTCACTATTCATCCCGTAAACTGCGTTTCACTATTGCTACAGTATTTTTATTTAGGGCTTCTTCCTTCCGCTATAAAAGGAGGAAACCCCTTTTTTCTTGTAACCTAACCTAATTTTCGTGCCTCTTATGGCTGATAGAGAGAGCTGTCTCTAATTCTCTTGTTTTTATTGAATCTCTTCTCTAATTCTCTAGTTAATCCGCATAAATCTCATAAATTCTATAATAACAAGATTGACAAGAAAGAGAAGTAGATTTTGTTGCTGGAGACTCCTCAAAAACATATAAGTCACTGTTAGTGTTCCCTTCTCCCAGAACTTTTCCACTCTCAATATCTTGAACATGAAAGCTATTAGGACCAAATATAGCATAGCAATTAAGATCATTTGTAGCTCTTTTTACTGAGACAAGATTAGAGGTGAACTCGGGCATGAAGAACGCTTTAGAGTTCTTATCACAAAGTTTTAAATCACCTACTCCTCTTATGGGGATCCTATCACCATTTGCAATTATCACATTTCCATTAATAGGTTTAACATTATTAATGAGGTTAGGGTTACTAATCATATGATGAGAAGCCCCAGAATCAATAATCAATGTTTTATTTTGTGATTTAGGTAAAGAAGCAAAGTGAGTGATACCGGATTCTTTATTGGCAAGGGCAGCAATGGACTTGATGAGAGCTTCAAGGTCCGACTTCCTAACAACATCATTGTAGTAGGCAACCATAGCCAATTAATCTCCTTGTCTAGATGGTCCGGCCTGAGCTTGCTCAGTTGAGGCTTCGTGAGAGTAGTTCGCTTGAGCGTTGAACTTTGCTGGCTTAAGATGTGGATGTAGTATCCAACATTTATCCTTGATATGGCCTCTCTTCTTGCAGTGATCACACACAAGAATCTTCCTATCTTCAGACTTGAAAGTAACTTTGTGTACCATGATCATTTCCCCTTTGCCACTGAAGAGGCGTACTGAGCCTTATTCACGTTGGATTTGAGAGCACACCTCATCTAAGCTTGGTAACTTCTCCGCTCTAAGGATGTGCTTGATGAGATCATTGTAAGCCGGGTTCAATGTGAGAAGCAGACCAAAGACCCTATCTTGTTCACCCCTTTCCTTGAGAGCACTTGGATCCACCAAGAAAGGTCTTAGCATCTTGAGTTCAGCCCACAGTGATCTGAATTTTCCAAAATGTTTTGTGAAGTCCAGATCTTCTTGGCTGAGATTGTTTATAGCTTTCTTGACTTCAAACACTCGAGTAAGATTGGAGACATTTCCATAGACATTCTTTAGTGTGTCCCACAGCTCCTTTGCCGTCTCACAATAAGAATAAGCTTCAAGTATTGCGGCTTCAAGTGAGTTTTGAAGTAGTCCAAGAACCCCCTGATCTTCTTGAAACCATTTGCCATCTTCAGAACTTGGATCTCCACTGATCTCTTTTCCATCTTCATCCGTGATTACTTTCTTATCTTGGGTTTCAATGTGATTCCAAAGACCACGACCACACAGATTTGTCTTGGTGGTTCTAGCCCAGAGTAAGTAGTTCACACCTTTGTGAGTAACTGGTATAGGAACAGACTTTGAAGAATCCATGCTTCAGCATTTCTTACAGCCAACAAACCCACAAATTTCCAGATTGATCTTAACTTCCCAAGCAACCAACAAGACTGAAATCGTATGAACTGAGTCTGAAGTGAAGTAGAACAGAGATGATTTTACCAAATACAGCAGAGAAAGGTTACACCTTTGCTGAGAAATCACAAGTTCTGTTGGTGTCACTGTTGCTATAGTACCTCCGAAAATCTGTCAAAACCAGAAGAGAGCTGAAGATCTATAAAGCCAGCAATGGAGATTAATCTGCTGAGAAAGGACAGAAACCTGCTGAGATCTTCAAGCATAGACAAGAGAAACAAACACAAGCAGAGATTGAGAACTTTCTGTGAGAGATAAAGAGAGAGCTGTGGCATGAATGTAGATTAAGAAAATAGCTAGAGATGATTGAATAGAAGCAGAGAATCAGTAAGAAGGCTCTGATACCATATAGATTTTATGATATTTATGCGGATTAACTAGAGAATTACAGAAGAGATTCAATAAAAACAAGAGAATTAGAGGCAACTCTCTCTCAGCCATAAGAGGCACGAAAATTAGGTTTAGTTGCAAGATAAAAGGGGTTTCCTCCTTTTATAGAAGGAGGAAGCCCTAAATGAAAAACGGCAGCAATAGTGAAACGCAGTTTACAGCATGAATAGTGACATTGCTGGAACGTGAAGACGAAGACTCTCGGGATGAATAGTACCCGGCCTTCTGCACCGAATGCCTTTTCTCAATACTCCAGGCTTTGACCTGATCCTCCATAGATACAGACCCAATGCTTGACTCTTTACCTCCATAGCTATCCTTGCCATCTTTGACCACCAAGCCTCGTAACCACAAAGCTTCATAACCACATAATCATACACACACGCCTTGCTCTATGATATTGTATTCTCCCCCTCAAGCTTATGTGGCGGGACTCCCCCTTAAGCTTGCAATTCAGAGGAAACCTTCCTCTTTCTCCTTAACGTCTTCTTCCGTAAAACGCAAGGCATCTTATCTTCACGGTTTGAATCTTCACAAACTTGGTGTGAGGTTGTCCATAAACCTTCTTCACGGCTTGAGTTCTCCAAGCTTGATGTGAAGCCTTTCATTGGTAGCTACATAGAACTCAACTTATCCTTTCTTTTATAGAATCCCACTTATCGCCAGACGGACCTCTCTTCGGTAATCCAAGCATAACTCGCGAACCGTAACCAGAAACACTTCAGACTGATCCCAAACGAACCCTAACTCTTGGAACTTCCTTGTGTCCAAATATCGTCAAGAACAAAGCGTTGCAAGTCTATCAATGAACATCAAACTTCTGATAAACCGACGCTTCTTTCCCTCATTTCTTCTTATGCTATCCTTTCTTTCTTTGTCTCCAAACTTCTTGCAAGTATAGTCACAGCACTTACTCCTTTGTACCTTCATTAAGAGATACAAAATTTTAAAGCAATGGCTGTGGGGTTTTAAGAAGTTTAGGATGACAATTTTAAGGATAGTAATCATGAGAAATGAATGCAAAACAATCAAGACGAAAACATGTAACACTAAGAGTTTAGAGAGTGGCCTTTGGTGTTTATGATCTGGTGAATGGGCGTGATGAATTGGTCTTCTTGTCATCATGTTGTGGGTCTTCTTCTCAACATTTCTTGAGCAACACCTTCCATTCTCCATTTCATGAACATGTAAGCTCCACAAACTTCTTGACTCCATTTCTTCTTTATGTGCCCCTTCTCCTTTAACTCTTCTCTCACCAAGTATAATCCAGGCTAACCTTGTTTAAACCCTTCATAGAGGATTTAAATTCAGTAAGTGATGGCCGTGGGGGATTGAGAAGGTTAAAAACATTGGTTTGCAATTTGACAAAATAAGAGTAATAATTCATAAGGCTCAAGGATATTCAAACTAAAGAAAACGGTAAGAGGATACTTCCTTTTTGTTGATGATCTGAAGAGGTTTGTGAGTTAATGTACCAGTCATCCTCGTTGGTATTGCTAAGCTTAGGGTCAACAATAGTTTGTAACAACATATTGCGGTTTCCCTGTATTTACATGCCTACAATACCAAAGATTAGTTAAACAAATTTCTTCTTTTATGGTTCTTCACCATAAAGAGAATGTACTCAAAGGGATATTGGATTCATCGAGGTTCTCTATCTAGATATCTTCTTATGGATTTAATTTCCAGAAATATCTAGGCATGGATACAACAAGGATCTCTCCCTTTTGAGTCAAAACAGTGATCCAAACAGAGATTGGATTCATCTAGGTTCACTAACTAGATATCAAGGTTTTCCCAAAGATATCTAGCCATGGATGCAACAAGGATCTCTCTCTTTTGGTTCAGCCGTTATATACCACCACTTTTAATGTTCTAATTCATATAAATTAAGCATCTTTTAAGTGTGTGGTTTGTTTAAAAATGACCTTAACCGCATATACAAAACAAAACTTCCAATGAACTTTCATGTTCCTTCATTTCAAAAGTAATCAGAATCCATTCAAGGTTTTAGATATCTAAGGAGGCGATTTAAATGCTCATTTTAAAACCAAAGTAAATGAACAAATATACCACGACAATAGGTGAGTTAGATCTATATAGATCAAGCACCATTCAGCGTGGTTCCCTTTGTTTTGAAATACTCAAATCGCAAAACTTAAGCAAGAACTACAATGGATTTCATTTTCCTATGCCAATGGAACTTAGAAATCTATCCAAGTTTTTAAAAGCAAAACAAATACGATTTTGAGTTTGAACCAAAACTAAACGTGGCTTAGAGAAGATTAGTGAGGCTTAGAGAAGATTAGAGAATAATCTGTGCCACTCAAATCACTCATTTAAGAGCTCTAATGCCTCAGATTTCTCTTCTTCTCTTGTGGTTCTTCACCACGCCTCACTTACTCTCTTCATTGCCACAAGGATCTAATAAATGCTCTGATACCATGTGAGTTTAAATGCGGAATATAAGATGAAGTTTAAGAAGTTTAAGAAGATTAGAGAGTATAAGCATAAATGAACAAGTATAAAGTGACAAGTATAAGCATAATTTAGAGAGATGTTTAGAGAGAGAATTGTAACAAGTATATAAGTCTGGAGCCCCAAATGGCTTAAGCCACAAAGGAGGCGGATCCACATGCTTATATAGAGAAACCCTTAGGCTTTTCTCTTTACACAATGACAAAAAGGGTAAGAGTGGAGAAGATAAGGTTTTGTCCTATTCTCATTTGAATTCTGAAATAGGCTCCTTCCCTCCATCTTTTGGCTCCAAATCGTAGGTCTTTGTGGATATGACTCTTAGCATCATTTGACCCTGCTTTTGCACATCCTGAATCTTTAACACGACTTTTGCACAAGATGTTTCTCAAACCCGGATTTTGCACAAAGTCTTTGATGATGCTTTCTTGCCTTTCCTTTAGAACCCCTTAGGCTTTATGCTTGGTACTTAAGAGATGTGAAGAGAAGCATTTAGTTCTGAATTGGGAGAAGTGTCACTTTATGGTTAGAGATGGCATTGTGTTAGGACATAGAGTTTCAGAGGCTGGTATTGAGGTGAACCGTGCTAAGATAGAGGTTATGATGAGTTGGCAGCCACCAGATTGTGTGAAAGCAGTTAGGAGCTACTTAGGACATGCTGGTTTTTATAGGAGATTCATCAAGGATTTCAGCAATATTGCTAGGCCACTTACTGCGCTACTCTGCAAGGAGGTTAAGTTTGATTTTATACCTGAATGTCTTGAAGCCTTTGAACACATCAAGAAAGCTTTGATTAGTACCCATGTTGTACAACCACCAGATTAGGAATTACCTTTTGAGGTGATGTGTGATGCAAGTGATTATGCTGTTGGTGTTGTATTGGGTCAGAGAAAGGATAAAAAGTTGCATGCTGTATACTATGCAAGTAAGACATTGGATGATGCTCAGAAGAACTATGCACCTACTGAGAAATAATTGTTGGCTGTGGTGTTTGCTGTGGAAAAGTTTAGGAATTACCTTGTGGGTTCTAAAGTTATTGTTCATACATATCATGCTGCTTTGAAGTACTTAATTAACAAGAAAGATGCTAAACCAAGGTTGTTGTGATGGATACTTCTTCTCCAAGAGTTTAATATTGAAGTTAGAGACAAGAAAGGCATTGAGAATGGAGTTTCTGATCATCTTTCAAGGATAAGGATCATTGATAACGTGCCTATTAATGATTTCTTACATGAGAAGAATATCTACCAAATTGAAACAAGTTTGGATGGGGAAATTTCAGAGGACGGACGAGTGGATACTCATGTCGACCGACAGGCCTCCCTTGTGTCGGTCAACACGTTGCCGAGTGAACACTCCAGAGCTTCTTTTGTCATACATGTTTTGCAGTGAGAGCATCCCCCACCAAACCTTGGTATGCTGATATTGCCAATTATCTTGCTTCTGATGTACCCCCTAATCACCTTAAGGATTATGCAAAGAAGAGATTCTTTAGAGAGCTTAGAAGGTATTTTTTGGATGAACCTTACCTATTCAAGCATTGTTCTGATGGAATGTATAGAAGATGTGTAGCAGAGACATAGGTTGCTGAGATTCTGTTTCATTGCCATGGATCAGAATCTGCTGGACACTTTGCAACCTTCAAAATAGTGTCCAAGGCACTTCAAGCTGGATTTTGGTGGCCTACAATGTTTCGTGATGCTCATGCATTCTTAGCACGCTGCGATGTCTGTCAGAGAAGGGGAAAGATCAATAAGAGGAATGAGTGCCACAGAACTCCATTCTCGAGGTATAAGTGTTTGACTGCTGGGGTATTGATTTTATGGGCCCTTTCCCATCATCTTTTGGGAATAGATACATCCTTGTTGATGTGGATTATGTTTCTAAGTGGGTAGAAGCTGTGGCTAGTCCCACCAATGATGCAGCTGTTGTGATCAAGATTTTTAGGTCCACAATCTTCCCCAGATTTTGAGTGTCGCGCATAGTCATTAGCAATGGTGGATCACACTTCATCAATAAGGTATTTGCTAAACTTTTGAAGAAGCATGGAGTACAGCACCGTGTCGTGACACCTTATCATCCGCAGACAAGTGCTCATGTGGAAGTTTCGAACAGGCAGATTAAGGAAATCTGGGAGAAGACAGTAGGTCGGACACGCAAGGATTGGTCCGCGAAACTTTACAATGCACTCTGGGCATATCGGACAGCTTATAAGATCCCACATGAAACCACACTTTTCCATCTTCTTTATGGTAAAGCTTGTCATCTCCTAGTTGAACTTGAACATAATGCCGCCTGGGCTGTTAAGTTGCTGAACTTTGATATCAAACCTGCTGCGGAAAGGAGATTGATATAGCTGAATGAGTTAGATGAGATAAGACATCACACCTTCGAGAATTTAAAGCTGTGTAAGGAGAGGACTAAAGCATATCATGATAAGAAGATCATACACAGAACCTTTGAGCCAAACGACCAGGCACTCCTCTTCAATTCTCGTTTTAATTTATTTCCTGGGAAATGGTGTTCTCGTTGGTCAGGTCCCTTCACAATCAAAGAGGTTCAGCCATATGGTGTTTTAGTCTTGAACAATCCCAATGAAGTGGATTTCACAGTCAATGGTCAGCTAGTCAAACATTATTGGGCTGAGACGAAGATTCCTGATGGACATCTTTTGGACTTGGAAGAGCCTCTATCGACCTGGTTCACCACCATTACGTCTAGCTCATGACTTTAAACAAGCGCTTAGTGGGAGACAACCCACTCTATCGTATCTTTTTACTTTTTCCTTTGTTTCTAACTTTTATTGAGTATTGTTGAACTCCTTTATGTTATATATTTGCTTGTTATTTGACATGTTTTACTCTTAATCATGATCTAAATGTCAGAAAACAAGTTGAATGATTAGATAGAATGGTGTCAGAATTTCAGAACATCACATCCCTGCTCATGTCGATCATCATGTAGGGTGTGTGTCGGTCGACATGCACACACCAAGTCAGGTCCTGTTTTTCAAAACATAACAGTTCAATCTCTATTCAATTTTTTTTTATCACTTCCCTTAGGCTTATTTACACTGGGGACAGTGTAGTTTAAGTCTGGGGGAGGTAGTTTCTAACTTTGTTTATCATTTTGAGAGTCAGTCCCAAAAATTTTGTTTTTCAAAAACTTTGTTTTATTGAGTCAAAACTTGTCCAGAAACAATGATGTTACCAAGGAATCAACCACACTTTACAGTAAGCTCTCATGTGACCATTTGATTCTATCTTGACCTGAATCCGAGACTAATGGAAAACTCAATGGCCAGTCAGATTGCTTAAGATCCCATGTTTCCAATGTCCTAGATCCGAGTTAAGTATTCTATTTTATTGATGGAATTGATGTCTGTTGGGTTTGATTTTTCGTATAAGTTTGACAGTTTGGCCTGTTTGATTTAAATATGGTACTCCTACCCATTGTCCGTAATTCTGAATTTATAATGGTGAGATGATTGTCATTAGGATAAATGGTAGGAAGAAACTTCTGATGACCATTTTTTTAAGATCACACAAGAATTATAAACGGTAGGAAGAAATTTCAAATGACCATTTGTTTATAATCTCTGAAGTTATGAATTCAATCCTTATAAAAAAAAGGGAAGAAAGAAAAAGAAGTAATAATAAATAATAAGTCTGGGGGAGTTTAAAGAGTACCAATAAAGTTGATAATGGCTGGTTTGTTATAGTGAAATACGGTTATAAATCTAGAAGATCCTTGACATTGAAACTGTTGGTAAGATAGAAAAACAGCGATGAAGGTTGTTTGGTGGATTATGTTGAGTAAAATGTGGTGGAAATTAGGAATGCTGCGAGTGCCAGCGATGAAGTACATGGTTGTCTGGATCTTGTTAAGCAAGGATTTTTAGTGGTTCACTATAGTGAATGTGATTGTGGTGTTCTTATGAAGTTATGAGTTTCGCGATTTTCAAACTATTTCCTTGGTTTGGTTTTCTGTTTTGCTTGAGGGCAAGCAAAAGATAAGCCTGAGGGAGTTGATATATCATGGATTTTATGGTTTTATGGTTTTAGAGTCTTTTGTATATATATTGAGTCTTATTAGGTACAAACACGGATTGGACCCTGATGAGCAGTTTGGATGCATTTGGAGGCTTCAAGCTGAGCAAATCAACAAGGAGACGAATATAGCCTTGTCAACTCCTCTATGCTCAATCCTTGTAGATCTTTAGAAGCCCTTCTTCTTAATTGCATACATCTGAGAAGAATAAGAAGTTTGAAAGTCAGATCTGATTAAGAGGCTCTAAGATCGATTGATCTTGGAAGGGATCGGTCGATCTGGAGAGAAGTAGGATCAATAGATCAAAAAGAATCGATCGTTCTTGCACAAAGTAGGATCGGTCGATCATGCAAGAAGTAGGATAGATCAATCTTATTTGGATCGGTCAATCTCAGAGACGTAAATAAATAAAAAATGCAGAAAATAAAATACCCTAGACTAGGCCTAAAACTTAGATCTAGAGGCAACAATTACTCCCCGGCAACGGCGCCAAAAACTTGATGCGTGGTTTATATATCAGGTTTTACCCAAACCAAGAGTTCCCGCAAATGCACGGTTGTGCGCGGTAGTATAGTGGTGGGATCGAATTCACAGAGAGTAAAGAGCGTTTTAGATCTGTAGATCTAAACAGAGCTAGGATGAAAATATGGAAAGTTTTGTCACAGAAAATAAAATCCCAATAAAATCCGAAAATATTTAAATAAGGAAATAAAATCAATTTAAAATAAATGTTGGGATCTGGGAAATCGGAGGGATTTAAATAAATAAAAATGATGTCTAACCGGAATAGCAATTTAATGATCAAGATCTAGAACACAAACACTGGACCAAAATAAATCTCTTTTTAAAATGAAATATTATTCTAACATAACTCCACTAGGGCCCTATGGTAGCATGTATTTAACAAGTATGATAGAGTTCACATGTAAATCCTGCTTCAACTCTTGAAAATCTGGAAATAAAGCCTAGAAACTATAGATTCTGAGTAAAATAACCAACACTAGCAGTATTATAAAACCCTATGAATCATTTGATAGATTCGTTAATCTAACAAAATCATTTGTTTCATAGAAGTAGAGA
This sequence comes from Cardamine flexuosa, assembly GCA_963555745.1. Lineage (NCBI taxonomy): Eukaryota > Viridiplantae > Streptophyta > Magnoliopsida > Brassicales > Brassicaceae > Cardamine > Cardamine flexuosa. The sequence continues at coordinate 22,574,905 of OY743217.1, read as the reverse complement.
TCTAATAATCATAACCTTAATCTATAACAATAACCAAGTTAAACATTAAATCTCTTTGAATAAATTTCATTTCCTAACATGCATATCTACTCAACCATGGCAATGGGTTGATAGATCATGACGTTGTATGATGTAAAATACAAAGAAAGAGATGAAGACAGAGTGTAGATCTGAAAATGCAATGAAAATATTATAGATCTCAGAAAAACCAATATAGAAGTTTACAGATCTGAAATGAAAATGAAAATGACAGAGTAACAGTGAAAAATCGTGTCTAGGACCCCTTGGCTGCTCAGGAAATGATCCCTATTTATTGGGAGTCTTCTAGGTCAAAAATCGGAGTTAATGTGCAATTTGGAAAATATTTGTGATCCAGATCGATCGATCTGGGTTGGATTAATCGATCTCCTTTCTTTGATCCGTGCCACCTCATAGTTTCCTTTGACTGACCGATTTTGTTATAAACCCGGGGATCCGTGTGACCGATACATGGTTAGATGGACTGAAGAAACGACAAGAAGCTCGAGCCGAATGACCAGGAAGCGATGGGGAACGATGAGGAGCCACGACCAAAGAGAAACTCGATTCAGGACAAACAAGATGAATGAACGTGCAATGTGATACGACACATGATCTGTGGAGAGGCTCAGGATATGGCAGAACCAACAAGAATTGAGCCCGGCTCAAGAGACTTGAAGAAATTCTAGATCTAGAGACAACAGCTCGATAGAACTAAAAGAAGAGAAAATTCTTGTAGTGTTTTGTTTGATAAAAATAGCGTAACCTACAAATGGAGATGGTTCAGCCCTTTGATAGGCGATACAAAGGAAGCAAAAGAACTGGAAACAAGTGGGGTAAAACGCGAGTTACATTCGTGGTTAAAATCATAAGGTCCGGTAAAAAGTAAAAAATGTAAATAAAGAAAAGGAGGTAATTTATTCAGTGGACTTCCATGGATAGATCCGGGGAGCAAATGCATAGTTTAACTCATCCACGAAAGCTTCCAAGTAAACTATGCATGGAAATTACTCACCGGGCATCAAAACCCCATTTGAGAAAACCCATTTGGGACAAAACTCAACAGGAGAAAAAGAGTATAACCTATTGACGTCTTACGGGGCTGTCTTCACCCTTGGGTAATGGTGAAGACAATCAGATCGCGGCTTCCCAAACTGATTGTAATCTCCACGTTGCCTCGGCTAGATAGCGGTTTCACGGATGCGTGGCCGGGGTCATGATAACCTCTACGGTGGCTCAAGCAAAAACGTGTTGAACTTTCTGGCCGTGGCCCAGCTTCTGGTAGTGGCTACGGCTGATCCGGGTCGGGGTCTTGGATGACTCGGGTTCCATCATTCCCTCCCTTTTCAAGAGGTTTTGTCCGCAAAACTTGATCACCATCTGATGCGATCCCAAATCAGGCTCCCTTTGAGGTCGTGACTTGATGGTGTGAAGATCCAAAGAGAAGCTTCACAGTGAAGATGAATGGAGTGAAACAAGGAGATGGTGGATCGATCCTTGGTTCACGGAAGAGATGGAGTGGATTGAGATCTGGCCACACAATTTGTGGAAGAACTGTGATACGAACAAGCCTAAGAGATCCGAGCCCAGCTCAAGGGCTCCGGGTACTAATACAAAACAAATACATCCAAACACACGTAAGTGAGATATCATTGGTTTAGTTTTGTTGAGTACCTCAAATGGTGAACTATCATGCAAGACTTTAGTAGGTATTCTGTTGATCAAGTAGCATGAAGCAATAACCGCATATTCCCAAAATCTCTTTGGTACATTTGCATGAAACATCATTGATCTTGCCACCTCCATGAGATGCCTATTCTCCCTTTCCGCCACACCATTTTGTTGTGGAGTGTAAGGACAGCTTGTTTGATGCATAATGCCATGCTTTGCCAAATGATCTTTGAATCTTAAGCTTGTGTATTTTCCTCCATTGTCCGACCTTAGTACCTTAATATTGCCATTGAATTGATAAGTTACATATTTTTGGAAATTTATAAATGCATCAAAGACAAGATCCTTAGATGGAAGCAATGTTATCCAAGTGTACTTTGATTTTTCATCTATAAATGTCACAAAATATTTGTTATTATCTCTAGATAAGCATGGTGTTGTCCATACATCCGAGTGAACTAAATCAAAGCAATTTTCATAAATGATAGATGATTTAGGGAAAACGGTTCTACAATGTTTGTCGAGAATACATGCTTCACAATTCGAAGATTCAAATGAAACATTAGGTATCATTAACTCAAGAGCACGACAATGAGGATGTCCTAATCTAGCATGCCACACGGCATTTGAACTTAAAGCATAATGCGAATTATAAGAAAACAAAGTAGAGTTGCTTGGTTGCTTGTTCTCAAGAACATAAAGATCCGCTTTTGAATTCCCTTCTCCAAGTAAGTTTCGGGTCTCAATATCCTAAAAATGTACACTGTTAGAACCAAAGATAGTATAGCAATTTAAATCATTAGTTGCCCTTTTTACCGATAATAAGTTTGAAGTGAAGTTAGGCATAAAGAAAGCTTTTGAGTTTTTATCAAATAGTTTCAAATCTCCTATGCCTTCTACGGGAATTCTATCACCATTTGATATTACCACATTTCCATTAGCTGGTTTTATGTTGCTAATGAGACTCGGGTTACTAATCATATGATGAGAAGCTCACGACTCAACAACAAGTGATTTATTTGGTCTATAAGCAAATAAGGTGGTACCGGATTCCTTTAGAGATGCAATGGAGCGGATGAGAGTCTCTAGGTCTGATTTCCTCACAACATCTCCATAGGAAGCTACCAATGCCGTATCCCCTTGCCTTGATGATCCGGCTTGTCCTTCTTCTCCTGTAGTTTCATGAGAGTAGTTTGCTTTGAACTTTTTCAGCTTGAGATGGGGATGAAGGATCCAACACTTCTCCTTTGTACATCCTTTCTTCTTGCAATGATCACACATGATGCTTTTGTGGTCCTCATGCTTAAATGTTCCCTTATTTGCCGTAGGAAGCTCCTCCTTGGTAGTTGACACAAGTTCCCCTTTGTTTGCCATGAAATTCTCTCCTTTTCCTCTAAAGAGTCCGAGAGAGCCTTGTTCCCTTTGAACATGAGAGCACACCTTTTCAAGACTTGGAAGCTTGTCGGCTCTTAGGAGATGCTTGATGAGATCATTGAAGGTTGGGTTGAGGGTTAACAATAGTCCAAAGATTTTGTCTTGTTCCCTTCTATCATTGAGCACCAATGGGTCAGTGGAACTTGGTCTGAGCATCTCTAGCTCAGCCCATAAGGACCGGAACTTCCCAAAGTGTTTTGTGAATTCCAAGTCTTCTTGTGTGAGCATGTTGATGGCTTTCTGCACTTCAAAGACTCGGGTAAGGTTGGAAACGTTTCCGTAAACGCTTTTGAGAGTATCCCATAGTTCTTTAGCGGTTTCACAATAGGAATACGCTTCAAGGATGGGAGCTTCAAGAGAGTTTTGGAGAATCGCAAGGACTGTTTGGTTTTCTTGAAACCAGTTCTCTTGCTTCTCCTCTTCGTCCTCTTTGATAGCTTCTTTCCCATCTTCTTTCGTGGCTTCCTTTGGAGCTTGAGACGTTTCAAAGTGGCTCCAAAGACTTCGGCGACCACAAATAGCCGTCTTTGTGGTTCTTGACCATAGTAAGTAGTTGGTTCCCTTAAGGACCACCGGAGTAATAATTGGTTTTGAGTTTTTGATGGTGAAAAATGGCGGACGGATCGTAAGACAATGCTTTTATCCGGTGGATATTCTGGTGGAAGCTATGGACCACTGGATATTCCGATGAAGATCTTGAGAAATCAAGAACAGAACCGACAGAAAGATGCTGAATAACTTGACGATTTGGTGAATGTCGATCACAGATCTTTTAGATATTGAAAGAGAATCAGAGAGTTTTGTAAGAGAATGGATTATAGAGAATAGAAGAGATTAAATGAGCTTAGAATCGAATGGGTTGCTCTGATACCATGTTAGAATAATGAGGAATGGATTATGAGAGTCATTGTGAGTTTGAGAGATTTACGAATGAGAATGGTTAGAGAGTGTAAGATGAAAAGCGGCTCTTATATTAGGTAGTATCAAACAAACGATTACATCCATATATAGGGAGACAATGAAGCTACTAGGTTCAGCTATTAGGTTTAAGCGCAAATAAAAATATTTAGAGGACATCCCGAGATGAAAGTGACTTGTGCTAGTCTTTGAATCCCTTAACACAACATATGACTTCTCCATCTTTCAGAACTCTAACAACTCTATGATGGTCAACGCCATTTAGAATCTCTTTTAGAAGATCTCATGGACTTGACATTCATATGGGCCGTGTCTTCTCTTCCTCTTGATGTGCAACAAGGCCTCGGCCTCACAATGCATGTGTATGGATAGGCCGAGGCTAGATAGTCATGGTAAATAAGTTGAAACTGACAACCAAATGAATGTAAATGCAAATACTTAATAATTAAAGCAATGAACAATTGAGATGTCAATTCAAATGAACAAAGAGTAAACAAACAAAGCAGAGAAACAAAAGTAGAATGCCACTCGATCGATACGGTCGAGTGGTGGGTCGAGTCGAATTATAAAGTCACAGAATCACTAAATAGAATGAGTAACTAAGCTTGTAATGCAATAATAAGAGATATGGATCATAGGGATGAATCAATTGACTAAGGGATCACTTTCATAACCTGGGTACTTAATAAACACAACCTATTTTAAGGCTAAGCCTTTGACGATAGATTTCTAAACCAATCTGTCCCACTATCGTGATGAATGATTTCGAATCCAATGGCTCAGCATACCAGATTCTGCCAGAGTCAAGCCATTGGACAATCAATAAGAATCAATCTACCTAAGCCAAAATAATTTCCTAACAAAAGCTTTGAATATCATGGATTCTAAACGCCATTGAAGCATATTCTCCACTAGTTAGTGTAACTAAGTCTCTGGAAAAAGCCTATCAGACAATCACAGAGCAGTATCGTGAAGAGATCATCTAAGATCATATGTAAGTTGAACAGAAATGAATAAGCATAAAGCACTCTCACCCAAAAAGGATTTAAAGCATTTAAGAACATAAAACTACCAGATTAATCAAGATCCACCATAATCTGATCCATCCCTAATAACCCTAAAGTTAAGCATTTAATTATGAAGTCATCAAAAATTGTGGCATTTAAACAACATTTTAAAAAAAGTTGATGATTTAAACGTCCACATTTTGAATGTTGAGGGTTTTTGATAAAATTTGAAATGACGTCATTTTGATTAAACAGAAGTTGCTAACGGAAGTTTTAACACCGTCAACGTCAATTTAACGACATGCCTCAAATGGCCCAGTCAACGAAAGTTTGCTATTTAATTTGAGTCAACGAAAAACTTGAGCATTTAAACAGCATTTCGTAAGTTCAGGGTTTAAATGTCCCAAAAATGTAAGTTCATGCTTTTTTGACATTTTTCCCATTTAAGAACATAAAATTACGAGATTAATCAAGATCCACCCTAATTTGATCCATCCCTAATAACCCTAAGGTTAACTACTCACTAAGCATAGTGAAAACTAAATTTGCAAACCCAGAAAGTTCTAAATCTGACATATGAGATAGATCAGCTTGAGATAAGAAGGTTTGCTGAAGAAAATAAATGAAAATAAATGAAAGTACTGAAAAGGGAGTGAAATATGCTTATAATGGTATAAACAGGGAATGAATATGCACCAATATGATGATAAATGTATAAAATGCAGTGTTATCAACTCCCCCAAACTTATCATTTGCTTGCCCTCAAGCAAATAAAAGATTGATTGGAGAAGTAGTTTGAAAGTGGGGATTTAGAACCAAGCCAAATGACTAAACCTCTAACCTCAATGTCATGGTTAACAGTTCTAGAATGCTATGCAGATGATCCATACTTAAAAACCTTAGCCATGTTCATCACAAAATATTCAAAATTTATCCTAAGCCGCAACAAGCATTCAAAAAACTCTATCCCTTTAACATTCATTAAGCGAGAACAGTGGATCAAATTAAACATTGGTTAAGAACTCATTTGGTTTGAGGGACAAGTTTTAAGAGACAAAAATGGTCTCTTCTTGCTCTGGTTTAAGCGCATTAGTAACAAGGATCTCTCAATGAATAGATTGAACTTTGGGAGAATGCTAAAGGTGAAAGCCAACTGATGTATACAGGAGCAGACTCTCATCTACCCAAGAACACACAACTGACTCTACCTGAATCTATACTTAGAAATATATCCTAGCTTCTCTACCTTTATTTTTCTTTATTCTCAAAGCAATACATTGTTTTCACTCAACTTAGGATTATTTCTCTCTTTTTATTTTGTAAGGAAAGGATCTTTACTCTTTTAAACTCTTATAGCGGATATGGAAATTTCTTTTTCTTGGCAAAGGCGTCTACTCGACCATTTGGTCGAGCTGTGTGATCGAGTCACATCTTTTCACTTTTGCTTATCTTTTATTTTTCTATTTTCTGAGCCTATCTTCATAATATAATCATCCAGATCCTTTACTAGACACTCATTATCGTATTTTTGGTGTTTAATCCTTTCTAAAGATTTTATAGCACTCTTTTTTCTCTCTTTTTACCACTCAAAACATCAACCAACCCCTAGTTCAAACTTCCTATCCTATTCTGGTCCAAAAATTGTGGACAAGAGTCTACATGAGAAGCTATTCCTGTTGGCTTATACCTAACACTATCTCCTAAGTTCAATCCGGAAATAGGCCTCAACTCAAGATTGATTCATGGTTTGAAACGAAGGTAGGTTTGGTGATTATTTGAAACTGTTCCAAAGATGGGAACAGCTACTTGGATAAACAAGAGTGGAAAAAGGGGATAAGAGTATCCAAGTATTTTATGGTAGCCATGAGTTCATAACCAATGCTTAAGTTTGATAACTAAAATTTAAAATTAGGTTCTTATAATTAGGGATAGAGTTTTTTATCCACAGCAAGTTTTAAATTAAGTATGAATGGTGAATTTTAATTCCAAACATGGTGCTGCGTTAGTTTAGTTTTCAGGATCAAATGCAAGCATTGAACAACTAAAAACCATGGCATTGAGATTAAAATTTTAATTATGAGGCGGTTTGGTTTAAATTCATCATTATCCCCTATGCCTTGCAACAATCCTAATATGAAGGATTCTAGACTCAATCCTAATTATGCAAATGAACAACATGACACTTTGTTTTTAAAATTGTGTTCAGAAATTTTTCAAATTTTTATGGTTTTTAATTGCACTTACATGATGTGAAATTTGAATAAGAAAATAGAAAACATGATTAGATGAATCTCTCAGACTCTCCCCCAAATTTAAATTACACAGTCCCTTGAGTAATAAAAATTCAGAGGATTATTTGAGAGATTAGAAGATAAAACAAAAACAAACTAATATGCAAGTGGTTTGTACAATGGTGTGGGTTGATTGTGGTACCTCATTGTGGTGGATCATGCTGGGTTGGAGCTATGAAGAAGTCATCTACAGCAGCTGCCATAGATTCATGAGTGTAGGTAGCCTCCATGGGGACGGGGGGAGGACCCAGTTGCTCTGGATCAAATGGTTTTTCTGCTCTGGGATTGAGCTTGACCACTGGACTCGATCCATCTGGTCGAGTAGAGGTGTGAGTGATAGGTGTCAAATATAACCCTAAAAGCTAATCTCTCAAATTAAGAGGTCAGTTTCAGCACTTAAGGGTCGAATCCACAAGGACTCTGAAAACTCACGCAATGGATTGTAACAGATTCGAATTAAGCTAGATAAACTAAAAAAGAAACTAAATAAAACAATGCAATAAACGAAATACCAAGTAAACGGTGTTGATTCAAGTGATTAAAAGAGCTAGACCTAGGGACATCAATCAGGAAAACTTAGGAAAGTGAACTGGGCAGTTCGTAAATCAAGTGTAAAGTGTTTGTACGGTTCTTAAACTCGTAACACTAATGTGATATCTCATCCAACTCTCGCTGCGACGACATCTATCCTCTAAACAGAAGCAAACCAAATTTCTTTGCGAAATACCAATAATTAGAGTCTGTATGATCAGCATGTACGATATGTTTACAAAATTCCTAAACCAACTCTCGCTGCGAATAGGCTGTTTGCTCATCTAAGATTGGGTCAGGGCATTAATAGCACTCTTATGCCTACCAATAATCCTACGGTACCAGTATTAAGGTGATCAGTCTCAAGACTAGTGTAATTATCAAATCTAGATGAAGAACTTGAGAGCCCCAAGACTAGTGTAATTATCAAATCATGTCATAAAACCATAAAATCCATGATATATCAACTCCCCCAGACTTAGCTTTTGCTTGCCCTCAAGGAAAACAGAAAACCAAACCAAGAAAGTAGTTTGAAAATAGCGGAACTCACCGAGTCTTTAGAACATTGGGCTTACCAGTCATCATGTAATCCACATGGTACAAGAACTATTCAAAGACTAACTACCATGTACATTCACCGTAGTCACTCGCCGTCTTCTTAATACCCACCACAACTTAACAACATATCCCTTCAGTAAGCCATTTCATTGCTGGGTCTCACTTTCAAATTCAGTGTTCAAGAGCCTTCTAGACTCAGTTGTCATCATAAACCATAACAAGATAAACCTTACAACAACAATGATGTTTTCGTCGCCCCCGGACTTAAATCCTTGGTTATTTTAGATCTTTTATTATTTTATTTTTCTTTTGTGTATGAAGGTAGGCTATTAGAAGTGAATAGTGGGTCACAGGATCTCTCCTACCTTCACAACAACCCTCCTTTCATCATCCCCTTAAGAAGTAGAAATGTAGGGGCATAAATTTCTCTTACCCGCTTTTACTTAAGAGAATCACTTGGTAATTCATATACTATACCTAATGGCTTTTATTATTATTAACAATTTTTTGGGGAGACTAGACATCATAACTTACTTTGGTTGTATCAGGTAAGGTATGAATGAAAAGTCAAGCTCTGAAACACCAATTTTGTCTGTGAGGTAAAAGGAACTGACAGAAATTAGCTCAAGCTATAGCAGGCATCTGTTGTAAGTATGGGGCTCTCAAGTTAACCGGTCAGACTTGGGGTTTTTCCATTAGTTGAATCTGAATAAGCTTTGCAACAATGGTCACCAGAAGACATAGCAAACAAAAATAGAACAAGAGATAGCTCATAGTTCATGGACAAGTTTTGACTCAATAAAACAAAGGTTTTGAAAAACAAAAAATTTGGGACTGACTCTCAAAAGAATAAACATAATTAGCAACTTCCTTCCCCAAACTTAAACTACACCCTGGGTGTCGATCGACAAGAGCAGGGGTGTGATTTTCCGAAAATCTGACACCATTCTATCTGATCATTCAGCTCGTTTTCTGATATTAGATCTTGATTGAGAGCAAAACATGTCAATAAGAAACTGATAGATAACATAAATAAGTTCAACAATATCTCAATATCAGTCAAAAACAAAATATGAAGCAAAAACAGAAGCAGATAAAGCGAAAACAAAAGCAATGTCTCAAAGGAAAAAGAAAATAAAAATACTAATTCTCTTCCGAAACGGGATCAGAGGAAGGAGTAAGGGTGGGAATCGGGATAGGCCGGGGCTGAGTAGGAGCTGCATCGGTCCAACGTAAACATCCGCAGCGAGAGCGTGAAGCAATCGCGTTCCAGACACTCTAGAAGCTATCCGCGAAATACCTCTGAATGGGAGGTGTAGTGGGAAGTCCGTACTGAAGTGTAGTAGAGTCAGAAATCGGATCATCCTCCGAGGCTGTAGGAATAGAATGTGAAAAGGGGCCTCTGCGACGGCGGGCCTGAGGAGCACGGGTGCGCAGCGTGTGATGCGGCTGGAAAAGTAGGCAGACCTGAGTGCGCGTGATGCCAGTGAGCTCTATCTGCGGAAGCGCGATCATATAGTCTTCTCCCTCACTGCGGTAGCACCAAACCCAATCTTTCCTAATCCACTTGGCATGCGTCAAGAACCCCTCGTACATGACGGATCTATCTGTAAGCATGTTTACTCCATCGGTGCTGATCCCGCAGAAATGGAAGATGGGAGTCAACAAGCTACCCACAGACTCTGACTTGTCCCTCGTTCTCGTGAACAGGCGGACCTTCAAGCTAACCAAATGATGCGCAAAGATCGCGCCAAGGTTCACATCGGGATCTATCTCGGTCCAATCCTCAGTGAACAGCCCCTGAATTGCGTAACACATCAGAATCAACTCACTCTGCCTCATCTTGTTGGCCTGCATCTTACACAGGAGCGTGTTTGAGATGGCTCGAACCATGTATCGAAGAACCAAATGCCGGATGTCAGAGTGCGTGGACCCGTTGGGGCTGTAAACCCCATCTCCATACTTATCCCAGTAAATCTGAAAGTCAATCGATCTTGTAACGAACTCCCCGAATCATGAATGTGAGGATACCCGTCTGAGCTAACCCCTCAGGTGAGGTGTAGTAGAGCTGTAGAGTGGCCATGAGCTGTCGGACCAACTCCAGATAGACCTCATAGTTCTGAGTGCACATGATACCCAGCCCAATCTTCTGTAAAGCTAGCAAACACTCGCCCTTGATCTTCATACGTCGCAAGGCGACGCTGTCCATAAGCCGGGTGGGTCTAATCTCCATGTTCAACCAAGCATTGTAGAACAGAGTAGCCAGGTGGAGTTTGTCGAACACAATTTCATCTCAAATCGCAAATCTATCAATGTTTAAACAAAAACAATCATCAACATTTTCAAACCTATAACTATCCATCATCATAAACATCTCTAAATTCCAAATTTCATGTCAAATTGGTTCAAGTTTTCATTCATAGAAATTCATGACTTTTCTATTAAATCAACATTAACACTTTAATCCTTTTAAATTTACCTAATCTAACAAGATTAGCAAGCTTTAAGACCAAATTCGGATTGAAAAAGTGAAAATCCAAACCTTGAAATTTTTGGATTTCAAAGATGAGATTTGAGGAACATACCTTGGATTTGATAGAATAGATGATATAGGATTGAATAAAATTGAATTCTCTTGAGTTTAGGAACAAAAATCAATCGATTTGGTGAGATATATAAGTTTTTGCGATTTGGGGTTTTGGAGGCATTTATACTAACCCTGGATCCGTTTCGACGAACACAAGGTGTTCGTGTCGATCGACACGGACACAAACCTTGTGTTCCTTGGATGAAAAATTATGTAAAGCTTCTCCAATCCATGCAATCTTTCCATATTTGTCATTAAGCACGTCTATTTCCAGTGGGTTGCCTCCCACTAAGCACTTATTTTCAGTCATTAGCTTAACTTTGTCAGAAATCAGATAGATGGAGATTCACCAGATGAATCCGAAGGTGGTGAAGATGTAGTTTTGGAGATGAAATCATCCTCACTTAGGTTAAGCATCTCGGGTTTCAGAACCCTATTCATCATCGCATCCATCGCGGCTTGTCCTTTAGGCTTAAACTCGGGACTGATGATAACTTTAATCTTGGCAAATGGCCTTGAACCATCTCCATACTGTAGCTTATACTCAATAGTATCATCAACCTTCCTCACAGGAGTCAAAGTCATAAGGAGCTTTGCAGTCACTGCTTTTCTCTGCGGCTTCTTCTTCTTACCCGCAGCTTTCAGATTCCTTGCAGTGAACTCATCAGAGTGAATCTCATTCACTTCTTTAACAACAACATGGGGGTTCCACATCACATATCCGTCCGGATTAGTGATAACACCACTTTTATACACGTTTTTACCACCTTTTTATCATGCCTTAGAGTAGAATTCATCCATTGTTTATACCATTTCGTGCATTTATGCTTCATATAGGATGTTTCATATTTCTGTATAGGCATTGCATGCATTTTGCATATTTGGGGTCTTATCAGGTACTTATGGAGCATATGGAGCATACTTGGATTTTGGCTCATGAAGTGAAGATGTGCAGTCAAGCCCTATGGAGTCGAGTGAAGATTGCAGAGAAGACAGATGGCTCACTCGACTAGGCTACTTGACCAGGCACTAGAGTGAGCCCTCTAGACAGGCGCTCTAGACCAGGCACTCTCGACCAGGCACTCGAGTGAAGTACTCTAGAAAGGCACTCTCGACCAGGCTTTCGAGTGAGTACTTTAGACAGGCACTCTCGACCTCAGCATCACAGGCTCACTAGACTTCATCACCGCCTGCCTACTCGAGATGCCATTCAACCACCCCACTCGACTACTTGGTCGAGTGGGCACTCTCCGACTTTTTCTCCTATAAACTCGCTAAATGTCATAAGCGCTTGAGACTATGTATAAAAGTGCCTCATTAAACCTAATTAGGGGGAGGGGGAATAGCGCCGCTTTGGCTTAGTAATTTTTAGGTTTTGCTCTCGTTTTTTCTCTTTCTTGTTCTTGTTGTTCTTAACAGTTTTTCATTTTTCCAGCAACTTTGTAGCTTTGATAACTTTTTAATAAATCAATACTTGCATTTAATTTCTTCTCAAACCTTGCTCACTAGATCATTGGCTATCTCATATGAAAAGTTTAATCTTTTTTGGGTTTCGGACCCCAGCCATAATCACCATGTGTGAGTTGTAAATTTGGGATTTTTTGGGGATGGATTAGGGTAGCTTCTCTCTGTTTTGTTATTGCTTAGATAGTTTGATCATCACTCAGTTTTTACTCCCTCTTGGGTGAGTGATTTTAATGGTTGTTCTCCCCTTATCAAGGAGAACATGATCTTAGATGATCTCATGAGCACGAACCATGCCTTGAGCCAATGGATAGACTTTTTCCAGGGGTTAAAGTACAATAGCGTGAGGGTGGATGCATCAGACATTGATTTATGTCACGACTCCACCTATTCACTTGTTATGAACTCTTCTCGACTTTAATAGGCTGATTCTTCATGCCTGATCCGACTCCTCACACTATGCTGACTGGATTGGGTCATGAGGCTCTCTACCACGACCCATGGATTGAGCTGGTTATAAGTCTGTTGTCTAGGGTAGTCCTGTGATGAAATTGCTAGTGCATAGCTGCAATAGAACATAGTGTTTGCGATCCTGTGATTTCCATCCCTAGAGTTCTTGTTTTTCCCCATAGTTTCACAGCTTGCTTAGTATTCGTTCACTATAGCTTTTCTCTGTTTTTACTATAGCACTCGACCTCACCACTCGATCAGTGTGGTCGAGTCGTCCTAGTACTGTGATTTTTCCTGTTTAGTTCCATGATATGCTAAAGTGTGACAGACTTTGGTACCTCTAGTATCATTTAGGGTTTTTAGTAGATTTCTTATTTAGACTGCTAGTACCACACCCTTTTGATAATTACTTGAATAACTAGCATTGATAATCAACTAATTGTTGTAGACCACTCTTGACTGGTCCGATATTGTTCTCAACTCTTACCACTATACTTTAATTGATAAACTTTGTATTTGGTCTTTCTAGGCTTAGGTTGATTGCATTGTTGTCTTTCTTTGCTTAGAGTAGATAAAATCTTAGTTTCAATTTGGCGCCGTTGCCAGTTTTGAGTGTTTTTGTCTACACTGTTAGTTGTTTATGACTTACTAGATCAAGTCTGTTACTTTCAAGATCCGGGTACTGATTTGGTTTAGAAAATTTGTCTGTTTTGCATCAGGTACTCTAGCACTCGACCCCCACTCGACCTTACCACTCGAGTACTTGATCGAGTCACTACTATCTAAATGCAAACACGTTCTCAAGGCAGACAAAACCTAATCCAGTATTTGGATCACATTCACCGTATCAACATACACACTCGTCAAGCTACACCTGCACCTGCTATCCCCATTCCTGCATAACCAGTTCCAGAGACACCTGCAGTCATGGCAGAACAAGTTCCTCAGCCTAGGGTGATTGGAGCAGGAGACGCTCCAAACACTCCCTCTTAGAGGCAGGGAATTGTAGCCCCTCCAGTCAATAACAATAACTTCAAGATCAAGACGGGTTTGATCTCCATGGTCCAGAACCACAAATTCCATGGACTTCCTATGGAAAATCCGCTTGCTCATTTAAACCAGTTTGATAGACTGTGCGAGCTCACCATGATCAACGGAATCTCAGAGGACAGCTTCAAGCTACGCCACTTCCATTTTCTCTTGGTGATTAGGCTTCCCACTGGGAATGAGCTCTGCCTCAGGGTTCTATAACCACCTGAGATGACTGCAAGAATGCTTTCCTGCTAAAATTCTTCTCTATGTCAAGGACTGCAAAGTTCAAGAACGAAATCTCCAGCTTCACTCAGCGAACCAATGAGAGTTTCTCTGAAGCATGAGAGAGGTTTAAGGAGTACACAATGCAGTGTCCTCACCATGGTTTCACCAAGGAGTCTTTGCTCAGTACGCTCTACAGAGGGGCAAGCCCAAAGATCAGAATGCTATTGGATACAGCCAGTAATGGAAATTTCCTCAATAGAGATGTAGTCACTGGCTGGGAGCTAGTGGAGAACCTTGCAGTCTCTGATGGAAAGTACAGTGAGGACTTTGACAGATCAGTCAGAGGACCATCTTCGTCTTCTGATAAGACCAAGCAGAAGATCCAGTCTCTTAGTGAGAAACTTGATAAGCTCATCCTGGCTCAGCAGAAATCTGTGAACTTTGTTGGTGAATTTTTTGCTACTCAAGCTCAGGAAGGTGAAGAGGATCAGGTTGAAGAGAACCTATATATACAGAATCAAGCTGGCTTCAACAGAGGGTACATCAGCTATAGGAACAACCTGAATCTCTCCTATAGGAATCCCAACGTAGCTAACCCTCAGGATCAAGTCTACCCTACTCAAAACCCAGGCCAAAACAAGCCTTTTGTGTCACAAGCTCCTGCCAATCCACCTGGATTTGCTCCAAGACCACCTCCACAAGCTGATGGTGACTTTAAGCCTCTTCTACTCCAACTTCTTCAAAGCTATAATACTGCTACTCAAGAGACATCAAAGAGGTTCACTGAACTCAGAACCCACATCAATTGCTCTTATGATGATTTGAACCATAAGATTGAGGTTCTCAATAGCAGACTGAAGTTTGTTGAGTCCAGTGCTGCATCAGCCTCTACTAAGACCACAAGCCAACTTCCTGGAAAAGCTGTGCAGAACCCTAAGGAACCTGCACCTCTCTATGCAGTGAGCACAGCACCAGCTCTCCATCTTCTTCCTTTCAAGAAGAGATTCTCCAACATCACTGGGCACAGTGATACTCAAGTTAGGGGGGCAATCTTTCGATCTGCTGCTGAAATTCGCTCGAGCACTGTAGTACTCCACCACACCACTCGTGTGAGTGGTCGAGTAGGCACTCCCGAGACTGCGAAGGAGAAGCGCATACTGGATCTGCATGCGATGATGACAAGTCCTTTCCCAGAACGGTTCAAGGCTGAGACTGAGAAGGAGTATGCTATTATGCTTGAAGAAGAGCTATCAGAGCTTGAAGCTAAAATGACTTGGGATGAAGCTATGAAGTCACTTGGACCTTTTGACAATGGTTTGAGAAAAAGAGCCTTGAAGAAAATTCAAGATCAGAGAGCAGCAGCTGCTAAGGCCTACGAGTGTAAGATGATCACTCAGCAGAAAGTGGTAGTGCAAAAGAAGCTGACAGATCCTGGATCTTTCACAATACCCTGCACCATCAGAAACCAGACTTTCCAGAATTCTCTCTGTGATCTGGGTGCTTCAGTCTGCATACTGCCATTGTCTGTTGTAGGAAAGCTGGGCTATCACAAATTTCTGCCAAGCACCAGGTCTTTAGTCCTAGCTGACAGAACCATCAGATTTCCCCATGGCTTGCTAGAGAACGTCCCAGTAAGAGTAGGAAACATGGAGATCCCTACTGACTTCATAGTGATGAAGATGGAAAAAGAGCCAATGGATCCCCTCATACTAGGCTTGAAGAACCCTAATTTTGAGAAACAGTATTTCTACATGGAAGAAGCTGAGCGCTATGAAAAGACAAACTTTGGAAATTTTGAACAGTACTCTCAGACACCATCCAGACCTCCAGGGTTCACAGTCACTATGGGTAGTCACTCTGATGGAGCAGTGCACAAGTTTGATGCGTTTGTAGCAGAAGGTGACTCTGATGAAGACAACACATGGCACACTCAACCAGTCCACTCGACTACTAGATCGAGTGACCACTTGAGTCATCACCAAAGAGCACAGCCGACCCCTATGAAACCACCTGGTTCGATTTGATACTCGGACCAAGAATATTTGTGTACAGGGAAGAGCAACTCAACATACCCACTCACAACACCAGCGTCAGACCAGAGCACAATCCTTGCTCTACAAGGTGTTGTTGTTGAGTTGGCAAAGAAGGTGGACAGGCTTGAGAAGGAAGTTCTAAAGCTCAAAGAGGCTCAAAAAATTCAAGAGGCTATCAAGCTCAAGGAAGCTCATCAACCCCCACCAGAGATGGGAAGAAGGAGGCCTAAGCCACCAGGAATGAGTGATAGCTTCTATCACGCTATCATGGCATCCACCTTCATCATAGAGAAGCCGAGTCAAGAGGGGTTAACACAGTCTCTCAAAGACCAGAGGGGTTTCGAGAATCCAGAGGGGTTAACACAGTCTTTCAAAGACCTTCCACCTGCCTAAAAAGAGTGAGTCAAGCTAAGTGACTTTAAACAAGCTCACTTGGGAGGAATTCCCATCTTTATCATTGTATATACTAGCTTTAATTTATCTTATGTCTTTTTGAATTTTGTTATTTTTAATGTGTTTTCTTAGTTTTTGGAGTTTCAGGAGAGGATAGGAGCTGAGTATGAGTCAAGTGGAGTTTCCAAAGGGTCCATCGAAAATTCGAAAAGTCACTCGACCACACCACTCGACCCCCAGGTCGAGTGGCCAGGTTTTGTCTGAAATCTCAAAATTTAATCTAGACCGTTCATTTAAAATCACTATATCATTTAATACCCACGCGACCCACCATCTTCTTCTTCCTCATTTTCACGATTTTTATCTCTCTAGAAAGTGCATAACTCTCCAACTTCTCTCTAAAAATTTTCACTCAAATCTTCAAAGTTTTCAACTGAATTTCAATCATGTCTCACTACTCTAGCAATCCCTAAACTCACTTTTAAGTTTTTAAACCCTTTGAACCCGTTTTTGCGAAAATCCGGGTTCAAAATTTTTTGAAATTTTTTTGAAATTTTTTGGCTTGCATGTAGTTAAAATCGGTTGATTCGAATAGTGTAAGGAATCGGAAGGAGTATGCAAAGATTTTGATGGTTGAAATTGCTTGAAATCGAAATTTTATTCTTAGTAGTGCGCATGAAATTTTTTGAAACTTTTTTGTAACCTTAGGACAAATTTCGGTTTAGCTATTGAATGTTTGATAATTTGAGAACCCACATTGATCATCATTGTTGAAATTAAACAAGTTTTAGAAATTTTTGAAATCATGCATATATAAAAATCGCTTTGGAACTTGATGATTTTGGAAATTTTTTGAGCCTAAGTTGTTTAGATCCTTGCTAGGCTTGAAATTGGATGCATATGATTGTTAGTTTAGTTACTCGATCAAAGCACTCGAGTGGGTCAAGTTGGGCAAAATTTTATTTGGAAATTTTTGCCCACTCGACCACATTACTCAAGTGGCTGGGTCGAGTGGTCCAGATTTTTTGCTAAATTTTTGATTTGTGAATTCGTTTCAGGAGCACTGGCACTACAAGGACAATGGCAACAAGAAGCCAAACCGCAGCAAGAGCCACTCGACCATCTGGGTCACGGCAAGACAAGGCTAAGGGCAAGAGGGTTCAAGAAGAAGAATCAGTGAGAAGGAACAGTGAGGAGGAGACTCGTTTCGAGAGTTCAGAGGAAATCTAGGCAGAGACCTTTGAGGAAACCAAGCTCATTTCCATCCTGGAGAGGGTGAAGTTCCTTGGGACTAGGTACCCAGATCGCCCCACCATGCAAGCTTTGGGAATTTGTAGAGAGGTGGGGAAGCTCTATGAGTCTGCTGATATCGTGGGACTCACCCACAGCCCTCATGATGGTTTTAAGACTGAGACCTGCCATTTCTTGGCAACAGTGGATCTCCACCTCTATGAGGCGAGAGGCATGGCTGGTACAGCAGAGATGGGGCATGTGAGCTTCAGAGTCAGAGGGATAAACTATCAGCTGCCACTGAGTGTGGTTGACATCTTGTTTGATTTCCGCAGAGGAACAGGGCAAGCTAAAGACTTTGAGAAGAAAGAGCTGAATGAGTTGTGGTTAGCGCTTGGAGGAAGGGAGCACTATCAGTCTGCTAGAGGTAAGAGCAGTGAGATCAGGCACCCTGCAGTGAGATACCTCCATAGGACTCTTGCAAACACGATGTTTGCGAAGAAGGCCACAGGGCCAGTGAATGAGAGTGAGTTGAAGATGCTGGACAAGGCTCTTTGCGACTACCTCATCTACTCATAACACGAGAACCGGGCCAATGGGATTGAGATGCGAGGAGATAGAGCCTACACAGGGAACTCCATCATTTTGGTGAGACACCTCGTGAGCTACAGAGCTACTGCTGTCAAGAATGACAAGATGCTGAACAAGGCAGAGTTCAGAGTGGGAGGGATTGTTACCCCATTTTTAGAGGCTGCTGGAGTTGAGCTCATATCTGAGCCCACACCATACACTCTGATGGACTTGGATCAGATGAAGGACACTCAGACTATTGGTGCAAAGGTTGGGGAGAAGTACATCTACAACTTCTCACATCCCAGGAGCAGCAAAGCGAAGATTTTGCTACCTTATGGAGGTCTCGCCAAGCTCTATGCAGAGGACGGTGACCGTAGTGTCCCCTTTGTACCACCAGTTCGAGATCTCTACTTCTCGGATGAGGGAGTTAGACTCCAAGAAGATGAGATATTTCAGGACTTCATGGGGAGTGTGCAAGCTCCAGAGAGGTTTTATTTTGAGGAGACAGAGTGCAAACGCCTCAAGGAGACTAACCATAAGATCTCCACACTTCAGAAGTGGTGCAAGTGGCAAGACAGACAATTCAGCAAATTCAAGAGTGGAATGAATGCCACAATGAAGGGGATCACCAACGCTTGGCAGCAGCTGAGAGGAAGTTGAGTGCTGGCTCATCTAGAAGAACTTCGGCTGAGCAGAAGGAGAGAAAGAGGCACCCAGATCACCTCATAGAGAATCTAGAGCATTCGTCCCCAGACGAAGCCACTTGACCACCTAGGTCGAGTAAGCCACTCGAGTGCTATCAGAGTTTCGACCCAAGTGCACCTGTCGATCCGTCCCACGCTATGATCAAGGCGCAGAGCTTCCACCTTATATGGGGTACTACCGGAGCGAACCATTCGACCACGCTGGGTCAAGTGCATGATATATGCCAGACCACTCGACTGCTGGGTCGAGTGGACCACTCGAGTAACACCCCGGAGCTGAGCCTCTCACCGCCACAGTTCCAGCCTACACTCAGGAGAGCATGGAGGCTAACACAGATGCCTTCTTCACTCCACAAGAATGAGGTACCACCCCACTTCCTTATCCTTGTTTATATCATTGCATTTTTTGTTTCTTTTTGTTTTAATCTCTCAAATCATCTCTTGAATTCATTTTACACAAGGGACTGTGTAATTTAAGTTTGGGGGGGTTTGAGAGACGTATTTGACATATTTCCTTATTTTCTTATTCAAATTTGCATCATCTGTGTGCATTGAAAAAACTTAAAATTTTGAAAATTTTCTGAAAACCATTTTACAAAAACAGAGTGTCATGTAGTTGCATTATCATTTTAGGATTGAGTTTTAGAAATTTCGCTTAGGATTGTACATATGCATAGGGGATGATGATGAGTCAAACCGTAAAAAGCTAAAGAACCAAACATATACTTTCAATACCACAGTTATAAGTTGTCTAATGCATTCGCCTAAGCTTGAAAATTAAGGCTGCACCTTGCTTGGAATTGAGATTTAGCACTCTCACTTGGTTGAAGCTTACTATGATTTGTCAAACTATCCCTATGAATTATAACATAATATGAAAAAAAAACAATTATCATGATATGCTCTAAAACTTTAACTCATTGATACCTCAAAATACTTGGATTTTCTTTCACCTTCTACCACTCTTGCTAATTAGAGTAGCTGTCTCCACCATTGAGACAGTTCCACAAAAACCAAACCCAAAACTTCATTTCAGACCATACATTGTTCTTGAGTGAAGTGAGGTCTATTTCGGATTGAATTAGAGAGAAGGTGTTAGGTGTTGCCAACAGGAGTAGCCTCTCATATAGTCTCTGGTTCACAATTTTTTAACCAGATTTAGTCTAAGAGTTTGAATAAGTTGGGGTTTGAGTCTAGGAAAAGAAAAGAAAAGAGAAAGATAGTTTGCTAAAAATCATAAGCCTTTGGAGAGGATAGGTTCAAAAAACAAAAAAAAAATATGAGTCTAGTAAAGGATTTGGAAGAAAAAGATAAAAGTTGGCTCAGTAAAAGAAACAGAAAAAAATCGTATAGTAGCCACTCGACTAGACCACTCGAGTGAGTGGTCGAGTCATAGCTTAGTGAAAAATCAAAAATCCCAAATCCGCTAGAAGTAAAAAGTAAAGTATCCTCTCCTTAGAAGAAAACAGAAAATCAGTCCTTGAGTCAAAAAAATGAAAAAGAAAAGCTTTTAAGCACAAAGGTAGAACTAGGTTGAAGTTTTCTGGGATTTTAGAGTTTGGTTCTTCATGGGTAGATGATAGTCTGCTCCTGTATGCACCATTTGGCTACCTTTAGCATTCTCTTATAATTCAATCCATTTCATTGAGAGATCTTGATGCATGCGCTTAAAACCAGAGGAAGAAGAGATCATTTTTATCTCTTAAAACTTGTCCCACACCCAAATGAGTTACAGTTATTGCATATCATGATTCACCAGTTCGTGCTTAATCAATGTTAAAGAGATAGTTTACTTTGAATGCTTCTTGAGGCTGAGTATGATTGATAAGTTCTGTTATGATGAGCATGGCTAGGTTTTTAAGTAAGACTTATTTGTATTGCATTTCAGACCTGTTAACTATGACAATGAGGTCAGAGGTTTGTTTAGTCTGCTAAGGTTCTGATCCCCACTTTTCACACTACTCCTTTCATCTTATCCTTTCTATTTGCTTGAGGGCAAGCAAAGGGTAAGTTTGGGGGAGTTGATAACACCACTTTTATACACGTTTTTACCACCTTTTTATCATGCCTTAGAGTAGATTTCATCCATTGTTTATACCATTTCATGCATTTATGCTTCATATCGGATGTTTCATATTTCTGTATAGGCATTGCATGCATTTTGCATATTTGGGGTCTTATCAGGTACTTATGGAGCATATGGAGCATACTTGGACTTTGGCTCATGAAGTGAAGATGTGCAGTCAAGCCCGATGAAGTCGAGTGAAGATTACAGAGAAGACAGATGGCTCACTCGACCAGGCACTCAAGTGAGCACTCTAGACAGGCACTCTCAACCAGCAACTCGAGTGAAGCACTCTAGACAGGCACTCGAGTGAGCACTCTAGACAGGCACTCTCGACCTTAGCATCACAGGCTCACTAGACTTCACCACAGCCTGCCTACTTGAGAAGCCACTCGACCACCCCACTCGACTGCTGGGTCGAGTGGGCACTCTCCGACTTTTTCTCCTAAAAACTCGAAAAATGTAATAAGCGCTTGAGACTATGTATAAAAGCGCCTCATTAAACCTAATTAGGGGGAGGGGGAATAACACTGCTTTGGCTTAGGAATTTTTAGGTTTTGCTCTCGTGTTTTCTCTCTCAACAACTTTGTAGCTTTGATAACTTTTTAATAAATCAGTATTTGCATTTAATTTCGTCTCCAACATTGCTCACTGGATCATAGGCTATCTCAGATGAAAAGTTTAATCTTTTCAGGTTTCGGACCCCAGCCATGATCACCATGTGTGAGTAGTAAATTTGGGATTTTTTGGGGATGGATTAGGGTAGCCTGTCGATCGATTTCAGTGGAGTCAGGACCGTCCTTTGTCGTGACTTGCATCAAAACCTCTGATAAGTTGGGTGGCGTCGACCGACACGTAAGGGTGGTGTCGATCAACATGAGCTCCGAGATGAAAGTCTCAACTTTTTCCTTAGCTTCAGATTTCTTCAGAACTTCTTCCTTGACCTCTCTCTTGACCATATCTCCCCCAAGACATAACAGAAGTACAGGAGTACCTAGGATTAGTATCAGTACTTCCAAGACGCCATCAGGGCATTTAGTGTTCACAGCAGATTGTGCAAACTGAGTGTCCAACCTCTTGATGTGTTTGTTCAAAGTCTCATACTTCCCATTAAGATTAACATACAGAGTATCTATCTTACCATTGAAGTCCACAGTCATCTTCTGTTGTCCTTCAAGTATCTAGTCAAGCATATCCTTCAACTCAGAATCCGCAGTCTTAGGAGGCAAATTGTGATAAACAGAACTTCCAAAGTCCCTAGTGAAACCACTGTTGTTTCTCTGAGCTTCCTGAGTCACAGGCCTGGGCGTAAATCTAGATGAGTTCTGGTTGTTCCTCTGGTTGTTGTAACCTCTGAAGTTGCCTTGACAATTGCCAAACCTTTGGCCATTAAAACCAGAACCATTCACATAGTTCACAACCTCTTCAGTAGCTTCTTCTTCAGCTTCAAAAACCTCAACCTCTTGAGCAAAGTGAATTGACTTCTTGTTCACTAGAAGGTTGTGCACAATATCCAGCTTTACCTTGACTTCTGCCATCATATTGTTGTTCAAACCAGCAGCTATCTTCTTTCTCTCAAAATCAGCATTCTTAGTACTACAACTAGATGCCAAGTTCTCAATCAACTTAATAGCAGCCTCTGGTATCCTGGTCTTGAAATTACCGTCACTAGCAGCATCCAAAGAAAAATGATACCTCCAGTCAATTCCGCAAAAGAAAGTTGAAACAAGTATTTTTACCTAGTGTGCAGAGAAAGACAGTAAAAACTATCAGCCTAG
Organism: Cardamine flexuosa; assembly: GCA_963555745.1. NCBI lineage: Eukaryota > Viridiplantae > Streptophyta > Magnoliopsida > Brassicales > Brassicaceae > Cardamine > Cardamine flexuosa. The sequence continues at coordinate 22,551,943 of OY743217.1, read as the reverse complement.
GCACAGAGAGACAAAACACAAGTTTTTCAATCAATTGTAAGTATAGAAAATATCGAACCAATGGGTGACTAGAGTTATGCAGAAAGGATGTGATCAATAACAAACAATTCAAGCCAAATATAAAAGGGTTCGTTTTATCTAACAGCCTAAATGAAATTATAACCAAACCTTAAGTGAACCTAGAGCTACCAAAGTCTGTCACACTTTAGTAAGTCATCGAAAACACAAGAAAACTATGCTAAACTAACTACTCGACCTAAGCAGTCGAGTAGGGTGGTCGAGTGCTATAGTAAAAACAGAGAAAAACTAAATTGAACAGTTACTACGAAGATTGTGACCTATGGGGAAAACATAGGGACTTTAGGGATGAAATCATAGGTTCACAAACACTCTAAACTACTCTGGGTATCAACCAGCATTTCATCACAGGACTACCCTAGACAACAGACTTCATAGCCAGCTCAATCCATGGTTTGTGGTAGAGAGCCCCAAGACCCAATCCAGTCAGCATAGTGTGAGGAGTCGGATCACGCATGAAGAATCAGCCTATTCAAGTCGAGAAGAGTTCATAACAAGTGAATAGAAGGAGTCATGATATAAATCAATGTCTGTTGCATCCACCCTCACGCTATAGTACTCTAAACCCCAGAAAAAGTCTGTCTAATGGGTCAAAGCATGGTTCGTGCTCATGAGACCATCTAAAATCATGTTCTCCTTGATCAGGGGAGAACAAGCATTAAAAACACTCATCCAAGAGGGAGTCGCAACTGAGTGATGATCAACCTATCTAAACCATAGCAAAACAGAGTGAAGCTACCCTAATCCATCCCCAAAAATCCCAATTTTACTACTCACTCACCGGATTCATCACTTGGGCCCGAAACCCAAAAATCTCTAAAAGAGACATATGTGATAGCTGATGATCCGTTGAGCAAGAGTGTAGAAGAAAGCTAAGGCAAATACTGATTTTATAAAAAGTTATGTAAGTTACAAAATTCGGGAAAATGAAGAACAAGATGAAGAACTAGAAAGATAAACTAAGCTAAACTAGGTTAAACTAATAAAATTGGCCACACCTGACATTAGGTTAATCAGGAGCTTTTATACTAGGTGACAAAAGAGAAATAATACAAATTCCGAGTTTTAAGGGAAAAAGAGTAAACGTGCCACTCGACCAGTCAGTCGAGTGGGTGTTGTGGCTGACTCGACCATCCACTCGAGTGGTCTGGTCGAGTGACTCAGTAGAGAGGCTGACTAGACTACCCACTCGAGTGGGTAGGTCGAGGAGGCCACTCAAAGTGTCTTTGGTGCAGTGAAGGCTCAAGTTTGACATGTCTTCACTCTTCTGGATGTATCTTCTAAATGGAAGACTGGATTGCTCTGATTCTTATCCCATGTGAATCTTGACTCTTCTAGCTTTCCAACGGTATACAGAAATTCAAATTTGGTCCACGGGAAGATCTTCATATGTTGCCCAACTTCTGATGCTCCATGTCACTCGAGTGGTCTGGTCGAGTGAGCCTGTCTGAGAGTGCTTCACTCGAGTAGGCAGGTCGAGTGGGGGTCGACTGGCCTGTGTAGGGTGCTCACTTGAGTGCCTGGTCGAGAGTGCTCAGTCGAGAGTGCTCCACTCGAGTGGTCTGGTCGAGTGTGCTTGTCTGAGAGTGCTTCACTCGAGTGGTCTGGTCGAGTGAGCCATCCGTCTTCTCTGTAATCTTCACTCGACTCCACAGGGCTTGACTCCACATCTTCACTTCATGAGCAAAAATCCAAGTGTGCTCCATATGCTCCATAAGTACCTGATAAGACCCCAAATATGCAAAATGCATGCAATGCCTATACAGAAATATGAAACATCCTATATGAAGCATAAATGCACGAAAATGGTATAAACAATGGATAAAATCTACTTTAAGGCATGATAAAAAACTGGTAAAAACGTGTATAAAAGTGGTGTTATCAAAAGTCCAAATGAGCTGGACTTCATCAATGTTGTGGTGCGGATAATCTCGTTTGTACCCCTTGAATCTCAACCACGCAGCCTTCAGTGTCTATGCAGGTCCTTGAGTAAACTGAATAATCAAATCCCTCAAGTCCTCTGTCTTTGCATCATCATAGAAATTATTCAGGAAAGCTATCTTGATATTTCTCCAAGTGGTTAAGGAACCCGGTTCCAACTGTTTCAACCATTGAGCTGCTTCCCCAGCAAGAGAGTATGGGAAGAGCTTGCAAAATAGATAGTCTTCAGACACTCTATTGGCTTAAATACTCAAAGCCAAGTCTTCAAACTTCTCTATGTGGTCCATTGGATGTTCCGTAGGATAAGCATGGCAAGTGTGTTGCCCCACAAGAGTGTAGTATTGGGGTTTCAACTCAAAATAAATCCTCTGAAAAGCAGGAGGACATATAGCATACCTGTTGGAGTAAAACTCATTGGGTTTGTTGAAATCAGCAAGTGTTCTTCCCACATTCTCAATCCTAGCGTCCAAGTTATCCGGACCGTTTCCGTCTCCATCACGTCGACTGACACCAACATTCCCCTGTCTGTTGACATGACCAGTGTTTTCTACAATTTTGATGATGGGGTTCCCATCTGCATCAAGTCTCTGACCCTGAGCATTGTACTGGTTTCCCTCTAAATCACGTATGATCCCAGCAGCATCTCTCTCAATCAAAACAGTTCTAACCATTTCTGATTTCCTGAGTGCTTTGTGATTAACTCTCTCTAACTTCTCAATCTTCTCAGTAGCAACTAGTTCTTTGTCCTTGCTGCTCCTAAGTTTCATGCACCTGAAATAAGAGAAAGTAAAGGCGTAAGTAACAAAATAAAAAAAAAATATAGACTAAACTCTAACTGAAATATAATGGTGAATTTAGAGTCTCCGGCAACAGCACCAAAATTTGATAGGTGTAAAATTTAACCCTAGAAGCTACTCTCTCAAATTAAGAGGTCAGTTGCAGCACTTAGGGTCGAATCCACAAGGACTCTGAAAACTCACGCAATGAATTGTAATAGATTCGAATTAAGCTAGATTAAATAAAAAAGAAACTAAATAAAGCAATGCAATAAACAGAATAGCAAGTAAACGGTCTTGATTCAAGTGATTAAAAGTGCTAGACCTAAGGACATCAATAAGGAAAACTCAAGAAAGTGAACTGGGCAGTTTGTAAATCAAGTATAAAGTGTTTGTGCGGTTTTTAAACTTGTAACACTAATGTGATATCTCATCCAACTCTCGCTGCGATGACATATATCCTCTAAACAGAAGCAAACCAAATCTCTTTGCAAAATACCAATAAATAAAGTCTCTATGATCGGCGGGTACGATATGTTTACAAAATTCCTAAACCAACTCTCGCTGCGAACATGCTTTTTTCTCATCTAAGATTGGGTCAGGGTATCAATAGCACTCTCGCGCTTACCAATAATCTTACGGTACCAGTATTAAGGTGATCAGTCTCAAGACTAGTGTAATTATCAAATCTAGATGAAGAACATAATAGATAACTTAACAAGACTATGCCCAATTCAATTTTCCTTCATTAACCCTTTTGAAACCCTAGATCTAACAAGGTGACTACTCAGACATAGAAGATGAAACACAAATCATTGTCTGAATAATACTCATAAAATAGAAAATAAGAAAACAAAGGGAGTTTAGAATTCTTCTCTTTACAAAGTTTGAGATCTGAATCTTCTCTCCAATAATCTCCTTGAAACTTACAATAAACTTAGAACTTCTTAAAAACTTCGAGAATAATCAAACTTAGTCTCTCAGACTTCTAAAAACATAGTTTAACCTAAAAACACGATTTGGCATGAAATATAAACTTTGGAAACTTCTGAGGCAAAGTTGTAATTCTTGAAACTTGATAAAACTCGAAGGCGTCATTCACATCTAGGTTATGTCGACCAACACAGGTGAATCCTATCGATTGACGTGAACATGAATATTTGTCTTCTTGTTGATTTTCTCAGCTACAAGCCTCCAAATGCATCCAAAGTGCTCATTAGGGTCCAATCCGTGTTTGTACCTAATAAGACTCAATATATATAGAAAAGACTCCAAAACCAAAACATATATCATGTCATAAAACCATAAAATCCATGATATATCAGTGAGCCTCCAACTCTTCAGCTGTGAGATCCTATCTTCTCTTCCTTGGCTTGTCCCAGCGAGCTATCCTTTCTTCTGAGGACTTTGGGATGTGCCTCCTAGACCTTCCTGTAGGAGATTTGCCTCTCTCCCATCTTTTGCAAACTCTTAAGCTGCCTTGAGATGACCTTGATGGTCTTTGCCATTGACTTGATGGCTTTGTCATGGAACTTGTTCCACTGCTGGAGCAAGCATATTCTCTTGTTGGCCTCCTTCAGGTTCTTGCACTCTGAATCATCAAAGTGGTACCTCTCAGGTTCCTTGTTTGCTTCCATCCAATCTTCCAACACTTGATCATAAGATGCATCATCAGCTGTGGAACGGTGTAGGAGGCTTAAAGGAGGAATGAAATCAGCTTCTCCTCCTTGGTGTAGCTTAGGGAACTCATCCAATGGTAAAAGGATTTTGGCGCTTCCAGCTTTAGGGTGACTGAAGTTGTAAAGGTGTTTCTCTTCCACCATATTCCTCTTTATGATAAAGGAGTTAAGTAGATACTCCAAATCAATCCATTATGGTTCTTTCTTTTGCCCTATAGCTCAACTCCAGCTACTATCAGGATTGGTGTGACAATGCCACCTACTGCCAAATCTCCTTGGCTCACTATCTTATTCATCTTCAGAGCATACTCTTTATAAGTTAGGAGTTGCCTAACCAGCACAATGGAGTTCCCAGTATTGGCTTTATCAGCCAACATTCCTCTGTCAAGTCTCTGGTTCTTGGCTGTAGTGAACACTACAAATCCTTCAAGCGCTTTATCAAGCATCTTGACTTCCCCATCATTGACTCCTCCAGTGGTCTTTCTTGCGAACATGGTGTTGGCAATGGCTTTATGCAAATACCTGATCCCTGGACTCCTTATTTCAGAGCCTTTGGACCTTGATGATCTATGCGTTCCTTTGACTCTTATTAGCTTCCAGAGCTCATCTAATTCTCTTCTGCTGTAGTCTTGGTGCACTCTAGTCCCTTGTTTGAAACCATACAGCAAATCAAGCTGTCTCAATTCCATCGTGTACTCTTGGTTCCTAACTTTGAAGTATATGTACCCCAGCTCACCATTTGCTAGTCTCTGGTTCATCTTGGTACAATCTCAAGGGTGCTAAGAAAATGGCATGATTCCTCTTGATAGCCTTCCCTTGAATTAGACACAAGTGTCAATAAGTCACACTACTTAAGCAACAGCTCCACTTCCTTTCTGATGTCCAATGCATCCATTGTTGGCCAATGTGGGTATCTTGTTCCAACAAAGTTCATTCCTTTGAACAAGTCCAGTAGCATTTCCCCATGGCCTATTTGGCTCAATCCCTCAGACTCTTCCCCAGTATTTTCTTCCATATAATCAGTCTATGTTCTCTCGTCATCATCTTCTTCATGCTGCACTCTCTTCCCTTGTGCGATGTGCTCTCTTTCCCTGGAGAATTCTTGCTAACGAGCCACCTCTGCCGCCCTCCTCCTTGTCATCCTTGTTGTTGATGTATTGGTTTCCCTGAAATAATGAACATCAAAGTTTAGCTACACATTATTCTCCCACTAGACCACCTACTCGACCTTAATGGTCGAGTTGGTATTTTTTAAACAACTTTCTCATTTAGATCAAGTCATATGCTCGATTTGAAATTTTAATCAAGTTTTCAGAGAAATTATACTGTCATTAATGCTGGGTAGTCGTAAACTTGATGATTTAACAGCAACAACTTTCAATTTGAGGACTCATTAGAATCGGATTTGATTTTAATCAAACTTCTAAAGTTAAGATTCTTATCCAAAATCAACAATGTACTTTAGCAGAGGTAGTGAGTGTTTTTAATGAAACTAAATCCAATGCATATCTTTCATTTAAAAGTTCATAATTTCCAAATTTTTCAATCTTGAACTTCAAGAACAAAAAATTATCAAACCCATAAAATTTTTAATCTTGATATTTCGGACAAATCCACATCCCTAAACACTCTATGTTCCTTATAAACAGATTTCATGGTACATGCGTCAAGGTTTGTTGAAGGATTTTGAAAAAAATCTTTTAAAAACTCAAACACAAGATTTTGATTGAAATCGTATTTCAGAATTCAGAGAACTTACATTGTTGAGTCAAGAGTGTTTGAATTAGCAGACATGGTTGCTGAATTGAGTTATTTGAATTAAAAATTCAGAGAATTCTTAGAAGGAAATAAAAAGTTTTGCTTTTGAGAAGATTTTTAAAACCGCAAATGAGAGAAAGAGTTTTGAGGGCGATGAAGTCGTGAAGGGTTTTAAAAGTAGGGTTTATAACAGGTTAAATTGGATGGCTGAGATTAAAAGTTGGAAATTCAAAAATAAACCTGGTCACTCGACCTCGGGGTCGAGTGGTGTGGTCGAGTCCGATTCCGGATCGTTTTTGATCACTTTTCAATCTCCATGCTATGCATTCTCCTTGGTCAATGGCACTCTTTAACCTATTCCTGGATTACTAGACACTAGATAAAAGAATTAAAATAACAAAATAATAATAACTTAAAAGATAGAAATTTTTATATACAAGAGATAGACATGGAATTTCCTTCCAAGTGAGCTTGTTTATAGTCTAATAGCTTGACTTGCTTACGGAGCTTAGATAGGTGGTGGATCAGGGACATCCTCTAAGGTCCTCTCCTTGGTGTCCTTTGGTGGCTTTCCATAAGATGAGGCTAGAGTTGCTATCTTGAACAATCTTTTGTTCTCAGCTTCACTCATACCTCTGGAACCATACTCAAACCTCTTGATCTCTATAACCTTGGTCTTGAGATAGTCAACCTCTTTGAACAAAATTCCAACAGCTTCTTGTAAAGAGATGATAGCCTTGCCTTGAGCTATGCTGATTTGATTTGTTGATGTGCTTCCTGAATAAGATTCAGCATCACTGAACTCCTTCACACTCTCCCTTGCTGGCTCATTCAACTGGTTCTCGAGTGTCAAGTTGTTCAAGTAGACTATCTCCTCATCACTTTGGTAATCTTTCTTATTCATCCAAGACCAAGATTCTAGTGGTGGACTTGGAATTTCTATCTCACCACTGAGGAGAATGTAACTGGGAAGACCACTAGTTATCACATCAGGCTCTTGATAATAATCCTCAATAGCAGATAACTGCTTCAGACTGTTGTGACTTCTGGGTCCTCGACCAATATTAAACCTCATCACTAAATATTTTCCAAACTTCAAATAATTTTTTCCTCCTTTGACATCAATAATTGCACCAGCACTAGCCAAGAATGGCCTTCCTAGAATCAGGTGACTCAATGATTCCTCCTCCATCTTAAGGATTATGAAGTCAGTAGGCACTTCAACATGGCCTATCCTTACTGGTAAATTCTCAAGCATACTATAGGGTCTCCAGATTGTCTTGTCAGCTAACCTCAGGGAGATCTTAATCGGTTTGAAATCTTCAAATCCAAGCTTTGTTGCAACATTCAAGGGCATTCATGATCCTTTGCAACTAACTCTTCTTCCTTCTGAGTCTTTTCCAATAAGGTTTTTCCAACAGAAGTTTCTGATGGATCCATTTCCTTGCCAGCATCTTTCAAAGACCTCTTAGCTTCTTCCTCTTGCTTCCGATCTTTCATAATATCTTCATAGATTGATGTTATCTGTTTCTTGAGCCTTCCAGGGTATGGACAAGATATAAGCTCTTTCATATTGGCAATCTTTTTATTTCTTGCAAGGATAGCTTTTACTCGACCTGCTACTCGAGCAGAGTGGCCGAGCTGGTTTCCCGAGATGAGATTCTCAGCTATAACTCCTAGAGAAGGCACTGCTATATGATTTTCCTGAACAAAATCCTCCCCATCTTGAACATCACTGTCCACAGTGTATGAGGCATGTCTTTTTTTGAGTGGGAGATGAGAATCTGGCCTTGAAGATACATCATATACATTAGCTTGATCCTTTGGATTCTGAACTGACTTTCCAAGCAGTTGTCCTTGTGTTTTTGCAGAAGATTGTGCAGCCAATGTCTCTAGATACTTGAGTCTGGAGTTCAAGGTTTCTACCTTGTTGTTCAGCTCATTGTAAGAGTTTTCAATGTGGTGCTTCAGTTCAGTAAGCCTATTACTCTGCTCTATGGATCCACTTGCTTGTCCCTGCATGATATGTATGCCTTTCATATCTGGTTCAGGGAGAATGGGATTTCGCTGAGATGCAAATCCTGGTGGTGGATTCATAGTAGGAGCTTGTTGCTAGAAACCAAGCTGTTGTTGCTTAGGAACAAACTGCTGATTTTGATTGTATTGAACAAAAGATTTGTTCTGAGCTTGTTGATGAGCAGGCTATACTTGATCATGTGGGTTTGCCACATTAGTATTCCAGTAAGAGAGGCTAGGGTTGACCTTGTAGTTGACAAATCCTCTGTTGTAACCACCTTTATTCTGGATGTAGCTAATCTCTTCTTGCTGGTCAGCCTTCCTATCTTGGATCTGATATCTTCTTCACTAACAAAGTGCACTGTCTTCTGATTCACCAACAACAAACGATGAAGCTTCTCATTCAGTAGCTTGATTTCTTTCTTGTGTCTATCATCACTATCCACAGATCCTCTTGTGGTCCTGTCATACTCCTCATAATGGTTTCCATCAGCGTGAGCTAAGTTCTCTATTAGGTCCTTTTCACTCTCCACATCTCGATTCAAGAAGTTGCCATTGCTGGCTGTATCAAGAAGAGTCTTGATGGAGGGTAGTGAACCTCTATAGAGAGTACTAAAGAGTGATTCTTTGGTGAAACCATGATGAGGGCATTGTGAGATATATCCTTTGAACCTTTCCCATGCTTCTGAGAATGTCTCTCCATTCTTCTGAGTGTAGCTTGAGATTTCATTCCTGAGCCTAGCTGTTCTTAACTAAGAGAAGAATTTTTCTAGAAAGGACTTCTTCCATTCATCCCAAGTGGTGATGGATCCATTAGGGAGATTCCTCTCCCACTGGTAAGCCTTGTCTCCAAGTGATAATGGAAACAATCTGAGCTTGAAAGCATCTCCACTCACTCCATTTATCTTTGTGATGCTGCAAAGGCGATCAAACTGATCTAAGTGTGCAAGAGGTTCTCCATTGGTAAGCCATGGAATTTGTTCCCTTGTACCATGTTGATGAGGCTTCCACGGATCTCAAAATTATTGTTCTGAACTGGTGGTGGAACTATGCCTTGTCTCTGTGTATGAGTACTGGGAGCATCCCCAGCTCCAATGACTCTAGGTCTTGGTCGAGGTTCAGCCATTGCAGCTGGTTGAACAGGTATGACTCTGTCCTGAGGTGTTCTAGGTTGTAGACGGTTGATATGATCAAGATAATGTATGAGTACTGGGAGCATCCCCAGCTCCAATGACTCTAGGTCTTGGTCGAGGTTCAGCCATTGCAGCTGGTTGAACAGGTCTGACTCTGTCCTGAGGTGTTCTAGGGTGTATGCATTCTGTAGGTCCAAGTGATTCGAGAAAAGCACTTGACTGGTATGATTGAGTAGGTAGGTCGAGTTGGGTACCTGATACAAACAAAGGTCCAAAAAGCAAATCAAATTAACCAAGTAAAAGTAACTAAAGAACTTAAGCTTAATAACAAAGAAATTGTGAATGGAACACAAATAAACCCAAATAGCAACGGTGCCAAATTGAAACAAATATTTTTGTGGTCTAAGAATGCATGGAGGGTTTCAATTCCTCATTGTTGTTGTAATACATGAGGTGTCAATCCATAAGGGGTTTAGTGCAAGCAATCACAATATATCAATGTATAATAAGTTAAGCCACATCAGAGATGATAGTTCAAACTAACAACCTAATGATTGTAAATGCAAATACTTAATAATTAAAGCAATGAACACTTGAGATGTCAATTCAAATGAACAAAGAGTAAACAAACAAAGCAGAGAAACAAAAGTAGAAAGCCACTTGATCGATACGGTCGAGAGGTGGGTCGAGTTGAATTATAAAGTCAGATAATCACTAAATAGAACGAGAAACTAAGTTTGTAATGCAATAATAAAGAGATAAGGATCATAGGGATTAATCAATTGACTAAGGGATCACTTTCATAACATGGGTACTTAATTAACACAACCTATTTTAAGGCTAATCCTTTGACGATAGATTCTAAACAATCAGGCCCACTATCGTGATGAATGATTTCAAATCCAATGGCTTAGCATACCCGATTCTTCCAAAGTCAAACCATTAGACAAGCAATAAGAACCCATCTACCTAAGCCAAAATAATTTCCTAACAATAGCTTTGAATATCATGGATTCTAAACGCCATTGAAGCATATTCTTCACTAGCTAGTGTAACAAAGTCTCTGGAAAAAACCTATCAAACAATCTCAAAGCACTAACGTGAAGAGATCATCTAAGATCATATTCAAGTTGATCAGAAATGAATAAGCATTAAGCACTCTCACCCAAAAAGGATTTAAAGCATTTAAGAACATAAAACTACCAGATTCATCAAGATTCACCCTAATCTGATCCATCCCTAATAACCCTAAAGTTAACTACTCACTAATCATAATCATAACTAAATATGTAAACCCATAAAGTTTTAAATCTGACATATGAGATAGATCAGATTGAGATAAGAAGGTTTGCTGAAGAAAATAAATGCATGTACTGATTTATTGAAAAGATATAAGGTTTACAAAGATCTAAAATGAAGAACAAGAGAGAAAGTAATTAGGAGGCAGAGAGAGATAATATCAGGTCTAAAAATGAGCACACCCTTTATTAGGGTTAACACATGTGCTTTATACTAAAGATAAGGTTAAGGATAAGACAAAATAGATATCCTACTAATCCAGAAATACCACTCGACCATAGTGAACGAGTGGCTGGTCGAATAGCTTCCATCTTCCTTCAATATCCTTCTTGAGCTGATCCAAAACTCCTATCCAGCTCCTCAATGCTCCAAAGCTTCCTTAGCATCCATTTTTACTTGTAAACAACCCACAATATGCAATATGTATGCAATGCTCATGCAAAGGACCCTAAAACTTCAAAGGGAGTGAAATATGCATATAATGGTATAAACAAGGAATGAATATGCACTGATATGATGATAAATGTATGCTTAAAACTGGTAAAATGCAGTGTTATCAAGATGCTAAACCATTATCAAACAATCAAGAGGAAATATACATGGTTAGTGCATTATTAGATACAATTGCTTGTTAAAAATGACAAAAGATTCAAAAGGACAAATAGCTCAACGCAAAGATAGCATAAAAACCTAAGTAACCTCCAAACTAAACACAATTGCAAAAGCTTTGTAATAAAAGAAGACTAAACAATCCTATCACTCCAGCTAGCCAAAAACAATAACCTTACACACATTCAAATTTGTAATAAAAATGAAAAAAGCTCAAATTTCAAGCATCACATACAGCTCATCAAATCAGATTGGATAAAAGTTTATGTACTTCTCAAGAGAAAAGGATATGAACAATGTCAACCGCAAATCATATTAAAGAGAAAATAATCAAGGAATATGCATACAAAAGTTTGCGATAACATAGAAAATAACCTGCTAAAATTCTGTGGTAACACGAAATCAAAAACAAAATCTACGAGGTCACGAAATCAAACCAAAATAAACATAACAGTCACGCTTAAAAATCTACGAACAAAATCAATACCAATATAGAGTATCTGCAGTTACTAGAAACATTTAGGCGGGATCCCCAATTTTTTAAGCGAAATTAAAAATATATATAGTTACCGGAATTTGACATCTTGACGCCGGAAAATGGAGGAGAAAGATGAGGCTGTGGCTGAGACTTGCCGTAATTATCCACACTGTAGCTGTAAAATCAAATTTCAGCCTCAGATTTGAAGATCTAAAACTGAAAACCTACTATTAGAAACGAATCAAAAACTAAGGAGAGAGATGGAACCAACCGTGAAAAGGGTTGAGCAGTGGCGTAGTCCACGGGGAGAAAAAAGAAATTCCAACGAGTGGAGAGAAGAAACGGCGAATTGTCAGAGAGAAGATTGAAGAAAAGGTGACGAAACGCCAAGATACAAGATGAACCGGTGAGTTAAGAGACAAATCGGCGAGAGAAGAGAAGAAATAGACTCGACAGCAACATAGAGATCACCAGCAAGGCAGAGAGCTGAACGGTGACAACGATGGTGAAAAAATTGAGAAACGTGATTTAGGGTTAGTCAGTTGAGATTTAGTTTTTTTTTGTAAGGGGGGTTTTTTTTTTTTCAGTTTAGTGTGTGTGTCGTGTGGGATTTTTTGTTAACTTTTAAAAATGATTTCTTTTATTATTTTATTTAATTTTTTTAAAACATAAATTTGTGATTTTATTTAGTTGTTTTGGTTTTTATATCTGATTTGATTTATGATTTTATTTAGTTATTGGTTTAGTTTTTTGTTAACTGCTATTTTATGATTTTTAAATTTTCTTTTGTTACTTTGTATTGTGATTTTTTTTTTTGTTATTTGGTATTTTGAATTTAGCAAATTATTTTTCTACATTTTAATTCAAAAGATTATTTTATTCTTTTAACCAAAGATTAGTATCATTCTAGTAAACTTTTTTTGAGTGTATTATGAAACACGTATTTTCTCAGTGATAAGAATGCATGGAGGGTTTCAATTCCTCATTGATATTGTAGTACATGAGGTGTCAATCCATAATGAGTTTGGTGCAACAAATCGCAATATATCAATGCTAATAAGTTAAGCCAACCTAATGATTGGAAATGCAAATAACTAATAAGTAAAGCAATGAACACTTGAGATGTCAATTCAAATGCACAAAGAGTAAAGAAACAAAGCAGGAAAATAATAGTAAAAAGCCACTAGATCGATACGGTCGAGTGGTATGGTCGAGTCGAAATATAAAAACACAGAATCACTAATAGAACTTATAAATGAACGTTTTAATGCAATTATAAAGAGTTAGGGATCATAGGGATGAACTAATTGACTAGGGGATTACTTTCATAACCTGGGTACTTAACAAACACAACCTATTTCAAAGCTAATCCTTTGATGATAGATATCTAAACCAATCACACCCACTGTCGTGGTGAATGATCTTGAACCCAATAACTCAGCATACCCAATTTTGCCAGAGCCAAGCTATTGGACAAGCTTTAAGAATCAACCTACCTAAGTCAACATAATTTCCTAACAATAGCTTTGAGTATCATGGGTTCCCAAACACCATTGAAGCATACTCTCTACAGGTTAATATAACTATGTCTCTGGAAAAAGCTAATCAAACAACCTACAAGCACTGTCGTGAAGAGATTATCTAGGACCATATTCAAGTTGATCAGAAATGAATAAGCATTAAGAACTCTCACCTAAAAAGGATTTAAAGCATTTAAGAACTTTTAAAACTACCGGATTAATCAAGATCCTCCATAATCTAATCCTTCCCTAATGACCCTAAGGTTAACTACTTACTAAGCATAATGAAAACTAAATTTGCAAACCCAGAAAATTCTAAATCTGACATATGAGATAGACCAGATTGAGATAAGAGGGTTTGATGAAGAAAATAATTGCAAGTACTGATTTTCTTCAAAAGATAAAAGGTTTACAAAAATAAAAAATGAAGAACAAGAGAGAGAGTAATTAGGAGGCAGAGAGAGAGTAATTAGGAGGCAGAGAGAGATAATATCAGGTTTAAAAATAAACACACCCTTTATTAGGGTTAACACATGTGTTTTTATACTAAAGATAAGGTTTAGGATAAGAAAAAATAGAATTTCTATTAATCCAGAAATACCACTCGACGATAGTGGTCGAGTAGCTAGTCGAGTAGTTTTCATCTTTCTTTAATCTCCTTCTTGAGCTGATCCCAAACTCATGTCCAGCTCTTTGATGTTCCAAAGCTTCTTTAGCATCCGTTTTTACCTGTAAACAACCCACAATTTGCAATATATGTGCAATGCTCATGCAAAGGACCCTAAAGCTCAGAAAGAAGTGAAATATGCATATAATGATATAAATAGGAGATGATTATGAACTAATATAATGATAAATATATGCTTAAAATAGATAAGATATAATATTATCATATTACTCTAATTATTAACATTAAAATTTATTTATTCTAATCAAAGTTTAGTAAAAATAGAGAAAAAAAATAGAAAAAAAGGAAAGAGGAGAGAAACTTTCTCAATTGAAAAACGGTTCTAATACTTATATGTCTAGCTGTTCTGTTTTTATTAGTTTATTTTTTTGTTATTAAATTGTATTTATTTAATTAAATTATATATTTTAAAATTATTATTTTAATTAAATCAATAGCATTATAACATCTTTTTTGACAACTTATTTGCATTTAACAGTTTTTTGCACTAGTACTTCTATTCGTTGAACAAAAGAAATACTATACTTTTTTCTTTGTCGTTAAAAGAAGTGAATTTTATTTTGTTTAATCTTTTTTTTAACTTTATTAATTTATTTTTTTTTGTCGTCAAACTTTATTAATTATGTGTCTCGAGATTCGCTTTTCTCCTGTAAACTTCTTTTATCATCTTCTCTTTGTCTGGTTGATCTAGAAACCTTTAGAGAGATTCCTAAAGTTTTACTAAAGATCCTTCCAAAGAAAGGAAGAGGAGAATTTTATTTAATAAAATGGTGGAAACCGGGCACCATCAACATCAACATCAACATCAACCGGTACCGGCTGTAGCCGGTCCTCCGATGGTTCCATCTATGGCGTTTCCGCCAGGTCCCAGTTGGCCTCCTGCTGAACAACTTCATCAACTTCAATATTGCATCCACTCTAATCCTTCTTGGCGTTAGTCTTCTCTTTTTCTTTGTTTTTTTCAGTTATAAGTCTTCTACTTTCTTGATTACTTTATTCCGATTCAGATTGTAAAAAAGAATTCTCAATTTTCTAAGTCAAAAAGTTGCATGAGTTCACTTCTGTCTCTCTCCATATCTGCTTTCTGTTTTTGTCTTAATTCGTTCCCAAAAGAATATTTTAGATCTCAGAATCTGATTCGATACTTTGTTTGACTATATTCAGCTTATGTTGTGTTGTTCTTGGTTTTTAAACTATTTATAATTGTTGTATATCTTTTTTGAGACATACTTGTCCATTTCAATGGTAGTTTCTAGCTTTGTATACTTTGTCCTTACTTATTTAAGGAATTGGTGAATTGAAAAGTATGTTATAATTACAGGATTTTGTTAACATGGGGATTGTATTATTTTTAATTTCAAGAACTGCTTTATTTCGTTCCATTGTCTTTAATTCATTTGGGTTTCTCTACAAACAGATGAGACGGTTTCTAGTTTTTAAAGCTTATGGTGTGTGTTCTTAGCTTTAAGACTATTTCGAAATGGTTGTATAATTTTTTTGAGCCATATTATTCGAGTTCAATGGTAATTCTGGCTTTGTATAATTTTTTGGGGCTGTATTCTCCTTGAGGATTTAACTATAAATTAAGATTAAATAAAATGAATGTTTATTATTTATTTATGAAATTAGTGTATCCACAATACTATGAGTGTGTTATAATTACTAGAATGCCATGTGACGGGATTCTGTTACATGGGTATGGTATCATTTTGATCATATATTAAGATTGAAATAAACTGTTTTGTTATTACTCGTTTGTCGAGTTAGTGAATCCAAAAAAAATGCTGTTAGTGTGCTATAGCTACAAGAAATGCCCTTTATATGAAATTTTGTAACATGGTGATAGTATTGATTCTTTCCTTTCAAGAACTGATTTGTTTCATTTTCTTTTTATCTTTGATATATTCGGGTTTCTTTGCATACAGATCAGACGGTTGTACTCGCTTTCCAGCATTATATCGTGATGCTTGGGACTACTGTTTTGCTTGCCAACACACTTGTGTCACCAATGGGTGGAGATGCGGTATGTGTTTGATTTTGGTTTTAGTATCTGGCTATCAAATGTTTATGAGATTTTATATGGTTCTGAAATCAACGGTTTGGTATTTTCAGGGTGATAAAGCGCGGGTTATCCAGACTATGCTGTTTATGTCAGGAATAAACACGTTGCTACAAACGCTTATAGGAACAAGACTTCCCACGGTTATGGGAGTTTCGTTCGCGTATGTTCTTCCTGTATTATCTATCATCAGAGATTACAACGATGGTCAATTCGATTCCGAGAAACAGGTAACAAGCTCGGTCTATACTTTTGCATCATTTTCTTGTTTATTTACTTGACATATACCATTTTACTTGCAGAGATTTCGGCATACTATAAGGACTGTACAAGGATCATTAATCATTTCTTCATTTGTCAACATCATACTTGGATACGGTCAAGCATGGGGAAACTTGATAAGGTAATCTAAAAATCAATATAAGATTGTCAGTTTAAGTTTGATAAAAAGAAAAAAAGTTTGTTTGTTTAAGAAACTGATGAAAGTTCTAAACATTTAATGCTCTTGGTTTTTTTAAATTTAATGATTGGTATATTCAATGCAGAATCTTTAGTCCTATTATTGTAGTGCCAGTGGTTTCTCTTGTGAGCCTTGGCGTGTTCGTTAGAGGCTTCCCGTTGGTAACAGTTTCATCTAACAAATTTTATCAGTTTTAACAATCTTTAATAGCTTTCTAAGTTATTATGTGATCATTTGGGATTTACAGCTTGCAAACTGTGTGGAAATCGGTCTACCAATGCTGATTCTGTTGATCGTCTCACAGCAAGTTAGGCTATATTTTTGTTTTCACTCTATATTTTGGTGATGATTGTTTAGAAATATAAATCTAAAATTTTCTGTCCATTTTGCAGTATCTTAAACATGTTAATGGCATCTCAAGGATATCTGTGATATTTGAAAGATATGCTTTACTTGTTTGCTTGGCTATCATTTGGGCTTTTGCTGCTATCCTTACTGTTTCCGGCGCTTACAACAATGTTTCGGTTGCAACAAAACAAAGTTGCCGCACAGATCGCGCCTTTCTTATATCCGCAGCTCCCTGGTAAATGGATTACTGTTTTTTTTCTTGATTCTTCTAAGGTCAGATATATGTATGTATAGTTGGTCCCTCAGTTCTCATTTTTACAGGATTAGAATACCGTACCCGTTTCAGTGGGGGACTCCAATATTCAGAGCGGGTCATGTTTTTGGAATGTTTGGGGCTGCGATTGTCGCATCTGCAGAGGTACAAATTTATGTTCGATATTCTTCATGTTACCTGTTCTTATGTTATGTATTTTTTTTTTTTAGTCTACTGGAGTATTTTTCGCTGCATCTAGGCTAGCAGGAGCAACAGCACCTCCAGCACATGTCTTCTCTCGTAGTATCGGGCTGCAGGTTTTATTCCCAGACACTATGACCGGCTTTTAATCATTTATGTCTTCAACGTAAGGCTTTAAGATGGCAATATTTGTGGAATAGGGTATTGGTGTGCTCCTTGAGGGTATATTTGGTTCCATTACTGGCAATACCGCGTCGGTGTAAGTTTATAAATAAGTCTCCTCTCCATATGTTATTATATCGTCATATCTGCGAAAAGAAGTATTATTCATCCCGTAAGATCACATTTACAGCGAAAATGTTGGTCTCCTTGGACTCACACGAATAGGAAGTAGAAGAGTGGTGCAGATTTCAACGGGTTTCATGATATTTTTCTCCATTTTTGGTTTGTTTTTTGACTCCCAATCAGGTTGGTTCAGTTTTAAGAAAGTTGCCATTTTGGGCTTTAAATATGTGTGTTTTCAATGATCTTCAGGAAAATTTGGGGCCTTCTTTGCGTCAATCCCGCTTCCAATCTTTGGAGGCATATACTGCGTACTACTTGGAATTGTTGGTGAGTAATATTTTGTATATGAATCTAAACTTCTTGATTTCTCATAATAGTACGGATTACTTCTGATACTACTGTTATGTGTGTTTTGCCCAGCTGCTATCGGAATATCGTTTATACAGTTTGCTAATACCAATTCGATGAGAAACATCTATGTCATTGGTGTCTCTCTCTTCTTAAGTCTTTCCATAGCTCAATACTTTCTTTCCAACACGTCACGAGCAGGATATGGACCGGTTAGAACAGCAGGTGGATGGGTAAGCCTTTTAAACTTCTATTTGTCTAATGCATGATTTAAACACCTATTTATCCGTTTGTAACTTTGTGTGAATTTTTTAATAAGTAATTTAGATTAATTTTAAAAGAATAGTTTTTTTTGTAAACTAGTTTTGAAAAGTGTGGCATTTGCGTTTATAATTAACAAAAGAATTTTGTTTATAAAACATAAAAGTTGTGATTCGTTTAGGACAAGTATGAAGAAACAATCCAAGTTATATAGTTTGATTTACTCTAGTGGGAAGTGTGATAGTTTACTTATACTATATGGTGTTTCTTTTTCTTAATACAATGTCGCGGTGACTTGTGGGGCAGTTCAACGATATACTTAATACTATCTTTGCTTCCGCTCCGTTGGTGGCGACCATTGTGGCGACCATACTAGATAACACGTTGGAAGCGGGACATGCGAGTAAAGAAAGAGGACTGGATTGGTGGAAGCCCTTCCAACACAGGGATGGAGACAATAGGAATGCCGAGTTTTATGGTATGCCCCTTAGAATCCACGGGTACATACCAACGCGGTTCCTCTAAAGACTGCTCCCCGAAGGTTTCTTCTGTATGTGGAAATGTACGATATGTGCAGATCATGTTAGCATCATTGGGGCAAAAATTAAATCCAATGGATACAAATGAAACATTATACTTTGATGGAGAAAGCTGTATTTTGCAATTGTTTTACCCGATTTCTGTACTTTTCCATATCATTTAGCTTGCCTTATGGTTAGGTGTTCATATATATCATACATTAACTGACAATAAAAGAAAATTTTATAAATAATCACACAAATACATTTTGATTTTTTTTTATGTATATAAAATATATAAATATATATGTGATATTCAAAAATGCAGACTAGGCGGCGTTTTAGTAACAGAAAGATTATTCAAAGAAGAAGTGAAATTGATTCTGTTATTTCTCTTAATCAGTTTGTTACAAGTTTACCCTATTTATATATATATGAGAGAGTTCTGGTTTAATCAGATTACATTGTTGGTTTACATTAAACCAACTGACTAAACCATATAATATCCTCCCTCAAGATTAGGCGTATATGGAAAAGAGACTCATATTAGTAAAGAATTGAAGACAGTTAGAAACAAATGCTTTGTCAAAACATCTGCAAGTTGATTTGTTGTTTTCAGGGGCATTGTCTTCAACTGGCCTTGTTCAATCCTTTGTCTTGTCATATGACAGTCATTCTCCACATGGTTTGTTCTCTCGTGGATGACTGAATTATTAGCAATGTGGATTACAGCTGTGAAGTCTCGAAATAGAGGAACATGTTGAGATTGATGTGCATGTAACTCGTTAAGTAACTTCACCAGCGATGATATTTCTCGACTTGCCATAGGCATTGCTCTGTATTCAGACTCTGCTGATGAATGAGATAAAACATCTTCCTGCTTTGACTTCCATGAAACCAATGAATCTTCAATAAACACTTATTGATGTAGATCTTCTAGTATCAACACAAGAATTCCAATATGCATCAGTGAATGCTTTGAGGCAAAGATCTGACTTTGATGAGTAGAATAAACCCAAACCAATTGTTCCTTTGAGGTGTTGAACCAATTTATGAGCTGCTTTGAACTGTGAGTCCTTTGGCATAGCAGAGAATCGACATAGCTTATTAACAGCATATGTAATATATGGCCTGGTAATTGTCAAATACATCAACTTACCAACCAATCTCCTATAAATCTCATGATTTTTCACCTCTGCATCTCTTTATCATCCTGAGTTAACTTCATACTTGGTTCCATAGGAATTGTAGAAGGTCAAAAACCTAAGAAATTAGTATCTTCTAATAGTTCAAGTGTATACTTTCTTTGACACACTGCAATTCCTTCTTTTGACCTAGCAATTTCCAAGCCTAAAAATACTTCAAAGGCACTAAGGCTCGCAGTCCAGAGGCTTTTGCTAAATCTTTATTCAACTGATCTATATCAGCTTCATCATTCCCAACTATAACAATATCATCTACATAAACTAGTAAAGCAATGAAGATTTTACCAATTTTATGGATGAATAATGTGTGATCAGCATGTGATTACTTGAAATAAAATCTCTTCAAGGTTGAACTAATCTTCAAATACCATCTATATTGGTATAAACCATACAACGATTTTTGTAAGCGTAGAACATCATTTTCAGGTAAAATTCCTCCTTCTTTTCATTGAGCATCCTCGAGGTAATGTCATGTATATATCTTTTCTTTCAAGTCGCCATTGAGAAAGGCATTTGAGATTTCCAACTGATGTAGACTCCAATCTTTTGCAGCTGGAACAGATAATAAAGTTTACACTGTTGTCATTTTTACTACTGGAGAGAAGTATCTACATAGTTGACTCCATCCTTCTGTTTATATCCCTTAGCAACCAAACGATCCTTAAAATTTTCCAAACTCCCCTCACCATTAAGTTTCACTTTAAACACCCATTTGCATCATATTTGTTCCTTTCCATCCTGTAAAGAACACACTGTCCATGTGTTAGTCTCCTCCAGCGTATCTATTTCTATATCCATAGCATTAAGGCATTCCTTTATTTTCTTAGCTTAAGCATAGGTGCATGGTTATGGATACTTGTTGATAGCACAAATATAAGTTGTAAACTCTTATGATAGTTTGGGATAGTTGATATACACTACAAGAAATATTGGCATTGATAGCACACTGAAAACGCTATTATAGGGTTATAATAGCGCATTATAAACGCTATGTCTACAAGTGCTATAATAGGGTCGCGATTGACCATAGGCAGTTCCGAGTGGTGATCAAGGATCCAAAAGTTACCAACTACCGAGGATCCAAGATAAGCCATCAAGGGAAGTGAAGTATTGGACCGGCACTTAGGAAAAGATGACCCAAATGCATCCAAGACTTGACCTGAAGTGATGAGCATAGCCTGAGGAGCAACCGGAGAAGTCAAAGTTTTGGTGACCGTATGAAAGGTACAGATCCTTACAAACGGTACGGATGGTATGGATCCGTATTAATCCGTACAACCCAAACTCGAGAATCTTGAGGATTCACAAGACGAAGAAAAAAAATTTGTGCAAAGTTAGGGCAAGAAAAGAGCCGTTGTGCAAACTTAGGATCAAGCGGAGACCTTCCCGGAAGCTCCCCAAGGTCTAATCCACACGTGGGTCAATGCTTGGTCAAAGGAGCCTTTACTCATTTTTCAAAACTTTGGGACTTATCCTTATTGTCATTGTACACGGATTCTCTTTAGGGCTCCCTCCTAGATGACCTAATGATTGGTACCCTATAAAAAAAAGGGAGCCGCCATTGTAAACCTTAATCTCTCTTTTTGCCATTAATGGCTAAGTTTCATATCATTCTCTTTGTCTCTCTTTATCATTTCCGCTAATAAACTTACATGGTATCAGAGCATCATCTATAATCTCGAAATCTCTTCACTTTAGTTGCTAAAATATTTACTTTTCTCATCAATCCATTCTCTTGGCTCTAATCATTATGTTCTATAGATCTTGTTACTCAAATATCTTCATCTCTTTCATATCCTCTTCCACAATTCTCATCTCTTTCATCTCTTTGTGAATCATGGACAATCCAAAACCTATCGTCATTCCTGTGATTCTCAAAGGCATCAACTACTTACTATGGGCTAAAACTATGAAAATCGCTCTTTGCGGTCGCGGTCTTTGGAGCCAAGTCGAGACATCTCAAGCTCCAACCGGAACCATGAAAGAAGACGGAAAGGAAAGCACCAAGGAAGAGACAAGCTCCAAAGTCACCAAGTGGTTCTAGGATGACCAAACCATACTCGGATTGCTCCAAAACTCTCTTGATGCTTCGATTCTTGAAGCCTATTCGTATTGCGAGATGACATACAAACTTTGGTCTACTCTCAAGAATGTATTCGGTAACATCTCCAACCTAACACGAGTCTTTGAAGTCAAGAAAGCTATCAACGACTTGAGCCAAGGGATCTTGAGTTTACGGAACATTTTGGGAAGTTTAGGTCGCATTGGGCCGAGCTTGAGATGCTAAGGCCATTCACCGTTGATCCGGTGGTACTCACCGAGAGACATGAGGAAGATCGAGTATTTGGTCTTCTTCTCACTCTGAATCCCTCATTCAACGATCTGATCAAGTATCTACTTTGTGCTGAGAAACTATCAAGCCTTGATGAGGTATGCTCCCAAGTTCAAAGAGAACAAGGATCACTTGGACTCTTTTGTGGGAAGAAGGAACTTATTACGGCGAACAAGGTAGACTTCAAGAACGAAGGCCGGAAGATTCTCGTGTGTGATCATTGCAAGAAGCAAGGTCAAATCAAGGATAAGTGCTGGATCCTCCATCCTCATCTCAAGCCAACCAAGTTCAAGGCAAATCTCTCAATGGAAGCCGGACCCGAGCAAGCTCAAGCCAGATCTTCCAAGCAAGGAGATGAGCTTGCTATGGTGGCTTATAGCAACGATGTGGTTCGCAAATAAGACTTGGATGCTCTTATCAAAACCATCGCCTCCATCAACCAAAATGATACCGCTATCACTCTATTTGCCTCTGAACCAAATAGTTCACTTGTTATAGATTAAGATGCTTCTCACCATATGATTAGTAAGCCGAACTTGATTAACTCGTTAGGGAGGCTAATAGAGTGATACCGGATTCCTTATGGGTAAGAGTGGTAATGGACTTGATGAGAGCATCCAAGCCTGACTTCCTAACAAATCCATCACCATATGCCACCATAGCTAGCTCCTCTCCGGTCTTTGACGAGCTGCCTTGAGCTTGCTCGCTTGCAGCTTTGGTGGTGGAGAGATTGGCCTTGAACTTGGTGGGTTTGAGATGAGGATGAAGGATCCAGCACTTGTCTTTGATGTGTCCTCGCTTCTTGCAGTGATCACACACCAAGGTCTTCCGATCCTCTCCTTTGTACACTCCTTTGTTAGCCATAGCGAGTTGCTTCACTCCACAAAAGAGTCCAAGGGATCCTTGTTCTCTTTGAATTTTGGTACACACTTCATCAAGGCTCGGGAGTTTCTCAGCTCTAAGGATGTGCTTGGTGAGGTCATTGAAAGCCGGATTGAGAGTAAGGAGAAGTCCAAAGACTCGATCTTGCTCACGCCTTTCTTGAAGAGTCGTTGTATCCGCGGAGAATGGTCTAAGCATCCAACTCGGCCCAAGGAGATTGGAACTTCCCAAAGTTCTTGGTGAACTCAAGATTTCTTGGCTGAGGTTGTTGATAGCTCTCTTGACTTCAAACACTCGCGTGAGACTGGAGATGATCTTCAAAGCTCACGCGATTCTTTGAAATCAAAAGAGCTATCAATGACCTGAGCCAAGAGGATCTTGAGTTTACGAAACATTTTGGGAAGTTTCAATCACTTTGGGCCGAGCTTGAAATGCTAAGGCCATTCTCAGTGGATCCGGTGATACTTACCAAGAGACGTGAGCAAGATCGACTCTTTGGTCTTCTTCTCACTCTGATTCCCTCCTTTAATGACCTGATCAAGCATCTACTCTTGTGCCGAGAAGCTACCAAGTCTTGATGAAGTGTGCTCCCAAGTTCAAAGAGAACAAGGATCCGTTGGACTCTTTTATGGAAAAAAGGAGCTCATTACGGCAAACAAGGTGGTGTTTAAGAACGAAGATCGGAAGATGCTAGTGTGCGATCATTGCAAGAAGCAAGGTCACATCAAGGAAAACTTTTGGATCCTCCATCCTCATCTCAAGCCAACCAAGTTCAAGGCAAACATCTCAAGCCGGAACTGAGCAAGCTCAAGCCGGAACTTCCAAGCAAGGAGATGAGCTAGCTATGGTGGCTTATAGCAATGATGTGATCCGCAAATCAGACTTGGATGCTCTTATCCAAGCCATTGCCGCAATCAATCAAAAGGACACTTGTATCACCCTATTTGTGTCTAAACCAAATAGTTCACTTGTCATAGATTCGGGTGCTTCTCACCATATGATTAGTATTAATCAAGTAACAAATTCCCAAATTGTTTTCTTCTCTAACGGCTCTATTTTTATCTCACACGGATCCGCAAGTATTCCCAACGGAGAGATGACCGTGTGAACTACAAGATACGCCTAGTTATTTTTGCGTTTAAGAGTTCTATAAATATGTAACTCATTGTAACACTTTACAACTACTGAGATAATAAAATCTCTAAGAGATAATAAAATCTCTCAACTCCCATTCTTATTCTTATTATTTCTGCAAGTCTTATTCTGGTTTCTAGAAGCGTAATCTCTGAATTCTAACATGGTATCAGAGCGTTGATCCATAAACAAGATCAATCTTTTTATTTCATCATTCTCTTTCTCTACTTTTTCTAAAACGCCATTGTTACAGCTCAAGAAAGTTCAGAAACTTATCTTGAAGAATCACTCCTTCTCCTGGTCTCTTTTGCACCTACAATCTCTCCTCCTTCATATTCAAAGCTTCCGCAGCATTCACACGCTCTATAAAGCTCCAAATCAAGAAATATTTTTCGAAAATTCAAAAATCTATCCGTTGGAATCACTGTTCAATCTTCTTCTCCGAAAAAAAAAAAAAAAAAAAAATTTCTTTGGTTATTTTGGAAATACATCCTTCTAGCTTCCTTAAAAACTCTGAGATTGATATATATTCATCCTAGACGAGTTTGTGTGAAGTTAGAGTGGTATATTTCTGGAAATTCCTCAAAGAACTTTCGGTTCAAACTCTGAGATTGAAATATTCATCCTAGACAAGTTTGTGTGAAGTTGAACGGTAGATTATCAAGCGGCTAGTCATTACTTTTTCAATCATGGAGGAGACAAAACCAACCACAATAAGAGTCACCCTAAGAGGAGAAAACTATCTCCTATGGTCACGATCCACAAAATCAAACCTATATGGTCGTGGCTTGTGGAATCAAGTCGAACTAGCCAAAGGAAAAGAGCTTCAAGAAGGAGATGAAGAAGCTCGGGAAAAATGGCTGCAAAAAGATCAAATGGTGCTCAGCATAATCCACAGCTCCTTGAGTGATTCAATATTTGAATCTTACTCATATTGCGAGACAGCTCAAGAACTTTGGAAAACTCTAAAGAAGGTGTATGGAGACATCACCAATCTTTCAAGAGTATTCGAAGTGAAGAAAGATCTCAGCAACCTCACTCAAGAAGATCAAGATTTTACCAAACACTTTGGTAAATATAGGTCATTACTTGCTGAATTGGACATGCTGAGGCCAAGCACAAAAGACCTCAAAATTATAGAGGAAAGAAGAGAGCAAGATCGAGTGTTTGGACTTCTCCAATCTCT
The DNA here is from genome assembly GCA_963555745.1 of Cardamine flexuosa. NCBI lineage: Eukaryota > Viridiplantae > Streptophyta > Magnoliopsida > Brassicales > Brassicaceae > Cardamine > Cardamine flexuosa. Next base: position 22,526,496 of record OY743217.1, on the reverse strand, counting down.
CCATCCAAAATTCAATGACCTTATAAAGTACATTTTAAGGGAGGAGAAGCTACCAAGCCTTGAGAACGTCTGCTCTCAAATCCAAAAGGAGCAAGGCTCCATAGATCTCTTCAGCAAAGGAGAGTTGCCAACGGCAAACAAAGGGTTTTACAAACCCCCATTCAGTTCCAACACGAAAGGAACAACAAAGCAATGTGAACATTGCAAGAACATTGGCAAATTCAACCAAGGGAGAGGACACACCAAGGAGGAGTGCTTTATCCTTCATCCTCATCTCAGAGCCAGCTTCAGAGGAAGGCAACAAGCGAATGAAGCAAATGCTTCAAATTATGCTCCAGCCGCTCAACCAACTACATCACTCGGTCTGAACCCAAATGCTCCAACTACAATAATCGGTCTGAACAATGGCATGATCACCATGAGCAGAGCAGACTTAGAGGCAATGATCAAGACAATGCAAATTTGCAAGGAGTCTGGTATCACCTTTCTAGCCTCTAACTCTTCAAATACTCTTTTAGTAGATTCAGGAGCTTCTCACCATATGATTAAAAATCCCAATCTACTAAATAATATTCAAAACACATCTGGTCATGTTGAAATTGCTAATGGAGTTAGAGTGCCAATTAAAGGCATAGGAAATTTAAACCTCTTTGGAAATGAATCCAGTGCCTTTTACATGCCTACATTTAGCAATAATTTGGTCTCGGTAAAAAGAGCTACCACCGATCTCAATGCTTATGCTATATTTGGACCTAACAGCTTTCATTTTCAGGATATTAAAAAGGTGAAGTTTTAGGCAAGGGAAACACTAAGGGAGAGTTGTATACTCTAGAAGATCTCAAGAACCATTCTAGATGCTCCAACTCTGCTAGTTTGCCGTTTAATAATTCCTGTCATGTAGCTAGTAGTTCAAATGATTTATGGCATGCTAGATTAGGCCATCCTCATTCTAGAGCTTTAAAAGTAGTTATGCCCAATGTAGTCTTTGATAACTCTGAGTGTGAGTCTTGTATTTTGGGAAAACATTGTAGAAGTGTTTTCCAAAACTCCTTATCAATATATGAGAATTGCTTTGATTTTGTTCACTCTGATGTTTGGACCTTACCTTGCCTATCTAGAGATAACCTAAAATACTTTGTGACATTCATAGATGAAAAATCGAAATATACATTGGTCACATTGTTACCTTCTAAAGATAGAGTATTTGAGGCATTTTTCAATTTTCAAACATATGTGACTAATCATTTCAGTGCTAAAATTAAGGTGCTAAGATCGGATAATGGAGGGGAATACACAAGCCACATTTTCAAAGCTCATTTGGCAAATCATGGCATTCTTCACCAAACGAGCTGTCCTTATACTCCACAACAAAATGGAGTGGCCGAAAGGAAGAATAGGCATTTGATGGAAGTAGCAAGATCAATGATGTTCCACAAAAACATGCCAAGGAGATTTTGGGGAGATGCTGTCATGACCGCATGCTACCTCATAAATAGAATTCCAACAAAAGTCTTAGATGACTTATCACCATTTGAGGTATTAAACAGAACCAAACCAAATATTAATCACTTATGTATGTTTGGTAGTGTTTGTTTTGTCTTAGTGCCAAGGGATCAAAGGAATAAGCTAGATGCTAAAAGCACTAGAAACGTGTTCATTGGATACTCCACTACTCAAAAAGGGTACAGATGCTATGATCCAAGCACCAAACGCATCCTGACGTCTAGAGATGTAAATGAACAAGGGGGAGTTAATCAAGAAACTCCACCAGAAGCTGATATTCAGGAGAATGAATATGATGAGGAAGAAGAGGCACCAGCACCAACCTTGAGGAGAAGCACACTCCAAAGATTTGGTCCGGACCATTGGAAACAAACCAGGGCCTATTATAATCATCAAGCTGTGGCTCATCCTATACAAGCTCATTGTTCTCTTGCCCTCTTGCCATCAGATCATCAAGCATTCCTTGGAAAGATAGATCAGCATTACATTCCAAAGACCTATGAAGAAGCAAAAGAAGTCAAGGTCTGGATGGATGCTATAGATGCTGAGATAGAAGCAATGGTTAGAAATCACACTTGGGATGTGAATGATCTACCTTCAGGAAAAAGAGCTGTGACATCTAAATGGGTATTCACCATCAAGTATCACAGCAATGCAGAAATTGAAAGGTATAAAGCTCGCATGGTTGCAAGGGGATTTACTCAAACTTATGGAGAAGACTATACAGACACCTTTGCACCAGTGGCTAAGCTCCATACAGTCCGAGTGATTCTATCATTGGCAACCAACCTATCTTGGGAATTATGGCAAATGGATGTCAAAAACGCATTCCTCCAAGGAGAGCTTGAAGAAGAAGTGTACATGAAGCCTCCACCGGGTCTTGAAGGCTCAATTCCTCATGGCAAAGTTTTCAAACTTAGAAAAGCCATTTATGGGTTGAAGCAATCCCCAAGAGCCTGGTACCACAAGCTGAGCTTCACATTAACAGCCAAAGGATTTAAAAGATCGGAGGCTGATCACACCTTGTTCACTTCTCAAAGTGCTCAAGGAATCATTGTGGTCCTGGTATATGTAGATGACTTGATCATTTCCGGCAATGATCAAGCAGATATTCAATAAACCAAACTTTTCCTTAAATCTGTATTTGATATAAAAGATCTAGGTGAACTTAAATATTTTCTAGGAATAGAGATATGCCGCTCTCCGAAAGGCTTGTTTCTATCCCAAAGAAAATATTCACTTGATTTGCTTACAGAGACAGGAAAATTAGGTTCTAAACCAGCCAAGACACCACTTGAAGATGGCTTTACAAGGTCAGGAGAAAGGGGGAGAAAGGACAAGAAGATCCACTTGACAAACCATTTGAAGATCCAGCTAAATACCGGCGGCTTGTAGGTAAGTTAATTTACTTAACCATAACAAGACCTGACCTATGTTTTGCTGTGAATCAGGTGAGCCAACACATGAAAGAGCCCTTGGTGCACCACTGGAATTTGGTGGAAAGAATTCTGAGATACATCAAAGGATCACCAGGGCAAGGGGTTTGGATGGGAAAGAATGATAGTACTGAAGTTGTGGGCTATGTGATGCGGATTATGCTGGAGATACGATGGATAGAAAATCCACAACCGGCTATTGCACATTCATTGGAGGGAACTTAGTCACCTGGAAATCAAAGAAGCAAAAGGTCGTCTCATGCTCAAGTGCTGAAAGTGAGTATAGAGCAATGAAGAAGCTCACAAATGAGTTAGTATGGCAAAAGGCGCTTCTAAAGGATCTGGGAATTGAGAGCACAAGTCCCATTACAATGCATTGTGACAATCAATCAGCAATTCACATTGCTACCAACTCAGTCTTCCATGAACGAACCAAGCACATAGAAGTGGATTGTCACAAAGTTAGAGAAAAGATCATTGAAGGAGTAATCCTCCCATGCTACACAAGAAGCAAAGATCAGCTAGCTGACATATTTACCAAAGCTACAAGTCTCAAGATTTGCAACCACATCTACAGCAAGCTTGGACTAGTAGATCTCACTCACCCTTGATCATGCCTCTCCATCTCTAGAGACACTACACTCTTTTCCTCACAAGGAGTTTTTCCCACCGGGTTTGTACTTGTGAGGTTTTTAATGAGGTAGTTGTGAGGATTTGTTTCTGGAAAATCAAACTTAGTCTCCACACTCACTCCGACTAAGTTTGAGGGGGAGTATTAATCAAGCAACAAATTCCCAATAAGGAATTCAGGCCTAAGAAGAGAAGAAAGGACGCCCAAGTTGTTTTCTTCTCTAACGGCTCTATTTTTATCTCACACGGATCCGCAACTATTCCCAACGGATAGATGAGCGTGTGAACTACAAGATACGCCTAGTTATTTTTGCGTTTGAAAGTTCTATAAATATGTAACTCATTGTAATACTTTACAACTACTGAGATAATAAAATCTCTAAAATCTCTAAGGGATAATAAAATCTCTCAACTCCCATTCTTATTCTTATTATTTCTGCAAGTCTTATTCTTGTTTCTAGAAGCGTAATCTCTGAATTCTAACAAAAGACAAGATTATCTGTGCAAAAAGTGCATTTGCCAAAATTAGGATAAAGTTTTTCTTGTTTAAGAACACTTAAGACAGAGTCTAGATGTTGAACATGCTCAGCTAAACTTTTGCTGTATATCAGAATGTCATCAAAATATACTACAACAAAATATCCAATAAAATCTATAAGAACATGATTCATTAACCTCATCAATGTACTAGGTGCGTTTGTCAAACCAAATGGCATAACTAACCATTCATATAATCCATGTTTAGTTTTAAATGCAGTTTTCCATTCATCACCCTGTTTCATCCTAATCTGATGATATCCACTTTTAAGATCAATTTTAGAAAATATGCTGGAACCATGCAATTCATCAAGCATATAATCTAATCTAGGAATAGGACGTCGATACTTCACCATGATATTGTTGATAGCTCTACAGTCAACGCACATACGCCAACTCCCATCTTTCTTAGGTACAAGCAAGACTGGTACTGCACAAGGACTCATGCTTTCTTTGATATGTCCCTTAGCCATAAGCTCATCAACTTGTCTTTGCAGCTCCTTTGTTTCTGCGGGATTGGTTCTATATGCTGGACGGTTTGGAAGAGTGGTGCCTGGTATGAACTCTATCTGGTGTTCAATGCCACGAATTGGTGGTAAGCCACTTGGATTTTCCTCAGGAAACACATCCTTGTAATCCTGCAAAAGTTCAGTCATTTTACTCGGCAAAACCGGTACATGGTTAGTCAAGCTCGTGAGAGATTCCTTAAAAACAAACAACAGTATTGGCTGTGTAGAAAGCAGAGATTTCTTAAAAGATGCTAAGAGCCTTATCCACAAAGAACTACGGATTGGAGTCAAAAGGTGGAGGGAAGGAGCCTATTTCGAAATTCAAAAGGGAATAGGACAAAACCTTATCTACTTTGCTTTAACCATTTTGTATTCTTGTAAAGAGAAAACCCTAGAGGTTTTCTCAATTAATACTTGTGGATCCGCCTCCTTTGTGGCTTAAGCCCTTAGGGGCTCCCAACTTATATACTTGTTACAATTCTCTTTAAACTTCTCTCTAAATTATGATTATACTTGTCACTTTATACTTGTTCATTTATGCTTATACTTTCTAATCTTCTTAAACTTCTTAAACTTCATCTTATATTCCGCATTTAAACTCACATGGTATCAGAGCATGTACTCAGATCTTTTTGGCAATGAAGAGAATAAGTGAGGCGTGGTGAAGAACTAGAAGGGAAGAAGAGATATCTGATGCCTTAAAGCTCTTAAATGAGTGATTTGAGTGGCACAGATTATTATCTAATCTTCTCTAAGCATCCTTAATCTTCTCTAAGCCTCCTTAATCTTCTCTAAGCCACGTATAGTTTTGAATCAAACTCAAAACCGCATTTGTTTTTCTTTTAAAATCTTGGATAGATTTCTAATTTCCATTGGAATAGAAAAGTGAAATCCATTGTAGTTTCTGCTTGAGTTTTGCGATTTGTGTATTTCAAAGCAAGGGAACCACACTGAATGGTGCTTGATTTATATAGATCTAATGCACCTAGTGTCGTGGTATATGTTCATTTACTTTAATTTTAAAATGAGCCTTTAAATCGCATCCTTAGAGATTTAAAACCTTGTATGGATTCTGATATCTTTTGAATTGAAGGAACATGAAGTTCATTGGAAGTTTTGTTTTGCATATGCGGTTAAGGTCATTTTAAACAAACCACACTTGAAAAGATGCTTGATTTCTATGAATTAATGCACTAAAAGTTATGGTATACGTTGGTTGAATCAAAAGAGATAAATCCTTGTTGTATCCATGGCTAGATATCTTTTGAAAACCTTAAGAAGATATCTAGTTAGTGAACCTAGACGAATTCAATCTCTCTTTGATTCACCATCTTGACTCAAAAGGAAGAGATATTTGTTGTGTCCATGCCTAGATATTTCTAGAAATTAAATCCTTAAGGAGATATCTAGCTAGAGAACCTTGATGAATCCATTATCCGGTTGAGTCTTGACAAATGAGATGAGAACAATGGTTGCTTTGACTCAAAAGAGTTCTAAGCTTTTAGGCTGTGTTGAATCCAAATTTCATTTGTCACATTTAAGCCTTGGACTATGTTTTCTTTATGTCGCATATTTTAAATCCTTGATTCATGTTTCTTTTACTTATTGGTTTTGATTTCTTTATGACATGCGTGCTTCATTCTTAAAAGTATAAACATTGTTATGATGAATCCATTAGTGAACCATACTTGTTTTTCATTTAGAAATGAAGGCATGCTTGATCTTTAAGGGAATCATGCTTTTAGTTTGTTCTTGATAAATCCTCTTCTCTAAATGGTGACAATGAAGAGAAACGAAATTTGGTTGTGGTGAAATCCCATGAAGAAGAGAAAGAAGATGAGATCATCTCCAGCATATCTTGTGGGTTCCCTATACTAACACCCATGGATAGCATTGATGTCTCACTCTAATTTCTCATTCTATTAAAGCCCATTTCCCTTTTATCTAAGTCACGGTTACTTTTAGATTAAATTCAAATATGCATAAGCTTGAGATTTCGAAATTAGTTGTCATTTCTCTACTCTGTATATCGTTTAAGTCATTTAAGAGAAGAAGAACACACCTAAAGATACTTGATTCATATGAATTAAAGATCTAAGGTGTGGTATATCATTTTTCAAATTACAAGGGAAGAGAACCTTGCTAAAGCTAAACTCTTATGAGTAATAGCATAAAGCCATCATGAATCCAAGTCTCATTGTGTTGAAAATTTCCAAAGGAATGAGAACCTTGGTCGCTTTTACTCAATAAGAGTCTTAAGCCTTTAGGCCTTGCTGAATCCAAATTTCTCAGGTTATTAAAACCTTGGACCGCTTCTAAGCATTTAAGTTCTAGGTTGTTTTCAAAAGATGAACATTGATCTGGGAAATTTCGTGTGAAATCCCTCCAAAATCAATAATAGTTCATCCCTTGTTTCAAAATGAAATGATAAATCCTACTCTGATTTCCTTCTTATGAATGAGAAACAAGTCATGACTTTGATTTATCTAATCTTTGTTCAGGATAATACTTTTGGTCCGAATTCTCTATCTTATGATATGAGAGTTTCTAAGACCATAGTTAAATATTTTCTCTCAAAAGAAAGTACACTTTCTTTATGATGAAGAACCATAAAGAGAAAAATTTGTTTACTAATCTTTGGTATTGCAGGCATGTTAATTATCAGGGAAACCGCAATATGTTGTTACAAACTATTGTTGACCCTAAGCTTAGTAAATACCAATGAGGAGGAGTTGTACATGACCTCACAAACCTCTTCAGATCATCAACAAAAAGGGAGTATCCTCTAACCGTTTTCCTTAGTTTGAATATCATTGAGCCTTGTGAATTATTACTCTTATTTCTTCAGATTTCAAACCAATGTTTTTAACCTTTTCAATCCCCCACGGCCATTACTTACTGAATTTAAATCCTCTGTGAAGGGTTTAAACAAAAAAAGCCTGGATTATACTTGGTGAGAGAAGCGTCAAAGAAGAAGGGGCACATAAAAAAGAAATGGAGTCAGAAGTTCTTGGAGCATGTAAGTTCATGAAATGGAGAATGGAAGGTGTTGCTCAAGAAATGTTGATAAGAAGACCCACAACATTATGACAAGAAGACAAACTCACCACACCCATTCACCAGATCATAAACAACAAAGGCCAACTCTCTAAACTCTTAGTGTTACATTTTTCGTCTTGATTGTGTTACATTCGTTTCTCATGTTTACTATCCTCAAATTTGTCATCCTAAACTTCTTAAACCCCCACGGCCATTGCTTTAAAATTTTGTATCTCTTAATGAAGGTACAAAGGAGTAAGTGTTGTGACTATACTTCCAAGAAGTTTGGAGACAAAGAAAGAAAGGATAGCATAAGAAGAAATGAGGGAAAGAAGCGTCGGTTCATCAGAAGTTTGATGTTCGCTGATAAACTTCCAACGCTTTGTTCTTGACAATTTTTGGACACAAGGAAGTTACAAGAGTTAGTGTTTGTTTTGGATCAGTATGAAGTGTTTCTGTTCTGGGTTACGGTTCGAGATTTATGCTCGGATTACCGAAGAGAGGTCCGTCTGGCGATAAGTGGGGTTCTATAGAAGAAAGGATAAGTTGAGGTCTATGTTGCTTCTAAAGAAAGGCTTCACATCAAGCTTGGAGAACCCAAGCCGTGAAGGAGGTTTATGGACAACCTCACACCAAGTTTGTGAAGATACCAACCGTGAAGAGAAGATGCCTTGCGTTTTACGGAAGAGACGTTAAGGAGAAAGAGGAAGGATTACTCTGAATTGCAAGATTAAGGGGGAGTCCCGCCACTTAAGCTTGAAGGGGAGAATACAATATCAGAGAGAGCAAGGAGTGTGTGTATGGTTATGTGGTTTTTGAAGCTTTGTGGTTACAAAACTTGGTGATCAAAGATGGCAAGGATAGCTATAGCTATGGAGATCAAGCTACATAGCTAGTAGTATCTATGGAGGATCCGGTAAAAGCTTGGAGATCAAGAGTCAAACAATGGAGGCTGAAACAAGAGTGGGTTCAAGACAAAGGGATGTGCAAGGAGATCACTCGGTATATGGGCTCAAAAACACAGTTTCACTCAAGCATTGGGGCTGGGCTTCTAGAATCACTCGAAAGTCAGACATAATGAAGACTTTGGTCCGATCAGATTCTCCCAAGACCAAGTCTAAGTTGGCAGTAACTGAGGATGTTTAGCCTAAGCCGAGAAGTGAAGAGAGGGGTCCAAAACCAAATCATCTTAGGCACTTGAGCTTGGGTTCAAGTTTCACTCATAGGTGGCATATGAGGGAATTTTGGGTCAAGAGAAGTCAAGTAGTTCTCAGCTGGTTTAGAAGATGGTACATGGAGTACCACCAGATACCGAGGTTTCAACAAAGCAAAGCAAGATGAGTAGAAGAAAGGGCCGAGTCTTGCTACATAAGCCATAAGAAGAAATCATCACCACCACCATCTCATGGGTATTGATTCTTTCCCGAGTATCCGAGGAGGGACATTGAGACTGAAGTCTAAAGCAAGCGGAAGCAAAAGTCAAGACAAGAGGAAGCCTAGAAAGCTGGTTATGCTCAAAGCTATCCTTGAAGATCTGTGTACTTAAAGTCTTCACGCCAATCTATCACCATGGACGTTATGCTCTTTTCCTCATCATAGACTATTTTTTCCCAAGAGGTTTTCTTCTATGATTAGTTTTTTACCGAGGTAACGCTTATAGAGATCCAAGCATAAGCCTTTGTACCAACGGCTAAGCTTGAGGGGGAGTGCTGAGATCAAAAAGGCAGCACGAGCTACACACGAGTCAAGCTGCATGTGCAAAGTCCGGGCTTACAAAAGCATTAGAGAAGACCGTACAAAGTTCGGGTTCACTAAGGCTTACAGAAGCTTATGGAGGATTGTGCAAAATAAGGGCGTGCAAATCTCGAGTCATGTACGGAATGTACGGATCCGTACATACCCGGATATTGCACGCTCCCGGTTCTAAAGGAAAGGCAAGAAAGCATCATCAAAGACTTTGTGCAAAATCCGGTTTTGAGAAATAATCTTGTGCAAAAGTCGTGTTAAAGATTCAGGATGTGCAAAAGCCAGGTGAAAAGATGCTAAGAGCCTTATCCACAAAGAACTACGGATTGGAGTCAAAAGGTGGAGGGAAGGAGCCTATTTCGAAATTCAAAAGGGAATAGGACAAAACCTTATCTTCTTTGCTTTAACCATTTTGTATTCTTGTAAAGAGAAACCCTAGAGGTTTTCTCTATAAATACTTGTGGATCCGCCTCCTTTGTGGCTTATGCCCTTAGGGGCTCCCAACTTATATACTTGTTACAATTCTCTCTAAAATTCTTTCTAAATTATGCTTATACTTGTCACTTTATTGTTTTTCATTTATGGTTATACTTTCTAATCTACTTAAACTTCTTAAACTTCATCTTATATTCCGAATTTAAACTCACATTCTTGACTTCCTTAGCCTTTATAAAGAGGTTGGGTTGTTTTGCTAACCTGGGGTCCTTGCGCTGTTCCATCGACTTCTTGAGGTGTCATTGGTAAGAGCGTGATCTTTCTGTCTTTAAGCACTAAAGTATGCCTGTTGGTAAAGCCATCATGAATTACCTTTCTATCTGTATGCCAAGGTCTACCCAGTAGGATATGACCAGCTTCCATAGGCAGTACATCACACAAAACATCATCCTCATATTTCCCAATGGAAAATGACACCAATACTTGATTCCTAACTCACATTTCTCCTTCACTATTGAGCTACTGCAACTTATTTGGCTTGGTATGCTTCCTTACTGTTAAACTGAGCTTTTTGACCATAGTTTCACTAGCCACATTAGTACAGCTACCTCCATCAATTATTAGACTGCAGACTTTGCCTTGAACCAAACACCTAGTGTGAAACAAATTCTCTCTTTGTTCTTGCTATTCAGTTTGAATTTGATTGCTCAGTGATCTTCTAGCTACTAAAAGCTGTCCTTGGACTCTTCCTTCATATTCTTCAGGGGTTGACGAATTTTCTTGCACAGGTTCATCCTCATATTTAATTTCTCCATTTTCATGGATAATCATAACTCTTCTGTTGGTGCATTCATTTTCATAATCTCCTCTGCCCTGGCAGTTGAAGCATTTGACATCACGATCCCTTAATGAAACTACCTCAGCTTTCCCTTTGTCCTTTTCTTGACTGGTCTTGAATGGGTTAAATTCAAGCTTAGGAGTCAGAACTTGCTTTCCCTCTCTTTGATAGCTTGTTCTATTTGAGTCAGCTCCATAACTTGGTCGTGAAGTTCCCCTCCTCTTTATTTGTTGCTCAACTAACACAGCCTTATGTAGCATCTCCTCTAGCTGATCATATTGCTGCATCTCCACACGATCTTGAATTTTTCTGTTTAATCCTCCTAGAAACCGTGACATAGTAGCTTCCTTTTGTTCAGAGATGCGAGCTCTTAACATTAAGGTTTCTAACTCCTGAAAATAATCTTCCACTGAGCGATTGCCTTGATTCAATTTCCTAAGCTGTGAATGTAGTTCACGGTGATAGTGGCTGGGAACAAATCGTCTGTTCATCAAAAGCTTCATCTTTGACCAAGTCTCAACAGGATACTCTCCATTACGTGTTCTAGAAGTAACTATTTAATCCCACCAACTGAGGGCGTAGTCATAGAACTCAGTAGCTGCTACTTTAACTCTGTTGACATCAGCATAATGTTGACAGTGGAAAACCAACTCAATCTTCTTTTCCCAATCCAAGTATGCATCAGGATCATTCTTTCCATGAAAGGCCAGAATTTTAATCTTAAGTCCATTGAGATTTTCTTGCAACGGATCTCTGCCATCACGCCTAGATCTTGTTTTCTGCTGACTTCTTTGAGAAGAGTAGCTGTGGGTACTGTAATAATCATGTGCAGCCTCATCTCTTGATTGTCTTCTTGGAGCTCTGGAGGCATCTTGTCTTTCTCCTTCAGGTGACTTATTCACTTGGTTCCTTTGATTTGGATCCAGCTTTGTAACATAGCTTCAACCTTATCATTCAGATCTTGTTGCATCGCTTCAACTTTATCATTCATTAGGTTTTCTATCTTTTCTGTTAGCGCTTCAAGATAAAGTTTGTTTTCTTGATCTTTGCTGGTTCCCTCATCTTCCTTTTCAGACACCTTCCTGCAATGTTACAACAAGTAACAACCAGTAACAAGTCCTTGGAAGCAGATAAATTCTCAACAACAAGATTTATTAAACTGTCTCTTCAAATACTTTAAATTTGTTTTCTCAAAAACCTTAGATCTCCTCTGAAAAAACGTTTTTGATGAATATGAAGAGACAAACTCGTACAGATCTAGCAAATAAATTTACACGAATTGTTTTAAAAATTATTTCAACACATCCTAAAATTCAAATGATCAGATCTAATGCAAAACAACTCAGAAAAATACAATTCGAAATTCAGATCAATACTTAACACACTGATCGTCATAATCTAGGTGAAAATCTGATGCAATAGACGCAAAACAAATGAGAAAGAGATTACCCAACTTCTCAAGTGTGCTCTGATACCACTTAATGAGATCTTCCCAATTTTGGCACTTGTGAAGTTGAAAACAAGATAGTTGAATGGTTTGAAATAGAGATCTGCGGAAAGAATCTCTAAGAACCAACTTAATCTCTCCTGGATATGACACACCAGAAGACACTAAGGTTCTGTTTCATATAACACACCAACAAGATCCAAACTCAGAAAGTATTTTTGATAAAAGATTCGATAACTGAAAAATGTGAAAAGACAGAGTTTAAAAAGAAACAATAAGCAGGCTGCATGAGCAACACATGTTACATAAATAATTAATTCTTAATTCAAAATAAATGGGCTGGGCCGAATTCTTCTCTTCATGGGCTGACCTTGATCAACAAATGGATAATGGTGAAGTAATACACAAGCCTCATTAAAAACCTTGTCAAGAAAACCAAGTGGGACAAAACTTGACAAGCGAAAAAGAGCACTCATGTAGCACTTACTCCATTTGTTGATGCTCTTGAGCTTGTATCAAAACCAGAGTGGTTTGGATAACTTCTTGTTACTCCATGTTTAAGCGTCTGAGCATCCCTCCAATGGCTTGGTTGAATAGCTTGCTTCTAGCTCTGGTCATTGGTCCTCTTGGTGTAGCAAACACATCCTCATCTCCAAGTGCATCCTCAGCTACAAGCTTAGCTTCCTTTGGTTCATGCTCTGGTTCATGCTCCATGTTCTCAATGCTATCTAGGATCATATCAAACACATGATGATGTCCATACATCAGAGTGAACTAAATCAAAGCACTTTTCATTAATGGTAGACGATTTGAAAAAAATGGTTCTATAATGTTTACCAAGAATGCAAGCTTCACAATTCGAAGATTCAAAAGAAACATTAGGTATCATTAATTCAAGAGGACGACAATGAGGATGTCCTAAACTAGCATGCCACACGGCATTTGAACTCAAAGCATAAAGAGAATTAAAAGAAAACAAAGTAGAGTTGCTTGGTTTGGTGTTCTCAAGAACATAAAGGTCTCCTTTTGCATTTCCTTCTCCAAGTAACTTTCCGGTTTCAATATCCTGAAAATGTACACTATTAGGCCCAAATATAGTATAACAATTGAGATCAGTTGTTGCCTTCTTTACGGATAACAAGTTAGAGGTGAAATTAGGCATAAAGAAAGCCTTAGAGTTCTTATCAAATAATCTCAAGTCGCCTATGCCTTTTACGAGAATTATATCACTATTAGCTATTACCACATTGCCATTAGCTGGCTTTATGTTGTTAATGAGACTCGGGTTACTAATCATATGATGAGAAGCTCACGACTCAACAACAAGTGAATGGTTTGGTCTATGAGCAAAAAAGGTGTTACCGGATTCCTTTAGAGATGCAATGGAGCGAATAAGAGCTTCTAGGTCTGATTTCCTCACAACATCTCCATAGGAAGCTGTCATAGCCGCATCTCCTTGTCTTGATGGTCCGGCTTATCCTTCTTCTCCCGTAACTTCATGAGAGTAGTTTGCCTTGAACTTGTTCGGCTTGAGATGTGGATGAAGAATCCAACACTTCTCGTTTGTATGCCCTTTCTTCTTGCAATGATCACATGTTATGCTCTTGCGTTCATCATTCTTGAACACTCCTTTGTTTGCCGTGGGAAGTTCTTCTTTGTTGCTTTGGACCAGCTCCGCTTTGTTTGCCATGAAAACTTCTCCTTTTCCACTAAAGAGGCCGAGTGAGCCTTGTTCCCTTTGAACTTGAGAGCACACTTCTTCAAGGCTTGGGAGTTTATCAGCTCTTAGAAGATGCTTGACGAGGTCATTGAAGGCGGGATTTAGGTTCTATGGTCCAAAGACTTTATCTTATTCTCTTCTCTCGTGGAGTACCCTATGGTCCATGGAACTTGGTCGAAGCATCTCTAGCTCAGCCCATAAGAACCTAAACTTCCCAAAATAGTGAACTCCAAGTCTTCTTGAGTAAACATGTTGATAGCTTTCTTTACTTCAAAGACTCGGGTCAGATTTGAAACGTTTCAATAAACGTTTTTGAGAGTATCCCATAATTCTTTAGCGGTTTCACAATATAAATATGCTTTGAGTATGTGAGCTTCAAGAGAGTTTTGGAGAATAGCAAGACTGTTTGGTCTTCTTGAAACCACTTCTCTTGCTTCTCCTCTTCGTCTTCTTTGATAGCTTCTTTTGCATCTTCTTTCGCGGTTTCCTTTGGATCTTGGGATGATTTAACATGGCTCGGAAGACCTCGGCGACCACAGATGGATGTTTTGGTTGTTCTTGACCATAGTAAATAGTTGGCTCCCTTAAGAACCACCGGAGTTACAAGCGCCTTCGTGTCTTCCATGATGAAAGAAATCTTTTACCTGGAGGATAAAGAGAACTTGAAAAAGAGAGAGATGAAGATCTTCAAGGATGAACTCGAGATTGGTAAGATTTGGCTTTTACCCATTGGACAATAGTATTACCCAATGGATAAAGAAAGCTTGAGAATAAAGAAGATGAAGATCTTGAGTGAGCGGTTTAATGAAAAGTTTTGAGTGAACAATAAAAGAGAGAATAAAGACTTAAGAATAAAAGAGCTTAGAATCGAAGAGATGGCTCTGATATCATGTTAGAATAATGCAGAAGTATTATGAGAATCATGATGAGTTTGTGAGATAGAGATTTGAGAATGAAGTGTGTAGAGTGATTAAAAGCGGCTCTTCTATTAGGTTATGTCAAAGGAACATTACAACCATTTATAGAGAGACAATGTAGCTACTTGGTTTAAGCACAAAAGAAATATCTGATGAGATCCCGAGGTGATAGTGACATGTCCTTGTCTTGGGATTACTTAACCAAACATGTGACTTCTCCTTCTCTCGGATCTCTAACGGCTCTTAGATGGTTCACGCCATTTCAAATCTCTTCTAGAAGACTCTTATGGACTTGACATCTAATGGGCCGTTTCTTCTCTTCCTCTTGATGCACAACAAGGCCTCGGCCTTATGAAGCATATATACGGATATGCCGAGGCTAGATAGTCATGGTCAATATACAGAACTTCCAAGAAAGAAGGTTACATCCTTACCAGATTCAAAACAAGAAAAATCAATGAATAAGAAGACTGATCATGGCAAGGAAACCACCCTCAGCAACAAAGAAAATCTGTTGATAGAAGCACTTACAGTTTGTCTTGAGCAGATAATGGATAAAAGATTTGATGAGCTTCATCAAAAGCGAGAGCAACAGAGTCAGTCCAGTGCTAAAATGGATCAGAAAAAGTTGACTCTACCTGAACTGAGTTCATCTCCATTTGAACCACAAAGAAATCACACTAAAGCTAAGGTAAGTGATGAATTGAGCCAAGCTGTTTCCAATAGTTCTCATGACGTGATAACACTCTTGTCTTGTCCAAAAGAAGCTGAAAAAGGTACAGGTGGAAAGGAGAAATGTCTAGAAACACACAGTTCACCTATCTGTTCCGATGAGGAGTATGAGCAACCTGCAAGTGAACCAAAGAAATGTCATACTATGGAGCAGGAGAATGACAAAGCTGGAGCAGTTCTAGTTTGCAGTCAGTTACCTAGAGCTGAAGATATCATTGTTATCAAGGAGAAGCTACCAGATGTTCCACCATCAAATAAAACCCGCAGTAACTGACTTGACTCACAAAAGCGAAAGAAAGCTAACTTGCTTTCTCTTGGCGCAGATTGTAAATTTTTGAGTTCAAAACCTTTTCAAAAAAAGAAGACTACTACTCTTGTCACCAACCATGTCCTGATTGAAGAAGAACCTCCAGATCCAACACCACTCTCATTTACGGTGACACCTATGAACACCAAATACTCCAAGGATCTTATTCAGGTAAGTATCTCTTTGTCTTAGTTCGTTTCTCATGATTTAAGAGCTGTGAGCATGAATATATTATCTCCAGAAATAATTGAGAAAAAGGTAGGTTTATTCAAGGAATATTTAGAATGAAAATCTAGTCTTGGGATGCAAGAAAAAGAACTTGATAAGACTAATGATTTGATAAAATCTGATACATGTTTTCCTGTTTATTGTGACTCCATGACTGTAATAATTGTAGATTTTAGAGAATTTGTGAGAATTAATGAAGAATTTCTCAAGAACAGATGAGAGAAGAGAACGAACCAAAGAGAGAGGATTTAGAAGATATTTCTCTTCTTATTCACTTATTAATTTTTGTTCTGATCTGATACATATATCAACAAAAATAAGATGCCACACATGTGGCTACAAATAAATAAACCTGTGTAACCTTTACAACCACAAATAAAAGTATAAGCCTCCAGTGTTGACTTTTCTTCACACTAGTTGACTATTCACACTAGATGACTATTCTTCTCTTCATCCTCAATATTTGTTTCAATACTCCCCCTAAGGATTGGTTGATGGAGATCCAATAAACCCATCTTGCCATGAGGATCATCACATACCTTACTGGTTGTTGCCTTGGTGAAGCCATCTGCTAACTGATCCACACTTCTCACAAATGTTGGTAGAATAATCCTGGCTTCATCCTTTTCCCTTACATAGTGACAATCTACCTCTATATGCTTTGTTCTCTCATGTAACACTGAAAATTAGAAGCAATATGGATAGCAGCTTGGTTATCACAGTGAAGGGTTATATGCTCAGATGATTCCACTCCTAAATCCTTGAGAAGAGCCTTGATCCAAACCAACTCACCAGTTGTGTTTGCCATCGCTCTATACTCAGCTTCCGCACTTGATCTTGAAACCACCTTCTGTTTTTTACTTCTCCAAGTAACCAAGTTTCTACCAACAAATCTGCAATACCCAGTTGTAGATTTAGATCCCCCTTATCTCCTGCCCAATCAGCATCACAATAACCAACAATATCAGTGTTTTTGCGACCCATCCAGATGCCTTTGCCTGGTGTACCTTTCAAGTATCTCAGGATGCAATCCACCATTCCCCAATGATGCTTACTTGGAGCCTGCATATGTTGACTTACTTGATTCACCGTAAATGAAATGTCGGGTCGGGTGATAGTCAAGTAAATCAGCTTTCCGACTAGCCTTTGATATTGCCTTACTTGCATAAGCGGCTCCCCCTCAGGACATATCTTGTAACCATCCTCAATGGGAGTCTTGGCCGGTTTTACACCAAGCTTCCCTGTCTCTTCCAGCAAATCAAGAGTGTATTTCCTTTTTGACAAAAATAGCCCATTTTTAAACTTACATACCTCAATCCCAAGGAAATACTTCAGCTCACCCAAGTCTTGGATATCAAATGAAGCCTTAGGAAAATTATTAGCCCTCTTGATTCCCTCAACATCATCTCCAGTAACAATAATATCATCCACATAAACCAGCACCGCAACAATACCATTCTCCCCCTGAGTTGTAAACAAAGTATGGTCTGCTTCGGATCTCCGAAATTCATTCTCAAGAAGACACCCACTAAGCTTGTGATACCAAGCTTTAGGTGATTTTTTGAGACCATAGATAGATTTCTTAAGCTTGCACACCTTGTTGTCCCCTATGATAACTTCTTCTGGAGGAACCATATACACTTCTTCCTTCAAATCTCCTTGAAGAAATGCATTTTTACATCCATCTGCCATATGTTCCAACAGAGATTAGTTGCAATGGAGAGATGAATTCGTACCGAATGAAGCTTAGCTACTGGCGCAAAGGTTTCAGTATAATCCACTCCATGTTTTTGTGTGTAACGTTTGGCCACCAACCTTGCTTTATATCTCTCTATTTCCTCAGTGCTAGTATACTTGATGGTGTAAACCCATCTACAGCCCACCAGCTTCTTCTTGCTAGGCTTGTAAATCTCAACCCATGTATCATTCTTGACCATAGATATAAGCAAGCCTCTTTATAACTGCTTGGTATTCTGTGCTTATCAATCTTGGAGAGAAACGCTTGGTGCTCTTTTGGAAATTGATCCATGGTACAATGATTCTAAAATGGATGAGCTACCGCCTGATTATTGTAATACCTCTTGTGTTCTTCCAATTCTCAGGAGGAAATTTCATCCTTGTACTTCTCCTCAATGGAGGCACAATCTCCTCATCAGGACTCGACTCCTCAGACTCCTCTACTACAGCAGTCTCCACTAGATCTAGAGCAGAATCGATACTTGGTGATTCCATCTCACTATCATCACTTTCTAAATCAACCACTGTCTCAACCTCTATACAATCACTACTGTCACTCTCCTCATTTTCAACCTCTTTATTCTCAACATGTTCAACCGAATCACCACCTGGAGCTAACCCCTCAAGAATAACCCTTAACGTTGATGCTCTCTCTTCTGGCAAGGCTAAGTCTTCCAAGTTATTCCAATTATTTTTATCAAAATAACCCTTCTCTTCAACAAATCTAACCTCCCTTGAGACATGCACACGCTTGGTGATGGGATTGTAACATTTATATCCTTTTTGTGTAGAAGAGTATCCAATGAATATACACTTTGTACTCTTTGGTTCTAGCTTGTTCCTCTGAGCATCTGGTACAAATACATAGCAAACACAACCAAAGACACGAAGATGATCAATGGGGGGGGGGGGGGGGGGGGGTTTAACATTGTTCAATGCCTCATAAGGAGACATACTTCCAAGATGAACTGTTGGTAGCCGGTTAATGAGGTAACAAGCTATCATCATAGCATCTCCCCAATATTGCTTAGGCACACTCCTATCAAATAACATTGTCCTAGCAACCTCCATGAGATGTCTATTCTTGCGTTCAGCTACTCTATTTTGTTGTGGAGTATAAGCACAAGAAGTTTGATGCACCATTCCAACCTTCCCAAAAAACTCTTTAAATGCATTACTAGTGTACTCTCCTCCATTATCACTCCTTAAGATCTTAATCTTTGTTCCAAACTGAGTCAGTACATAGTTCTAGAAAACTTGGAGAAAGCATCTAGGACATGACTTTTCGAAAGCATTAGTTTAATCCATGTGTACTTAGACTTCTCATCAATAAATGAAACAGAATACTTATATTGATCACGAGTTGCATATGGAGCTGTCCACATATTAGAGTGTATAAGATCAAAACAATCATCATACAAAGTTGAAGAATCCGGAATAACTGTCCAATAATGTTTCCCAAGAATACATGCTTCACACTTTTGATGATCTTGAACCTTCTGATTGGGGAGAACAAGTTGAAGTGCCTTTATATGAGGATGACCCAACCTTTCATGCCAAAAAGAGCTTAGTGCCGAATGATCAACATCCATATTCACATCAGGCTGCTTGTTGTCCAAAACATAGATACCACCCTTGGAGCAGCCTACTCCGATGGTCTTTCTTGACTTATTGTCCTGAAATTTCACATCATCAGAACTAAGTACAACCACATAATCAAGCTCTTTAGTTGCCCTCTGAAAAGATAACAGATTGTTAGAGAATTCTGACATATATAGAGCTTTCAACTTTTTTCTGAAACAACTCTAAGTTCCCAATTCCTCTAATCTCAATATCCTGTCCATTAGCAATTGTAACCTTCCCACCATGTGGCTCAACATTAGACAACAATTCCTTGTCACTAATCATGTTATGAGTAGCACCAGAATCTACTATAACTTGTTTGCGAATTCTAGATGCAAGGAAACCCTTACCAGATTCTGTGAGCTTGGAAATGCTCTTGATGAGTGCATCCAAGTCTGACCTTCTTACAACATCATCTGGGGGAGCTATAGCAGCTCCAGCCACTCCCCTTGATGTCTGACCCGCCACCTTAAAGTTCTTGGGCCTTAGAATCGGATAGAGAGTCCAACATCTGTCTTTGGTGTGTACTTTCATCCTACAGTGATCACACCAGAGATTTTTCTTGTCAACTATCAATCCAACCTTGCTCACATGAGCAACTTCACTTGTCCCTTTGAAGAGACCTTTGGAGCCTTCCTCCTTCTGAATCATCATACACACCTGGTTCAGAGTAGGCAACTTCTCCAACTTCAAAATGTGATGAACTAGTCCTATGTAGGACTCATCTAGAGTAAGAAGCAAACCAAATACTTGATATTGCTCTCTCCTCCCAATCATCTCCTTGACATCAATAGTAGCAGGCCTGAGCATATCAAGCTCTGCCCATTACCCCCTAAACTCACCAAAGAGATCTTTGAAATCCTTCCCTTCTTGTTGAAGATTGTAGAGAGCCTTCTTGATCTCAAAAATCCTACTAAGATTAGAATCATTACCATACACACCCATGAGTGTAACCCACAACTCCTTTGCCGTCTCCACATAAGAGTAAGATGCTAGGATACTTGGCTCTAAAGAGCTCTGAAGAACAGCTAGCACAAACTGATCATCTTGGATCCACTTGGAATCCTCTTGACTTGAGCTGATTTGGGCTGGAGCCTACATTCTCCTCCTTTAGCTTCAGCGCCACCTTCTTTCTAAGCCTTACCAGCTACAGCCTGGTTCTGAGGCATCTCCTCAGAGCTTAGACAGTGAACCTATACACCACGGCTTCTCAGCACCGTCTTTGTGGTTCTAGACAACCATAAGTAGTAGCTCCCTTTGAGAACAACTGGTAAAGTGAAGAATTTGTTGTTTTCCATGACTATTGCTTGAGATAAACAAGATCTGTAGGAGCCTATAGCTCTGATACCATGTAGATTTTAGAGAATTTGTGAGAATTAATGAAGAATTTCTCAAGAACCAAAGAGAGAGGATTTAGAAGATATATTTCTTCTTATTCACCTTATTAACTTTTGTTCAGATCTGATACATATATCGACAAAAATAAGATGCCAAACATGTGGCTACAAATAAATAAACCTGTGTAAGCTTTACAACCACACATAAAAGTACAAGCCTCCAATGTTGACTTTTCTTCACACTAGTTGGCTATTCTTCTCTTCATCCTGAATATTTGTTTCAACACTCCCCCTCAAGATTGGTTGATGGAGATCCAATAAACCCATCTTGCCATGAAAATCATCACATACCTTACTGGTTGTATCCTTGGTGAAGACATCTGCTAACTGATCCACACTTCTCACAAATGTTGTTTTCTCATGGAACACTGAATTAGAAGCAATACGGATAGCAGCTTGGTTATCACAGTGAAGGGTTATAGGCTCAGATGATTCCACTCCTAAATCCTTGAGAAGAGCCTTTATCCAAACCAACTCACCAGTTGTGTTTGCCATCGCTTTATACTCAGCTTCCACACTTGATCTTGAAAACACCTTCTGTTTTTTACTTCACCAAGTAACCAAGTTTCCACCAACAAATGTCCAATACCCAGTTGTAGATTTTCGATCACCCTTATCTCCTACCCAATCAGCATCAGAATAACCAACAATATCAGTGGAGTTATTGCGACCCATCCAGATGCCTTTGCCTGGTGTGACTTTCAAGTATCTCAGGATGCGATCCACCATTCCCAAATGATGCTTACTTGGAGCCTGCATATATTGACTTACTTGATTCACCGCAAATGAAATGTCGGGTCGGGTGATAGTCAAGTAAATCAGCTTTCGGACTAGCCTTTGATATTGCTTTACTTGCATAATCGGCTCCCCCTCAAGACATATCTTGTAACCGAGTCTTAGCCGGTTTTACACCAAGCTTCCCTGTCTCTTCCAGCAAATCAATAGTTGTGAGCATGAATATATTATCTCCATAAATAATTGAGAAAAAGGTAGGTTTATTCAAGGAATATTTGGAATGAAAATCTAGACTTGGGATGCAAGAAAAAGAACTTGATGATGCGTTCCTCGTGAGGAAACACTTCTCAATTTTGACAACGAGAGAGTGAGATCAATGTGAGGGGTTGCAAGACCTGATTAACAAGCACCTTGCGATTTAATGGATCGAATGTCACCACAAAAGGATGCGGAATAGCTTTTTGATGAGACAGGTTGGTCAATCGAATCACACGAAATGACCTAAGAGTTTTGCTAGGTTGAATCACACGAAAAAGGTTGAACAATGATCTATAATTTGAAAAGGGTTTTTGATTAAAAGATAGATAAGTGATACAATGAGTCTCAGCCTCAATATAAACGAGAGGAGGCGAGAAGGAGAAGAGACAAAGTGATAAAGGCAAGGAGAGTTACGAGACATGCCTCGTGAACACTCAAAGACCATGCACTAAAAACAAGTTCAATTTCAAACTTAAGATAGAGAGATAAGAGATCATGGGCCACGCCAAAAGATGAAGACGGGCCATGCAATGGATAGGACTAAGGATTGGCAAAGAGTGAACATATTAGCCACAAGCCTCATTAAAAAACCTTGTTCGGAAAACCCATTGGGACAAAACTGAACTAAGGGAAAAAGAGTGCTAGTGGATCATATGGTCAATGCCTTAGCCATTTTGGACATATATCACAACCAATGTGGTATGAATACAACCCTTAAGGTCCAAGTGATCCTGTTGAGTTTCCACTTGCTGGAGGAACATGCTACTTCTTGTTGTAACTGCTTAATCTGGGATCTAGTCATTGCTCCAAAAGGCGTTTCCGAGGTAGTTTTAGTCCCTGATTGCTTGTCCATGTCCTTGCTAGATCTTGGTCCTTGTTCTGATGTATGAGTGCCTCCAAGGAACGCATCATCCTCCCCTAGTTGAAAAGGATTTGACCTCAATCCGTTTGATCTGCCACAAAAGGAACCAAATCAGCAATGTTGAAGAGCGAACTAACAATATACTTACCTTGTAGATCAAGTTCGTAGGCATTGTTGTTGATCTTTTTAGCAATTCTGAATGGGCCGTCTATCCTTGGTTTTAATTTGGACTTTCTTTCTTCAGGGAACCGTTCCTTTCTTAGATGTAACCACACAATATCGCCTTCTTTAAATATGATTTCTCGTTGTCCTTTGTTGGCTTTCTTCACATATTGCTCAATCTTTTTTCCTATATTTCGTTGAGCCTCTTCGTGTATCTGTCTAACAAGGTCAGCCCTTTTCTTGCCATCAAAAGTAATCCTCTCATTCAAAGGTAAAGGGGTTAGATCGATAGGTGAAAAGGGACTAAAACCATAAACCACTTCAAATAGAGAAAATTTAGATGCAGAATGAACATAATGATTATATGCAAATTCAACATGAGGCAAGCATTCTTCCCATGAGTTTAAATTCTTTCTTATTAATGCACACAACAAGGTGGATAAGCTTCGATTAACTATTTCTGTTTGACCATCTGTTTGGGGGTGGCATGTAGTGGAAAACAATAATTTAGTCCCTAGCTTAGACCATAAGGTTTTCCAAAAGTAACTTAAGAACTTAGTATCTCTATCTGAAATGATAGTCCTAGGCATGCCATGCAAACGTACCATGTTTTCGAAAAAGAGCTTAGAAATATGAGATGCATCATCAGTTTTTCTACAAGCTATGAAATGTGCCATTTTTGAGAATTTATCAACAACTACAAAAATTGAATCTTTTCCTGATCGAGTGGTGGGTAACCCTAGCACAAAATCCATGGATATGTCAAGCCACGGATGAGATGGAATAGGTAAATGGGTATACAAACTGTGAGGTTGAACTTGAGACTTAGCTTGCTGGCAGGTCACGACGCGGCTACAAATGCGCATAACATCTTTCTTCATATGAGGCCAGTAGAAGTGATCCATTAGGATCTTAAGAGTTTTTGTGACACCAAAGTGTCCCATCAATCCACCACTGTGAGATTCTTTAGCAAACAAATCTCGCATAGAACAGTTAGGCACACACAAACGATTATTATAAAACAAGAAACCTTCATATCTATAGAATTTGCCAGTGGCACCCTTTTCACAAAGCTTATATGGTTCTCCAAAGTCAGAGTCCTCTAGGTACCTATCTTTGAGTTGATCAAATCCTAGCATTTTTGTTTCCAAAGTAGAGAGTAAGGCATAATTGCGCGATAGTGCATCGGCCACCATATTATCCTTACCTTGTTTGTACTTAATGACGTAGGGAAACATTTCAATGAACTCAACCCATCTTGCATGCCGTTTGTTGAGCTTTTGTTGCCAGGTGCTTGAGAGCTTCATGATCGGTGTGAATGACGAATTCTTTCGGCCAAAGGTAGTGTTGCCAAGTTTGGAGGGCCCTCACCAGTGCATATAGTTCTTTGTCATAGGTGGGATAGTTAATAGTAGCTCCTCCAAGTTTTTCACTAAAACGCAATGGGCCGCTTATCTTGCATGAGCACAGCACCGATTCCTATTCCTAAAGCATCGCACTCTATCTCAAAGGTTTTAGTAAAATCAGGCAGAACTAAGAGGGGTGCGTGTGTTAGTTTGTGCTTAAGGAGTTGGAAGGCCTTCTCCTGATCTATGCCCCACTCGTATTCAACATCCTTTTTGATGACCTCGGTGAGTGGTGCAGCAATAATACTGAAGTTCTTGACAAACCGGCGATAAAATCCGGCTAACCCATGAAAGCTCCTTACTTCACCTAATGTTCTGGGACTTGGCCATTCCTTGATAGCTTTGATATTTTCTTCATCAACTTTAATACCATCTGTACTTACAACAAAATCTAAAAACATTAGGTTATCTGTACAAAAAGTGCATTTCTTTAAGTTGGCATAAAGTTTTTCTTTCCGAAGAGCAGTTATAACCATTTCAAGATATTGAACATGTTCTTCTAGGTTGCGACTATAGATCAAAATATCATCATAGTATACAACAACGAAACGTCCTATAAATGCACATAGAACATTATTCATTAACATCATGAAGGTACTAGGTGCATTAGTTAGTCCAAATGGCATAACCAACCATTCATATAATCCATGTTTAGTTTTGAATCCAGTTTTCCATTCGTCACCCTCTTTCATCCTAATCTGGTGATAGCCACTTTTAAGATCAATTTTAGCAAATATGCTAGAACCATGCAACTCATCCAGCATATCATCTAATCTAGGGATAGGGTGGCGATACTTCACCGTGATATTATTGACTGCTCGACAGTCCACACACATACGCCAGCTTCCAACCTTTTTGGGTACAAGTATAACGGGTACAGCGCACAGACTCATACTTTCTCTGATGTGTCATTTTTCCATGAGCTCCTCCACCTGTTTCTGAAGTTCCTTAGTTTCAACCGGGTTGGTGCGATAGGCAGGTCAATTGGGTAACATGGCTCCGGGAATGAAATCGATTTGATGCTCAATGCCTCGTACTGGTGGAAGCTCGGGATTGTCCTCTGCAAACACATCAGTAAATTCCTGCAAAAGTTGATTTAGTTCACTCGGCAGAGCCGGTGGCTTGCGAGTCACGTTAGTCATATTTTCTTTAAAAATCATTAGAAGAAAAGTATGATCCGTGTGCATGGCCGTTTTAACCTCTCTTGTACTTGCAAGGACTTGTTTGGAATGGTTATGATGAAGCCTACTAGTGGATATCCGTTGCTGGTCCAGAAAAGCTTCTTGGGGAGTCATTGGAGTGAGGATAATTTTTTTGCCATGATGATCAAAGATATACCGATTGGTGAATCCTTCATGTTGAACTTTTTTACTTATGACTGTACTCCATGGGTAGGACTTTCTTAGAAGTAAGCCAACAAAGGACGACGAGAACTCATATTCAAAGAAGGCGATCTTGTGTGGTTATATCTAAGAAAGGAACGGTTCCCTGAAGAACCTGAGGAGGCTTTAGCTATACCAAGTGAACCAATGACGCGTGCTAGGACCAGAGAGCTCAAGGAGACCATCCACTATCTACTTACACACTTAGAGAATCAAGCAGGAGAAAGAGATGCTTATCGAACCTCCATTGTTTTGGTTCAAGCTCGTTGATTTCAACAAATGGGAGGGTGAGAAATTATACTCTTTTTCCCTTGACAAGTTTTTGTGAGTTTAAGAAGTCAAAATGCGGAGAAACAAAGAAGAGACAAAGAGGTGAAGAATTCATTAATTTTCAAAAATGGCTAAGTATTAAGATGAGTTACAAAATGGCTGAGGCTTCTCCTTTTATAAGGACCCAATGATTAGGGCAGTAAGGAGAAGCCCTAGTGATAAGATAAGTGAACAATGACCTTAGGGGCAAACGGCTAGTTGGACTAAGGCATTGACCATGTGTGGATAAGGAGATGACTTCTATCCGGAAGCTAGGGTTTGGCCCGAACTTAGCACAAGGATCTTTCATAAACTTCATAAATGACCCAAACTTTGCACAAACCCAATTCTTCTTCTGATCACATTTCTTCAAGGTGTTCTTCAGTTGTACAGATTTGGTGTACGGAGCTGTACCATCTGTACCGTTTGTACGGATCCGTACAATGTGTACGGTTACTAAACCTTTGAGGCTTCCATCTGATCTCTTCTTTCTTCCAACACTTGGGATCATGTCATCATCAGTCCAAACCATGCTCATAGTCTCCTTTGGTCTTGTTTCTTTGTCATGACCATACTCGTCTCTGTTCAATATTTTTATCCCACTTGGTTTTCTTGTCATGGTTTTTAATGAGGTAGTTGTTCATCTCACTATCCCCATTTGTTGAATCAAGATCGTCCAAAAGCTTCAGAAACATTGGCTGCTTCTTTTATTTTATACTATGATATTTTAAAGCTTATGATATGTTTTTATTTATCTTTTGGGCCATAGAAACGTGTTCAAGGTTTTTCTTTGTGTTCCCTATTTAAACTCCTTGTAAACCTTTAGTTTCACCTATCTAGCTTTTTATTCTCAATCTTTTTTAAGAACTAGATCAAAACAGGTAAATCAAAGGAGTTTCATTCCCTTTGTGTGACCCATCGATCCACTAGTGAATCTAAGGATTTCTGCAACCTTAGTGTGACCAATACACTCCACTGTTACTTGGTGCTTCTACTGAGTGGTCTGGGTCGAGTCAAGTGATCGAGTCAGACTCCTGATGTCCATCCTTAGCCATTTTGCTCCAATTGTACCTGAAATATCCCGATATGCAATATGTATGCAATACATATGCATGACTGTCTAAGTGGCCTAAAATGACACAAAATGGTATAAACAATAGATGAATCTAACCAAAAGTGATCATAAAACTATGCCTAAAATAGGTAAAATATGGTGTTATCAACTCCCCCAAATATAGTCTTTTCTTGGCCTCAACCAAAAATTAGGTTGTAGGAGAGGTTTGAAAGTGGGAACTCAGAGCCAGATGCAATGTCAAAGTTTTAAGTTCTAAAATGCAATGCTTGTGAACTTTACTTAAAAAATTTAGCCATTCTCATCAAAACATGCACCAATTCTCAGTCTTAACTAAATCAGACATTCAAAGTAATCATTGATTGATTGTTATGAGTTTATGAAGTCTAAATGCGGAAAAAAGAAGAAGAGACAAAGAGGATGATAGATTCATTCATTGCAAAAAATGGCTAAGTATTAAGGTGAGTTACAAAAGGCTGCGGCTTCTCCTTTTATAAGGACCTAATGATTAGGTCAGTAAAGAGAAGCCCTAGTGACAAGACAAGTGAACAATGACCATAGGGGAAAACGGCTAGTTGGACTAAGGCATTGACCCACGTGTGGATAAGGAGATGACTTCTATCCGGAAGCTAGGGTTTGGCCCGAATTTTGCACAAGGATCTTTCATAAACTTTATAAAAGACCCGAACTTTTCACAAACCTAATTCTTCTCCTGATCACATTTCTTCAAGGTGTTCTTCAGTTGTACGGATTGGGTGTACGGTCACTAAACCTTTGAAGCTTCATGCTGATCTCTAACTTCTTCCAACACTTGGGATCATGTCATCATCAATCCAAACCATGCTCATAGTCTCCCTTGGTCTTGTTCTTTTGTCATGACCATACTTGTCTATGTTCAATACTCCCCGAAAGCTTAACCGTAGGGACGAAGGCTAAGCTTGGATTCCTATGGATGATACCTCGGTAAAAACCCCAACATAAGGAAAACCTCATGGGACAAAACCTTATGTGGGAAAAGAGCATATCATCCACGAGAACTAGGAAGTAGATCAAGGACAAGTAAGGTCAACAAGCCCAAGCTTACCATACATGTAGTGGTTGATGTTGAAGATTGTGGCTTTGGTGAAGATGTCGGCTAACTGATCCTTGCTTTTGGTGTAGCATGGTATTGTTACACCTTCTTCTATCTTCTCTCGGACCTTGTGGCAATCAACCTCGATGTGTTTGGTCTTTTTGTGAAACACCGAGTTGCTTGCTATGTGGATCGCGGTTTGATTGTCACAATGC
The DNA here is from genome assembly GCA_963555745.1 of Cardamine flexuosa. Lineage (NCBI taxonomy): Eukaryota > Viridiplantae > Streptophyta > Magnoliopsida > Brassicales > Brassicaceae > Cardamine > Cardamine flexuosa. The sequence goes on along the minus strand of OY743217.1, from coordinate 22,498,242 downwards.
ATCGTAATGGGTTACTTTGACTCGATCCATACAAGCTTATTGGTGAGTTTCCTCATTGCCCGGTACTCCGATTCGGCACTAGAACATGAAACCACCTTTTGCTTCTTCGACTTCCAAATGACCAAGTTCCCACCGATGAACGTGCAATATTCAGTAGTGAACTTCCTATCATTGGTGTCTCCGGCATAGTCAGCATCACAATATCCCACAATCTTGGTGTTGCCATTCCTTCCCATCCAAATGCCTTGACCCCGACTGCCTTTGAGATAGCGAAGAATCCTCTCCACCATGTTCCAATGGTACACCGTTGGGTCTTTTATGTATTGTGACACCTGGTTCACAGCAAAACATAAGTCAGGTCTCAAAATGGTCTAGTATATTAGCTTACCAAAGAGAAGACGGTATTTTAGCGGATTGGAGTAAGGTTTGTCAAGTGGATCCTCCGGTTTTCCATCCTTCTTTTTCTTCCAGGTTCGCTTGACCTTGTAGCCATCTTCAAGTGGTGTCTTTGCTGGCTTTGACCCTTATTTCCCTGTTTCATCCAACAAATCCAAGGTGTATTTCCTTTGAGAGAGAAATAGTCCCTCCGGAGAGCGACATATCTCAATTCCTAGGAAAAACTTTAGTATCCCAAGATCCTTAATGTCAAAAACAGATTTTAGAAAGGTTTTAGTATCTTGTATACCTTCCTTATCATTGCCGGAAATGATAAGGTCATCAACATACACCAAGATGGCCATAATCCCCTTAGAGCTTTGTACAATGAACAATGTATGGTCAGCTTCTGATCTCTTGAACCCTCGATCTTTGAGAGTAGAACTGAACTTGTGATACCACGCTCTAGGAGAATTCTTGAGCCCATAGATAGCCTTCCTAAGCCTAAGAACCTTTCCGAGAGCAATGGAGCTTTCAAAACCCGGTGGTGGTGTCATGTAGACTTCTTTTTCGAGTTCTCCTTGGAGAAATTCGTTCTTCACATCCATTTGCCATAGTTCCCAGTCTAGGTTTGTTGCCAAGGAGAGAATAACTCTAATGGTGTGAAGTTTGGCCACCAGAGCAAATGTATCCGTGTAGTCATCTCCATAGGTTTTCGTGAAGCCTCTTGCTACCAGGCGAGTTTTGTATCTCTCAATGTCTCCATTGCTCAGATATTTTATGGTGAAGACCCACTTAGAACTAACAGCTCTCTGCCCTGATGGTAAATCAGCTTCATCCCATGTATGGTTCCTATCCATAGCTCCCACTTCATCTTCCACCGCTCATAACCATCTCTCGTCTTCTTTGGCTTCCTCATAACTCTGTGAGTTATGTGGGAATCAACTTGTCCAAAGTAGACTTGATGATCACTCGGCAAAAGGGCAAGCGAATATGTAGCTTGGATAGGATGGGCCACGTCTTGACAATTATTAGTATACTCTTTTGTTCTTCCAATTGTCAGCACCAAATCTCTGGCTATTGCTCCTTCTTAGTGTAGGGCCTGGATCAGGATCAGTTTCATGCTCAGACTCATCATCTTGATCTTCCGGATCTATCTGCTCATTGATAAAATTCTCCGCATCTTCTTTATGCATGTTACTCTCAGGCTATGTGGTTGTCGGTGGGAGATTGATGAGGTGAGGCTTCTGCTGAGTTCCCAGAGGTGTGGTGAGGCGCTTGTGCTCCTTCTTGAGCATTTGGTGTTCCATTACCATTACTCATGGGACTCTCATTTCCGGAGGAAGCCGGATGATTGTTTCCGGAGGTAGCCGGATGATCACTACTTGGCAAAGGGTTCCCAAGGTGGTTGTATAAATGCTGAAGACTTGCAGCTCTATCTGATGCTGATCTTGCAAGGTCCTTCAGGCTTTCCCAATCCTTCTTCTCATAAAACCCTTGGTGCTCTATGAACTTGATGTCCCTTTATACATGATATCGATTCCGGGTGACGTCGTAGCACATGTAGCCCTTTTGGGTAGTAGAGTAGCCTAGGAACATGCACTTGGTGCTCTTGGCGTCTAGCTTATCTCTTAGCTCACCTGGTACCAAGACAAAACAAACACACCCAAAAACTCGTAAGTGATCAATATTGGGCCTAGATTTGTTAAGTACTTCAAAGGGAGAGATATAATTTAGGATCCTTGTAGGTATCCTATTGATGAGATAGCATGCAGTAAGAACAGCATCTCCCCAGAATCTTCTAGGGACATTTGAGTGGAACATCATCGATCTTCCCACTTCCATGAGATGCCTATTCTTTCTCTCAGCAACACCATTTTGTTGTGGCGTGTATGGACAACTTGTTTGATGAAGAATACCATGATTTGCTAAGTGCTCCTTGAATCTATGGCACATGTATTCTTCTCCATTGTCTGATCTTAGTTCCTTGATGTTACCATTAAAACGATTAGTCACATGTTTTTGAAATGTAATAAAGGCATCCATTACTCTATCTTTAGAAGGTAGTAATGTAACCCAAGTATATTTCAATTTTTCATCTATAAATGTGACATAATACTTATTGTTATCTCTAGATAAGAAAGGTGAGGTCCAAACATCTGAGTGAACAAGATCAAAACAATTTTCATATAAAGTTGAAGACTTAGGAAAACCGGTTCTACAATGTCTGCCGAGAATACAAGCCTCACAACTAGAATGATCAAAGGAAATACTAGGAAACATTATTTCAAGAGCTCGTGAATGTGGATGGCCTAGTCTAGCATGCCACATTGCATTTGTACTAACAGAAACAAAACATGATTTAAACATAGCAGGTTTAGAACTAGTTGAAGTAGAATTTTCAAGAACATATAAATCTCCTTTTGAATCTCCTTCTCCGAGAACCTTCCCGTTCTCAATATCCTGAAAATGAAAACTGTTAGGACAAAATATGGCATAGCAATTTAAATCACAAGTTGCCTTTTTAACGGAGACAAGATTAGAGGTAAATGTAGGCATGAAGAATGCTTTAGATTTCCTATCAAATAGTCTTAAATCACCCACTCCTTTTACGCGAATCCTATCTCCATTAGCAATAATCACATTACCATTAGCCGGTTTCACATTCTATATCAAGTTTGGATTACTAATCATATGATGAGATGCTCCGAAATCAATAACAAGTGATTTATTGGTTAAAGAGGCTAATAGAGTGATACAAGATCCCTTAAGGTTGAGAGCGTCAATAGACTTGATGAGAACGTCCAAGTCTGACTTCCTCATGAATCCATCATCATATGCCACCATAGCTTGCTCTTATCCGCTCTTTGACAAGTTCCCTCGAACTTGCTCGCTTGCGGCTTTGGTTGAGGAGAGATTGGCCTTGAACCTTGTGGGTTTGAGGTGAGGATGGAGGATCCAGCACTTGTCTTTGATGTGTCCTCTCTCCTTGCAGTGATCACACACCAAGGTCTTCCGATCCTCTCCTTTGCACGCCTTTGTTAGCCGAAGCTAGTTCCTTGACTCCACAAAAGAGACCAAAGGATCCTTGTTCTCTTTGAATCTAAGAACACACTTCATCAAGGCTAGGGAGCTTCTCAGCTCTAAGGATGTGCTTGATGAGGTCGTTGAAAGCCGGATTGAGAGTGAGAAGAAGTCCAAAGACTCGGTCTTGCTCACGCCTCTCTTGAAGGATGGTGGTATCCGTGGCGAATGGTCTAAGCATCTCCAACTCGGCCCAAAGAGATCTGAACTTGCCAAAGTACTTGGTGAACTTGATATCATCTTGGCTGAGATTGATAGCTCTCTTGACTTCAAAAACATGCGTGAGATTGGAGATGTTACCGTACACATTCTTGAGAGTATCCCACAGTTCCTTTGCGGTTTCACAGTAGGAATACGCTTCAAGAATTGGAGGATCAAGAGAGTTTTGAAGGAAAACAAGAACGGTTAGTTCAGATTGGAACCACTTGTTCTCCTCAGCCGTGTCTTCCTCTTTCCCTATTGAAGAATCTTCTCCATCTTCCTTCACGGTGGACCTTAGAGCTTGTGAAGTTCCAACATGGCTCTATAACCCTCTTCCACAAAGCGTCGTGCGTGTAGTCCTAGCCCACAGAAGATAGTTGATTCCTCTAAGGATAAACGGAATCACAATCATTTTTGGATTATACATAGATCCGTTGAAGAAAGTGAGTTGAGAAAAGATGAAGTCTTTAGAGAAATGAAACAAAAGTTTGGATGAGAAAGTAGAAAGTGTGAAGATTGAAGTGCAAAGTATGAGAATCAAGATCTTTGCTCTGATACCATGTGAGTTTATGAAGTCTAAATGCGGAAAAACAAAGAAAAGACAAATAGGATGATGAATTCATTCATTGCCAAAAATGGCTAAGTATTAAGGTGAGTCACAAAAAGGCTGTGGCTTCTCCTTTTATAAGGACCCAATGATTAGGTCAGTAAGGAGAAACCCTAATAGTAAGAAAAGTGAACAATGATCATAGGGGCAAATGGCTAGTTGGACTAAGGCATTGACCCATGTGTGGATAAGGAGATGACTTCTATCCAGAAGCTAGGGTTTGGCCCGAACTTTGCACAAGGATCTTTCATAAACTTAAAAAAAGACCCAAACTTTGCACAAACCCAATTCTTCTCCTGATCACATTTCTTCAAGGTGTTCTTCAGTTGTACGTATTGGGTTTATGGATCCGTACCATCCGTACCGATTGTACGGATCCATACAATATGCACGGTCACTAAACCTTTGAAGCTTCCAGCTGATCTCTTCTTTCTTCCAAAACTTGGGATCATGTCATCATCAGTCCAAACCATGCTCATAGTCTCCCTTGGTCTTGTTCTTTTGTCATGACCATACTCATCTATGTTCAATAATTGTAACCAGTGGATCATGCTAAAGTTTGAGGGATAAGTTTTAAGAGACAAAAATGGCCTCTTCTTCCTCTGGTTTTAGCTCAATGGTAACATGGATCTCTCTTTGAATGGATTGAACTTTAAGAGAATGCTAAAGGAAAAAGCCAAGTTACGCATACAAGGATAGATTCCCAATTACCGAAGAACATATAGCCGACTTTCCCTAATTCTAAGCTCAAATAACTTGATCCTAGTTCTAACTCCTCAAGGTAATATTCTTCTCTCAACAAGGATTCAATGATTATCTTTTCTTTTCTTCTTAGGAGAGGTATTTTTTCACTTTTCTTTACTTCTTGCGGATTTGGGGAATTTTTCTTAAAGCTAAGGTCTTGACTCGACCCCTTTGGTGGAGTCCATTGATCGAGTCAATGCCTATGATACTTTTACTTCTTTTCACATACCCTTTTCATACATTTTTCTTCCCAAATCCTTTACTAGACTCAACATATAATTTCTTTAAAGTTTCCCTCTCCAAAGATTTTTAACACTCTCATTTCATTCTTTTTACCATTCTTTCTTTTCTTACACACAACCCAACCCTTATGTAACCATCCCTAATCCTACCTCAAAGATAGAGACAGCTACTTGGATTAACAAGGGTGGTAAAAAGGTGAAAGAGAATCCAAGTATTTTAGTGGTATCCATGAGTTAAAATGCATTCTATAGTTATGATAATTAATTTTAAGATTAGGTGTATACTTGAGAGGGAATGATTTACTAATCTCAGCAAGTTTTAGCTAAGTCTTAAAAATCGATTCAAGATTCCAAGAATGGTGCTATCTTAATTTTCAAGTTCACAACATGCACTAGACAATTACAAACTTTGGCATTGAATTTATACACTTGATCATTAAGCAAAAATGGTGAATTTCATCATTGTTCCCTATGCTAAACTCAACAACACTAAGTGAATGTAACTAAACTCAATCAAAAAATGCAAATGAAACTACATGAACACTCTGTTTTTGGTTTTAATTTTAATAAACTTTCAAATATTTATGGTTTTTTTAAGGCACATAGATGCATGCTAAATTTGAATTTAACCTATGTTATATGGCTCCTAGACCCTCCCCCAAACTTAAATTACACAGTCCCTATGAAACAACATTCAAGAGAGAACCTAGGAGTTTTAAAATAAAAATAAAAAGATGAAAACCTGAACTAAACCTAAATGCAATGGATATACAAATGGTGGGGATTGGGGTGGTACTTCATTCTGGAGGCTGAGAATATTGACCATAGGCAGTTCCGAGTGGTGATCAAGGATCCAATTGTTACTAACTACCGAGGATCCAAGAGAAGCCATTGTTGCAGCGGGTAATAACAAAACAAGGTTTCAAGGATCAATAGATTAAGAAATTCTGCTCTGTGCTCGGAATTCTTTGTTCAAACAGAGAGAATTCAAAGGCTTCAAGTTCTGAAGAAAATCTCTTCTTTATAAAAAAAAAGAAACCAAGTATCAAAGAAAGAATTACAAAGCCTTATATAGGCATGGTCTTAGCCGACCTAATTAATAACCCAAAACCCTAGTTGCAAAATAGAAATAAAACACAAAAAGGAAAACAACACCGAAAGGCTTAAAAGCCCATAAAACAATATAACTTTTCTGACAAGTTATGAAGTGACGCTACATCAGGTCTCCTGGGGTGAGAAGAAAATTCGACCTTGAATTTTGAGTATCATCAATGGTACCCTCAGTAACAAAGGGAACCAAATGCTTAACATTGAAAACATCAGCTGTCTTCATATGTTGCGGTAGCTTAAGGTGATATGCATTGTTATTAATCTTCTCCGCAATTTCAAGAGGACCAATCTTTGTGACTTAAGCTTGTTGTAGGTCCCTGTCTTGAAACGCACTTTAGTGAGTACCCCCCAGACAAGATCACCAACTTTGAACTGGACATCGCGGCGATGAATGTCCACAGCAGATTTATACTTTGCTGTTGCTGTTTCCAAATTAGAATGAACCTTTTCATGAACCGCAGAAAAGTCTTCAACAAAGTCACACGCTCTTCCATGAAAACGAGTTCGATCAGGGGTAATGGCAAGATCTGCTGGACAGTGAGGCAAGTATCCACATACCACCTGAAATGGACTGAACCCCGTACTGCGGTTAACACCTCGATTATGAGCGAACTCAGCCTGACAAAGTACCGAATCCCAAGATTTGATGTTATCTCCGACCAAGCACCGTAACAAGTCCCCTAATGCTCTGTTAGTAACTTCTGTTTGTCCATCCGTCTGTGGGTGATACGCAGAACTCATGTCTAACTTTGTGCGCAAAAGACGCCAAAGTGAACGCCAAAAATGACTCAGGAACCGCGAATCTGGATCCGAGACAATAGACAATGGCAAACCATGAAGCTTATAAACATCTCAAAAAAATAATCCAGCCACTTGTACAGCATCAGTGGTCTTTTTACACGGAATAAAATGAACCATCTTTGAGAAAAGATCAATGACAACAAAAATAGAGTCATTACCTTTTTGAGTGCGAGGTAAACCAAGCACAAAATCCGTACTCACGTCTGTCCATGGCTGGGTGGGAATAGGCAGTGGAAGATACAACCTCGAATTGTTTGTTTTTCCTTTAGCTGCTTGACAAATCCCACAACGCACAATGAACCGCTCCACATCACGTCGTAATGTTGGCCAAAAATATGAAGAACTAACCAACTTTAGTGTGCGATATCTGCCGATATGGCCTTCTCCATGAAGTTCACGAGTTAGTTGTAGCCTTAAACTACACTCTGGAATGCATAACTGAGCACCATGAAACAAAAAGCCTTCAAAAATCATATAAATTGTTCCAATCCCTATCTCCGTATCTCGCCAAATTTTCCCAAAGAAAGGATCATGCGGATAGAGGTCTGTGATGGGATCATGGAAGGGAATCAAATGCAGCTTGAACCTGGAGAGGATATACATGGAGCTGAGGAAATATTGGTTGTACCAAATGGACCTATGACAAGAGCAAGAGCTAAGGCGTTCCAGAATTCAATCAATGGACTACTCGCTCAAGTGCAAGATTATCAAGCATCTAAGGATCAAACGGAGAATATTGGATATCAGAATATGCTGATGACAACACCTTCTCAAATGGACTAACAAAGAGGGTGATCCCTTTGTACTATTTTTCCTAACCTTTGGTTTTGTCCCATTGGGTTTCCAAAGGAAGGTTTTTAATGAGACAATTGGGTCACTTATTCATCTAAGTCTATGAGAGAATTATCAAAGCCCAAAGAAGATCTCTTGGCTCAAAATAAAGACACCATTTCGTGGAAGCTGAGGAGAAGAAGTGCAAGAGATATTTTTCTTTGGTTTTAAAGTCTTTAAGTTTAATTTTAAGCAAATAATATTGCTTAGATATTTTTGCTTTTCTTTTGCTATTTAAGCATGTCTAAACTCAAGTAGAAATCAATCAACTTTTCTATTATATTTTTGAGAGTGAATCTCTTCAGTTCCTTGTGAACAAATCCTAGATTGGTGTGTAATATCCGATCTGTTTTTTTTTGTTTCTGTTCGGTGTGTCATATCCGAAGGAATCAAGATTAGTCTCGTCCAAGTGTGTCATATCTTGGGAGGCTACACGGTATATCAGAGACAATCTGCAATATCTGTGTGACCATTGGATCCATCCATCTATCCATCCATTCACTATCTTGAAAGCAAGCTATCCTTGGGAAGAATCCTATCAAGTGGTATCAGAGCCACTTTCGAGGTTGTTTCTATATCTCAATCGTTTTTCTTTTTCCTTTCAAACACTTTTATATCTTTCCTTTCTATAGATCATTCAATATTCATTCAAAAAAAAATATCAAAAGGTGCCTGATCAACTTCAAAAACCGATCTGTTTCTTATTAGTTACGTTTTCAGTTATAAAAAAAAAAAAAAATTACGAATCTCTTTGATTTATTTGGGAAACACAAAACCATTGATCTTGATATATTCTATATTTCATTTCCAGATTTTTATCTATCAAATCTTTTGTTTGTTAGGGAAACACAAATCTTCTTTTCTATCTATCTTGTTTCTTTTCGTGAACTGTTGGAATTACCACTGATTTGGCTGGTATTGTTTTATAAGAACCGTTGAGAATTCACTGAGGGATATATCTTGAGAGATTTGAGTGAAACACTTAGTGAGATAAAGAGAGAAACACTTGTGAGAAATATTTATGTGTTTTATTGCAAACCCTTTATTTTGCAGGAAAAATCATTATGTCACAAGAGGATAAATCTAATGATGGAGATCTTTTTTTTTCCTCAGGAAATAGCAGCAGTAGGAGACGTGCATCTAAGAAGTTAGAGATGCAAGCTTTATTGGGAGAGATGAAGCGTCTGTTGCACAAGGAGTTGGAACCGGTCCATACAAGGTTAGACAATATGGAGAATTCAATACAACAAGGACAACAAGATGCAACTCAGCAAAGGCAACAACAAAACCGTGAAGTTAGAGAAAGGAGAACGCGAGCTCGTCAAGAAAGAAGTGAAGAAGAACTGGATTATTATAGCAAAGGCAGTCATGCTTCAGTTAGAAGTCAATGGAGGCTGAGACTTGACCAAGAAGCAAGGAGAAGATATGACAATAATCTCAGTGGACTTAAGTTGAAGATACCACCCTTCCATGGGAAAAATGATCCAGATGCTTATTTGGAGTGGGAGAAGAAGATAGAGCTTGTGTTTGATTGTCAAACCTATCCAGATTACAAGAAGGTTTAAGTGGCAGCAGCAGAGTATTATGATTATGCTATCAACTGGTGGGATCAACTTGTGACTTGTAGAAGGCGCCATAGAGAGCCTTAAGTTGAAACTTGCGAGGAAATGAAGAATTTGATGAGAAAAAGATTTGTTCCAAGCCATTTTCACCGAAAGTTACATCAAAACCTTAGGAGGTTGTCTCAGGGATCTAAAAGTGTGGAGGACTATTTTCAGGAAATGGAACTTTTAATGATTAAGGCAGATATTGAAGAAGAATCTGATGAAACTATGGCAAGGTTCCTTGGAGGGTTATCTCGTGACATCCAAGACAGATTAGAGATGCAAACATATGATAGCAAAGAAGAAATGCTTCATAAAGCTGTTTTGGTGGAGCAACAAATCAAGAGGAAAGGTACTTCCAAGCCATTTCATGGAGCAGTAGCTACTTACTCTAAGCATAGCTACAACCGAGAGGATAAGATTGATACCAAGGCCAGCACAGAGTCCAAACCAATCGCTACTATTCAAGATACCAAAGGAAAGGCGGTAGCAAACTCATCTCGGAATCGGGAAGTCAGATGTTTTAAGTGTCAAGGTAGAGGGCACTATGCCAATGAATGCATCAACAAGAGGACCATGTTGTTGATGAAGAATGGATATATTGAAACAGAAGAAGAGTTTGAAGAAAGTGATTCTGTTTCGGAAGAAGAAGAGGGGCGTGTAGATTTGCCAGTCATGGGGAGACTTTTGGTGGCAAGAAGATCATTGAGTGTTCAAGCTAAGGCTAATGAACAAGAGCAGAGGGAAAATCTGTTTCACACAAGGTGCTTAGTGCAAGGAAAGGTCTGTAGTCTTATCATTGATGGAGGAAGTTGCACCAATGTAGCAAGTGAAACAATGGTGACAAAGTTGGGGTTGAAGGTGGAAAAGCATCCATAGCCTTATAGTCTTCATATTAATCAAGCAACAAATTCCCAATAAGGAATTCAGGCCTAAGAAGAGAAGAAAGGATGCCCAAATTGTTTTCTTCTCTAACGGCTCTATTTTTATCTCACACGGATCCGCAGCTATTCCCAACGGATAGATGAGCGTGTGAACTACAAGATACGCCTAGTTATTTTTGCGTTTAAGAGTTCTATAAATATGTAACTCATTGTAACACTTTACAACTACTGAGATAATAAAATCTCTAAGAGATAATAAAATCTCTCAACTCCCATTCTTATTCTTATTATTTCTGCAAGTCTTATTCTCGTTTCTAGAAGCGTAATCTCTGAATTCTAACACTTCAATGGTTGAATGATGTAGAAGAGATGAATGTGAGTAGCCAGGTATTGGTACCTATTACCATAGGTGATATGATCCTAGATAGCATGGAGAACAAAGAGCATGAACCAAAGCATGAGCCAGAGGAAGCTAAGCTTGTAGCTGAGGATGCTCTTGGAGATGAGGACGTGTTTACTAAACCAAGAGGACCAATGACATGAGCTAGAAGCAAGCTGTTCAACCAAGCCATTGGAGGAATGCTCAGACGCTTATACATGGAGGAAGAAGAAGTTATCCAAACCACTCTAGTTTTGATACAAGTTCAACAGCATCAACAAATGGATTAAGTGATGCATGAGTGCTCTTTTTCCCTTGTCAAGTTTTGTCCCAATGGGTTTTCTTGATAAGGTTATTAATGAGGCCAGCCCATGAAGAGAAGAATTCGGCCAGCCCATTTATTTTGAATTAAGACTTAATTATTTAAGTAACAAGTGTTCCTCATGCAGCCTGCTTGTTGTTTCTTTTTAAACTCTGTCTTTTCACATTTTTCAGTTATCCAATCTTTTATCAAAATACTTTCTGAGTTTGGATCTTGTTGGTGTGTTATATCCAGCAGAACCTTAGTGTCTTTTGGTGTGTAATATCCAGAAGAGATTAAGTTGGTTCTTAGAGATCATTTCCGCAGATCTCTATTTCAAACCATTCAATCATCAAACTCCTTTCATCACCACGGCTCACAGCCACCAATCTATCTTGTTTTCAACTTCACAAGTGCCAAAATTGGGAGGTTCTCATTAATTGGTATCAGGGCACACTTGAGAAGTTCGGTAATCTCTTTCTTGTTCGTTTTGCGTCTATTGCATCAAATTTTCACCCAGATTGTGACGATCAGTGTGTTAAGTACTGATCTGAATTTTGAATTGTATTTTTCTGAGTTGTTTTGCATCAGATCTGATCATTTGAATTTTAGGTTGTGTGGAAATAATTTTTTTCTGTCGATTTTTGAGTGTTCTTCATCTAGACCTGTCAGATCTATGCTTAGATGTGTTAAAATAATTTTTTAAAATTCGTGGAAATTTATTTGCTAGATCTGTACGAGTTTGTCTCTTCATATCCATCAAAAAACGTTTTTCAGATTAGATCTAGGGTTTTTGAAAAAAAATATAAAAAAAAAACTAATTTAAAGTATTTGAAGAGTCAATTTGATCAATCTTGTTGTTGAGAATTTAGCTGCATTCAAGGACTTGTTACTGGTTATTTCTTGTTGTAACATTGCAGAAAGATGTCTGAAAAAGAAGATGAAGGAACCAACAAAGACCAAGAACACAAGCTTTATATTGAAGCACTAACATCAAAGATGGAAAAGATAATGACTGATAAGGTTGAAGCTATTCAACAAGATCTGAATGATAAGGTTGAAGCTATGTTACAAAAGCTGGATCCAAATCAAAGGAACCAAGTGAATCAGTCACCTGAAGGAGTGAGACAAGATGCCTCCAGAGCTCCAAGAAGACAATCAAGAGATGAGGTTGCACATGATTATTACAGCACCCTCAGCCACTCTTCTCAAAGAAGTCAGCGGAGAACAAGATCTAGGCGTGATGACAGAAATCTGTTGCAAGAAAATCTCAATGGACCTAAGATTAAAATTATGGCCTTTCATGGAAGGAATGATCCTGATGCATACTTGGATTGGGAAAATAAGATTGAGTTGGTTTTCAACTGTCAACATTATGCTGATGTCAACAGAGTTAAGGTAGCAGCTACTGAGTTCTATGACTACACCCTCAGTTGGTGGGATCAAATAGTTACTTCTAGAACACGTAATGGAGAGTATCATGTTGAGACTTGGTCAGAGATGAAGCTTTTGATGAACAGACGTTTTGTTCCCAGCCACTATCACCGTGAACTACATTCAAAGCTTAGGAAACTGAATCAAGGCAATCACTCAGTGGAAGATTATTATCAGGAGTTAGAAACCTTAATGTTAAGAGCTCGCATCTCTGAACATAAGGAAGCTACTATGTTACGGTTTCTAGGAGGATTAAATAGAGAGATTCAAGATCGTGTGGAGATGCAGCAATATGATCAGCTAGAGGAGATGCTACATAAGGCTGTTTTAGTTGAGCAACAAATAAAGAGGAGGGGAACTTCACGACCAAGTTATGGAGCTGATTCAAACAAAACAAGCTTTCAAAGAGAGGGAAAGAAAGTTATGACTCCTAAGCTTGAGTTTAAGCCATTCACGACCAGTCAAGAAAAGGACAAAGGGAAAGCTGAGGTAGTTTCATCAAGGGCTCGTGATATCAAATGCTTCAAGTGCCAGGGCAGAGGACATTATGCAAATGAATGCACCAACAGAAGAGTAATGATCATCCAAGAAAATGGAGAAATTGAATCTGAGGATGAACATGTTCAAGAAAATTCGTCAACCCCTGAAGAATATGAAGAAAGAGTCCAAGGACAGCTTTTAGAAGCTAGAAGATCACTGAGCATTCAAATTCAAACTGAAAAGCAAGAACCAAGAGAGAATTTGTTTCACACTAGGTGTTTGGTTCAAGGCAAAGTCTGCAGTCTAATAATTGATGGAGGTAGCTGTACTAATGTGGCTAGTGAAACTATGGTCAAAAAGCTCAGTTTAACAGTAAGGAAGCATACCAAGTCATATAAGTTGCAGTGGCTCAATAGTGAAGGAGAAATGTGGGTTAAGAATCAAGTATTGGTGTCATTTTCCATTGGGAAATATGAGGATAATGTTTTGTGTGATGTACTGCCTATGGAAGCTCGACATATCCTGCTAGGTAGACCTTGGCAATCAGATAGAAAGGTAATTCATGCACGGTGGGTTGAATTCATTGAAACCTTTCCATATGTTATCAAGTACAAAAAAGGTAAGGATAATGTAGTTGCTGATGCATTATCCCGAAGGTACACTCTTCTCTCTACTCTTGAAACTAAGCTTTTGGGATTTGAACAGATTAAAGAGCTTTATGAAACTGATCCTGATTTTCAAGATATATATAAAGCTTGTGTTAAGATTTCCTCAAGATATTACCATAGACAAGATGGGTTTCTCTTTTATGAAAATCGCTTATGTGTGCCTAACTGTTCTATCCGAGATTTTTTTGTCAGGGAAGCTCATGGAGGAGGTCTCATGGGACATTTTGGCATTGCTAAAACACTAGAGGTAATGAGGGACCATTTCCATTGGCCTCACATGAAAAGAGATGTCGAAGGAATCTGTGGTAGTTGCGTAATTTGTAAGCAAGCCAAATCAAAGGTTCAGCCAAACGGTTTGTACACTCCTTTGCCTATTCCTATGCATCCTTATTTCTATGGATTTTGTGCTTGGCTTGCCAAGGACTTGAACTAGAAAGGATTCAATATTTGTTGTGGTTGATAGGTTCTCAAAAATGGCACATTTCATTGCATATCATAAAACTAATGATGCATCTGATAACATTGTATTTAGCACATTTTTACCATCTGTTTATCATAACTTAGTATAGAATTTTAGTCATTGTTCATACCATTTTATGCATTTATCATTCATATAGGTTGTTTAGTGTTTTTGCATGAGCATTGCATGCATTTTGCATATTGGGGGTGTTCTCAGGTACTTATGGAGCTCATGGAGTTTTTGGAATAGGAAGTGTTGTGTAGCTTCTGAGCTAGAACAGATGTGGAGAGAAGTTACAGCCACTTTCACAGGCACTCTCACGACCACTCTCACGACCACTTGAACGACCACTCAACACAGGCGTTCGACCTAGGGTACTCAAACACGAGCACTCGACACAAGCATTCGACCCAGAGGACTCAAACAGAAGGTTTGACCGCCCACTCGAGTGACCACTCGAGAGGCCAACCAGACAACACCGTTCGAGTACTCGTTTGAGTGGGTGCTCGACCAAGCCACTCGACTGCTGGGTCGAGTGGCACTGTCCTATATTTTTTTCCTTAAAACTCGCAATTGTAATAAGCGCTTTTGTCACTTAGTATAAAAGCGCCTCATTAAACCTAATGAGAAAAAGAGTAGTAGCGCCGCTTTGCTTAGAGATTTTGCTCTCTCTTGTTCTTGACTGTTCTTCATAGTTCTTCAATTTTGGATTTTGGAATCTTGCATAACTTTCAATAAAATTAGTAATTGCATTTTATTTCTTCTTCAACCTTGCTCATCGGATCATCAAATATCACATATGTCAAGCTTAGGCTTTTCAGGGTTTCGGATCATGATGAGTGAGTAGTAAATTTGGGATTTTTGGGGATGGATTAGGGTAGCTGCTCTCTGTTTTGTTATTGCTTAGATGGTTTGATCATCACTCAGTTTGGAGTCCCTCTTGGGTGAGTGATTTTAATGCTTGTTCTCCCCTGATCAAGGAGAACATGATCATAGATGGTCTCATGAGCATGAACCATGCCTTGAGCCATTAGACAGACTTTTTCCGGGGTTTAGAGTACAATAGCGTGAGGGTGGATGCATCAGACATTGATTTATGTCACGACTGCACCTATTCAGTTGTTATGAACTCTTCTCGACTTGAATAGGCTGATTCTTCATGCCTGATCCGACTCCTCACACTATGCTGACTGGGTTGGGTCTTGGGGCTCTCTACCACGAACCATGGATTGAGCTGGTTATGAAGTCTGTTGTCTAGGGTAGTCCTGTGATGAAAGTGCTAGTTGATAGCTGCAATAGAACAGAGTGTTTGCGAACCTATGATTTCCATCCCTGGAGTCCCTATGTTTTCCCCATAGTTTACGTTTGAGCACTGTAGTTTTTCTCTGTTTTCCCTGTAGCTTTTCCCAAAGTTTACAATTTTCTTAGCGTTTGAGAACTGTAGATTTTCCCAGTTTTACTGTAGCGTTCGACCTCACCACTCGATCAGTGTGGTCGAACAGTCAAAAGTTATGTGATTTTGCTTGCTTAGTTCCACGATGTGCTAAAGTGTGACAGATTTTGGCATCTCTAGTATCAATTAGGGTTTTTAGTAGAAGTTTCATTTAGGTTGTTAGAAACTCACACCCTTTTGATAATCACTTGAATAGCTTGCTTTAAAAATGCACTAGCTGCTCTAGACACACTCTTGATTGGTTCGACATGTTACACTAAACCTTACCACTATACTACAATTGATAAACTTGGTATTTTGTCCCTTTAGGCTTAGGTTGATTGCTTTGCTGTAATTCTTCGCTTACAGTAGGGTAAAAATCTTTGTTTCAATTTGGTGCCGTTGCCAGTTTAGAGTGTTTATGTTTACACAGTTAGTTCTTTAAGGCTTATTAGATCAAGTATGTTACTTTTAAACTCTTTGTCCTGATTTGGTTTTGAAATTTTGTCTGTGTTGCATCAGGTACTGTAGCGTTCCACCGTCCACTCGACCTTACCACTCGAGCACTCGATCGCGTCACTACCTTTTTGGATGCAAACACATTCTCAAGGCAACCAAAACCTCATACAGTATTTGGATTACATACACCGCATCAACCAACGCACTCGTCAAGCTACACCTGCACCTGCTACCCCACTCTTGTACAACCAGTGCGAGAGACACCTGAAGTAATGGCAGAACAAGTTCCTCAGCCTAGGGTGATTGGAGCAGGAGACGCTACAGACACTCACTCTCAGAGGCAGGGAATCGTAGCTCCTCCAGTCAACAACAATAACTTTGAGATCAAGACGGGTTTGATCTCCATGGTCCAGAACCACAAATTCCATGGACTTCCTATGGAGAACCCGCTTGCTCATTTGGATCAGTTTGATAGACTGTGCGAGCTCACCAAGATCAATGGCATCTCAGAGGACAGCTTTAAGCTACGTCTATTCCCATTTTCTCTTGGTGATAAGGCTTCCCACTGGGAACGAGCACTGCCTCAGGGTTCTATAACCACCTGGGAAGACTGCAAGAAGGCTTTCCTGCTGAAATTCTTCTCTATGTGAAGGACTGCCAAGTTCAAGAACAAAATCTCGAGCTTCACTCAGCGGACAAATGAGAGTTTCTCTGAAGCATGGGAGAGGTTTAAGGAGTACACAACGCAGTGTCCTCACCATGGTTTAACCAAGGAGTCTTTGCCCAGTACGCTCTACAGAGGGGTAAGCCCGAAGATCAGAATGCTATTGGATACAGCTAGTAATGGAAATTTCCTCAATAGAGACGTTGTCACTGGCTGGAAGCTAGTGGAGTACCTTGCAGTCTCGGATGGAAACTTCAGTGAGGATTTTGACAGATCAGTCAGAGGACCATCTTCGTCTTCTGATAAGACAAAGCAGGAAATCCAGTCTCTTAGTGAGAAGCTTGACAAGTTAATCCTGGCTCAGCAGAAATCTGTGAACTTTGTTGGTGAAGTTTCTGCTACTCAGGCTCAGGAAGGTAAAGATGATCAGGTTGAAGAGATCCTGTATATACAGAACCAAGCTGGCTTCAACAGAGTGTACATCAACGATAGGAACAACCCGAATCTCTCCTATAGGAATCCCAACGTAGCCAACCCTCAGGATCAAGTCTACCCTACTCAGAACCCAAGCCAAAACAAACCTTTTGTGCCACAAGCTCCAGCCAATCCACCTTGATTTGCTCCACGACCACGTCCACAAGCTGATGGTGACCTTAAACCTCTTCTACTCCATCTTCTTCCTTTCAAGAAGAGATTTTCCTACATCACTGAGGACAGTGATACTCAAGTTGGGGGGGCAACCTTTCGACCTGCTGCTGAAATTGGCTCGAGCACTGTAACGCTCGACCACACCACTCGAACGAGCGGTCGAGTAGAACCAGAGACTGCAAAGGAGAGGCGGACAATGGATCTGCATGCTATGATCACAAGTCCTTTCCCAGAAAGGTTCAAAGCTGAGATTGAGAAGGAGTATAAGGTTATGCTTGAGGAAGAGTTACTAGAGCTGGAAGCAACCATGACTTGGGAAGAAGCTGTAAAGACACTGAGTCCATTTGAGTCTGGATTGAGGGAAAGCACCTTGAAAAAAATTCAAGAAAAGAGGAATGCAGCTGTTGAGATTTATGAGTGTAAGGTGATCACTCAGCAGGAAGTGGTAGTGCAAAGGAAGCTGGTAGACCCTGGGTCTTTTACAATACCCTGCTCCATAAGAAACCAGACGTTCAAGAACTCTCTATGTGATCTGGGTGCTTCAGTGAGTATAATTCCATTGACAGTGGCAGAGAAGCTTGGATATCACAAGTTTTTACCCAGCACGCTGTCTTTAGTCTTAGCTGATAGTAAGTATCAGGCATCCACATGGTTTGTTGGAAAATGTTCCAGTGAGGATAGGCCCCATAGAGATCCCCACAGACTTCATAGTGATGAAGATGGAAGAAGAGCTAACGGACCCCCTTATACTAGGCAGACCATTCTTGGCATCCTCTGGAGCTGTTATTGACACCAAAAGTGGTGAAATTATTCTTCGAACCGGCAATAACTTGGTGATGCATTTTGACACCTCTTCCGACTTAAAGAACCCAACTTTCAAGAGACAGCTCTTCTTCATAGAAGAAGCTGAGAGTTATGAAAAGACAAACTTTGGAAAGTTTGAACAGTACTCTCATACACCACCCAGACCTCCAAGGTTCACAACCACCATGGGCAGTCACTCTGATGGAGCAGTGCACAAGTTTGATGCATTTGTAGCAGAAGGTGACTCTGATGAAGACAGCACAGAGCGCACTCGACCTGCCCACTCGACTGGTCACTCGAGTCCTCATCAGAGAGCACAACCAACCCCTACAAAACCACCTGGTTCAATTTGATGCTCGAACCAGGAATATTTGTGTATAGGGAAGAGCAACTCAACATACCCACTCACAACACCAACATCGGACCTGAGCACAATCCTAGCTTTACAAGGTGTTGTTGTTGAGTTGGCAGAGAAGGTGGCAAAGCTTGAGAAGGAAGTTCTCCAGCTCAAGAAAGCTTAACAACCCCCACCAGGGATGGGAAGAAGGAGGCCCAAGCCACCAGGAATGAGTGATAGTTTCTATCATGCTATCATGGCATCAACCTTCATTGAGGAGAAGCCGAGTCCAGAGGGGTCAACACAGCCTCTCTAGACCCTTCCACCCGCCTAATCAGAGTGAGAGTCAAGCTAAGTGACTTTAAACAAGCTCACTTGGGAGGAATTTCCACGCTTATCTTTGTATATACTAGCTTTAAGTTTATCTTTAGTTTTTATGAATTTTGTTATTTTGATGGTTTATTTAGTGTTATGAGTTTCAGGGTTTAGAAAGGAGCTAAGTATGAGTCGAGCTGGAGTTTCAGAAGCTCAAACCAAACCAAGCAGTCAAACCAGTGTTGCGCTTGACCACACCACTCGACCCCGAGGTCGAGTGGCCCAGGTTTTTTCTGAAAAATCTGAACTTTTAATCTTAGCCACACGTTTGATCACTCGCCTTCCTTAAAGCCACGCGACCCTTCTTCTTCATTTTTTGCGAAAATTTCATCTCACTAAAAATGCAAACTTTCCCACTTCTCTCGAAATTTTTTCGCAAAATCTTCAAAGTTTTTATCAAAAATTTGCATCATGTCTCACTACTCATACGTCTACGAAACCCAGATGTAAGTTTTCAAGCATTTTGGACCGATTTTGAAAAATCTGGGTTCAAAACTTGGTTTTGAAAATTTTCAAAATTTTTGGCATGCATGTGGTTAAAATTGTTGATTATGAGTAGTATAAGGCATATGAAGAATCATGCATTGATTTCTATGGCTGAACCGGGTAGAATTTTGAAATTTTGTTCTTGATGGTGCATAGAAATTTTCGGAAGTTTCATAGAGAATTGGGACAAATTTCTTTACAACTTTAGCTTGTTTGATGATTTAAGAACCCACATTGATCGTCATTGATTAAATTGAACAAGTTTTAGAATTTTTTGAAATCATGCATATTGAAAATCGGATTGAAGCCTTGAATTTTTTTGAAATTTTATTACTTTGAGTTGTTTAAGTTGTTGTTAAGCTTGAAATAGGATGAGTGTTTAGTTGCTCTACCAAGCGCTTGAGTGGGTCAAAACGATACAAAAATTATTTTAGAATTTTTGGCTGGTTCGACCCCTCACTCGAGCGTCTTGGTCGAGTGGTCCAAAATTTTTGTTAAACTCTCGTTTTAAACATTTCAGGTACTCGGGCAACACAAGAACAAGGGCAACTCGAAGCCAAACCTTGGCAAGAGCAACACAGGCTGGAAGCGCCTCATCTAGGTCCAGAATGGACAAAGTGCTAGGGTAGTCCTGTGATGAAAGTGCTAGTTGATAGCTGCAATAGAACAGAGTGTTTGCGAACCTATGATTTCCAACCCTGGAGTCCCTATGTTTTCCCCATAGTTTACGTTTGAGCACTTTAGTTTTTCTCTGTTTTCCCTGTAGCTTTTCCCAAAGTTTACAATTTTCTTAGCATTTGAGAACTGTAGATAATCCTAGTTTTACTGTAGCATTCGACCTCACCACTCGATCAGTGTGGTCGAATAGTCAAAAGTTATGTGATTTTGCTTGCTTAGTTCCACGATGTGCTAAAGTGTGACAGACTTTGGCATCTATAGTATCAATTAGGGTTTTTAGTAGAAGTTTCATTTAGGTTGTTAGAAACTCACACCCTTTTGATAATCACTTGAATAGCTTGCTTTAAAAATGCACTAGCTGCCGTAGACACACTCTTGATTGGTTCGACTAGTTACAAACAAACCTTACCACTATAAAACAATTGATAAACCTTGTATTTTGTCCCTCTAGGCTTAGGTTGATTTCTTTGCTGTCTTTTTCGCTTAGAGTAGGGTAAAAATCTTTGTTTCAGCATCTCATATAGCAGATCTGTTCTTTAAGGAAATTGGTAGGTTGCATGGAATGCCCAGGACTATAGTTTCTGATAGAGATACTAAGTTTCTTAGATACTTTTGGAAAACTTTGTGGTCTAAGTTAGGGACTAAGCTTTTGTTTTCTACTACATGTCACCCGCAAACTGATGGCCAAACTGAAGTGGTTAATAGAACTTTAGGAACTCTTCTAGGTGCCCTGATTAAAAAGTATCTTAGAACTTGGGAAGAATGCTTGCCACACATTGAATTTTCATACAATCATGCTGTTTATGGCTTTAATCCTATATCACCTTTGGATCTAATCTTGTTGCCTTTGAGTGAAAGAGTTAGCATGGATGGAAAGAAAAAGTCTGAACTGGTTAAACAGATCCATGAGCAAGCCAGAAAGAACATAGATGAGAAGACCAAGCTTTATGTTAAGCATGCTAACAAGGGAAGGCGGCAAGTGGTTTTTGAAGAAGGAGACCTTGTCTGGGTTCATTTGAGGAAAGAAAGATTTCCAGCTGGAAGAAAATCAAAGCTTATGCCAAGGATCGATGGCCCTTTCAAGATAATCAAAAGGATTAGTGCCAATGCCTACCAGCTGGATCTCCAAGGTAAGTATGCTGTGAATTCTAGTTTCAATGTTTCTGATCTGGCTCCGTTTATTGCAGATGAAACAGATTTGAGGTCAAATCATTTTCAAGAGGGAGAGGATGATATGATCCTAGATAGCATGGAGAAAAAAGAGCATGAACCAGAGCATGAGCTAGAGGAAGCTAAGCTTGTAGCTGAGGATGCACTTGGAGATGAGGACGTGTTTACTAAACCAAGAGGACCAATGACACGAGCTAGAAGCAAGCTATTCATCCAAGCCATTGGAGGAATGCTCAGACGCTTATACATGGAGGAAGAAGAAGTTATCCAAACCACTCTGGTTTTGATACATGTTCAACAGCATCAACAAATAGATTAAGTGATGCATGAGTGCTCTTTTTCCCTTGTCAAGTTTTGTCCCAATGGGTTTTCTTGATAAGGTTTTTAATGAGGCTTGTGTAATACTTCCGCATTGTCCATTTGTTGATCAAGGCCAGCCCATGAAGAGAAGAATTCGGCCAGCCCATTTATTTTGAATTAAGACTTAATTATTTATGTAACAGGTGTTGCTCATGCAGCCTGCTTGTTTTTTCTTTTTAAACTCTGTCTTTTCACATTTTTCAGTGATCCAATCTTTATCAAAATACTTTCTGAGTTTGGATCTTGTTGGTGTGTTATATCCAGCAGAATGTTAGTGTCTTTTGGTGTGTAATATCTAGAAGAGATTAAGTTGGTTCTTAGAGATCCTTTCCGCAGATCTTTATTTCAAACCATTCAATCATCAAACTCCTTCCATCACCACGGCTCACAGCCACCAATCTATCTTGTTTTCAACTTCACAAGTGCTGAAATCGGGAGGTTCTCATTAATAGGCAAGAATGAAGATGAGATTTTGTGTGATATATTACCTATGGAGGCGAGTCACATATTGCTTGGCAGGCCATTGCAGTTTGATCGTAAGGCTATGCATGATGGCTACACCAACAGATACTTGTTTGACTTCAAGGGAAGGAAAACAATTATTGCTCCATTAACACCATAAGAAGTTTATCAAGATCAGATCCAAATGAAACAACAAAGCAAAGCAACTGTGAGTGAACCCCTAAACACTCCACAACAAAAAGAAAAAGAGAGTTTGAGAAAAACCAAGAAAAAGGCGTGTGAGAGTAAACCCGTGAGGCAATCAAACTTCTTGGTGAGATCTAAAGTGGTTAAGAGAGTTCTTTTCTCTAAACAACCCATTATTTTGTTTGTACACAAGGAAGTTTTTACTAACCTCAAACCGGATTTGCCGAGTAAGATTACTGCTCTTTTGCAGGATTTTGAGGAAATATTTCCTGATGAGAATCCTGAATAATTGCCACCTATCCGTGGGATTGAGCATCAAATAGATTTTGTTCCAGGAGCTTCACTTCCAAACAGGCCAGCTTATAGAACCAATCCAGTGGAAACTAAGGAGTTGCAAAAATAAGTGGCTGAACTCATGGACAAAGGATACATTAGAGAGAGCATGAGTCCTAGTGCTGTAGCAGTACTACTCGTACCTATGAAGGATGGGACATGGAGGATGTGTGTTGATTGTCGAGCCATCAATAACATCAATGTAAAGTATCGCCACCCTATTCCTCGTTTAGATGATATGTTAGATGAATTGTATGGATCTAGTGTCTTTTTTAAGATATATCTTAAGAGTGGATATCATCAAATTAGGATGAGAGAAGGAGATGAGTGGTAAACTGCTTTCAAAACTAAACATGGTTTGTATGAGTGGTTAGTTATGCCCTTTGGTTTAACCAATGCACCTAGTACTTTCATGAGATTCATGAATCATGTCTTAAGGAATTTCATTGGATTGTGTGTTGTAGTCTATTTTGATGATATCTTAATCTACAGCAAGAATTTAGATGATCATGTTAAGCATCTAGAGGCAGTTTTGATTGTTCTTAGGGAAGAAAAACTGTATACCAATCTTAAGAAATGCACTTTTTGTTCGGATAATATTGTGTTTCTAGGCTTTGTTATAAGTGCAGATGGCATCAAGTTGATGAGGAGAAAGTGAGAGCTATCCGTGAATGGCCAAGTCCAAGTACTGTGAGCAAAGTGAGGAGCTTTCATGGACTTGCAGAATTCTACAGGAGATTTGTGAAAGATATCAGTTCCATTGCTGCTCCTCTGACTAAAGTGATCAAGAAGAGTGTGGGATTCAAATGTGAAACAGCTCAAGAGAAAGCTTTTCAAACTCTTAAAGAGAAACTTACTAATGCACCACTCTTATCTTTACCAGATTTATGAAAATTTTGGAGATTGAATGTGATGCATATGGTGTAGGTATTCGAGCTGTTTTGATGCAAGAGAAGAAGCCCATTACCTTTTTCAGTGAGAAACTTGGGGGAGCCACACTGAACTATCCAGCCATGACAAGGAATTATATGCTTTAGTGAGAGCTTTACAAACGTGGCAGCAGTACTTGTGGCCAAAGAAGTTTGTCATTCATACTGATCATGAATCTTTGAAGCATTTAAAAGGTCAGCAGAAGCTCAACAAGAGACATTCTAGGTGGGTAGAGTTTATTGAGACTTTTCCATATGTGATCAAATACAAACAAGGTAAGGAAAATGTGGTTGCAGATGCCTTATCTCGAAGGTATGTTTTGATTACTACATTGGAAGCTAAACTGTTAGGATTTAAGCAACTTAAAAATCTTTCTAAGACTGATGCTGAGTTTCAAGAGGTTTACAAGTCTAGTGCCAAATTCGCTTTTGGGAAATATTTTAGGCATGAGGGGTTTTTATTCTTTGAAAATCGTTTGTGTGTGCCTAATTGCTCTGTGACAGATTTATTAGTCAGGGAAGCCCATGGAGGTGGCTTAATGGGACATTTTGGAATTGCTAAGACTCTCAAGGTGTTGCAAGATCACTTCTATTGGCCGCATATGAAGAGAGATGTTGAGAGAGTGTGTGGGAGATGTGTTACTTGCAAACAAGCCAAATCTAAGGTACAGTTCCAAGGTTTGTACACTCCTTTACCAATTCTTACTCAGACGTGGAATGATATATCTATGGATTTTGTGCTTGGATTGCCTAGAACTAGGACTGGAAAGGATTCAATCTTTGTTGTTGTTGATAGGTTTTCTAAAATGGCTCATTTCATTGCTTGTCATAAAACCGATGATGCTTCTCATGTAGCTAACTTGTTCTTTAAAGAGATAGTTTGTATTCATGGCATGCCTAGAACCATTGTTAGTGATAGAGATACTAAGTTCTTGAGCTATTTTTGGAAAACACATTGGTCTAAACTAGGAACTAAGTTGTTATTTTCGACAACTTGCCATCCTCAATCTGATGGACAAACTGAAGTTGTCAATAGAACTTTGTCTACTCTCTAACGTTCCTTGATAAAAAAGAACTTGAAAACTTGGGAAGATTGTTTGCCGCATGTTGAATTTGCATATAATCGCTCAATGCATTCAGCTACAAAGTTCTCTCCATTTGAAATTGTTTATGGACTTAACCCCATTTCTCCTTTGGATCTAACCCCTTTACCTTTGAGTGAAAGAGTAAGCATAGATGGGAAAAAGAAAGCTGAACTTGTTAAACAGATCCATGAGAAAGCTCGGAAGAACATAGAAGAGAAAACAAAGCTGTATGAGAAATATGCTAACAAAGGCCGTCATAAGAAGATCTTTGAGGAAGGAGACCAAGTGTGGATACATCTCAGGAAAGAAAGATTTCCAGCAGAAAGGAAGTCCAAACTGCAACCAAGAATTAATGGTCCATTCAGAGTTACAAAGAGGATCGATGACAATGCTTACCAGCTTGATCTAAAAGGTAAGTATAATGTAAGTTCCAGTTTCAATGTTGCTGACTTAATTCCATTTGTTGCAGATGAACACGATTTGAGGACAAATCCTTTTCAAGAGGGAGGGGATGATGTGATCATGGAAGGGAATCAAATGCAGCTTTAACCTGGAGAGGATATAGATGGAGCTGAGGAAACATTGGTTGTACCAAGTGGACCTATGAGAAGAGCAAGAGCTAAGGCGTTCCAGAATTAAATCCATGGACTACTCGCTCAACTGCAAGATTATCAAGCATCTAAGGATCAAACGGAGAACACTGGATATCAGAATATGCTGATGACAACACCTTCTCAAATGGACTAACAAAGAGGGTGATCCATTTGTACTCTTTTTCCTAACCTTTGGTTTTGTCCCACTGGGTTTTCCAAAAGAAGGTTTTAATGAGACAATTGGGTCACTTATTCATCTAAGTCCATGAGAGCATTATCAAAGCCCAAAGAAGATCTCTTGGCCCAAAATAAAGACACCGTTTTGTGGAAGCTGAGGAGAAGAAGTGCAAGAGATATTTTCCTTTGGTTTTAAAGTCTTTTAGTTTTATTTTCAGCAATTAATATTTCTGAGATATTTTTGCTTTTCTTTTGCTATTTAAGCATGTCTAAACTCAAGTAGAAATCAATCAACTTTTCTTATATATTTTGAGAGTGAATCTCTTCAGTTCCTTGTGAACAAATCCTACATTGGTGTGTAATATCCGATCTGTTTTCTTGTTTCTGTTTCGGTGTGTCATATCCAAAGGAATCAAGATTGGTCTCGTCCAAGTGTGTCATATCTTAGGAGGCTACACGGTATATCAGAGACCATCCGCAATCGCTGTGTGACCATTCGATCCATCCATATATCTATCCATTCGCTATCTCAAAAGCAAGCTATCCTTGGGAAGAATCCCATTAGTCTGGAAGCGCATCAAAGCCAGTGACCGAGACATGTAATGTTGTCAAAGGAGAGTGTCGACAACTCAACGCGTCAGCAACCAAATATGAAAACCACGATGCATGTCGTGTGGAGACCTTATCTTGAGAACCCATGTGTTTAAGTGCATCATTGTCAAGTGTAGAGAACAAACTCACGATGGAAAAGGTAGTGCCTCCAATGTTTAACAGCTTGTACCACCGCATAAAGCTCGACATCATAAGTATTATAACGCAACCGAGATCCTGCAATCTTTTCACTATAAAATGCGATAGGACGCCCAGATTGACAAAGTACTACTCCAATGCCTGCCTTAGATGCATCAGAATGTAATTCAAAAGCAATATTAAAATTGGGAAGGACAAGAACCGGGGCTGTGGTGAGCTTAGTTTTGATAATTTGAAATGCGTGTTCGGCTTCCTCCGTCCAATGAAACGAGACTGACTTCATGCAATCTGTTATCGGTGCCATGATGCTGCTAAAGTGTTGAACAAAACATTGATAGATCGATGCAAGTCCATGGAAACTACGTACATCAGTCACTGTACGAGGATTAGGCCATGAATGTATTGCTGAGATCTTGTTGGGATTAACCTCTAATTGATATATCATGGTTTTTATGGTTTATATCCATGATATACATATTGGTTTTAGAGTCTTTTTGTTATGATATGAGTCTTATTAGGTACAAATGCGAGATGGACCTTGTTGATACATTATGGAGTAATTCTGGAGCATTGTAGCTGAAATGTAGGAAAATTACTGTTCATCAAATTACTGTTCACCGAGTTTCTGTTCATCGGTACAGTTCATCGAAATACTGTTCATGTCAACCGACACACGTGAACAGTGTCGGTCGACATGGTACTATTCACGCTGAAGATTTGCCCTTTTTGCCCAGAAGTTTTCCTTATTTGCAATTAGTCCAATTTCGTGTTTTAACATATATATAGTATTTTTAGGTCATTGTTTAGACATATGCTCTATTTCTACAGCCACCTATTCGGATATTTTTGGGAGAAGATTTCTAAACTCTTATCTCCTTTTGATTTATGTTATGCAATTTATTTAAACAATGATTTATGTTTCATCTATTATGTCTGAGTAGTTTACTTCTTAGATCTAGGGATTTCTAGGGTTAATGATGGTTAGTTGAATTGGGCATTCATGTTAGGTTATCTATAATGTTTTTCATCTAGATTTGAATCTATACTAGTTCTAGGCTAGCCACCAGAATCTAGAATCATAGGAATATTAGTAGGCGTGAGAGTGCTATTGATATCCTGACCCAATCTTAGATGAGCAAACAGGCTTGTCACAGCGAAAGTTGGTTTAGAAATATTGTAAACATATCATACCTGATTATCATAGAGACTCTATTTATTGGTATTTTGCAAAGAGATTTGGTTTGCTTCTGTTTAGAGGATATATGTCATCGCAGCGAGAGTTGGATAGATATCATATTAGTGTTATGAGTGTAAGAACCGAACAAAAAATTGTATCCTGATTATAGAACTGCCCAGTTCACATTCCAGAGTATTCCCTCATTGATTTCCATAGGTCTAGCTTATTCTCATATTGAATCTACATCCTTATTTTATTGTTTTCATCTTGTTTTATTTAATTTACATTCATTGGTTTAGCTTAATTCAGAACTGATAATCCATTGTGTGAACTAGAGTTCTTGTGGATTTGATCCCTAAGTACTACAACGATCTCTTAATTTGAGAGAGTAGCTCTAAGGGTTCATTTGAGCATATCAAATTTTGGTGCTGTTGCCGGGGACTTTGATTCACCATTAGGTTTAGGTTAGAATTTAGTCAAAAAAATTTCTTTTATTTTGTTACTTACGCGATCTTTCTTTTCTTGTGTGTTTCAAGTGCATGCATAATCACGGTACCAGGAGCAATAAGGATCTTTCACTTGTAAATTTTTCTACTTAAGAACTAGCTAAGTTAGAGCGTGCTAACCAGACAGCACAGAGGATATCATATATGGTTAATCTGCTGGTGTTGTTTAGGGATGAGACTGGAGTTTTACGTGATTCAGAGGGGCATGCGTGCAATGCGCAGGGTCAGAAATTGGATGCTGATGGAAAAACTTGATACACGAAGTCGTTGAGCATGTCGACCGACACGCTGCTGGTGTTGGTCGACATAGACAGAATTTTCAGGGTCCACATGACGATGAGAATGAGAATTGTGTTGAGGAGAGAACAAATGCTGAATTCAACAGGCCTAGTCAGTTCTATGCTAATAGATGTGCTATCTGACCTCCTGCTTTTCAGAGGAATGACTTTGAGCTGAAACCCGGATACTACACTCTTGTGGGATAGCACCCTTTTCATGGTCTTTCCAATGAACACCCAATGGATCACATTGAGAGGTTTGAGGATTTGGCTTTTAACATGGGTAATGGTCAGATTTCTGAGGTGAATGCAAAGTTGGATATGGTATACAGTCTTCTTGTGGGTAAGAAATCAGTTAAGTGTGCTACAGAGGTTGAAGAAAAAGATGTCAACTACATCAATGTAATTGGATATCAGGAAAAGAGATATGGATACACACCAAGGCCTGAGTACCAACAGCTCTATCCGATTAATAGTTTCACCAAGAACTATGAATCTTCATCTCACCAGACACCTTCTCCAACTACTAAAGAAAGTAAGATTAAGTCTATGTTGGAACAGATACTGGAGGGTCAGCAGGATATCGAAGTTGATTTCAAGGGGAAGATTGATGCTTTGTACACGGACTTGAATGGAAAATTTGAAGCTTTGGACAGCCATGTGAAGAAGCTAGATATTTGGATTTCCAATCAGCTAGTTCTTCAAGAGGATCTGATACAAAACAACATCAACCATGCCACGTTGTTACTATGAGTAGTGGGATTGATAACACTATATTTTACCTATTTTAAGCATACATTTATCATCATATTAGTCCATAATCATCCCCTGTTTATACCATTATATGCATATTTCACTTTCTTTTGAGTTTTAGGGTCCTTTTGCATGAGCATTGCACATATAATGCATATTGTGGGTTGTTTACAGGTAAAAATGGATGCTAAGGAAGCTATGGAGCATTGAGGAGCTGAATAGGTGTTTCAGATCAGCTCAAGAAGGAGATTGAAAGAAGATGGAAGCTACTCGACCACTATGATCGAGTAGTATTTTCGGATTAGTAGGAATTCTATTTTGTCTTATCCTAAACCTTATCTTTAGTATAAAAGCACATGTGTTTACCCTAATAAAGGATGTGCTCATTTTTAGACCTGATATTATCTCTCTCTGCCTCCTAATTACTCTATCTATTGTTCTTCATTTTAGATCTTTGTAAACCTCTTATCTTTTCAATAAAATCAGTACTTGCAATTATTTTCTTCATCAAACTCTCTTATCTCAATCTGATCTATCTCATATGTCAGATTTAGAACTTTCTGGGTTTGCAAATTTAGCTTTCATTATTCTTAGTGAGTAGTTTACGTTAGGTTTATTAGGGATGGATAAGATTAGAGAGGATCTTGATTAACCTGGTAGTCTAAAATGTTCTTAAATGCTTTAAATCCTTTTTGGGTGAGAGTTCTTAATGTTTATTCATTTCTGATCAACATGAATATGATCCTAGATAATCTCTTCACGACAGTGCTTGTAGGTTGTTTGATTAGCTTTTTCTAGAGACATAGTTATATTAACCTGTAGAGAGTATGCTTCAATGGTGTTTGGGAACCCATGATACTCAAAGCTGTTGTTAGGAAATTATGTTGGCTTAGGTAGGTTGATTCTTAAAGCTTTTCCAATAGCTTGGCTCTGGCAAAATCGGGTATGCTGAGTTATTGGGTTCGAGATCATTCACCATGGCAGTGGGTGTGATTGGCTTAGATATCTATCATCAAAGGACTAGCCTTGAAATAGGTTGTGTTAGTTAAGTACCCAGGTTATGAAAGTGATCTCCTAATCAATTAGTTCATCCCTATGATCTCTATCTCTTTATAATTGCTGTAAAACGTTCAGTTACAAGTTCTATTAGTGATTATGTGTTTTCATATTCCAACTCGACCATACCACTCGACCATATTGATCGAGTGGATTTTCACTTTTGCTTTCCTGCTTTGTTTGTTTATTCTTTGTGCATTTGAATTGACATCTCAAGTGTTCATTGCTTTACTTATTAGTTATTTGCATTTTCAATCATTAGGTTGTTAGTTTCACTATCATCTCTGATTTGGCTTAACTTATTAGCATTGACATATTGTGATTGCTTGCACCAAACTCATTATGGATTGACACCTCATGTACTACAACATCGATGAGGAATTAAAACCCTCCATGCATTCTTATCACTGAGAAAATACGTGTTTCAATTTGGCGCCGTTGCCATTTGGGTTTATTTGTGTTCCATTCACAATTTCATTGTTTTTAAGCTTAAGTTTTTTTGTTACTTTTACTTGGTTACAAATTTGGTTTGCTTTTTGTCTTCTGTTTGTATCAGGTACCCGACTCGACACACCTACTCGATCAACCTGGTCGAGTACTTATACTGAGTTACATTTACCTACTGAATGCATCCAATATCTCAAGGCAGCCACAATCTCATACAGTATCTTGATCATATCAACCGTCTACAACCTAGAACACCTCAGGACAGAGACAGACCTGTTCAACCAGTTGCAATGGCTGAACCTCAACCAAGACCTAGGGTAATTGGAGCTGGGGATGCTCCCAGTACTCATACACAGAGGCAAGGCATAGTTCCACCACCAGTTCTAAACAATAACTTTGAGATCTGTGGAAGCCTCATCAACATGGTACAAGGGATCAAATTCCATGGCTTACCAATAGAGAACCCTCTTGCACGCTTGGATAAGTTTGATCGCCTTTGCAGCCTCACAAAGATAAATGCAGTGAGTGAAGATGCTTTCAAACTCAGATTGTTTCCATTCTCACTTGGAGACATGGCCTACCAGTGGGAGAGAAATCTGCGTAATGGATCCATCACCACTTGGGATGAATGCAAGAAGTCTTTTCTGGACAATTTCTTCTCTCAGTCAAGAACAGCAAGGCTCAGGAATGAAATCTCAAGCTACACTCAGAAGAATGGAGAGACATTCTCAGAAGCATGGGAAAGGTTCAAAGGGTATATCTCACTATGCCCTCATTATGTTTTCACTGAGGAATCACTCCTTAGTACTCTCTACAGAGGTTCATTACCCTCCATCAAGACTCTTCTTGATACAGCCAGCAATGACAACTTTTTGAATTGAGATGTGGAGAGTGGCAAGGAGCTCACCGAGTGTAAATCTGGGAGATTAATAACAGAGATATCACGAAATCTCTAGAACAAGAGAGAATTTTTGTGTTAACTAATTATATTTTTGTCTCTTACAATACTCAGCCTCTAAACACTTGGCTACAAATAATTAACATATGCAAATTAATTCTAACCACACATTAAGCCTCCATGTTTGACTTTTCTTCTTGTGGAGACTCCCTTGACTTTGTAATCGTCTCATCACACGTATGCATTGTGTGATGACTCTGCCCATCAGATAGCTCTTGGTCTTCACATTTGATCTTCAGTTCAACATCGAGAACTTGGCTCAAGCTGATGGAAACCATTATGAGGAGTATGACCGGACAACAAGAGGATCTGTGGACAGTGATGATATACACAAGAAGGAAATCAAGCTACTGAATGAGAAGATTGATCGTTTGTTGTTGGTGAATCAGAAGGCAGTGCACTTTGTTAGTGAAGAAGATCAGTATCACATTTAAGATGGGGAGGCTGATCAGCAAGAAGAGGTCAGCTACATCCAGAATAAAGGTGGCTACAACAGAAGATTTTTCAACTACAAGGTCAACCCCAGTCTCTCTTGCAGGAATACTAATGTGGCAAACCACCATGATCAAGTATATCCTGCTCAGCAACAAGCTCAGAATAAACCTTTTGTTCAATACAATCAAAACCAGCAGTTTGTTCCTAAGCAACAACAGCTTGGTTTCCAGCAACAAGCTCCTACTCTGAATCCACCACCAGGATTTGCATCTCAGCAAAATCCCATTTTCCCAGAACCTGATATGAAAGGCATGTTACAACAGATCATGCATGGACAAACAAATGAAGCCATAGAGCAAAGTAAGAGGCTTACTGAACTAAAGCACCACATTGACAACTCTTACAATGAGTTGAACAACAAGGTGGAAAACTTGAATTCCAGACTCAAGTACCTTGAGACATTGGCTGCACAATCCTCTACCAAAATACAAGGTCAATTGCCAGGAAAGTCAGTTCAGAATCCAAAGGATCAAGCTAATGTCTATGTTGTATCTTCAAGGCCAGATTTTCATCTCCCACTCAAGAAAATACATGCCTCATACACTGTGGGCAGTGATGTTCAAGATGGGGAGGATTTGGTTCAGAAAAATCAAAAGTATTGCCTTCTCCAGGAGTTATAGCTGAGAATCTCATCTCGGAAAATCAGCTCGACCACTCTGCTCGAGTAGCAGGTCGAGTAGAAGCTATCCTTGCAAGAAACAAGAAGATTGCTTATTTGAATGAGCATCTATCTTGTCCATACCCTGGGAGGTGCAAGAAACAGATAACAGCAATCTAGGACGACGTTATGAAAGATCAGAAGAAAGAGAAAGAAGCTGAGAGATCCTTGGGTGATGCTAGTAAAGAAAAGG
Organism: Cardamine flexuosa; assembly: GCA_963555745.1. Classification (NCBI taxonomy): domain Eukaryota; kingdom Viridiplantae; phylum Streptophyta; class Magnoliopsida; order Brassicales; family Brassicaceae; genus Cardamine; species Cardamine flexuosa. The sequence continues at coordinate 22,465,588 of OY743217.1, read as the reverse complement.
ATCCATCAGAAGTTTCTGATGAGAAAACCTTAGTGGAAGAGACTCATGAATGCAGTTTGATTCATTAACCTCATGAATGTACTAGGTGCATTTGTCAAACCAAATGGCATAACTAACCATTCATATAATCCATGTATAGTTTTAAATGCAGTTTTCTATTCATCACCCTCTTTCATCCTAATCTGATGATATCCACTTTTAAGATCAATTTTAGAAAATATGTTGGAACCATGCAATTCATCAAGCATATCATCTAATCTAGGAATAGGATGTCGATACTTCACCGTGATATTGTTGATGGCTCTACAGTCAACGCACATACGCCAACTCCCATCTTTCTTAGGTACAAGCAAGACTGGTACTGCACAAGGACTCATGCTTTCTTTGATATGTCCCTTAGCCATAAGCTCATCAACTTGTCTTTCCAGCTCCTTTGTTTCTGTGGGATTGGTTCTATATGCTGGACGGTTTGGAAGAGTGGTGCCTGGTATGAAGTATATCTGGTGTTCAATGCCACGAATTGGTGGTAAGCCACTTGGATTTTCCTCAGGAAACACATCCTTCTAATCCTGCAAAAGTTCAGTCATTTTACTCGGCAAAACCGGTACATGGATAGTCAAGCTCGTGAGAGCTTCCTTTAAAACAAACAACAGAATTGGTTGTGTAGAAAGCAGAGATTTCTTAAAAGATGCTAAGAGCCTTATCCACAAAGAACTACGGATTGGAGTCAAAAGGTGGAGGGAAGGAGCCTATTTCGAAATTCAAAAGGGAATAGGACAAAACCTTATCTTCTTTGCTTTAACCATTTCGTATTCTTGTAAAGAGAAAACCTTAGAGGGTTTCTCTATAAATACTTTTGGATCCTCCTCCTTTGTGTCTTAAGCCCGTAGGGGCTCCCAACTTATATACTTGTTACAATTCTCTCTAAACTTCCTTCTAAATTATGCTTATACTTGTCACTTTATACTTGTTCATTTATGCTTATACTTTCTTATCTTCTTAAACTTCTTAAACTTCTTAAATTTCATCTTATATTCCGCATTTAAACTCACATGGTATCAGAGAATGTATTTAGTTCCTTTTGGCAATGAAGAGAGTAAGTGAGGCGTGGTGAAAAACCACAAGGGAAGAAGAGATATCTGATGCCTTAGAGCTCTTAAATGAGTGATTTGAGTAGCACAGATTATTCTCTAATCTTCTCTAAAGAAGTTAGGGTTGAAAATCAGAAAGCATCCTAAGCCATACAAGCTTCAGTGGCTCAATGACAGTGGGGAAATGAAAGTAAACAGTCAAGTGATGGTTCCCTTAGCTATTGGCAAGTATGAGGATGAGATCTTATGTGATGTTTTGCCTATGGAGGCAGGACACATTCTGCTTGGTAGACCTTGGCAATCTGATCGTAAGGTGATTCATGATGGTTATACTAAATGTCATTCTTTTGAGTTTAATGGCAGGAGGACTATACTGCTTCCAATGACACCAAAAGAAGTCTATGCAGATCAGTTACACCTGAAACGCAAGGAGGGGCAGGTATCAAAACGTTCAAACTTCTTTGTTAAATCAAATGTTGTTAAGAAAGCTCTTTTTGCAAAGAACCCAATGCTGTTATTTGTGTATAAGGAAGCTCTTATGAGCTTAACTGATCTTGCACTGGTGCTGCCGAGTGAGATGATCTCTCTCTTGCAGGACTATGAGGACGTGTTCCCTGAAGATAATCCAGTGGGATTGCCACCTATAAGAGGCATTGAACATCAGATCGATTTTGTACCTGGAGCTTCTCTTCCAAACCGTCCAGCATATAGAACTAATCCTGTGGAGGCAAAAGAGCTGCAGAAACAAGTAGAAGAACTAATGGAAAAGGGACATATCAGAGAAAGCATGAGTCCCTGTGCTGTACCTGTTATGCTTGTGCCTAAGAAGGATGGTAGCTGGCGCATGTGTGTGGATTGCAGAGCCATCAATAATGTCACGGTGAAGTATCGACATCTCATACCTAGAATAGATGACATGCTTGATGAATTGCATGGTTCCTGCATCTTTTCTAAGATTGATTTAAAAAGTGGATACCATCAGATTATAATGAAAGAAGGTGATGAGTGGAAAACAGCCTTTAAAACGAAGCATGGGCTGTATGAATGGTTAGTTATGCCATTTGGGCTAACAAATGCACCTAGTACTTTCATGAGGCTGATGAATCATGTGCTTAGAGCATTCATAGGCGTGTTTGTTGTTGTTTATTTTGATGATATTTTAGTTTACAGCAAAAGCCTAAATGAACATATTGATCATCTAAAATCCGTTTTCAGTGTGCTTAGGCAGAAGAAACTTTTTGCTAACCTTAAGAAATGCACTTTTTGCACAGATAACCTTGTGTTTCTAGGTTTTGTTGTAAGTGCAGATGGTGTCAAGGTGGATGAAGAAAAGGTGAAAGCAATAAGTGACTGGCCGAGCCCTAAGACAGTAGGAGAAGTGAGGAGTTTCCATGGCCTTGCTGGGTTTTACAGGAGGTTTGTGAAGGATTTTAGCACTCTTGCTGCTCCCCTCACTGAGGTTATAAAGAAGGACGTGGGTTTAAAATGGGAGCAAGCACATGAAGAAGCATTCCAATCCTTAAAAGAGAAGCTCACTCATGCCCCTGTTTTAGCATTGCCTGATTTTTTAAAACCTTTGAGATTGAATGTGACGCCTCTGGTATAGGCATTGGAGCTATTTTGATGCAGGATAAGAAGCCCATAGCATTTTTCAGTGAGAAGCTTGGAGGAGCAATGCTAAACTATCCTACTTATGACAAGGAGTTGTATGCTTTGGTGAGGGCTATGCAGACGTGGCAGCACTATCTCTGGCCTAAGGAGTTTGTTATACACACTGATCATGAATCTCTTAAGCATCTCAAAGGTCAGAAGCTCAACAAGAGACATGCCAGGTGGGTCGAATTCATAGAAACCTTTCCCTATGTCATCAAGTACAAACAAGGTAAGGACAATGTAGTTGTAGATGCATTGTCTCGCAGGTATGTTTTACTGTCTACTCTTGATGCTAAACTATTAGGTTTCGAACAGCTTAAACACTTATATGCAACTTATTCTGATTTTCACGAAGTTTACAAGTCTTGTGAAAAGTTTGCTTCAGGGCATTACTTTAGACAAGAGGGTTTTCTTTTCTTTGATAATCGTTTATGTGTGCCTAACTGCTCTGTTCGAGATTTGTTTATAAGGGAAGCCCATGGTGGAGGCCTGATGGGGCACTTTGGTATTGCTAAAACACTTAAAGTGATGCAGGATCACTTCCATTGGCCTCACATGAAAAGAGATGTGGAAAGAATCTGTGGCAGATGTGCAACGTGTAAACAAGCAAAGTCTAAGGTTCAGTCTCACGGTTTGTACACTCCTCTGCCTATTCCTTCTCATCCCTGGACTGATATCTCTATGGACTTTGTGCTTGGACTGCCTAGAATTAGGACTGGAAAAGACTTTATTTTCGTAGTAGTTGATAGGTTTTCTAAAATGGCACATTTTATTGCTTGCCATAAAACAGATGATGCATCTCATGTAGCAGACTTGTTCTTTAAAGAAATCATTTGTTTACATGGCATGCCTAGAACCATTGTTTCTGATAGAGATACCAAGTTCCTTAGCTATTTCTGGAAAACATTGTGGTCTAAGCTAGGAACTAAGCTGTTATTTTCAACCACTTGTCATCCCCAAACTGATGGGCAAACAGAAGTTGTTAATAGAACTTTGGGAACTCTATTGCGTGCTTTGATTAAAAAGAATCTGAAAACTTGGGAAGATTGTTTGCCTCACATTGAATTTGCATATAATCATGCTTTGCATTCTGCTTCAAAGTTTTCTCCATTTCAGATTGTTTATGGCTTTAACCCATTATCACCTTTGGATCTAATGCCTTTACCTTTGAGTGAAAGAGCTAGCATAGATGGAAAAAAGAAAACTGACTTGGTAAAACAGATTCACGAGAAAGCTAAGAAGAACATAGAAGAGAAGACAAAGCAGTATGTCAAACATGCAAACAAAGGCAGGCGTGGCATGATCTTTGAAGTTGGCAACCAAGTATGGGTTCACTTGAGGAAGGAACGGTTTCCTGCTGAACGGAAGTCTAAGCTAATGCCAAGAATTGACGGTCCTTTTACAGTCACAAGGAGAATAAGCGACAATGCTTATCAGCTGGATCTCCAATGTAAGTATAATGTAAGCTCTAGTTTTAATGTTTCTGACCTTGTTCCTTTTACTGCAGATGAAACGGATTTGAGGTCAAATCCTTTTCAAGTGGGAGAGGATGATATGATAATGAACAAGTCTTGGAGCTTGGAGCTTGGAGCATGGAGAGGAGTCTATGGAGCAGCTTGAACCGGAGCTAGAACCTGAGGAGCAGCTTGAACTAGGAGGAGAAGAAGCTTTGGTCGTGCCTACTGGTCCAATGACTAGATCAAAGACTAAGATGTTCAACCAAGCGGTTGGAGGACTTATCAAGCAAACAAGCAAGCCAGACGTTCAAGATAGCAAGAGAGCTTGTCAAAATATTTTTGTTTTGATTCAAGCCATATAATTTAAAAATTGGGTAAGTGTTGGGTTTATGCTCTTTTTTCCTTGTTAAGTTTTGTCCCAATGGGTTTTCTTGAAAAGGTTTTTAATGAGGTATTCCCAGCACTTTCTAATGGCCCAATTGTTAAATTAGAAGACCTGGCCCATTAAGAAATTTCAACCAAGCCCAAGAAAAAGAAGCCAAGCGCCCAAACCCTAATTTTATTGTTGTTTCTTTTCTGTCTACTCTTTATAACTCTCTTGAAACCCTCATTTGCAGACCCATCTATTTTCTTTTTATCAAAAAGCTTTTGAATCTAGATCTTTTTTTGGTGTGTCATATCCATTAGAAACTGATTTCTCTGTGTGTAATATCAGAGATTTCGCCTTGGTTTACTTGAGGACAATCCGCAGCCTTTAAGTAAAGGCCATCGCCTCCCCTTTCAGTCCTGTTCTGCACGGATCTGTTACAAACAACTTCTAGTTCTTTAACTCCAGATTGGGCGATTCAAAGGAGAAGTATATTAAGGATCGAAGGTTTGAACAGTTGTATCCATCTGAGGATGTCCGTGTGGATTCAGACTTCCAGTGTCCACGCGTTCTGGGCCATCAGATTGAAACTGGATATGTTCATAGATACGTGGTCAGGTAGACAATGGAAGAGCGCTAAATAACATCTCAAATAAAGATTTATACCTCGTTAATAAGTGATTTTTTCCGAGAAACGAATGGAGGTGGAGATTGGGAAACCTCAACACCCTTGGTGTACTTGCTCCAGTCGTGCCCAGATGCATATGGATTATGTGGAGTGATGAGGGGATCAACATTACCATCGGCGACTTGTTTCTGTGGAGTCGTGGCTTGAGGAGAGACAAGAGAATCTTCAACAGAACTGCATTTGCGGGGTCGTTTGTGCTGTTTGTTTGGAGACTGCAGTTGCCGTCGCCTACTCAATTTGAGAGAGCGCTGAAATTTGAAAGCTTTCAACTTGTTCTCCAAACGGGACTGACAAGCTTGCAAGGCTTGAACCTGAGCATCGTATCCAGCTTTCAAATCAACTAACTCACGCTTCATCCACTGTTTTAATTCAACGATGCCTAGAGAACGACCATCGATATGAAGCTTTTATGCTTGGTGCGACTAGTAGAAGCAGCTTCGAAGCATGCTGGTTCCTTCCCTGAAGATTTCCTCTTCTTGGCAACGATGTGTTTGCGATGAACAACATCAGGCTTTTTGTCTGGTACAACAATTAGATCAAGAGAGTCGTCGCCGCCCAGCCATTCAGGATTTGTGAATATATGACCAGCATTGATCTTCTCTATAAGGTAGTCTAATTTTGTATCCCTCACTTCATCGTCCCACTCACCTCAACCATCGACCGGAGAAGAATTAGTGGCATAATAAGGCTGGACAACCAACTAAGTTTGAAAAAAAAAAACAGAAAAGTATGTTGTCCTGAAACTAGAACAACACTTAGAGGGAATTTGTGATGTTAATAGAGTTAATATACGGAAACATGAGTTGCTTACATCAGGACGCCGCTCGACCTCGTGTACTTCAACAAGTTGAATACCAACCCTAGGGAGAGAGATGGATGACCAGGTCAGGAATGTGGCATTGTCTGAAGCACCAGGGAACAAATCTAAAAGGCCAGATATGTTATTCAATGCAACAAGCTGGAGAGCCAGTGGGAAACCATTTAATTTGAAAGCTTTCTGTTGTAACTGCTGAACAAGAGTCTTTAAATGCTCGTCCACCTTGGCAGGAACCTTTGGTCCAGGTAGCATACAAGAAATGGTCTTGTGAAAGGACTCTCTACCCCTCGGGAAAGCTAAGAAGCTGTCGATGTCCTGCAATATTTGGACATACTTAAATGTTAGGCGATGAACTTGATGCTGAGCTATGAGGACGCCGTCAACAATTATTATTAGTACAATCATGAATTTTTGATTGCTGTTTTGCAAAATGTGGGCTCATTAGCCAAATAAGCTAGAGTAGTGTTGCGGTCAAGAACAAACTCATCGTAAAAATACTTTTTGTTAGCCTTGGGATTTGGCAAATCTTCTGGGTCGTGTCCTTCAGGGAATTCTCCACAGGGAAGCCCAGTGGCGGCGCAAAAATCGGAGAGAGCAAACCTTATGGGGTGTCCACCAAACACTAACCACATCTCGTATTTCTTCTTGGTTACAAGCTGCCTACAGAGGAGAGCATGTATAAGTTTGCAAGATATTGGACATTGCTTTACCGGAATGGAGAACAGAGGCCCAAAACAGGACTTTTAAAGCTTCTTGAACTGAGGAGTGCCTTTGAGATATATGTCCGGTTTCGAGTATATGTTCAACCTTGCCTCGGGATATCGGTCAGTAGCAAACAGGGGAGAGGGAAGTAGTGGAAGTTCCGGCGAATTGGATCCTGCGATAACAACATCAACGTTAGAAGCAGTGGATGGTAGGAGGATACTACGTCCATGACGGAAGAAATTTGTTATGCGGAGGTTACCTGGCATGTTGGCGATGTTATAAAAACACGTCGTAGATTGAAATCCGGAATCTGAAACAAACTATACGTCGGAGGTGCAAGGAGTTGGAAAACGTCGGGTAGAGCCAAATCGGTAAAATAAAATCGGTATCGGGAGAGTGGGTGGCCGAATAAATTGGGTTGGTCGGAAAAATGTTATTGGACTGATATGTAGGTGTGGTCGGAGGATATAGTTCGTCAGAAATTTAATTGGAATTTAGGGTTTGAGATTGTCAGTCCGGGGGAAAGGGGAAATCGCAGTATTGAATTGAATTTGAAGTTGTTTGTTGAGTTTGGGGAAATAATTTTAAATTATTTTGAAAAATCGATCCATGGTTGGATTAAATCTAAGGAGGGTTAAATGTGAGATAGGTTAGTGGTTTAGATTGAATGGTTTGGTTTAGAATGAGAAGAAAGTGTAGCATTGTAAAAAAAAAAGCAGAAAGTTACCCAAATTACATAAAGGTACCCATAGTGCAAAGTGGAAGTGAGAAAGGTACCCATAGTGTCATTTGCTCATGATTCAAAGGGTTAAAAAAATATAATTATCTCTCGCCTTCACTCAAGTCTTTCCTGTTTATGAATTTTTTGGTTTCAATGAGACATGTGTGTCTAGTGGAGTGATAGATATTGATTTGTGTAGAACTAAGGGATGTCTATTGTATAGAATAATTTCATTTAGGCAAAGCTTATTGTTAAATTGTCTAACTAATACCTCTATTTGAGAATGTAGGCGTGTTTCCGAACCACATAGGATGTAGTATGTAGTTTTAAATATATATGCTCTTACTCAATTATATCACTTAGCATCATTTTTTAGCTTTATTAGATAAATATTGAAGGTAATGTCTCTGAATTCAAACCATACCTAGGCGTCACCTTAGAAAGTGTCACATATACTTCTAGGTGACTGAAAACTGGTCTCGGTAGGAACAAACTAAGTTTAGATAATGTCTAATCTTAACTTTTATAAATGGTCATTACAGAAGCAACAACAACTAAAATTGTGCATTCTGAACGGAAACCTCCCTTGAGATGGGATTACAAGCATGAAACATCCTAGGGATCCCAACACTGTTAAGCCATTGAAATCATGTGAAGTGTGACGCCAAAGCCAAATATCGGGATGTTTAACAAGAGAACTGGTCCCAGACGTCCAGGCCTATGCAACAGTACATCTATTTGATGACAATGAATACTTGGAGGATTTTTTTTGGTCACTAGATCAAGATTTGAGGGGTTTTTCATTAATAATTAAGTTTTAAAATAGATCGGCCACTCACTTAAAGAGTTTTTTTACTTTATTTCATTAAAATTCTTTGATTAAAAAATTAGATGATATTTTGTTTGATGATGATATATTATTATATATTTTTAAATCGCTCTACATAAACAGTTTGAAAAAAAATATATATATATCGCTCTACATAAACACACGAAAATGTTTTACATTCGCTATTTTTTTAATATATATGAGAAGAAATAAAAACAGTTTACCATTAAACTCGGTTTCATACTTTTTCACCAAAACTCAAAGATAGGAGAAATTCTAGTTTTGCTTTTCTTCGACTAAAGCCCCTACGAAATGGCATCGTCTTCTCCATCACAGCATACTCACGTCCCGATTCCTCCCGAACCAGGTCCCTTATTCCTCTTCAATTTGCTTTTCCATCCCTCAATTTTATGGATTCTTAACTTTGGCGACTAATTGATATATTCATTTCGTTGCGGATCGCTTAGTTCCGCTGTTTTGAATTTTACCGTAATTGATCAGCTTAATCCCTTAGATTCCCCCAAATAAATAATTCTTTTTGAATCAATTGATTGAAATATGTGTTTAAGGCAACTTCATTTCTGATTAAAATCATCTAAATTTCGCTTGTTTCTTAGGGTCTCTAATTGGATTTTTTGTTATGATTTAAATATGTTATGGAACTGTGACAAAATTGGAATGTATGATTTTGATTAGATTCATTACAGTATCTTCCCTAGATTATATTCTAAAAACTATATGTGTTAGTTATTTCACATTTTCTGCAGTTGTTATATCTATTTGAGTTCAACTCTGCAGGAGAAATGTCAGTGATACAAGAAAAAACTAATGAGCCATCAGTTCCAATTCACATAGTGACGGATACTGCAGATTTGGTAACTCCTTCTCCTGATAAGAAAATGTTATCAGTTTCGTCACCGAGTGGGAAACGAACCAGAGATCTCGAAGACGAGGTTTATCTCGATAACCTTCGCTCCCAGAAACGTTATCTTAGCGAGGTTTGTTTTCGGAAATGGTTATAATCAAATCTTTTAACTTTACGGTGTTTAAATGTCCTGAGATTTCGACATCATCATCTTTGTCTTAGATCATGGCTTGCAGTTTAAACGGATTAACAGTCGGAGACACACTTCCCGTCAACATGTTAGAGTCTCCAGCTCGTTCTGAGAGCTTTCTTTATCACAGGTTTGTAAATCTCTCATTTGTATTTTGTGTTACAATTGATTGGATCCTGTTGGAATAAGTTTCATTAATGTAACGCAGGGATGATTTACCATTACAATACTCTCCCATGTCAGAAGATTCAGACGAAGCAAGATTCTGTGAGGACCCAACAGTAACAGCAAGCACTTGCTCATCGCAACCCGAGAGCCGCCCAACTAGTCCTGTTTCACCATACCGATCTCAAAGACCTTTGACTTCAACAAACTCACCTAACCTGTCGTCAATGTCACATACATTTCCTCCCTCCATGACCACCAATCCAACAACTACTCCACAGCCTCGCCAAAGAGGATCAGACACAGAAGGAAGGTTTCCGTCATCGCCTAGCGATATCTGTCATTCGGGTGACTTGAGGAGAACCGCTCTACTCAGGTCTGTTCAAATGAGAACACAGCCTTGTTGTTTAACTTCAACTTCAGGGCCAAGCAATAGTGATGCTGAAGAGAGGAAGCCTATGGAAGAAGATAGAGGCTATAATAGAGCTGACGATATCTCTTACACTGAAGTCTCTAGTAAGAGTAAGTCTTGTAAAGCATTGGACATGAGACTATGTGATAGGTGATCATCACTAATTTCAAAAGACCATTTCTTCGACTTTTCCATTTTCTCACTAGTTTTTTTTTTTTTTATTGTTTTCTTGTAGTTTCAAAGAATACATATACATATTTTGTCAACTCATATTCATTGATATATGAAATACCGACTACAAAAAAAGTAAATCCATTTTAGAGTATAAATAGACCATTTTCAAAGAAAGTCAAATTTCATCAACCTTAACCAATATTGGTAAAACGAATTTTCGGGTTGTTGGGTTTTTTCTTTTTTTTTTTCATTTTGACCAAAGGCTATTCTATTACTCAAACTTGAAAGGTCATGAATATGATGCTTGAAGAAAGCGAGCCGTGGACAGAAGATGAGTGTAAGAAGAGTAAGAAGATACCGAGGAAACACAAGAAGAATGAACCAAACTCTGGCAAGGACTCTTGTGAAGGAAGGAGGTTTTAAGTTGAAGGTTATGTTCTTCACTCTGCATCAAGCAGAGAAACTCTTATCCTTATCAGGTCAAAGTTCATAGACGTCTATGACTTTTCACATTCACTTTTCAAATTAATATTTTCATTTTTCCCTAGACTTTTTTCATCAAGCTTAAACTTTAACCTAAAAAGGGAAAACTGTCAAAAAGCGTAAATTTTTATATTTTATTAATGTTTAAACCATGAATTTACGAAATACTATTTATATGTTTAATTTTTTCGTTGACTCATAATTAAATAGTAAACTGATAAAATAAGGTTAAATCAATTAAATAATTTTTTAATAACCGATTCTATGGATGTGAATTGAATCGGTTATTACCAATGCTTAAGAAACTCAATCTCTTGACTGTTTATAAAGAATCCATGAGAGTTTTCTAAAAATTCAATGCTCGATGAAGCAATCAAAAGAAGAAAGAGAAGACTAATAATAAATAGTTGCAAGAACATTAGTCGTTTTAATTAAATGGAAGTTGCTCATAGACAATGTAACCCCATAAACATGTCATGTCACGTGATTTAGAATCATCCCTAAAATGACATAGTCAACATAAGTTAAACATTTAATTAAGAAGTTAACGAAAAACATAGACATTTAAACGATATTTTTTAAATGTTAAGGATTTAACACAGGTTTGTAAATCACTCATCTGTATTTTGTGTTGCAATTGATTGGATCCTTTTGGAATAAGTTTCATTAATGTAACGCAGGGATGATTTACCATTACAATACTCTCCCATGTCAGAAGATTCTGACGAAGCAAGATTCTGTGAAGACCCAACGATAACAGCAAGCACTTGCTCATCGCAACCCGAGAGCCACCCAACTAGTCCTGTTTCACCATACCGATCTCAAAGACCTTTGAATACAGCAAACTCACCAAACCTGTCGTCAATGTCACATACATGTCCTACCTCCATGACCACCAATCAAGCACTACTCCACAGCCTTGCCAAAGAGGATCAGACACAGAAGGAAGGTTTCCGTCATCGCCTAGCGATATCTGTTATTCGGGTGACTTGAGGAGAACCGCTCTACTCAGGTCTGTTCAAATGAGAACACAGCCTTGTTGTTTAACTTCAACTTCAGGGCCAAGCAATAGTGATGCTGAAGAGAGGAAGCCTATGGAAGAAGATAGAGGCTATAATAGAGGTGACGATATCGCTAACACTGAAGTCTCTAGTAAGAGTAAGTCTTGTAAAGCATTGGACATGAGACTATGTGATAGGTGATCAGATACTAATTTCAAAAGACCATTTCTTCGACTTTTCCATTTTCTCACTAGTTTTTTTTTTTAATGTTTCTTGTAGTTTCAAAGAATCCATATACATATTTTGTCGACTCCTATTCATTGATATATGAAATACCGACTACAAAAGAGTAAATCCATTTTAGAGTGTAAATAGACCATTTTCAAAGAAAGTCAAATTTCATCAACCTTAACCAATATTGGTAAATTGAATTTTCGGGTTGTTGGGTTTTTTTTTTTTTTTTTTTTGACCAAAGGCTATTCTATTACTCAAACTTGAAAGGTCATGAATATGATGCTTGAAGAAAGCGAGCCGTGGACAGAAGATGAGTTTAAGAAGGGTAAGAAGATGCCGAGGAAACACAAGAGGAAAGAACCAAAGTCTGGCAAGGACTCTTGTGAAGGAAGGAGGTTTTAAGTTGAAGGTTATGTTCTTCACTCTGCATCAAGCAGAGAAACTCTTATCCTTATCAGGTCAAAGTTCATAAACATCTATGACTTTTCACATTCACTTTTCAAATTAATATTTTCATTTTTCCCCAGACTTTTTTTATGAAGCTTAAACTTTAATTAAAAAAAGGGAAAACTGTCAAAAGCGTGAATTTTTATGTTTTGTTAACGTTTAAACCATGAACTTACGAAATACCATTTATATATTCAAATTTTTCGTTGACTCATAATTAAATTGTAAACTGATAAAATAAGGTTAAATCAATTAAATAATTTTTAATAACCGATTTTATGGATGTGAATTGAATCGGTTATTACCAATGCTTAAGAAACTCAATCTCTTGACTGTTTATAAAGAATCCATGAGAGTTTTCCAAAAATTCAATGCTCGATGAAGCAACCAGAAGAAGAAAGAGAAGACGAATGATAAATAGTTGCAAGAACATTGGTCGTTTTAATTAAATGGAAGTTGCTAATAGACAATGTAACCCTATAAACATATCATGTCACATGATTTAGAGTCATCCCTAAATAGTCAACATAAGTTAAACATTTAATTAAGAAGTTAACGAAAAACTTAGACATTTAAACAACATTTTCTAAATGTTGAGGATATATCACAGGTTTGTAAATCTCTCATTTGTATTTTATGTTGCAATTGATTGGATCCTTTTGGAATAAGTTTCATTAATGTAACGCAGGGATGATTTACCATTACAATACTCTCCCATGTCAGAAGATTCAGACGAAGCAAGATTCTGTGAGGACCCAACAATAACAGCAAGCACTTGCTATCGCAACCCGAGAGCCGCCCAACTAGTCCTGTTTCACCATACCGATCTCAAAGACCTTTGACTTCAACAAACTTACCAAAGCTGTCGTCAATGTCACATACATGTCATACCTCCATGACCACCAATCCAACAACTACTTCAGAGCCTCGGCAAAGAGGATCAGACACAGAAGGAAGGTTTCCGTCATCGCCTAGTGATATCTGTCATTCGGGTGACTTGAGAAGAACCGCTCTACTCGGGTCTGTTCAAATGAGAACACAGCCTTGTTGTTTAACTCAAGTTCAGGGCCAAGTAATAGTGACAGTGAAGACAGAAAGCCTATGGAAGAAGATATAGGCTATAATAGAGGGGACGATATCTCTTACACTGAAGTCTCTAGTAAGTGTAAGTCTTGTAAAGCATTGGAAATGAGACTATGTGAAAGGTGATCAGATACTAATTCCAAAAGACCATTTCTTTGATTTTTCCATTTCCTCACTAGTTTTGTTTTTCCATGTTTTCTTGTAATTTCAAAGACTGCATATATATATTTTGTCAACTCATATTCCTTTTTTAACGGCAAATAAGTATTTTATTAACTTGAACGGAGCGAGTCAAGGTACAAACAGTTTGTTAGCCATACAGGAGGACAAATACAATTGGAAAAAAAAAAATTATTGGAAGGTGTATGTGTAGCTAACAGATGTGCGGCTTCATTGTTGATTCTTGAAACATATGACACTTGAATTCCATCAAATTTCTTCATCCATCCTTGATATCGTTGCAGAAATTAAGGACAGAAACATTCTCTTCATCTTCGTTGACAAGATTGACGAGTACTTAGCAGTCACCTTCAAAAATTACCTTCTTAAAATCTTTGCACCAAGCCATTTGTAGAGCAACTAATAATGCTTTTGTTTCAGCTTCCAAAGGGGAGGTAGTATACTTAAGGTTTGAAGAGCCCCAAATTTTTGAACTCCCAAATGGTCACGTACTAACCATCCACCATAAGCTTGATTAGTATTGGAGTTGAAAGATGCATCATAATTGCACTTTAGCCAAGTAGCCTTCGGTCGTATCCATGTATGGATTTTAGGAGATTTTTTTAGATCAGGAGGCTTATTATATAAAACCCATTGATGTACATCTGCTTTCGCATAGTCAATATCTGTTTTTGGGTTTATTCTTTTTTTATTAAACAATAAGTCATTTCTCGATTTCCAAATTCTCCACAAGATCCAGAAGGGTAGGATTTTTTGCGAAAATGTTAAATGGTTTTCCGTCTGAATTTTGAGGAACTTTTTTAAGTTTTCCTCTAAATCATTGGACGGAATAAATTGATATAGAAATGGTAGATTTGAAAGCCTCCAAGTTTGTACAGATAGTGGACAGGTAAATAACAGATGGTTTAATGATTCATCTTCTATACAACATTGTTGACATTTCTTATCCATCTGTATACCCCTTCTGTTTAATCTTGTCGCCGATCCAATAGCTTTTGAAAGAACCCGCCAAAGGAAATGCTTTATTTTAGGCATTATTGGTAATTTCCACAGTTGAGTTTTAATGAATGGGTTCCCATTAGGGGGATCAATAGGATGATGACTATCGTAATGAATTGATCTTGCAAGATTATAACCGGTCTTAACCAAATAATAACCATGTGGTGTAATATTCCAGACCACTTTATCTGCTTCTTCTTTGTGTGAAAGATGGATGTTTGAACCAAAAACGTGTCTTCCTCTGTAAGTACAAAGTCGAGCATCTCTGTATCCCAAGTTTGGTAATGTCCATGCTTCTTGATTAGATCACTTACTTGAATGTTAAAGTCTTCAACAATTGTTGTTGCCGGTCGTGGGGGATCTGACGGTATCCAAGCATCCTTGTACACACGAGTTTCTTTTCCGTCTCCAATCAAGAATCTGCAACCTTGTTTTAGCAGATTAAGTCCACTAAGTATAGAATACCAACCATATGATTGATATGGGTATGATTTGGCTTCAAACACATAATCTTCTCTAAAATAATGAGCTTTATAAATTTTGGCAAAAAGACTATCTGGATACTTAAGGAGTCTCCAAACTTGTTTCGCTAACAGAGCGTCATTTTGAGCCGTTCTTGAGTTTGACCATAAACTCTAGAGCCAAATGTAATGACAGATTTTGATTGATTAATCATTTGTCCTGAACACATTTCATATGTTTGAAAGATTTCTTTTATGGCTTGACAATTTGTACGATTAGCTTGGCAAAAACATAATGAGTCATCAGCAAATAGTAAATGAGTAATACGAGGGATGTCGTTTCCTATTTTGATTCCCTTAGTTTTACCTTCCCTTGCTTTGACATCCAATAAATAACTCATTACATCAGCACAAAGAATGAATAAACAGGGTGAAAGTGGGTCTCCTTGACGAAGACCTCTTTGAGAGGTAATACGTCCCTGAGGATTACCATTTATCAGGACTGAATAGCTGACTGTTCTGACAGTAGTCATAATCCAGCCCATCCAAACTTCAGAGAAACCAAAGGCTCTCATCATTTTTTCAAGAAAAGTCCATTCAACATGATCATATGCTTTACTCATATCTGTTTTAATAGCCATTTATGTTTGTGATACTCTTTTACGTGATTTCAAAGAGTGCTTTAATTTGTGGGCTACCACAATATTATCAGAAATCATACGACCTGGGATAGATGCTGCTTGGGAATCGGAGACGATTTACCAGAAGTTTAGAGATAATCTTGTATAAAACATTACAGAAACCAATAGGCCGACAGTGTAATAAAGTTATAGGTTTATCAAGCTTTGGTATCATGCAAATTTTTGTATGATTAATACCAATTCTCATGGAAGAGATTTGAAAAATAGTTTAACTTTGCGAATTACGTCCTCTCCCACCATTGTTGGTAAAATCGTGCCGTTAAGCAATCCGGACCTAGAGGTTTATCCACACCTATCTGACATACAGCTTCGTAAATTTCTGAGTTAGAAAAATCTTGGGTAAGAGTTACATTTATTTCCGGAGAAACAGTGGGAATAAAGTCATCAAAGATTGAATCAACAGCTGGATTATTTGGACTCTGATAGATGTTTTTAAAGAAGTATTCTGCATGGTGACCTACATCTTTATCTCCTCGATAAACCTTATCAAAAGTATCTTTGATGGAATGTATCCTATTTTTGGAAAATCTTGTTTTTGTGCAAGCATGGAAAAACTTTGTATTGCGATCTCCAAGCATTAGCCAATTATTCCGGCTTTTAGTTTTCCAATATATTTCTTCATCGTGATAAGCTTGTGTTAACTCCTTTCATAACCCAGAGATATACCTTGTTGAATAATCTGAAGATTCCATAGCTAAGTTTAACTCATTCTTGAGTTCTTCTATCCGTTTAGAAGCATTGAGGTTATTTTCACGTCTGCATGAGGCCAATGATTTCCCACATTCATGGATTTGGTCTAAGATAGTGTACCCGCTGCCCAAAACTTGAGAGTTCCAACCTTTAGCGACATAGGTTTTGAAATCGGGAATGGATACTAGTCTTTTGTTAACCCTAAATAGGCGTTTCTTATTTCCTGATACAAATGCCACACGGGTGAGTGTTGGACGGTGATCAGAGCCATTAAACCGAAGAAATGTTGTTTTGGATGCTGGAAAATTAGCAAACCATTCTTCATTAACCATCACTCTGTCTAGACATGACCTTACTGTATGAATGCCCCGTTTCCCTACCCATGAAAAACAATTGCCCTTACATTGTAAATCCAAAATATTATAAGTATTAATCATATTTCGAAAATTCTGAAAACTCCAATCTTCCCTAGCTGGACCACCAATCTTTTCTTCATTTGACAAAATTTCATTGAAGTCACCAATTAGCATCCAAGGACCATTTCTTGTTAAAATTATTCTTTCAAGACGTTCCCATAACTCATGTCTATGTAAAGGATTTGGATGGCCATAAAGACAAGACAAGTAGAAATCCATTCCATTAAAATTAACAAAGACATCAATCATTCGTACATCTTGAGAAAGCTTATTTATGATTACATCTTTCTTCCAAAGCAAAGCTAAACCTCCACTATGACCCGATGGAAGGACCGTACATACATAGTCATAACCTAAAAACACATACAAATCCCTAATAACATCACACTTATTCATAGTTTCAACTAAAAATAAAACATATGGAGAAACTTTGTCACATAGTTCCTTCAGTCTTGATTGAGTCAGCGGCGTCCGTAAGCCCTGACAATTCCAGGAGACAATCTTCATGGAACCGGTGGGGGTACTGGGCCCCCGTGCCTCCGTCTACGCGTTGAACAACTTCAAAGGATTCCTTTGAACTTTCAGTGTTGGCATATTGAATCGAATACATGTCCATCCGAT
The DNA here is from genome assembly GCA_963555745.1 of Cardamine flexuosa. Classification (NCBI taxonomy): domain Eukaryota; kingdom Viridiplantae; phylum Streptophyta; class Magnoliopsida; order Brassicales; family Brassicaceae; genus Cardamine; species Cardamine flexuosa. The sequence goes on along the minus strand of OY743217.1, from coordinate 22,448,138 downwards.
CCTCTCTACATGGAATTGGGTTGTTCAGTCAATTCTCTATCTCCAGTCTACGCCTTTTGAATGTGCTGCATCAGCGGCGATGGTCGTTTCCTCTATGTTGATTACATTGTCGTCAAAAAGGTCCACATATGCGGTCTTCATGATAGATCCTTTGTAGCGTTTGTTCATTGACTCCTGTTCTTCTGCAGTCAGGTTCTTTAGATACTCTAATCCCTGCACCAGGTTAGGAAACTGCATCTCCAAGGCATCTCCATGTCCTCTTATAGGCGACATGAGGCCAGGGATCATGACTTTATCATCGGGCATGTATGGTGCGTTGCTTGGTTCCAATTTGACTTTAAAGTCATCACGGGAACGTTTAAGAGATCCAGATTCCTCCTCAGGTATGACATACTTTGCTAGAAGATTATCATAATCTTCATCTGTGTATTTTCCTTTGGCCAATTTGGCTTGAAGGTATTGCAACGTTTCCGCCGTCATATCATTATCAAGGATTAAGGAGAAAGATTTCTCACTTAATGGCTTAGAAATCATGGATGTACTAGTAACCAAAGTAGGATCAATTTTCCTAGTCGGAGAATTCATCAGAGCGGTAGGACGATTCTCTGTTTTAACAGAGGTTTGTGTGGCAATGTTCTGCGCATCAGAGCCTGCATCAGCTTTGTCATCATCGTTATCATCATCATCGCCAGGGAAGTCGTTGTTGTCATTCCCCATATCAAAATGCAAGGGACAATCTTTTTTCTCGTGCGTAAGCATACCACAGATGCTGCAGAAGTTATGAAGGCGTTCGTAATAGAATGACCAGATGACACTTTCGTTGTGACCAAATTGAAATTCACGTTTTAAACGTAGTGGATTATCGATGTTCCAGTCTAGTCTGACTCGAACATAGTCAACCCGCGTGGCATGTTTGTCGAAATCAATACCGGAGACATGGCCAAGGGAGCGGCCGATGATATCGATCATTTCGAGAGTAAGATACTGAAGCGGGATGCCATGTATCTGAGTCCAAAACAGTATGATTTTCATTGTAGCATCAGGCATGTTGGGGATCCATTTATGAGTGACTAGCATCCATTCACTAAAGGACCAAGGGCCTCTTTTGAGAACAAGGTTAAGCGACTCTTCAGAAGGGAAAACAAATTGGAACTTACGAGCATCCACCATACATCCAACCAAAGTATCCTCCAGGCCCCAGATACGGGGCAAGTTTCCGATCAACGCTTGCATATTCTATTTATGGGGGTTGATCAGAGCACCAATAATGGAGTATCGGTTTGCACGAGTCGCTTGGACGCAAATTGATGCGTTCCTCATGAGGAAACACTTCCCAATTTCAACAATGAGATAGTGAGTTCAGTGTGAGGGGTTGCAAGATCTGATTAACAAGCACCTTGCGGTTTAATGGATTGAATGTCGCCAAAAAAGGATGCGGAATAGCCTTTTGATGAGACGGGTTGGTCAATTGAATCACACGAAATGACCTAAGAGTTTTCCTAGTTCAAATCACACGAAAAATGATGAACAATGATCTATTTTTGAAACGGTTTTTGATTAAAAAGATAGCTAAGTGATCCAATGAGTCTCAGCCTCAATATAAAGGAGAGGAGGCGAGAAGGAGAAGAGAAAAAGTGATAAAGGCAAGGAGAGTTACGAGACATGTCTCGTGAAAACTCAAAAACCATGCAAAAGAACAAGTTCAAATTCAAACATAAGATAGAGAGATAAGAGATCATGGGCCATGCCAAAAGATGAAGACGGGACATGCAATGGATCGGACTAAGGGTTGGCAAAGATGAGCATATGAGCCACAAGCCTCATTAAAAACCTTCTTCGGAAAACCCATTGGGACAAAACTAAACTAAGGGAAAAAGAGTGCTAGTGGATCATATGACCAATGCCTTAGCCATCTTGGACATGTATCACAGCCAATGTGGCATGAATACAACCCTTAAGGTCCAAGTGATCCTCTTGAACATCCCTTGATGATAAGGACACTCGCAAATCTTGACGAAATGTTTTGACCGGGAAGAAACCCATGGATCCTTGTTAACTCCCATGTAATCCTTGACACTCATTCTTGTGGACTCTATGCATGAGTTTTAATGCTCCTTGACTTCCATGCTTCAGTTTCCGGTTTCTTTTTGTTCCAAGATCAGTTTCTGGTTTCTTTTTGTTCCAAGATTCAGTTTCCGGTTTCTTTTTGTTCCAAGATCAGTTTCTGGTTTCTTTTTGTTCCAAGATTCAGTTTCCGGTTTCTTCTTGTTCCTTGGTAGTCCATTTCCTTCTTGATATTTTCCATTCCTTGTCTTGTGTTTTTAGGGCCAACCAGGAATGCATCTTCCTGCCAGGGTTGAAAAAGATTTGTCCTCAAATCTGCTAATCCTGTCATAAATAACCGTTAGATTTTATTTTCTGGAAATAATCAAAATGAAAATTAGAGGGAAAATAAAAATGGTCGTAAATCTTCAATGGAATTTTCCGCTTGACGGTTGGGAGTGATCCAGATAATTTTCGGATCAAGCTGGTGAATCAATTTTCCTTGAGCAATATTCTTAACATTACGGAAGTAATCATTAAGAATAATCCCTTTTAAGCAAAATCTACTAGATGAGGTCACATGGAGTCTTGATGTTCTGTGAATGGAGCCTTGATGTTCCTTTGTTCCATTAGGCTAATCCATGTGTGATTGGAGCCTTGAAGTCCTGCCAGTTAAATTTTCTCTTTTGCTATACAAGCAAGGAGGTGTTTCCAAGTTAGTACAAAGTAAACTAATAACCGGACCAGGTTGTACTATCATCTGCTTAAAACCATTATGAGTCATTTTGAAAAGTTTAGAATAGCCTGGAAGGTTAGAGATGTCAATGGCTTGGAAATGAAGGGTAGTTCCAAGTTGGTGCTCATCCAAGATCTTGAAGGGTAGAGTCTTCTCGCCATCATAAGCAAAGTATAGAATTTATGAGATTTATGCGGATTAACTAGAGAATTAGAGAAGAGATTCAATAAAAACAAGAGAATTAGAGACAGCTCTCTCTCAGCCATAAGAGGCACGAAAATTAGGTTAGGTTACAAGAAAAAAGGGGTTTCCTCCTTTTATAGCGGAAGGAGGAAGCCCTAAATAAAAATACTGTAGCAATAGTGAAACGCAGTTTACGGGATGAATAGTGACATTGCTGGAACTCAGTTTACGGGATGAATAGTGACATTGCTGGAACGTGAAGACGAACACTCACGGGATGAATAGTAATCTCGGGTGTCGGGATGAATAGTACCCGGGATGAATAGTACCCGGCCTTCTGCACGGAATGCCTTTTCTCAATACTCCCCCTCAAGCTTAGTCGTCGGTGAACAAAGACTAAGCTTGGACCTACATAGGCGTTACCTCGGTAAAAACCTCATCATAGAAAAAACCACTTGGGAAAAAATCTGTGATGAGGAAAAGAGCATAACGTCTACGAGTAGGGGATATGATTAAGGGTGAGTTGGATCCACAAGCCCAAGTTTGCTGTAGATGTGTTTGCAAACCTTAAGACTCGCAGCTTTGGTGAAGATGTCTGCTAGTTGATCTTCACTTCTTGTAAAACATGGTAGTGTGACTCCTTCTTTGATCTTCTCTCGAACTTTGTGGCAATCAACTTCTATGTGCTTGGTCCTCTCGTGAAACACAGAGTTGCTGGCAATGTGTATAGCAGCTTGATTATCACAATGCATAGTGATGGGTCTTGTGGTTTCAATGCCTAGATCTCTGAGTAGTGCCTTAAGCCAAATGAGTTCTTCTGTGAGCTTCCTCATGGCTCTATACTCGGATTCAGCACTTGAACATGACACTACCTTCTGCTTCTTAGACTTCCATGTCACCAAATTCCCTCCAATGAATGTGCAATATCCAGTGGTTGACTTCCTATCATTCGTGTCACCAGCGTAGTCTGCATCATAATAACCAACAATCTCGGCATTCTCATTCTTTCCCATCCATATGCCTTGTCCCGGACTCCCTTTTAGATATCTGAGTATCCTCTCCACCATATTCCAATGGTAGACTGTGGGTTTTTGCATGTATTGACTCACCTGATTCACAGCAAAACATAAGTCAGGTCTTGTTAAAGTCAGATAGATAAGCTTACCCACTAGTCTTCGGTATTGGAGAGGATCTGCATATGGTTTGTCTAATGAATCTTCTTCTTCGAGCTCCTTGCCCTTTTTCTCCCCCTTTCGCTTGACCTTGTAGCCATCTGCAAGAGGAGTTTTGGCTGGCTTTACTCCCATTTTACCTGTCTCATTCAGCAAGTCAAGAGTATACTTCCTTTGTGATAGAAATAAGCCCTCCGAAGAGCGACATACTTCAATCCCTAGGAAATATTTTAGTTCTCCAAGATCTTTGATATCAAACACAGTTTTAAGATAGGTTTTAGTTTCGAGAATACCTTCCTTATCATTGCCGGAAATGATAAGGTCATCCACGTAGACCAATACCACAACGATTCCTCGTGGACTTTGGACTGTGAACAATGTGTGATCAGCTTCAGATCTCTTGAACCCTTTCTCTTCGAGAGTACAGCTCAGTTTGTGGTACCAAGCTCTTGGAGATTGCTTTAGTCCATAGATGGCTTTTCTAAGCCGCAGAACTTTTCCTGGAGCAATGGAGTCTTCAAGGCCTGGTGGTGGAGTCATGTACACTTCTTCTTCAAGTTCTCCTTGCAAGAACGCATTCTTCACATCCATTTGCCATAACTCCCAATCCAGATTTGCAGCCAATGAGAGAACAACTCTAACTGTATGCAGCTTGGCGACAGGAGCAAACGTTTCTGTGTAGTCGTCTCCATAAGTCTGTGTGAATCCTCTTGCAACAAGTCTGGCTTTGTACCTCTCAATATCTCCATTGCTTAGATACTTGATAGTGAAAAGCCACCTTGAACTAACAGCCTTCTTTCCCAATGGTAGGTCGGCTTCATCCCATGTATGATTCCTTTCCATAGCCCCAACCTCATTATCCACTGCTCCAAGCTATTCGTTACTCTCTTTGGCTTCTTCATAACTCTGTGGAATCCATTGAGCATCAATTTTCCCAAGGAAGGCTTGATGAGGAGTTGGCAACAGGTCAAGCGAACACACAGCTTGTATAGGATGCACCACAGCTTGGTTGTTGAAATAGACTCTAGTGACCTTCCAATGTTCAGGTCCAAACCTCTGTCTAGTGCTTCTCCGAAGAGGAGGTGGCGGTGGAGGAGGAGGAGTTTCTGCTTCATGTCCAACCTCATCATGGTGATCCTCTTGAACCACATCTTCAGTCATACCATCCTCATCTTGAACTTGGTCTTGTTCCCTGTCAAGTGGGCTTTGTTCTGGCTGAGTGTGCTCAGTGGTATCAGTTTCTTCCATGGGGTTTGGAGCAGCCTGTGTATTCCCAAGGTCAGTATTGCGTTGATCTTCTGTAGTCTCCACTCCTTGTTGGTTGGTTTCGACATTATCAGAATGTTCTTCTCTCCGAGGAGGAGGATTCCCAAGATGACTAAGGAGATGTTGGAGACTAGCGGCTCTATCTGATGGTGATCTTGTCAAATCTTTCAAACTCCCCCAATCCTTCTTGTCGTAATACCCTTGGTGCTCAATGAACTTGACATCTCTTGACACAATTGTTCTGTTCTTTGAGAGGTCATAGCACTTGTAGCCCTTTTGAGTAGTAGAGTAGCCTAGGAACATGCATTTTGTGCTCTTAGCTTCAAGTTTGTCCCTTAGTTCACCTGGTCTCAATACAAAACAAACGCAACCAAACACTCGTAAGTGATCAATAGAAGGTTTGGCTCGGTTCAATACCTCAAATGGTGCTAAATCAGTTAGGATCCTTGTTGGTGTCCTATTTATTAGGTAACAAGCTGCCATGACAGCATCACTCCAGAATCTCCTTGGAACATTGGTGTTAAACATCATGGATCGTGCAACTTCCATAAGATGTCGATTCTTCCTCTCAGCTACACCATTTTGTTGAGGTGTATATGGGCAGCTAGTTTGGAGTATGATCCCATGTCTTGCTAAGTGATCTTTGAACTTGTGACTAGTGTATTCCCCCCCATTATCAGACCTGAATACCTTGATCTTGGCATTAAACTGGTTAGTAACATATGATTGAAAATTAACAAATGCATCATATACTTTATCCTTAGATGCAAGCAGTGTGACCCATGTATATTTTGATTTCTCATCAATAAATGTAACATAGTATTTGTTATTGTCTCTAGATAAACATGGGGCAGTCCAAACATCTGAATGCACAAGATCAAAACATTTTTCATAGTAAGTTGAAGACTTAGGAAAAACAGTTTTACAGTGCTTTCCTAGAATACATGCTTCACAGTTCATATGATTAAAGACAACATGGGGTAACATAATCTCTAAAAGCCCTAGCATGAGGGTGACCAAGTCTATCATGCCACAGTTTATTTGGGCTAACAGCATAACAAGATTGACAAGAAAGAGAAGTAGATTTTGTTGCTGGAGAATCCTCAAAAACATATAAGTCACCGTTAGTGTTCCCTTCTCCCAGAACTTTTCCACTCTCAATATCCTGAAAATGAAAGCTATTAGGACCAAATATAGCATAACAATTAAGATCATTTGTAGCTCTTTTTACTGAGACAAGATTAGAGGTGAACTCGGGCATGAAGAACGCTTTAGAGTTCTTATCACAAAGTTTTAAATCACCTACTCCTCTTATGGGGATCCTATCACCATTTGCAATTATCACATTTCCATTAATAGGTTTAACATTATTAATGAGGTTAGGGTTACTAATCATATGATGAGAAGCCCCAGAATCAATAATCAATGTTTTATTTTGTGATTTAGGTAAAGAAGCAAAGTGAGTGATACCGGATTCTTTATTGGTAAGGGCAGCAATGGACTTGATGAGAGCTTCAAGGTCCGACTTCCTAACAACATCATTGGAGTAGGCAACCATAGCCAGTTCAGCTTCTAGATGGTCCGGCCTGAGCTTGCTCAGTTGAGGCTTCTTGAGAGTAGTTCGCTTGAACCTTGAACTTTGCTGGCTTAAGATGTGGATGTAGTATCCAACATTTATCCTTGATATGGCCTCTCTTCTTGCAGTGATCACACAAAAGAATCTTCCTATCTTCAGATTTGAAAGTGACTTTGTGTGCCATGACCATTTCCCCTTTGCCACTGAAGAGACCTACTGAGCCTTGTTCACGTTGGATTTGAGAGCACACCTCATCTAAGCTAGGTAACTTCTCCGCTCTAAGGATGTGCTTGATGAGATCATTGTAAGCCGGGTTCAATGTGAGCAGCAGACCAAATACCTTATCTTGTTCACCCCTTTCCTTGAGAGCACTTGGATCCACCGAGAAAGGTCTTAGCATCTCGAGTTCAGCCCACAGGGATCTGAATTTTCCAAAGTGTTTTGTGAAGTCAAGATCTTCTTGGCTGAGATTGTTTATAGCTTTCTTGACTTCAAACACTCGAGTAAGATTGGAGACATTTCCATAGACATTCTTTAGTGTGTTCCACAGCTCCTTTGCTGTCTCACAATAAGAATAAGCTTCAAGTATTGCGGCTTCAAGTGAGTTTTGAAGTAGTCCAAGAACCCCCTGATCTTCTTGAAACCATTTGCCATCTTCAGAACTTGGAACTCCACTGATCTCTTTTCCATCTTCATCCGTGATTACTTTCTTATCTTGGGTTTCAATGTGATTCCAAAGACCACGACCACACAGATTTGTCTTGGTGGTTCTAGCCCAGAGTAAGTAGTTCACACCTTTGAGAGTAACTGGTATAGGAACAGATTTTGAAGAATCCATGCTTCAGCGTTTCTTACAGCCAACACACCCACAAATTTCCAGATTGATCTTAACTTCCCAAGCAACCAACAAGACTGAAATCGTATGAACTGAGTCTGAAGTGAAGTAGAGCAGAGATGATTTTACCAAATACAGCAGAGAAAGGTTACACCTTTGCTGAGAAATCACAAGTTCTGTTGGTGTCACTGTTGCTACAGTACCTCCGAAAATCTGTCAAAACCAGAAGAGAGCTGAAGATCTATAGAACCAGCAATGGAGATTAATCTGCTGAGAAGGGACAGAGACCTGCTGAGATCTTCAAGCATAGACAAGAGAAACAAACACAAGCAGAGATTGAGAACTTTCTATGAGAGATAAAGAGAGAGCTGTGGCATGAATGGAGATTAAGAGAATAACTAGAGATGATTGAATAGAAGCAGAGAATCAGTAACAAGGCTCTGATACCATATAGAATTTATGAGATTTATGCGGATTAACTAGAGAATTAGAGAAGAGATTCAATAAAAACAAGAGAATTAGAGACAGCTCTCTCTCAGCCATAAGAGGCACGAAAATTAGGTTAGGTTACAAGAAAAAAGGGGTTTCCTCCTTTTATAGCGGAAGGAGGAAGCCCTAAATAAAAATACTGTAGCAATAGTGAAACGCAGTTTACGGGATGAATAGTGACATTGCTGGAACTCAGTTTACGGGATGAATAGTGACATTGCTGGAACGTGAAGACGAACACTCACGGGATGAATAGTAATCTCGGGTGTCGGGATGAATAGTACCCGGGATGAATAGTACCCGGCCTTCTGCACGGAATGCCTTTTCTCAATACAAAGTGTTTGGCGTTTGGTGGGGTTTGCTCCTTTGGGAGAACAACATGCTGCTTTCTATTCTCTTGAGTGTCTTGTAGCCCTGTTCTATGATGATGCTTGGTTTCCACCTCGGCATGTTTTTCTTTGAACAATACCTGCAAAGTTTGTAAATCACTCGGTAATGCCGGTGCAAGGTTAGTATAACGAGCAAAAAATTAAGACTGGTATAGGTTTTGGGGTCAAAAGGATCATCATACAATGTTTTTCCATGCATAGCAAGAAGTGTAGGCTTCTTACCTGGACCCTTCTTTCCCTTGAGTTGTATTTGATCAAGATAAACTTCATGAGGTGTCATTGGTAGAAGCGTGGTCTTGCGTCCTTTGAACTCGAAAGTATGACGATTGGTGTAACCATCATGTATCACTCTACGATCGGACTGCCCGGGTCTTCCAAGTAATATATGACCAGCCTCCATGGGTAAAACGTCGCATATAACTTCATCTTCATAGTTTCAAATGGATATTGGTACTTCTACTTGATGCTTCCTGATTTCCAATCCTAGCTTCTTCACCACTGTCTCACTAGCCACATTAGTACAACTTCCCCAATCGATGATTAAATTACACACCTTTCCCTTTACATAACATCGCGTGTGGAACAAGTTAACTCGCTGTGCCTGCTCTTCGGTTTTGGATTTGAGACTTAAGGTGCGCATAGCTACAAGTAGTTCTCCTTTAACTGGAGATTCAATTACTTCCTTATCCTCTTCTTCTTCTTTTGGTCATAGTGTCTACTTCCTCTTCTTCTGTTTCTACTTCACCATCGCCTTTGAGTATCATCACTCGTTTGTTAACACACTCATTCGCATAATGTCCTATTCCATGACATTTATACCACTTGATATTGCTAGTTCTGGTTGCCACCTCGGCTTCTCTTCTGGTTGGGCTCCAAAAGGTTCAGCCCCAATCCGCATAGTATTAGATGGGTTGCTACTAGCTGGTATCATCATCCTTTCATCCTTTCCCAAATTTCTCGTAAGAGATGAGGATCCATTATAAGTTTGTGTAGAACTTCTTCTTGTCAATTGCTGCTCAATCAGGACGGCTTGATGTAACATTTCTTGTAGATCAACATGAGACTACATTTCTAACTGATCTTGTATTTCACGTTGTAACCCACCAAGAAATCGGGACATTGTAGCTTCTCGATCTTCACAAACATCAGCCTTGATCAATAGGGCTTCCAGCTCTTGGTAATATGTTTTCCCGTCCTTAGTGCCTTGTACAAGCTTCCTAAGTTGGTTGTGAAGCTCCTGATAATAGTAGCTAGGAATAAACCTCATCGCATGATTGCTTTCAATTCAACCCAAGTATCCACTGTTGGCTCAAATTTTTTTCTTCTAGATGTAATGAGTTGATCCCACCAACATAGAGCATAATCACCAAACTCGGTAGTTGCGGCTTTGACCTTGTTTGCTTCTGTGTAGTATTGGTAATCGAAAACCATTTTGATTTTCTTTTCTCACTCGAGATATACATCAGGATCACTTTTCCCTTGGAATGGAGGGATGCGTAGCTTTAAGCTTCTGAAACTGTCTTGAGGTGATCTCCGGTCTTCACGATCTCTCCTATGTATTCTGGAATTGCTTTGAGAGGATTGACTATAGTATGCCTCGGAGTCTCGATCTCGGTGCTCATGAGGTAATTCGCGGAGAAGGTTTTCTTGTTGTAATACCCGACCATTGTTGACGCCTCGTTGCCTTTCAGGGTCGATGTTGCCTTCAGGATGTCGATCTTGAGCATTCCTTGGATAATTTGACATGACATCAGCAAGTACTGGTACTATTTCTTCATGTAGCATGCCGATCTTTTCAATCATCATGGCTTCGAAGGTCTGAGTGAGGGTATCGATCAGTTGCTTGTTACTTGACTCTACTTCTTTTGACATGGTACCTGAAAGATTGATACAAACTACACCAGTAAAACATCCTTTTGAAAGGAAAACAATCCAAAATAACAAGAACACGAAAATGACTTATCAAATTCTGATAAACCCTAATCGCGACTGTCTTATAGGATTGATCCCGAAAAATTATAAAATCAACTCTAACAGTTCTCAAATCAATTTTAGCAAATACTAGACTCAATTTAGGTTCAGATCCAATTGATTTCACGATTTTAGCACAAATAGTCGATTTATGAAAATTAAAACAAGAACACAGAAAATTCACTTAACTCTCGATGCGCCTCTGATACCACATGATGTGTTCCTCGTAAGGAAACACTTCCCAATTTCGACAATGAGAGAGTGAGTTCAGTGTGAGGGGGTTGAAAGACCTGATTAACAACCACCTTGTGGTTTAATAGATCAAATGTTGCCAAAAAAGGATGTGGAATATCCTTTTGATGAGACGGGTTGGTCAATCGAATCACACGAAATGACCTAAGAGTTTTCCTAGTTCGAATCACACGAAAAAGGATGAACAGTGATCTATATTTTGAAAGGGTTTTTGATTAAAAAGATAGATAAGTGATACAATGAGTCTCAGCCTCAATATAAAGGAGAAGAGGCGAGAAGGAGAAGAGACAAAGTGATAAAGGCAAGGAGAGTTACGAGACATGCCTCGTGAACACTCAAAAACCATGCAATAAAAACAAGTTCAAATTTAAACTTAAGATAGAGAGATAAGAGATCATTTGCCACGAAACAAGATGAAGACGGGCCATACAATGGATCAGACTAAGGGTTGGCAAAGATGAGCATATGAACCACAAGCTTCATTAAAAACCTTGTTCGGAAAACCCATTGGGACAAAACCAAACTAAGGGAAAAAGAGTGCTAGTGGATCATATGGCCAATGCCTTAGCCATCTTGGACATGTATCACAACCAATGTGGCATGAATACAACCCTTAAGGTCCAAGTGATCCTCTTGAACATCCCTTGATGATAAGGACACTAGCAAATCTTGACGTAATGTTTTGACCGGGAAGAAACCCATGGATCTTTGGCAACTCCCATGCAATCCTTGACACTCATTCTTGTGGACTCTATGCATGAGTTGCAATGCTCCTTGACTTCCATGCTTCAGTTTCAGGTTTATTTTTGTTCCAAGATTCAGTTTCTGGTTTCTTTTTGTTCCAAGATTCAGTATTTGGTTTCTTCTTGTTCCTTGGTAGTCCATTGCCTTCTTGATATTGTCCATTCCTTGACTTGTGTTTTTAGGGCCAACCAGGAACGCATCAGAAATGGACTTTGGAAATGCAATCGGTGCATCAGTGATGCCTAGGGTGATATCTTGCATTTTTTTACGGATGATGTCACTCATCTTAAAAGCGGTTTGGTGTTTGTGAGGAGAAAGAGGAAGAGAAATTGGCATTTTATAGTTAATCATCCATGGCGGTTTTGGCAGTTGTGTTCATTTATGTGAAACATAACCATCTGAGAAAACTTCTAACTGACAAAAACCGACAGAATTCCGAGAGTTACAGATCGAAATTGTCAGACGGAGGATCACAAAGAAGAAGAAATGGTGGTTACAATTGCCGCCGGTGAGTTCATCTTGAGAGAGAAAAGAAACTTTTTTGTCAACTCAATATTCATTGATATATGAAAGACTACAAAAGAAAAAATCCATCTTAGGGTATAAATAGACCATTTTCATAGAAAGTCAAATTTCATCAAAATGATTCAAAATGTTAGTTACCAATATTGGTAAATCGAATTTTCGGATTGTTGGGTTTTTTTCTTTTTTCGTTTTTGACCAAAGGCTATTCTATTACTCAAACTAGAGGTGAAACAGAATAACCTAGAGTTGTTGGATTTGAACCAACTTGAAAGGTCATGAATATGAGGCTTGAAGAGAGCGAGCCATGGACAGAAGATGAGTTTAAGAAGAGTAAGAAGATGTTGAGGAAACAAAAGAGGAATGAACCAAAGTCTGGCAAGGACTCTAGTGAAGGAAGAAGGTCTTAAGTTGAAGGTTGTGTTCTTCACTCTGCATCAAGCAGAGAAACTCTTATCCTTCTCAGGTCAAAGTTCATAAACGTCTATGACTTTTCACATTCACTTTTCAAATTAATCCTTTCTTATTTCCCCAATTTTTTTTATCAAGCTTAAACTTTAATTAAAAAAGGGAAAACTGTTAAAAAACTTGAATTCTTATATTTTATTAATGTTTAAACCATGAACTTACGAAATACTGTTTATATGTTCAAATTTTTCATTGACTCATAATTAAATAGTAAACTGATAAAATAAGGTTAAATCAATTAAATTATTTTTTAATAACTGATTCTATGGATGTGAAATGAATCGGTTATTACCAATGCTTAAGAAACTCAATTTCTTGACTGTTTATAGAGAATCCATGAGAGTTTTCCAAAATTTCAATGCTCGATGAAGCAACCAGAAGTAGAAAGAAAAGACGAATGATAAATAGTTGCAAGAAGATTGGCCATTTTAATTAAATGGAAGTTGCTAATAGACAATGTAACCCCATAAACGTGTCGTGTCATGTCACTTGATTTAGAGTCATCTCTAAAATGATATATTCATCATAAGTTAAACATTTAATTAGGAAGTTAACGAAAACTTAGACATTTAAACGATATTTTTTAAATGTTGAGGATTTAAACGTTCACAATTTGAAAGTTTATGATTGTCCATAAAACTTGAAACGATATCATTTTGATTAAATAGAAGTTGCTAACAGATGCTTTAATGTCGTAAACGTCAATTTAATAACATGTCTCAAATGGCCAAGTCAATGAAAATTTGCTATTTAATTATGAATGGATGAAAAACTTGAGTATTTAAACAATATTTTGTAAATTCAAGGTTTTTTTATTTATATTTTTTGTCGTCATGTAAATTTAATGTTTAAACGTCAATATAATGTAAGTTTCCATTATTTTTTTACATTTTCCCAATAATAGACTAATTCATACTATTATTTTATGGGTAAAGACATAAATAAGTTACCTCGCGTAGCAGGAACTAGAACTTTATAATAATATAAAGGAAAACCAAATTAAAATAGCCAAGAAGAAGATTAGTACAGAGTTCAATACAATCTAGGAGAGATAATCGTTCACGACAAAAATACACAAACCCAAAAAAAAACTTCGCTAAAAAAAAGCGAACAAACTTGGTAAAATGGTAGTAGCTAGACGAGAGTCTAGCATTTTTGCCACATACATGAAAATGATTGAAAACAGGGAAATAAACAACACTCAGAAACTTGGTATTTGATATCTTCGTGGAGTCTTACAGCCCTGGATGCATAGAGTAGAACAAATATCAAAATACAATTATACACGCAACGTACATCAAATATGAAATATTGATCGATCTTGTAACAAATAAGTTAATAACTTTTATTTTTATTTTTCATAACGCTGGTATGCTGAACCCTAATGAGATGACTCGTTGGGTATCTTCCATTCTGTGATTCCCCGACCTAAATCTAGAAGCAAATTGATCCAGTAGGCATGAGTAGATAAAGTTTCAGTCCCAGTGATCCCAAACCGCCTGACCACATGCATTGGGTTGTAACAAATAACTTATGTAATGCACAACCTAAAAATAATTAATCAAATTTACCTTAGCTTTTGTGATTGCCAAAAGGATAATCTGGGGGGCATGGCGACCCAGCAGGATAAATGACAATGCATCCAACCCATTGTAAGATTGTGATATCTGAGATTGAAAATTACGAACGAAAATCCAATTAAGAAAAGACGAATACGCGGAGGCGAGATATGATCTCTTTCTTTAATTCAATAAATCTCTCACAGTGTGGCGGTTTTAAGAGATTCTGAATCCCAGGATACAACCGTGTTGAGACTATAATCGCAACACCCGATTTATAGAATCTACGACCTTTTATTCGACGATACACTCTCGAGACTTACTTAAGAATTTATAGTAGAAGATTTCTGGATGCTTTGTTTTTGTTTCGAATGAATGAATTAATGATTTGAGAAGAGAGGCAACACCCTTATTTATATGGAGGAGAGACTTGATCCCGAAGTTAGGGATAATCTCTGCAAGATTTGAGTTAATTTGCAAGTCCAGAATATCCACAAAATATTCTTACTTTACGCGCAAGGATCAGCTCAGAAAAAATAATATTCCATTCGGAAATATTCTCTGAATTAAATCTAGAATCTGAATCTTCTAGATTTATCTGAATTTATTATGCAAAAAATCTTAAGGGAAAATTAATTAAATTGTTAATAGAAATTTATCCCATAAACTAATATGTTGTGGCCCGAAAGCCCACATTCACCAAGACCCAAACCCAAGCCCAGCACAGCAGCAACGACTATGTATGATTTTGCATAATAGTCCTCCATCTCTCACTCTCTATCCAATGTGGGCCATTTGCTCATTTTGATACTTTAGACAAAATTACAAGTATTACATGACTTCTAGCTAACCACGTTGGACTTTATTTCTCATTCAAATTAACTTCGATTTTGACATGTAACTACACTATCTTATAGTGCTCATTACAAGAATTCTAAATACCCCAAGATCCGGTGACCAGAAATTAAGCTTAAGACATCTTTGTCAAAATTGAGTTCCAACAATCTCCCACATGAATAGAAATTACTCTAAACATATGGCGACTATACAGACTCGATAGACTAGACAGACTTGACTGACACGACTGACATACTTTCGAGAGTATAAGCAAAAAATAACTGTATATGAGGTAGTAGCATATTTCAGCGTTGAACCACTCATTGTTGATAACTGTCAAGTTTACTTGGCCAGGAGGTGAACAATAACACCACTTTTATACATTTTACCACCTTTTTATTATGCCTTAGAGTAGATTTCATCTATTGTTTATACCATTTCGTGCAATTACGCTTCATATAGGATGTTTCATATTTCTGTATAAGCATTGCATGCATTTTTCATATTTGGGGTCTTATCAGGTACATATGGAGCATATGGAGCACACTTGGATTTTGGCTCATGAAGTGAAGACGTGTGGTAAGCCTTATGGAGTTGAGTGAAGATTGCAGAGAAGGAGGATGACTCACTCGACCAGACCACTCGAGTGAAGCACTCTCAGACAGGCTCACTCGACCAGACCACTCGAGTGAAGCACTCTTAGACAGGCTCTCTCAACCTCAGCATTACAGGAGCACTGGATTCATCACCGCCTGCCCACACGACCAGTCCACTCAAGTGAGGCACTCTCAGACCACCTCACTCGACTACCCCACTCGACTGCTGGGTCAAGTGGGCACTCTCCGACTTTTTCTCCTTAAAACTTGCAAAATGAAATAAGCGGTAGAGACTATGTATAAAAGCGCCTCATTAAACCTAATTAAGGAGGATCAAATAGCACCACTCTGGCTTAGTAATTTTTAGGTTTTCTCTCATTTCTTCTCTCTCTTGTTCTTGGTGTTCTTGATAGTTTTCTCATTTTCCAGCAACCTTGTAGCTTTGATAACTTTTGAAAAAATCAGTATTTGCTTTTGATTTCTTCTCCACCCTTGCTCACTAGATCAAAGGCTATAACATATGAAAAGCTCAAGCTTTTCTAGGTTTCGGACCCCAGCCATGATCACTTTGTGTGAGTAGTAGATTTGGGATTTTTGGGGATGGATTAGGGTAGCTTCTCTCTGTTTTATTATTGCTTAGATAGTTTGATCATCACTCAGTTTCGACTCCCTTTTGGGTGAGTGATTTTAATGCTTATTTTCCCCTGATCAAGGAAAACATGATCTTAGATGGTCTCATGAGCACGAACCATGCCTTGAGCCATTGGAAAGACTTTTTCCGGGGTTTAGAGTACAATAGCGTGAGGGTGGATGCATCAGACATTGATTTATGTCACGACTCCACCTACTCACTTGTTATGAACTCTTTTCGACTTGAATAGGCTGATTCTTCATGCCTGATCCGAGTCCTCACACTATGCTGACTGGGTTAGATCTTCGGGCTCTCTACCACGAACCATGGATTGAGCTGGTTATGAAGTCTGTTTTCGAGGGTAGTCCTGTGATGAAATTGCTAGTTGATAGCTGCAATGGAACAGAGTGTTTGCGATCTAGTGATTTCCATCCCTAGAGTCCCTGTTTTTCCCATAGTTTCACAGCTTGCTTAGTATTAGTTCACCGTAGCTTTCCCTGACTTTTCCTGCTTAGTTTCATGATGTGCTTAAGTGTGACAGACTTTGGTACCTCTAGTATCAATTAGGGTTTTTAGTAAATTTCTTATTTAGATTGCTAGTACCACACCCTTTTGATTATCACTTGAATCGCTTGCCTTATTTATCAACTGATTGATGTAGACCACTCTTGATTGGTTCGACATTGTTACTTCACTCATATCCATTTACCATTATACTACAATTGATAAACTTGGTATTTTGTCTCTCTAGGCTTAGGTTGATTGTGTTACTGTCTTTCTTTGCTTAGGGTAGGCAAAACTCATGTTTTAGTGAACATGATGTTTTGAACCACCTAGAGTTTGATGTACACTTAGACAGCAGTTATAACCCAGTTTCATTTTCTCGTAGAACTAAGTTCTCTATTGTGTTCATTGTGGCCTTGAACTTGCCTGGTTAATCATGAGTGAACTTGGAGAATATAGCCTTAAGTTCATTCTCCTAGAAACGGCCTCATTTCACACTCACTTGGTGACTACCACTCGCTCCTGTCATATATCAAAGTATCATGTAATACTCCACATATATGAAAGCTATGGATTTATTCATTAAAAGCTACGCTTATCCTTTACACATACAGGAAGCACTATTGGTCATCTGAGAATTGGGTAATGACAAATGTCTTTCAGTGCTTTTATCAGAGTTTACTTGATTTAGTTGTCCCTTTGAACCAACATCATGGGATCTCCATTCTTGTAGGTTGGGTATCCATCAAACATCTTCTTTGATTCATTGGCTTCAAACCCGTTCCTTTCGAGATTTTAAAATTTGATCTCATGCTAATCCTTTTGTAAAGTGATAGGGGTCAAATATAACCCTAGAAACTACTCTCTCAAATTAAGAGATCATTGTAAGTGACAGGGGTCAAAGACTCTGAAAACTCACACAATAGATTGAACAGATTCAAGTTAAGCTGGACGAAAATAAGAAAACTAAATAGAGCAATGCAATAAACAAAAATAGCAAATAAACGGGATTAAATCAGATGATTAAAGCGCTAGACCTAGGGACATCAATCAGGAAAACTCGGGAAAATGAACTGGGCGGATCGTAAATTAAGTCTAAAGTGTTGGTGCGGTTCTTAAACTCGTAACACTAATATGATATCTTATACAACTCTCGCTGCGATGACATCTATCCTATAAACAGAAGCAAACCAAATCTCTTTGCGAAATACCAATAAATAGAGTCTCTATGAAAGTGCGGGTATGATATGTTTACAAAATTTCTAAACAACCTCTCGCTGCGAATAGGCTGTTTGCTCATCTAAGATTAGTTCGGGGTATCAATAACACTCTCGTGTCTATCAATAATCCTATGGTACCAGTATTAGGGTGATTAATCTTGTAAAATAAATCATGATTCTCTCTCTATCTCTTCTTTGATTCCTTCAGGCTCTCCATCTTCAAGTGGTTGGAAAACTGTGTCGAAAATTTCTCTCTCAAGTTTCTACGCATATCTGCCAACGAGATCGAAAAAGAGATTGGTGAGAGGTCTGAAAAGAAATATATGGTGTAAGGGTAAACCACTAAAAATGAGTGGCCATTCAGGATCAGCATAGAGTGGTAAAAGAGATAAGAAGTCCTGAATGTGCTGCTCGTTTCCCCGATCTAATGCGCTCATGAGAAATAATTGAAGTTAGGATTATGGTTCAAATAGAGTGGAGTTGACATCTGTTCCAACCGCGTTCTCCATAGGATGAGACTTCAGGGAGAAAGGTCTAGCGGTGAGCTTCTAGGTGTTGTCCGTTTATTAGTAAATCCTGCAAAACTTGTCCTCAGGGAATGAATCAGAACATACTTTAAGTCGAAATCATCATATCATAGGGTCATAGTTTTCTACAAACTTTACTCAGTAGAGCCGCATAAAATCAAACAAAAAGACATCAAAATGACTCAAGAGAAATAAAAATGCGTAAGTAAACGGATAAAATGACTCAAGACACTGTCCCCAGTGTGAACAGTCAAGATAAAAGAGGGAATAAAATTGAAATGCGTAAAGATAGAGATATAACGAGTGAACCTTCAACTTCTTAGGAGGTTCTGGTGCTCGGTGGTGGACTAATTATGGTGTCTGGGATCTGAGGTCATTCTCTCTGCAAGTGTAGTGGCTGCGAGGTACTCTGCTAGCTGGTGCTCTGCTGCAATCCGTAATGCTCTCTCCTCCTCAAGAGTGGTGGTGTCATTCCCCCGGAGGGTTGCGTATGCCGTGGTGAGAAGCAAAGGAAGCAATCACCTTGGCCTTGGTGAACTTACCAAGATTGAGTGGTAGACGGTCTTCGGGAAAAGATGAGTGATACTCATTCGTAAAAGGGTACCAACTCGTGATGCCGTCTCTATGGCGTGGAACAGTAGAGCTAGGAAATAGTATGGTGTTTGTGGCATATGGTGGAGAATGATACCTATATCCAATCTGGTCGGGGTTGATCTGTGCTCCTTCAAGTATCTTCATCTTCTCAAGCTTTGCAAGGTCCAAATGGTTGTCCTTGATTGTGTGAGGACAGTCCACGAGGTTGACTCCAGCGGTCTCAAGGATGGTAGTGATGACTCCTCCAAAGCTTATGCAAGGTTGCTTGTCTTTACTTGTGATAGCATCATGCTTGATCTTCACAAGTCTCTTGACTAGGAGGGCAGCATAGTTGGCTCTCCGTGGATGCTCAAAAAAAGGGATGCTCAAGATATTGAGCTCATCACTAATCACATTGTTCTGGGTTGTGCGTGAGAAGAAAGTGTTGGCGAAAAGCTTGTGTACATATCGAATCGACCATGATAGTGAGGCAGCCTTGGTCTTGCCACTATCAAAACTTCCTTGTCCAAAGCTTGTCCAATAAGCATTGGTATCAACTTGTCCAAACTTAATAGCATCTTGGTATTCAAATCCAAGTGCATTCCCAAGATCAAGAATGAAGATGTGGTGGTGCTCACCATTGATGGTGAAGAAGAGCTTTTCATCTCGCGCCAATGGGGCTTGTGTGCGCGGATAGGCTAGTGTGACTGTGTCAAGAAATTGCCTTGTCTCTTCTTCATAGATCTCTTGGCAAGTAGATGCTAGGAAAGTGATGAGTTCTAGAGCATTCAACATCCGTTCAACATCACTTGCCAATCCAAGAGCATGCAAGGATGTGTTTTCAACTCTCAAGGTGGGTATAAGCTTGAACCCATAGAGTGGTGTGAGATAATCAAGACTCTCATCCATCTTCTTTCCAACAAAGGTCAAAGGCAGCTCCTTCTTCTTGCGTATTTGTTGTAAGCGGTGAGCTACTCCAGCTCTAAGATGGCGTGATACACACAGCATGATTGGTGTATCATAATCACTATCATCTTGAATCTCATCACTCTTGTCCTTAAAGTTTGCGCGTTCATCAACAATTCTTTTGCCTTTGTTCTCATGTGTTGCTTTGTCATATACCATCTTAGTTCTCATCTCATCACTAGTGATGGTCCAAAATTTCTTCTTAGAGGATCTAGTGTCCATTGTTTGGTACCTAGAACAAAAGAGAGTGATACAAGTTAGCAAGGAGGATCAATGAGAAACATATTTCAATCCATTACATATGAGATGTAACAGTGGACATTGAAATAGACAAGTAAGTGTATGTTCAATATTATAAATCAAGAAATCAAAACTCATTTTCAAATTTTTGGATTCAATGGTGACCTTCACAAAATTTGCATCCTAAATCAAGTTCAAAGCAATGCTAAGTGAAAAATCATTCTAAGTTCTCTTATCAAGTGTGAATGGTGTCCTAAAAGTTCAATTCCTAAAAAATTGCATCATTAATTCCGTTTTTCCCTAAGGTCACAAAATTTTAGCAAAGCAAAAATCAAATTCCATCCACAATACATCACAAAAATCGGTTCTTAGATAACGTAGAGGCTAATCTATAAGTTCTCTATACTTCCTAGTAACAAAAATCAATGAATCAAGAGAATCTGGAAATATCTCTTTTGAAGCTCAAAGAGAAAATTAGAATTTAGAGAACATACCTTGGTGTTTGATGAATGTGATAAGATATTTGTGATCTCTTAATGATTGGGTAATGAATTTCCAATCAATTTGTAAAAACCCTAAAATTGAAAAGTTTGGATTCAAAGTGATATATCTCCCAATGGACTTGGAGAGATGATAAAAAGCTTCTTGAATCTTTAAAATCTTTTTTTCAAATAAAAACATGTTTTAACCTAAAAAGGTTGGTCTTTTTGAAAAGGAAGAGAAACTTACCTGTGGGACCCACCGAATTGGGGTTTCACGAAAATTTACAGTGAGTTCCGGGAGTGATCCGTTTTGTTGGTTGTGAAAGATGGTTCAATAGGAAGTCAATTGATTCACAGATTGTGCAAACAGACCGGGAAACTCTCAAGACGGCTCGGGATCAAAGACTCAGACAAACAGGAACCAGGTGGAACTTGGCTGCGCATGGTGTGAAACCTTGGTCACATGCTTTGTGACCGGGGCCAGCCCTTCTTGGCACCTCGTGACCGGGGTTTTTGCTCTTCATGGTCAAAACTTTGGTTTTGGCCAAATGCATCTTGGAAATCAATTTTCTCAACCTGTAAAGTAGAATGGAATCCCACAATGATTATAGAGACTAGGGGGAACACTTACCTTGATGGGATGGAGATAGGTTGATTCTTTTGTAATATTTCCCAAGGAAGGTCTTAAATGATGGTCTATTGGAAAATTTTGACTTTCAATCCGGGCATTGCCATTTATCCTTCGATGATTGCTTCTTAAATGACCTCATATCATTAGACATTCAATATCAAAGAATTTGATCAAACCATTTGCAAGATCCTCCAAGTTTCATGAATTCTGGACTTACGGCTCGACGATAGTGCTATCGCGGGTTGGTCGCGACAAGGGATTGGGGCAATTTCTAGTTTCGAATTTCATTCACTAAGATTTTGCTTGATCATCGCTCTCAAAATACTCAATTATTTTGAGTAACCGATTATAGTTCATTTGATCGAGTATTTCTTGGAAATTCTTTTACCTTGGTCATTTTCGTAGCTGCGGAAGATGCTGGCTAAAGGGTGTGGAATGAAAAGTTGGCTCTTTTCAAATGTGAGCTTCTTTTTCTGAAATTTCTTCAACCAAAACTTCCCAATGGGCAACCTTTTAGTGTGTGTCCAGTTGGACCACTTTTGCTTGAGTAGATTCCAATATCCTCAAACTTGGTGAATTACGCAACCATGAAGCTTAAGATGGAATGATCTCCTACCCATGAGTCTTTCTCCAAAAAGTAGCTCAGGATTACTCCTAGAATACCCATGTTGTGTTGATGACCTGATCTTTGGTCATTTGGGCGAGTGGAACTTGAAAATTCTATAATGGGCCAAGAATGAGCTAGTCGCGGCTCGGAAATGGGGTGAACCTTGGCTTGACTTGGTAAAACGTTATGGATGTGGTTGGGGAAGGTTGCATAGCTTCCTGGGGTAGTAAGGATGGCTCGGGAAGACTCCAATAGATGAAAAGTGCAATACACACGATTTGGGCCAAAATCTTCAACAACCTCGGTCACGGGGCTCGAGGCCTCGGTCACTAGGCTTGTGACCGGGGTTTTGCCTTGTACAGGCCTCGGTCATGGGGCTTGTGACCGAGGTTTGCATCATGTCGTCTTGGTCATTTCCAACTTGACCCAAACGCTAACCTTCTTCCTCTTTCTCGTTTTTCTATTTTCTTCTTTTGTATTTGGTTTTCTTGTTTATGTGAAATCTGAGATAAAACATGCAAAGATCAAAAGAAATATGAAATATAATCTAATGAGGTAAAAGAAAACTTACAAGTGGGTTGCCTCCCACAAAGCGCACTTGTTTAAAGTCTTTGGCTAGACTTAGGAAGCTTATTAAGCTTGAGAAGGTGTAGCCTTGGAGATTGATATCTCCTTGGCTTCCTTAAGATCTTGATAGACAGCTCCAGCTTCTATCACAAGTTGTCCTTTTGATGAAGTTTCAAACACTTTGGCTTGCAGAAGAACTTCCTTGGTGTGCCTTATCATCTCTTCAATCTGATATTTGCTCTCCTTCCTAAGTTCCGGAGGAACAATGATCTTGATCTTCAAAATCTGGGGCTGCTCGGGTGGCTTTGATGATAGCTTTCGAGTCTTCTTAGCGAAACTCTTAGTTCCCACCTTGGTCTTATCAACCTCGGGATCTAGTGAATCTTCAGCATATGATGGAGCTCGCGGCTTCATAGTAGAGAGAGTTGGATAGAATACCTTTTTGCTGACATTGGTGAAGGTTGTCCTCTTGTTGTTTTGATCCATGATGGCTCCAACAGTGGCAAGGAATGATCTTCCCAAAATCAAAGGTCTCTCATTCTTCTCATTCATCTCAAGAATGTGAAAATCTGTAGGGACTATTCAGTCTTCTACAACTAGTTGCAAATCTCGAACTAGTCCATCAAGGATCTTCTGCGATGAGTCTCTAAACACAAGACTCAAGTTGGATGGAGACAAGTCTCTAAGTCCAAGATTCTCAGCAACATCTCTCAACATAACATTGACATTAGCACCGGAATCATATAGAGAGTTAGAGAATTCAATGCCTGTTATGGAGCAGGAGCAAACAAAGCGTCCAGGATCTTATACTTTTGGTAGTCACCTCATCGGATAGTGTTGTTGCTCGTCATCTTCTATGGTACATGTCATACGCACTATGTCTATTAATCAAGCAACAAATATCCAAAAAGGAATACAAGGATAGAGGCCAAAGAAGAGAAGCCCAGAAATGACGCTCAAATTCAAATCGTCTCCAACGGCTCTATTTTGATCTCTAACGGCTCTACTAATATTCCCAACGGATAGATGAGAGTCTGAACTCCACGAAACACCTACTTATCTTTGTGTTTAAGTTTTCTATAAATATGTAACTCCTTGTAACATTTTAAAGACTACTGAGATAATAAAATCTCTCAATTCTTTTTCTTATTCTTACTCTATGTTCTTATCAATTCTTACTAAGTTCTTATCATTTCTTACTCATTAATCTTTGAAATCTAACATGGTATTAGAGCATTGATCCATAAATAAGATCAATCTTTTGATTTCATCTTTTTCTTTCTCTTCTATCATTCTCGCCATTGTTACTGTTCAAGAAACTCCAGAAGTTTCTCTTGAAGAATCTCTCCATTCTCTAGGCCTCTTTTGCATATTCAAACTCTCCTCCATCATCTTCAAAGCTTCCGCAACCACCATACTCTCAAAATTTCTCCAGATCAAGAAATCAATTTTTGAAATTCAAAATTGCCCAGATTCTACTGTTCATCTTCTTCTCCAAAAGTTCTTTGTTTATTCTGGAAATACATTCTTCTAACTTCCTGAAAAACTCTGAGATTGACAAATATACATCCTAGACGAGTTTTTGGGAAGTTAGAGTGGTATATTTCTGAAAATATCTCGAAGAACTCTCTCCAAAACCAGTTCTCTTGAAGATCTCATTATTTTCAATCATGGAGGAGACAAAACCAACTGCAATTAGTGTCATTCTAAGAGGAGAGAACTATCTCCTATGGTCACGATCCACAAAATCAAACCTGTATGGCCGTGGCTTGTGGAATCAAGTTGAACCGGCTAAGGAAAAGAGCTTGAAGAAGGAAATGAAGAAGCTCTAGAAAAATGGCTGCAAAAAGATCAAATGGTGCTCAGGATAATCCACAGCTCTCTGAGTGATTCAATATTTGAATCTTACTCATATTGGGAAACAGCTCAAGAACTCTAGGAAACTCTCAAGAAGGTGTATGGAGACATCACCAATCTTTCAAGAGTATTTGAAGTAAAGAAAGCTCTCAACAGCCTCACTCAAGAAGACCAAGATTTTACCAAACACTTTGGTAAATATAGGTCATTACTTGCTGAACTGGATATGCTGAGGCCAAACACAAAAGACCTCAAAATTATGGAGGAAAGAAGAGAGCAAGATAGAGTGTTTGGACTTCTCCAATCTCTCCATCCAAAATTCAATGACCTTATCAAGCACATCTTAAGGGAGGAGAAGCTACCAAGCCTTGAAAATGTCTGCTCTCAAATTCAAAAGGAGCAAGGCTCTT
Organism: Cardamine flexuosa; assembly: GCA_963555745.1. Lineage (NCBI taxonomy): Eukaryota > Viridiplantae > Streptophyta > Magnoliopsida > Brassicales > Brassicaceae > Cardamine > Cardamine flexuosa. The sequence continues at coordinate 22,423,285 of OY743217.1, read as the reverse complement.
TAGACCTCTTCAACAAAGGAGAGCTGCCAACGGCAAACAAAGGGTTCTACAAACCCCCATTCAGTTCCAACAAGAAAGGAACAACAAAGATATGTGAACATTGCAAGAAAATTGGCAAATTCAACCAAGGAAGAGGACACACCAAGGAGGAGTGCTTCATCCGCCATCCTCACCTCAGAGCCAACTACAGAGCAAGGCAACAAGAAAATGAAGCAAACGCTTCAAATTATGCGCCAACTACTCAACCAAATGCACCACTCGGTCTGAATCCCAGTGCTCCATCAAATGCTCCAAACAGCCATTCTAATCAAGCTTCTACTTCAGAAAACAATGGCATGATCACCATGAGCAGAGCAGACTTAGAGGCACTGATCAAGACCTTACAAATTTGCAAGGAGTCTGGTATCACATTTCTTGCCTCTAAACCTTCAAAAACACTTTTAGTAGATTCAGGAGCTTCTCACCATATGATTAAAGATCCGAATCTACTAAATAATATTCAAAATACCTCTGGTCATGTTGAAATTGCTAATGAAGTTAGAGTGCTAAGTAAAGGCATAGGAAATTTAAACCTCTTTGGAAATGAATCTAGTGCCTTTTATATGCCTACATTTAGCAATAATTTGGTCTCAGTAAAAAGAGCCACCACTGATCTTAATGCTTATGCTATATTTGGACCTAACAGCTTTCATTTTCAAGATATTGAAACCGGTGAAGTTTTAGGCAAGGGAAACACTAAGGGAGAGTTGTATACTCTAGAAGATCTCAAGAAACATTCTAAAGACTCCAACTCTACTAGTTTGCCTTTTCTTAATTCCTGTTATGTAGCTAGTAGTTCAAATGATGTATGACTTGCTAGATTAGGCCATCCTCATTCTAGAGCTTTAAAATTAATTATGCATGATGTAGTCTTTGATAATTCTAAGTGTGAGTCATGTATTTTGGGAAAGCATTGTAGAAGTGTTTTCCAAAAATCCTTATCAATATATGAGAATTGTTTTGATTTAGTTCATTCAGATGTTTGGACCTCACCTTGCCTATCTAGAGATCCAAGCACCAAACGCATCACGACTTCTAGAGATGTGAAATTCCTAGAAGATCAAAGTTATTTTGAGATATCAGGCTGGGAGAGTGTGAAAGGCTTGGCTGACTCTACAGCAGATCGAGCAGCCTCTCTTCAACATCTTTTGAGTCACATGGGTCTTCCTCCAATGAATGAAGATCAATCAGCTCCTGTAAACAATCAAAATGATCAGATTCAAGAAGAAGAGATAAATGTTCAGAATGAGCAAGAGAATGAAGAAGTAAATGAACAAGGGGGAGTTAATCAAGAAACTCCACCAGATGCTAATATTCTGGAGAATGAAGATCATGAGGAAGAAGAGGTACCAGCACCAACTTTGAGAAGAAGTACACGTCAAAGATTTGGCCCTGAACATTGGAAACAAACCAGGGTCTATTATAATCATCAAGCTGTGGCTCACCCTATACAAGCTGAGTGTTCACTTGCCCTGTTGCCATCAGACCATCAAGAATTCCTTGGAAAGATAGAGCAGCATTACATCCCAAAGACCTATGAAGAAGCAAAAGAAATCAAGGTCTGGGTGGATGCTGTAGATGCTGAGAAAGAAGCAATGGATAAAAATCACACTTGGGATGTAAGTGAGTCTACCTTCGGGAAAAAGGGCTGTAACATCTAGATGGATATTTACCATCAAGTATCACAGCAATGGAGAAATTGAAAGGTATAAAGCTCGCTTGGTTGCAAGAGGATTTACTCAAACTTATGGAGAAGACTATACAGACACCTTTGCACCAGTGGCTAAGCTCCATACAGTTAGAGTGCTTTTATCATTGGCAACCAACCTATCTTGGGAATTATGGCCAAAGGATTCAAAAGATCAGAGGCTGATCACACCTTGTTTACTTCTCAAAGTGCTCAAGGAATCATTGTTGTCTTGGTATATGTAGATGACTTGATCATTTCCGGCAATGATCAAGTCATGCACCACGAATCCTGAGATAGAAACAAGAAGGGAACACAAATGTAAAAGAGTAAAAGAGAATAAAATTGAATGATTCAAACAAAAAATTCAAAGTATCTTAGACGAGAGATCTTATCGAATTCAAAGGTAGCTTGTAGACTCCCCGGCAACGGAGCCAAAAGCTTGATGTGTCGTAAGTTTTCCTCAAGGAAACTACACAATGAATGAACTGTAAGTGCACAGCAAATAGATAGTAGTAATTCAAGCAAAGCTATCTAACTAAGACAATGCGATAAGGTGTTTGGTTGTGGGTTTTCTAATGAGTGAATACAAATGAATGACTGAAAGCAAAGTGAATGATTGATTTGTAAGCTATATGATTAAGAGATTGGGCGTCTAGGGTTTATCTAAGGTTTCCATGGTTTCTAACAAGTTGGAGATAGATCTAACTAATAAGTTTTCATCAATGTTCTCAACTAAGAACACGGATACACACCCAAGCCATAGTTCATGACAGAGGCGTCTTAAGTCACCACACCCTGGTACTCAACTTCCGCAGGTAACAACAACACGCTTAGACCAGCTGTATAAACAAGTTCGATATGTTCACAAAGTCCTATAACTCAACTATCGCAGGTTATACACGAGGCTTCGGTAATACTAGTTTCGAGAAGTATATTTACACGGATAGCGCTCCTAATCTCCTAAATCAGTGCTTGGTGATCAAGTCAAGCAACATGAATTAAGTAAAAGATATCCCAAGAGAACTCATAGTCTAGATGAAAATCGGATCTAACAACCTAAATGAATGCAACCATGTTTATATTACCCCATGAAGCCCAACAAAAGAACTACTTGCTTATGGTGTAAAGAAACGCAATAAACATCATGGAAAACATCAAATAAATGGTTCAATATATCAAAGGGGGTTCAAAGGAAACTTCTCTAGATGTCACAGATGAGATCTCGTCTCCCCAATAGAAAGTACAAAGAGTAGAAAAGAGGAACAATGAAGAACAATAGATAAAACTTCAAGGAGATGGTCTTCTAGGTTGAGGCGACGAAAGAGGATGAAGCGGCAGTGGTAGAGGCGAAATTAGGTCATGGATCTCCTTGTCTAACTCCTAGGGATGTTCCTTGTGGGTGGCTGCGCTCGCTTAGGGTATCCAAAACCCTAAGAATGGTTTATAAAAGCTCCTCCACGAGATTAGGTCAAGAGACATTAAAAACTACGTCATTTTGATAAGTGTGGAGGCAATGGGCCGAGCCTGATCATAAGCTGAGGTCCTTAGGTCGGAGTAAGTCGGCACCGGTGACTAGGGGTAGTGTCCGAGGTCATCAAGAGGGCTAACCTCGGTGGTGGACATGTCTTCACTCTTTGGGGTGCATCTTCCAAACGGCTGAATGGATTGCTTCGATTCTTGTCCGAGGTGAATCTTGACTCTTCTTGCTTTTCATGGATATAGATAACTCCAAAATAGGCTCATGGGAAAGTCTTCAAATATTGCCCAACTTCTGATGCTCCGAAACTGCCTTGAAACGTGTTTTGTTTGCCTTTTGGGTCCTTTTTGCTCCAAAACTCCCAAATGTCTTTGGAAAGTGTAAATGGTGGAATGTGGCCATAAAGATTCCATAATCTCTGGTTTCTTCATGATTTCCCTGCCAAAAACATATGAAATAAAGGCGAAAATACGAGTATATAAAAGACCAACTCACCACCCCCATTCACAAGATCGTAAACAACAAAGGCCAACTCTCTAAACTCTTAGTGTTACGTTTTTCGTCTTGATTATGTTACATTCGTTTCTCATGTTTACTATCCTCAAATTTGTCATCGTAAACTTCTTAAACCCCCATGGCCATTGCTTTTAAATTTTGTCTCTCTTAATGAAGGTACAAAGGAGTAAGTGCCGTGACTATACTTCCAAGAAGTTTGGAGACAAAGAAAGAAAGGATAGCATAAGAAGAAATGAGGGAAAGAAGCGTCGGTTCATCAGAAGTTTGATGTTCGCTGATAAACTTCCAACGCTTTATTCTTGACGATTTTTGGACACAAGGAAGTTACAAGAGTTAGTGTTCGTTTGGGATCAGTATGAAGTGTTTCTGGGTTACGGTTCGTGAGCTATGCTCAGATTACCAAAGAGAGGTCCGTCTGGCGATAAGTGGGGTTCTATAGAAGAAAGGATAAGTTGAGGTCTAGGTTGCTACCAAAGAAAGGCTTCACATAAAGCTTGGAGAACCCAAACCGTGAAGGAGGTTTATGGACAACCTCACACCAAGTTTGTGAAGATACAAACCATGAAGAGAAGATGCCTTACGTTTTACGGAAGGAGACGTTAAGGAAAAAGAGGAAGGATTCCTCTGAATTGCAAGCTTAAGGGGGAGTCCCACCACTTAAGCTTGAGGGGGAGAATACAATATCAGAGAGAGCAAGGCGTGTGTGTATGGTTATGTGGTTTTTGAAGCTTTGTGGTTATGAAACTTGGTGGTCAAAGATAGCAAGGATAGCTATAGCTATGGAGATCAAGTGTCATAGCTAGTAGTATCTATGGAGGATCCAGTCAAAGCATGGAGATCAAGAGGCAATCAATGGAGGCTGAAACAAGAGTGGGTTCAAAACAAAGGGATGTGCAAGGAGATCACTCGGTATATGGACTCTAAAACGCAGTTTCACTCAAGCATTGGGGCTGGGCTTCTAGAATCACTCGGAAGTCAGACATAATGAAGACTTTGGTCCAATCAGATTCTCCCAAGACCAAGTCTAAGTCGGCAGTAAACGAGGATGTTTATCCTAAGCCGAGAAGTGAAGAGAGGGATCCAAAATAAAATCATCTTAGGCATTTGAGCTTGGGTTCAAGTTTTGCTCATAGGTGACACATGAGGGAATTTTGGGTCAAGAGAAGTCAAGTAGTTCTCCGCTTGTTTAGAAGATGGTACATGGAGCACCACCAGATACCAAGGATTTAGTTAAGCATATATCAGATCAAGTTCCATTCATACGTTCAGCCTCTAGTTGTGCATTCATCAAGAAAAGTACCATTGGTTGGGAAGGTTCTGATTTGGGAAGACCAGGCTATGATGGATCTATCTGTTGAGAAGTATACTTATGTCATCGATCCGTCAAGTCACCACTTGGAGTTGTCAACAAAGCAAAACAAGAGGAGGAGAAGAAAGGGCCGAGTCTTGCTACATAAGCCATATGAAGAAATCATCACCACCACCATCTCATGAGTACTGATTCTTTTCCGAGTATCCGAGGAGGGACATTGAGACATGAAGTCTAAAGCAAGCGGAAGCAAAAGTCAAGCCAAGAGGAAGCCTAGAAAGCGGGTTATGCTCAAAGCTATCCTTGAAGATCTGTGTACTTTAAAGTCTTCACGCCACTCTATCATCCTTGACTCGCATCCTCTACACCCATGGATGTTATGCTCTTTTCCTCATCATAGACTATTTTTCCCCAAGAGGTTTTCTTCTATGATAAGGTTTTTACCGAGGTAAAGCCTATGGGGATCGAAGCATAAGCCTTTCTACCGACGGCCAAGCTTGAGGCGGAGTTTTGAGATACAGAAGGCAGCACGAGCTTCACATCGAGTCAAGCTACATGTGCAAAGTCCGGGCTTACAAAAGCATTAGAGAAGACCGTGCAAAATTCAGATTCACTAAGGCTTACAGAAACTTATGGAGGATTGTGCAAAATTAGGATGTGAAAATCTCGGGTCATGTACGAAATGAACGGATCCGTACAAACCCGGATATTGCACACTCCCGGTTCTAAAGGAAAGGCAAGAAAGCATCATCAAAGACTTTGTGCAAAATCAGGGTTTGAGAAACGATCTTGTGCAAAAGTCTTGTTAAAGATTCAGGATGTGCAAAAACCGGGTGAAAAGATGCTAAGAGCCTTAACCACAAAGAACTACGGATTGGAGTCAAAAGGTGGAGGGAAGGAGCCTATTTCGAAATTCAAAAGGGAATAGGACAAAACCTTATCTTCTTTGCTTTAACCGTTTTGTATTCTTGTAAAGAGACAACCCTAGAGGTTTTCTCTATAAATACTTGTGGATCCGCCTCCTTTGTGGCTTAAACCCTTAGGGGCTCCCAACTTATATACTTGTTACAATTCTCTCTAAACTTCTCTCTAAATTATGCTTATACTTGTCACTTTATACTTGTTCATTTATGCTTATACTTTCTAATCTTCTTAAACTTCTTAAACTTCATCTTATATTCCGCATTTAAACTCACATTCTTGACTTCCTTAGCCTTTATAAAGAGGTTGGGTTGTTTTGCTAACCTGGGGTCCTTGCGCCGGAGATGGATTTGATCTTCATAGACTTCTTGAGGTGTCATTGGTAAGAGAGTGATATTTCTGTCTTTAAGCACTAGAGTATGCCTGTTGATAAAGCCATCATGAATTACCTTTCTATCTGATTGCCAAGGTCTACCCAGTAGGATATGTCCAGCTTCCATAGGCAGTACATCACACAAAACATCATCCTCATATTTCCCAATGGAAATTGACACCAATACTTGATTCTTAACCCACATTTCTCCTTCACTTTTGAGACACTGCAACTTATATGGCTTGGTATGCTTCCTTACTGTTAAACTGAGCTTTTTGACCATAGTTTCACTAGCCACATTAGTACAGCTACCTCTATCAATTATTAGACTGCAGACTTTGCCTTGAACCAAACACCTAGTGTGAAACAAATTCTCTCTTTGTTCTTGCTTTTCAGTTTGAATTTGAATGCTCAGTGATCTTCTAGCTACTAAAAGCTGTCCTTGGACTCTTCCTTCATATTTTTCAGGGGTTGACGAATTTTCTTGCACAGGTTCATCCTCAGATTCAATTTATCCATTTTCTTGGATGATCATAGCTCTTTTGTTGGTGCATTCATTTGCATAATGTCCTCTGCCCTGGCACTTGAAGCATTTGACATCACGAGCCCTTGATGAAACTACCTCAGCTTTCCCTTTGTCCTTTTCTTGGCTGGTCGTGAATGGCTTGAATTCAAGCTTAGGAGTCATAACTTGCTTTCCCTCTCTTTGATAGCTTGTTCTGTTTGAATCAGCTCCATAACTTGGTCGTGAAGTTCCCCTCCTCTTTATTTGTTGCTCAACTAACACAGCCTTATGTAAAGTCTCCCCTAGCTGATCATATTGCTGCATCTCCACATGATCTTGAATTTCTCTGTTTAATCCTCCTAGAAACCGTGACATAGTAGATTCCTTATGTTCAGAGATGCGAGCTCTTAACATTAAGGTTTCTAACTCCTGAAAATAATCTTCCACTGAGCGATTACCTTGATTCAGTTTCCTAAGCTTTGAATGTAGTTCACGGTGATAGTGGCTGGGAACAAATCGTCTGTTCATCAAAAGCTTCATCTCTGACCAAGTCTCAATAGGATACTCTCCATTACGTGTTCTAGAAGTAACTATTTGATCCCACCAACTATGGGCGTAGTCATAGAACTCAGTAGCTGCTACTTTAACTCTGTGGACATCAGCATAATGTTGACAGTTGAAAACCAACTCAATCTTCTTTTCCCAATCCAAGTATGCATCAGGATCATTCTTTCCATGAAAGGCCGGAATTTTAATCTTAAGTCCACTGAGATTTTCTTGCAACGGATCTGCCATCACTCCCTAGATATTGTTTTCCGCTGACTTCTTTGAGAAGAGTGGCTGTGGGTACTGTAATAATCATGTGCAGCCTCATCTCTTGATTGTCTTCTTGGAGCTCTGGAGGCATCTTGTCTTTCTCCTTTAGGTGACTGATTCACTTGGTTCCTTTGATTTGGATCCAGCTTTTGTAACATAGCTTCAACCTTATCATTCAGATCTTGATGCATCGCTTCAACTTTGTCATTCATTAGCTTTTCTATCTTTGCTGTTAGCGCTTCAAGATAAAGTTTGTTTTCTTGATCTTTGCAGGTTCTCTCATCTTGCTTTTTCAGACATCTTCCTGCAATGTTACAACAAGAAATAACCAGTAACAAGTCCTTGAAAGCAGATAAATTCTCAACAACAAGATTTATCAAACTGTCTCTTCGAATACTTTAAATTCATTTTCTAAAAAAACCCTAGATCTGATCTGAAAAAACGTTTTTGATGAATATGAAGAGACAAACTCGTACAGATCTAGCAAATAAATTTACATAAAAAATTATTCCAACACATCCTAAAATTCAAATGATCAGATCTGATGCAAAACAACTCAGAAAAACACGATTCAAAATTCAGATCAATACTTAACACACTGATCGTCACAATCTGGGTGAAAATCTGATGCAATAGACGCAAAACAAACGAGAAAGAGATTACCCAACTTCTCAAGTGTGCTCTGATACCACTTAATGAGATCTTCCAAATTTCGGTACTTGTGAAGTTGAAAACAAGATAGAATGGTGGCGGTGAGACGTGGTGATAGAAGGAATTTAAAGGTTGAATGGTTTGAAATAGAGATCTGCGGAAAGAATCTCTAAGAACCAACTTAATTTCTCCTGGATATTACACACCAAAAGACACTAAGGTTCTGCTTGATATAACACACCAACAAGATACAAACTCTGAAAGTATTTTTGATAAAAGATTGGATAACTGAAAAATGTGAAAAGAGAAAGTTTAAAAAGAAACAACAAGCAGGTTGCATGAGCAACACCTGTTACATAAATAATTAAGTCTTAATTCAAAATAAAAGGGCTGGGCTGAATTCTTCTCTTCATGGGCTGGCCTTGATCAACAAATGGATAATGGTGAAGTAATACACAAGCCTCATTAAAAACCTTGTCAAGAAAACCAAGTGGGATAAAATTTGACAAGGGAAAAAGGGCACTCATGTATCACTTAGTGCATTTGTTGATGCTCATGAACTTGTATCAAAACCAGAGTGGTTTGGATAACTTCTTCTTCCTCCAAGTTTAAGCGTCTTAGCATTCCTCCGATGACTTGGTTGAATAGCTTGCTTCTAGCTCGTGTCATTGGTCCTCTTGGTGTAGCAAACACGTCCTCATCTCCAAGTGCATCCTCAGCTACAAGCTTAGCTTCCTCTGGTTCATTCTCTGGTTCATGCTCTGGTTCATGCTCCATGTTCTCCATGCTATCTAGGATCATATCACACACATGGTGATGTCCATACATCAGAGTGAACTAAATCAAAGCAATTTTCATAAATGGTAGACGATTTGGGAAAAACGGTTCTACAATGTTTACCAAGAATGCAAGCTTCACAATTCGAAGATTCAAAAGAAACATTAGGTATCATTAATTCAAGAGCACGAATGAGGATGTCCTAATCTAGCATGCCACATGGCATTTGAACTCTAAGCATAAAGAGAATTAAAAGAAAACAAAGTAGAGTTGCTTGGTTTTGTGTTCTCAAGAACATAAAGGTCTCCTTTTGCATTTCCTTCTCCAAGTAACTTTTCGGTTTCAATATCCTGAAAATGTACACTATTAGGCCCAAATATAGTATAACAATTGAGATCAGTTGTTGCCTTCTTTACGGATAACAAGTTAGATGTGAAATTAGGCATAAAGAAAGCCTTAGAGTTCTTATCAAATAATCTCAAGTCGTCTATGCCTTTTACGGGAATTCTATCAACATTAGCTATTACCACATTGCCATTAGCTGGCTTTATGTTGTTAATGAGACTCGGGTAACTAATCATATGATGAGAAGCTCCAAAGTCAACAACAAGTTAATTGTTTGGTCTATGAGCAAAGAAGGTGTTACCGGATTCCTTTAGAGATGCTATGGAGCGAATAAGAGCTTCTAGATCTGATTTCCTCACAATATCTCCATAGGAAGCTGTCATAGCCTCATCTCCTTGTCTTGATGGTCCGGCTTGTCCTTGTTCTCTTGTAACTTCATGAGAGTAGTTTGCCTTGAACTTGTTCGGCTTGAGATGTGGATGAAGAATCCAACACTTCTCCTTTGTATGCCCTTTCTTCTTGCAACGATCACACGTTATGCTCTTGCGTTCATCATTCTTGAACACTCCTTGGTTTGCCATGGGAAGTTCTTCTTTGTTACTTTGGACCAGCTCCGCTTTGTTTGCCATGAAAAGTTCTCCTTTTCCACTAAAGAGACCGAGTGAGCCTTGTTCCCTTTGAACTTGAGAGCACACTTCTTCAAGGCTTGGGAGTTTATCAGCTCTTAGATGATGCTTGATGAGGTCATTAAAGGCGGGATTTAGGGTCAGTAGTTGCCCCAAGACTTTGACTTGTTCTCTTCTCTCGTGGAGTACCATATGGTCCATGGAACTTGGTCGGAGTATCTCTAGCTCAGCCCATAAGGACCTAAACTTCCTGAAATGCTTAGTGAACTCCAAGTCTTCTTGAGTAAGCATGTTGATCGCTTTCTTTACTTCAAAGACTCGGGTCTGATTTGAAACGTTTCCATAAACGTTTTTGAGGGTATCCCATAACTCTTTAGCGGTTTCACAATATGAATACGCTTCGAGTATGGGAGCTTCAAGAGAGTTTTGGAGAATAGCAAGGGCTGTTTGGTCTTCTTGAAACCACTTCTCATGCTTCTCCTCTTCGTCTTCTTTGATAGCTTCTTTTCCATCTTCTTTCACGGTTTCCTTTGGAGCTTGGGATGATTCAACATGGCTCAAAAGACCTCGGCAACCACAGATGGCTGTTTTGGTTGTTCTTGACCATAGTAAGTAGTTGGCTCCCTTAAGAACCACCAGAGTTACAAGCGCTTATGTGTTTTCCATAAAGAAATCTTTTACCCAGAGGATAAAGCTTTTACCCGGAGGATAAAGAGAACTTGAGAGATGAAGATCTTCAAGGATGAACTTGAGATTGGTAAGATTTGGCTTTTACCCATTGGACAATAGTATTACCCAATGGATACAGAAAGCTCGAGAATGAAGAAGATGAAGATCTTGAGTGAGCGGTTTAATGAAGGAGAGTTTTGAGTGAACAATGACAGAGAGAATAAAGATTTAAGAATAAAAGAGCTTAGAGTCGAAGAGATGGCTTTGATACCATGTTAGAATAATGCAAAAGTGTTATGAAAATCATGATGAGTTTGTGAGATAGAGATTTGAAAATGAAGTGTGTAGAGAGATTAAAAGCGGCTCTTCTATTAGGTTATGTCAAAGGAACAATTACAACCATTTATAAAGAGACAATGTAGCTACTAGGTTTAAGCGGAAAAGATATATCTAGATGAGATCCCGAGGTGATAGTGACATGTCCTTGTCTCGGGATTACTTAACCAAACATGTGACTTCTCCTTCTCTCGGATCTCTAACGGCTCTTAGATGGTTCACGCCATTTCAAATCTCTTCTAGAAGACTCTTATGGACTTGACATCTAATGGGCCGTGTCTTCTCTTCCTCTTGATGCGCAACAAGGCCTTGGCCTCATGAAGCATATGTACGGATAGGCCGATCATGGAAGGAAACCACCCTCAGGAACAAAGAAAATCTCTTGATAGAAGCCCATACAGTTCGTCTTGAGCAGATAATGGATAAAAGATTAGATGAGCTTCATCAAAAGCGAGAGCAACAGAGACAGTCCAGTGCTAAAATGGATCAGCAAAATGTCGACTCTACCTGAACTGAGATCATCTCAATTTGAACCACAAGGAAATCACACTCAAGTTAAGGTAAGTGATGAACTGAGCCAAGCTGTTTCCAATAGTTCTCATGACGTGATAACACTCTTTTCTTGTCCAAAAGAAGCTGAAAAAGGTACACGTGGAAAGGAGAAACGTCTAGAAACACACAGTTCACCTATCTGTTCCGATGAGGAGTATGAGCAACCTGCAAGTGAACTAAAGAAATATCATACTATGGAGCAGGAGAATTGATGAAACCTCCCAATTTTGGCACTCTGAAGTAAGTTGGGGATAGTCTTTGCAACCAGGAAACCAAGAGGATTCAAGGATCAAAGGATGTGGATTGATAGGACACACAGAGGATGCGGAAGGCCTCTGATTTTCCAACTGAATCTACTTCGGATATGACGCACCAAAGGAGAATCAGGGTTTCTTGTGGATATTACACACCAGCAAGAGATGATCTAACTTAAAGAGTTTTTGAATAAAAAGATAGATTGGTGGCTGTGAGCCGTGGTGATGGAAGGAATATGATGATTGAATTGTTTGAAATAGAGATCTGCGGAAAGGATCTCTAAGAACCAACTTAATCTCTTCTGGATATTACACACCAAAAGACACTAAGGTTCTTCTGGATATAACACACCAACAAGATCCAAACTCAGAAAGTATTTTGATAAAAGATTGGATAACTGAAAAATGAGAAAAACAGAGTTTAAAAAGAAACAACAAGCAGGCTGCATGAGCAACACCTGTTACATAAATAATTAAGTCTTAATTCAAAATAAATGGGCTGGCCGAATTCTTCTCTTCATGGGTATTGAGAAAAGGCAATCCGTGCAGAAAGCCGGGTACTATTCATCCCGAGACCCGAGATTACTATTCATCCCGTGAGTCTTCCTATTAAGAAAAGGCATTCCGTGCAGAAGGCCAGGTACTATTCATCCCGAGACCCGAGATTATTATTCATCCCGTGAGTCTTAAACTGCGTTTCACTATTGCTGCAGTTTTTTTATTTAGGGCTTCCTCCTTCTTCTATAAAAGGAGGAAACCCCTTTTTTCTTGTAACCTAACACAATTCTTGCCTCCATAGGCTTAAAGAATAAAATGGCTGAACCTCTCTTTCTCTCTAGTTCATCTAATCTCTGTCCTTATTTCCGCATCTAATCTCTTTAAAATCTCATGGTATCAGAGCAGGTTACTGATTCTCTGTTTGTATTCAATCATTTCTAGCCATTCTCTTGATTTCTCCTCAGTTACTATTCTCTTCTCTACACACCACAGCCATTTTCGTTTTTTTTTTTTCTCAAGTTCTCAATTCCGAAATTTGTTTGTTCTTCTTGTCAATACTTGAAGATCTCAGCAGATCTCTGTCCTGTCTCAGCAGATTAATCTCCATTGCTGGCTCTATAGATCTGCAGCTCTCTTCTGGTTTTGACAGATTTTCGGTGGTACTGTAGCAACAGTGACACCAACAGAACTTGTGATTTCTCAGCAAAGTTGTAATCTTTCTCTGCTTTATTTGGTAAAATCATCTCTGTTCTACTTCACTTAAAACTTAGTTCATACAATTCTAGTCTTGTTGGTTGCTTGGGAAGTTAGGATCAATCTGGGAATTTGTTGGTGCGTTGGTTAGAAGAAACGCTGAAGCATGGATTCTTCAAAATCTGTTCCTATACCAGTTACTCTCAAAGGTGTGAACTACTTACTCTGGGCTAGAACCACCAAGACAAATCTGTGTGGTCGTGGTCTTTGGAATCACATTGAAACCCAAGATAAGAAAGTAATCACAGATGAAGATGGAAAAGAGATCAGTGGAGATCCAAGTTCTAAAGATGGCAAATGGTTTCAAGAAGATCAGGGGGTTCTTGGACTACTTCAAAACTCACTTGAAGCCGCAATACTTGAAGCTTATTCTTATTGTGAGACGGCAAAGGAGCTGTGGGACACACTAAAGAATGTCTATGGAAATGTCTCCAATCTTACCCGAGTGTTTGAAGTCAAGAAAGCTATCAACAATCTCAGCCAAGAAGATCTTGACTTCACAAAACACTTTGGAAAATTCAGATCACTGTGGGCTGAACTCGAGATGCTAAGACCTTTCTCGGTGGATCCAAGTGCTCTCAAGGAAAGGGGTGAACAAGATAGGGTCTTTGGTCTGCTTCTCACATTGCACCCGACTTACAATGATCTCATCAAGCACATCCTTAGAGCTGAGAACTTACCAAGCTTAGATGAGGTGTGCTCTCAAATCCAACGTGAACAAGGCTCAGTAGGTCTCTTCAGTGGCAAAGGGGAAATGGTCATGGCACATAAAGTTACTTTCAAGTCTGAAGATAGGAAGATTCTTGTGTGTGATCACTGCAAGAAGAGAGGCCATATCAAGGATAAATGTTGGATACTACATCCACATCTTAAGCCAGCAAAGTTCAAGGTTCAAGCGAACTACTCTCAAGAAGCCTCAACTGAGCAAGCTCAGGCCGGACCATCTAGACAAGGAAATGAACTGGCTATGGTTGCCTACTCCAATGATGTTGTTAGGAAGTCAGACCTTGAAGCTCTCATCAAGTCCATTGCTGCCCTTACCAATAAAGAATCCGGTATCACTCACTTTGCTTCTTTACCTAAATCACAAAATAAAACATTGATTATTGATTCTGGGGCTTCTCATCATATGATTAGTAACCCTAACCTCATTAATAATGTTAAACCTATTAATGGAAATGTGATAATTGCAAATGGTGATAGGATCCCCATAAGAGGAGTAGGTGATTTAAAACTTTGTGATAAGACCTCTAAAGCGTTCTTCATGCCTGAGTTCACCTCTAATCTTGTCTCAGTAAAAAGAGCTACAAATGATCTTAATTGCTATGCTATATTTGGCCCTAATAGCTTTCATTTTCAGGATATTGAGAGTGGAAAAGTTCTGGGAGAAGGGAACACTAACGGTGACTTATATGTTTTTGAGGATTCTCCAGCAACAAAATCTACTTCTCTTTCTTGTCAATCTTGTTATGCTGTTAGCCCAAATAAACTGTGGCATGATAGACTTGGTCACCCTCATGCTAGGGCTTTAGAGATTATGTTACCCCATGTTGTCTTTAATCATATGAACTGTGAAGCATGTATTCTAGGAAAGCATTGTAAAACTGTTTTTCCTAAGTCTTCAACTTTCTATGAAAAATGTTTTGATCTTGTGCATTCAGATGTTTGGACTGCCCCATGTTTATCTAGAGACAATAATAAATACTATGTTACATTTATTGATGAGAAATCGAAATATACATGGGTCACACTGCTTGCATCTAAGGATAGAGTATATGATGCATTTATTAATTTTCAATCATATGTTACTAACCAGTTTAATGCCAAGATCAAGGTATTCAGGTCTGATAATGGGGGGGAATACACTAGTCACAAGTTCAAAGATCACTTAGCAAGACATGGGATCATACACCAAACTAGCTGCCCGTATACACCTCAACAAAATGGTGTAGCTGAGAGGAAGAATCGGCATCTTATGGAAGTTGCACGATCCATGATGTTTAACACCAATGTTCCAAGGAGATTCTGGAGTGATGCTGTCATGGCAGCTTGTTACCTGATAAATAGGACACCAACAAGGATCCTAACTGATTTATCACCATTTGAGGTATTGAACCGAACCAAACCATCTATTGATCACTTACGAGTGTTTGGTTGCGTTTGTTTTGTACTGAGACCAGATGAACTAAGGGACAAGCTTGAAGCTAAGAGCACAAAATGCATGTTCCTAGGCTACTCTACTACTCAAAAGGGCTACAAGTGCTATGACCTCTCAAAGAACAGAACAATTGTGTCAAGAGATGTCAAGTTCATTGAGCACCAAGGGTATTACGACGAGAAAAAGGGCAAGGAGCTCGAAGAAGAAGATCCATTAGACAAACCATATGCAGATCCTCTCCAATACCGAAGACTAGTGGGTAAGCTTATCTATCTGACTTTAACAAGACCTGACTTATGTTTTGCTGTGAATCAGGTGAGTCAATACATGCAGAAACCCACAGTTTACCATTGGAATATGGTGGAGAGGATACTCAGATATCTAAAAGGGAGTCCGGGACAAGGCATATGGATGGGAAAGAATGAGAATGTTGAGATTGTTGGTTATTGTGATGCAGACTACGCTGGTGACACAAATGATAGGAAGTCAACCACTGGATATTGCACATTCATTGGAGGGAATTTGGTGACATGGAAGTCTAAGAAGCAGAAGGTAGTGTCATGTTCAAGTGCTGAATCTGAGTATAGAGCAATGAGGAAGCTCACGGAAGAACTCATTTGGCTTAAGGCACTAATCAGAGATCTAGGCATTGAAACTACAAGACCCATCACTATGCATTGTGACAATCAAGCTGCTATACACATTGCCAGCAACTCTGTGTTTCACGAGAGGACCAAGCACATAGAAGTTGACTGCCACAAAGTTCGAGAGAAGATCAAAGAAGGAGTCACACTACCATGCTTTACAAGAAGTGAAGATCAACTAGCAGACATCTTCACCAAAGCTGCAAGTCTTAAGGTTTGCAAACACATCTACAGCAAACTAGGGCTTGTGGATCCAACTCACCCTTGATCATATCCCCTACTCGTAGACGTTATGCTCTTTTCGTCATCACAGATTTTTTTCCAAGTGGTTTTTTTCTATGATGAGGTTTTTACCGAGGTAACGCCTATGTAGGTCCAAGCTTAGTCTTTGTTCACCGACGGCTAAGCTTGAGGGGGAGTATTGAGAAAAGGCATTCCGTGCAGAAGGCCGGGTACTATTCATCCCGAGACCTGAGATTACTATTCATCCCGTGAGTCTTCGTATTGAGAAAAGGCATTCCGTGCAGAAGGCCGGGTACTATTCATCCCGAGACCCGAGATTATTATTCATCCCGTGAGTCTTAAACTGCGTTTCACTATTGCTGCAGTTTTTTTATTTAGGGCTTCCTCCTTCTTCTATAAAAGGAGGAAACCCCTTTTTTCTTGTAACCTAACACAATTCTTGCCTCCATAGGCTTAAAGAATAAAATGGCTGAATCTCTCTTTCTCTCTAGTTCATCTAATCTCTGTCCTTATTTCCGCATCTAATATCTTTAAAATCTCAATGGGCTGGCCTTGATCAACAAATGGACAATGGGGAAGTAATACATAAGCCTCAATTAAAAACCTTATCAAGAAAACCCATTGGGACAAAACTTGACAAGGGAAAAAGAACACTCATGCATCACTTAATCCATTTGTTGATGCTGTTGAACTTGTATCAAAACCAGAGTGGTTTGGATAACGTCTTCTTCCTCCATGTATAAGCGTCTGAGCATTCCTCCAATAGCTTGGTTGAATAGCTTGCTTCTAGCTCGTGTCATTGGTCCTCTTGGTTTAGTAAACACGTCCTCATGTCCAAGTGCATCCTCAGCTACAAGCTTAGCTTCCTCTGGCTCATGCTGTGGTTCATGCTCTTTGTTCTCCATGCTATCTAGGATCATATCAAGAATGATAAATCTGAAGCAGTTCTAGTTTGCAGTCAGTTACCTAGAGCTGAAGATATCATGGTTATCAAGGAGAAGCTACCAGATGTTCCAACATCAAATAAAACCCGCGGTAGCTGTCGTGCTTTCTCTTGGCGCAGATTGTAAATTTTTGAGTTCAAAACCTTTTCAAAAAAAGAAGACTACTACTCTTGTCACCAACCATGTCCTGATTGAAGAAGAACCTCCAGATCCAACACCACTCTCATTTACGGTGACAACTATGAACACCAAATACTCTAAGGATCTTATTCGGGTAAGTATCTCTTTGTCTCAGTTTGTTTCTCATGATTTAAGAGCTGTGAGCATGAATATATAATCTCCTGAAATAATTGAGAAAAAGGTAGGTTTATTCAAGGAATATTGGAATGAAAATCTAGTCTTGTGATGCAAGAAAAAGAACTTGATAATACTAACGATTTGGTGCAATCTGATACATGTTTTCCTGTTTATTGTGACTCCATGACTGTAATAATTGTAGATTTTAGAGAATTTGTGAGAATTAATGAAGAATTTCTCAAGAAATAGATGAGAGAAGAGAACGAACCAAAGAGAGAGGATTTAGAAGATATTTTTCTTCTTATTCACCTTATTAATTTTTGTTCAGATCTGATACATATATCAACAAAAATAAGATGTCAAACATGTGGCTACAAATAAATAAACCTGTGTAAGCTTTACAACCACAAATAAAAGTATAAGCTTCCAGTGTTGACTTTTCTTCACACTAGTTGACTATTCATACTAGATGACTATTCTTCTCTTCATCCTGAATATTTGTTTCAACACTCCCCTTCAAGATTGGTTTATGGAGATCCAATCTTGCCATGAAGATCATCACATACCTTACTGGTTGTTGCCTTGGTGAAGACATCTGCTAACTGATTCACACTTCTCACAAATGTTGGTAGAATAATCCTGGCTTCAACCTTTTCCCTTACATAGTGACAATCTACCTCTATATGCTTTGTTCTCTCATAGAACAATGAATTAGAAGAAATATGGATAGCAGCTTGGTCATAACAGTGAAGGGTTATAGGCTCAGATGATTCCACTCCTAAATCCTTGAGAAGAGCCTTGATCCAAACCAACTCACCAGTTGTGTTTGCCATCGCTCTATACTCAGCTTCCACACTTGATCTTGAAACCACCTTCTGTTTTTTACTTCTCCAAGTAACCTAGTTTCCACCAACAAATGTGCAATACCCAGTTTTAGATTTTCGATCACCCTTATCTCCTGCCCAATCAGCATCACAATAACTAACAATATCAGTGGAGTTATTGCAACCCATGCAGATGCCTTTGCCTGGTGTGCCTTTCAAGTATCTCAGGATGCGATCCACCATTCCCCAATGATGCTTACTTGGAGCCTGCATATGTTGACTTACTTGATTCACCGTAAATGAAATGTCGGGTCGGGTGATAGTCAAGTAAATCAGCTTTCCGACTAGCCTTTGATATTGCTTTACTTGCATAAGCGGCTCCCCCTCAGGACATATCTTGTAACCATCCTCAATGAGAGTCTTAGCTGGTTTTACACCAAGCTTCCCTGTCTCTTCCAGCAAATCAAGAGTGTATTTCCTTTGAGACAAAAATAGCCCATTTTTAAACTTACATACCTCAATCCCAAGGAAATACTTCAGCTCATCCAAGTCTTTGATATCAAATGAAGCCTTAAGCAAATTCTTAGCCCTCTTGATTCCCTCAACATCATCTCCAGTAACAATAATATCATCCACATAAACCAGCACCGCAACAATACCATTCTCCCCCTGTAAACAAAGTATGGTCTGCTTCGGATCTCCGAAATCCATTCTCAAGAAGACACCCACTAAGCTTGTGATACCAAGCTCTAGGTGATTGCTTGAGACCTTATATAGCTTTCTTAAGCTTGCACACCTTGTTGTCCCCTATGTTAACTCCTTTTGGAGGAACCATATACACTTCTTCCTTCAAATCTCCTTGAAGAAATGGATTTTTCACATCCATCTGCCATATGCTCCAACAGAGATTAGTTGCAATGGAGGGAAGAATTTGTACCGAATGAAGCTTAGCTACTGGCGCAAAGGTTTCAGTATAATCCACTCCATGTTTTTGTGTGTAACCCTTGGCCACCAACCTTGCTTTATATCTCTCTATTTCCCCAGTGCTAGTATACTTGATGGTGTAAACCCATCTACAGCCCACCAGCTTCTTCTTGCTAGGCTTGTCAATCTCAACCCATGTATCATTCTTGACCATAGATGCTATTTCTTCCAACATGGCTTGAACCCAAACATCATATAAGCAAGCCTCGTCATAACTGCTTGGTATTCTGTGCTTATCAATCTTGGAGAGAAACGCTTGGTGCTCTTTTGGAAATTGATCCATGGTACAATGATTCTAAAATGGATGAGCTACTGCCTGATTATTGTAATATACTCTTGTGTTCTTCCAATTCTCAGTTGGAAATTTCATACTTGTACTTCTCCTCAATGGAGGCAAAATCTCCTCATCAGGGCTCAACTCCTCAGACTCCTCTACTACAGCAGTCTCCACTGGATCTAGAGCAGAATCGATACTTGGTGATTCCATCTCACTGTCATCACCTTCTGAATCAACCACTGTCTCAACCTCTATATGATCACTACTGTCACTCTCCTCATTTTCAACCTCTTTATTCTCAACATGTTCAACCAAATCACCACCTGAAGCTAACCCCTCAAGAATAACCCTTAACGTTGATGCTCTCTCTTCTGGCAAGGCTAAATCTTCCAAGTTATTCCAATTCTTTTTATCAAAATAACCCTTCTCTTCAACAAATCTAACCTCCCTTGAGACATGCATACGCTTGGTGATGGGGTTGTAACAATTATACCCCTTTTGTATAGAAGAGTATCCAATGAATATACACTTTGTACTCTTTGGTTCTAGCTTGTTCCTCTGAGCATCTAGTACAAATACATAACAAACACAACCAAAGACACGAAGATGATCAATGGGGGGGTTTAACTTTATTCAATACCTAATCTCAGTATCCTGTCCATTAGCAATTGTATCCATCCCACCATGTGGCTCAACATTAGAGAACAATTCCTTATCACTAATCATGTGATGAGAAGCACCAGAATCTACTATAACTTGTTTGCGAATTCTAGATGCAAGGAAACCCTTACCAGATTCTGTGAGTTTGGAAATGCTCTTGATGAGAGCATCAAAGTCCGACCTTCTTACAACATCATCTGGGGGAGCTATAGCAACTCCAGCCACTCCCCTTAATGTCTGACCCGCCACCTTAAAGTTCAGCCACTCCCGCTAGAGAGTCCAACATCTGTCCTTGGTGTGTCCTTTTCATCCTACAGTGATCACACCAGAGATTTTTCTTGTCAACTATCAATCCAACCCCTTAACCCTTGCTCACATGAGCAACTTCACTTGTCCTTTTGGAGATACCTTTGGAACCTTCCTCCGTCTGAATCATCATACTCACCTGGTTGAGAGTAGGCAACTTCTCAGACCTCAAAATGTGATGAACTAGTCCTATATAGGACTCATCTAGAGTAAGAAGCAAACCAAATACTTGATCTTGGTCTTTCCTCTCAATCATCTCCTTGAAATCAATAGTAGGAGGCCTGAGCATATCAAGCTCCGTCCATAACCCCCTAAACTCACCAAAGAGATCTTTGAAATCCTTCCCTTCTTGTTGAAGATTGTTGAGAGCCTTCTTGATCTCAAAAATCCTACTAAGACTGGATTCATTACCATACACCCCCATGAGTGTATCCCACAACTCATTCGCTGTCTCCATATAAGAGTAAGACGCTAGGATACTTGGATCTAAAGGGCTCTGAAGAACAGATAGCACAAACTGATCTTCTTGGATCTACTTGGAATCCTCTTGACTTGAGCTGATTTGGGCTGGAGATTCCACTTCTCCTCCTTTAGCTTCAGCGCCACCTTCTTTCTGAGCCTTACCAGCTACAGCCTGGTTCTGAGGCATCTCCTCAGAGTTTAGACAGTGAACCCATACACCACGGCTTCTCAGCGCCGTCTTTGCGGTTCTAGACAACAATAAGTAGTTGCTCCCTTTGAGAACAACTGGTAGAGTGATGAATTTGTTGTTTGCCATGACTATTGCTTGAGATAAACAAGATCTGTAGGAGCTTATAGCTCTGATACCATGTAGATTTTAGAGAATTTGTGAGAATTAATGAAGAAATTCTCAAGAACAGATGAGTGAAGAGAACGAACCAAAGAGAGAGGATTTAGAAGTTGTTTTTATTCTTATTCTCCTTATTAATTTTTGTTCTGATCTGATACATATATCAACAAAAATAAGATGCCAAACATGTGGCTACATATAAATAAACCTGTGTAAGCTTTACGACCACAAATAAAAGTATAAGCCTCCAGTGTTGACTTTTCTTCAAACTAGTTGAGTAGTCACACTAGATGAATATTCTTCTCTTCATCCTGAATATTTGTTTCAACAATAATATGCTTTGTCTTTGCAAAATGTGTTGACAACATCGCAGGAATAAAAGGGAAGCCACCAGACTTAAATATTATCTCAACCAATATCTTTGTAAGGATTGGAATTGGATATGTCTTCATGCAGGATAAGAAATCCATTGATTATTTTAGGATGATCTTTATGGTTGGAGAGCACATATGGACGCCCATAAATGATGTTCCATTTCACCAAACAAGAAGAATAACTGACAATGCCTACCAAGTGGTTCTCCAAGGTAAGTATACTGTGAGTTCTAGTTTTAATGTTTCTGATCTCTCTCCTTTTATTGCAGATGAATCAGATTTGACGACAAATCCTTTTCAAGAGGGAGGGGATGATATGAGCATGCCAAGGATAAGGAATTAGAACCTGAGCTTGAACCTGAGCATGTACCTGATTTCAACAAATAGGAGGGTGGGAAATTATACTCTTTTTCCCTAGACAAGTTTTTGTGAGTTTTTGAAGTCTAAATGCGGAAAAACAAAGAAGAGAAAAAGAGGATGATGAATTCATTCATTGCCAAAAATGGCTAAGTATTAAGGTGAATTACAAAATGGCTGCGACTTCTCCTTTTATAAGGACCGAATGATTAGGTCAGTAAGGAGAAGCCCTAGTGATAAGGCAAGTGAACAATGACCATAGAGGCAAACGGCTAGTTGGACTAAGGCATTGACCCACGAGTGGATAAGGAGATGACTTATATCCAGAAGCTAGGGTTTGGCCCGAACTTTTCACAAGGATCTTTCATAAACTTCATAAAAGACCCAAAATTTGCACAAACCCAATTTTTCTCCAGATCACATTTCTTCAAGGTGTTCTTCAGTTGTACGGATCCATACAATCCATACCGTTTGTATGGATCCGTACAATATGTACGGTCACTAAACCTTTGAGGCTTCTGGCTGATCTCTTCCTTCTTCCAACACTTGGGATCATGTCATCATTAGTCTAAACCATGCGCATAGTCTCCCTTGGTCTTGTTCCTTTGTCATGACCATACTCGTCTATGTTCAATAGTCTTGTCCCACTTGGTTTTCTTGTCAAGGTTTTTAATGAGATAGTTGTTCATCTCACTATCCCCATTTGTTGAATCAAGATCGTCAAGAAGCTTCAGAAACATTGGATGCTTCTTTTATTTTATCCTATGATATTCTTAAAGCTTATTTTATGTTTTTATTTATCTTTTGGGCCTTAAAAACGTGTTTAGGGTTTTTTTTTGTGTTTCCTATTTAAACTCCTTGTAAACCTTCAGTTTCATCTATCTAGCTTTTTATTCTCAATCACTTTTAAGAACTAGATCAAAACAGGTAAATCAAAGGAGTTTCATTCCCTTTGTGTGACCCATCGATCCACTGGTGAATCTAAGGATTTCCGCAACCTTAGAATGACCAATACACTCCACTGTTACTTGATTTCATTTGATCTATCTCACCATCTCATTATTTTCGTCTATACTTGCTTCATAAGTGATGATTTTGGAGTAGAATCATATTAACTAAGACATTGACCCACCTGTGGATAAGGGAATGAAGTCTATCCGAAAGCTAGGGTTTGGCCCAAACTATGCACAAAGGGCTTTCATAAACTTTCATAAAAAAACCCAAAGTTTGCACAATCTTTATTCTTCTTCTGATCACATTTCTTCAAGGTGATCTTCAGAGTGTACGGATTGGGGTGTACAGATCCGTACCATCTGTACCATTTGTAGGGATCCGTACCATGTGTGCAGACACCTAACCTTTGAAGCTTCCGGCTGATCTCTTCCTTCTTCCACCACTTTGGATCATGTCATCATCAGTCCAAGCAATGTTCATAGTCTCCCTTGGTCTTGTTCCTTTGGCATGACTCAATACTCGTCTATGTTCAATAGGATCCATTTGAGATCATGCTCCCATTGATTAGAGAGGAGCAAGCATTAAGAATACTCACCCAAAAGGGATTTTCAATGAAAGCACATAATATAAGTTAATCAGATCAGTAAAACAAGCATCCATGGATCTATCTCATCCCTAATGTCTCTAATAAAACTACTCAGAAATTAAACTCATACTTGGATCTAGGATCCCAAAAATCATCAAAGAAGACATAAGATGAAGATCCTAGAGAGATAAGCATGTATCAAGAAGACAATAAACACAAATATTAATTATATAAATAGGAAATCAAGTTGCAAATGCAATGAAAAAGTCAAGAAAACTAGAGAGAGAAAGTTGTGATTAAAACACTAAGAATAAAAATAGGTAAAAATTGTATGAAGGCGCTTTGATCCAACAATCCCTTTTATAGGGAAGGATCATAAGCCCTAATCCTAAGGATAAGTCCAAGGATATGTCCCTATTAATCCATATTAAATGTGCTCGGGCGCCTTGGTCGAGTAGGGGATCGAGTGATCTGGTGAGAAGTGAGTCAGATGCTTCCACTCGATTGTGGGATCGAGTCCTTTGTCCGAGCAGATTCCCCGAGCATGTTGACGAGGACACAAACCGAGTAAGTGGTTCGAGTGATCGAGCAAAGTTCCATGGTGCTTCTATTCGAGTGGTCTGGGTCGAGTCAAGGGATCGAGTCAGACTCCTGATGTCCATCCTTAGTCATTTTGCTCCAATTGTACCTGAAATACCCCCGATATGCAATATGTATGCAATGCATATGCAGGACTCTCTAAGTGGCCTAAAATGACACAAATGGTTTAAACAATAGATGAATCTAACCTAAAGTGATCATAAAACTATGCCTAAAATAGGTAAAATATGGTGTTATTAACTCCCCAACCTTAGTCTTTTCTGGGCCTCAAGCAAAAATTAGGTTGAAGGAGAGGTTTGAAAGTGGGAACTCAGAACCAGATGCAAACTAACCAAGTTTAAAAACTCAATGTCAAAGTTTTAAGTTCTAAAATGCAATTCTTCTGAACCTTACTTAATAACTTTTGCCATTCTCATCAAAACATGCACCAATTCTCAGTCATAACTAAAACAAACATTCAAAGAAATCATTCCCGTTAACATTGATTGATTGTTGTGAGTTTATGAAGTCTAAATGCAGAAAACCAAAGAAGAGACTAAGAGGATGATGAATTCATTCATTGCCAAAAATTGCTGAGTATTAAGGGGAGTTACAAAAAGGCTGCAGCTTCCCCTTTTATAAGGACCCAATGATTAGGTCAGTAAGGAGAAGCCCTAGTGACAAGACAAGTGAACAATGACCAGAGGGGCAAACGGCTAGTTGGACTAAGGCATTGACCCACATGTGGATAAGGAGATGACTTCTATCCGGAAGCTAGGGTTTGGCCCGAAATTTGCAAAAGGATCTTTCTTAAACTTCATAAAAGACCCGAACTTTGCACAAATCCAATTCTTCTCCTGATCACATTTCTTCAAGGTGTTCTTCAGTTGTACGGATTGGGTGTACGGATCTGTACCATCCATACCGTTTGTATGGATCTGTACAATGTGTACGGTCACTAAACCTTTGAAGCTTCCGGCTGATCTCTTCCTTCTCCCAACACGGGATCATGTCATCATCAGTCCAAACCATGCTCATAGTCTCCCGTGGTCTTGTTCTTTTGTCAAGACCATACTTGTCCATGTTCAATACTCCCCCGCAAGCTTAATTCCTATGGATGATACCTCGGTAAAAATGCTAACATAAGGAAAACCACATGGGACAAAACCTTATGTGGGGAAAAGAGCATATCATCCACGAGAACTAGGAAGTAGATCAAGGACAAGTAAGGTCAACAAGCCCAAGCTTACTATACATGTAGTGGTTGATCTTGAGGGTTTTGGCTTTGGTGAAGATGTCGGCTAACTGATCCTCGCTTCTGGTGTAGCATGGTAATGTTACGCCTTCTTCTATCTTTTCTCGGACCTTGTGGCAATCTACCTCGATGTATTTGGTCCTTTCGTGAAACACCAAGTTGCTTGCTATGTGGATCGCGGCTTGATTGTCACAATGCATTATAATAGGTTGCTTTGACTTGATCCCGTAGTCCTTGAGAAGCACCTTGAGCCATACAAGCTCATTGGTGAGTTTCCTTATTGCATGGTACTCTGATTCGCCACTAGAACATGAAACCACCTTTTGCTTCTTCGACTTCCAAGTGACCAAGTTCCCACCGATGAATGTGCAATAGGCAGTAGTGGACTTCCTATCATTGGTGTCTCCAGCATAGTCACAATATCCCACGACCTTTGTGTTGCCATTCCTTCCCATCCAAATGCCTTGACCCGGACTGCCTTTGAGATAGCGAAGAATCCTCTCCACCATGTTCCAATCGTACACCGTTGGGTCTTTCATGTTTTGGGACACCTGATTTACAGCAAAACATAAGTCAGGTCTCGAAATGGTCATTTATATTAGCTTACCAACGAGGCGACGGTATTGGAGCGGATTGGAGTATGGTTTGTCAAGTGGATCCTCCAGTTCTCCATCCTTTTTTTTTCTCCCACGTTTGCTTGACCTTGTAGCCATCTTCAAATGGTGTCTTTGCTGGCTTTGACCCTAATTTCCCTGTTTCATCCAACAAATCCAAGGTGTATTTCCGTTGAGCGAGAAATAGTCCCTTCGGAGAGCGACATATCTCAATTCCTAGGAATCCTTTAGTATCCCAAGATCGTTAATGTCAAAAACAGATGTTACAAAGGTTTTAATATCTTGTATACCTTGCTTATCATTGCTGGAAATGATAAGGTCGTCAACATACACCAAGATGGCCACAATCCCCTTAGAGCTTTGTAGAATGAACAATGTATGGTCAGCTTTTGATCTCTTGAACC
This sequence comes from Cardamine flexuosa, assembly GCA_963555745.1. Taxonomy (NCBI): domain Eukaryota; kingdom Viridiplantae; phylum Streptophyta; class Magnoliopsida; order Brassicales; family Brassicaceae; genus Cardamine; species Cardamine flexuosa. Next base: position 22,396,907 of record OY743217.1, on the reverse strand, counting down.
CTCGGTCTTTGAGAGTGGAACTGAGCTTGTGATACCACACTCTAGGAAATTGCTTGACCCCATAGATAGCTTTCCTAAGCCTAAGAACCTTTCCGAAGGAAATGGAGCTTTCAAAACCCGGTGGAGGTGTCATGTAGACTTCCTATTCGAGTTCTCCTTGGAGAAATTCGTTCTTCACATCCATTTGCCATAGTTCCCAGTCTAGGTTTGTTGCCAATGACAGAATCACTCTAATGGTGTGAAGTTTGGCCACCGGAGCAAATGTATCTGTGTAGTCATCTCCATTGGTTTACATGAAGCCTCTTGCTACCAAGCGAGCTTTGTATCTCTCAATGTCTCCATTGCTCAGATATTTGATGGTGAAGACCCACTTAGAACTAACAGCTCTCTTCCCTGGTGGTAAATCAGCTTCATCCCATGTATGCTTCCTATCCATAGCACTTCATCTTCCACAGCTCCTAACCATCTCTCGTCTTCTTTGGCTTCCTCATAACTCTGTGGAGTTCTGTGGTTATCAACTTGTCCAAAGTAGACTTGATGATCACATGGCAAAAGGGCAAGCAAACATGTTGCTTGGATTGGATGGGCCACGGCTTGACAATTGTAGTATACTCTTGTGTTCTTCCAATTGTCAACACCAAATCTCTGTCTAGTGCTCCTTCTAAGTGTAGGGCCTGGATCAGGATCAGTTTCATGCTCAAACTCATCATCTTGATCTTCCGGATCTGTCTGCTCATTGGTAACATTCTCCGCATCTTGTTGATGCATGTTACTCTCAGGCTGTGTAGTCTCGGTGGGAGATTGATGAGGTGAGGCTTCTGGTGAGTTCCCAGAGGTGTGGTGAGGTGCTTGTGCTCCTTCTTGAGCATTTGGTGTTCCATTACCATTGCTCATGGGACTCTCATTTCCGGAGGAAGCCGGATGATTGTTTCCGGAGGTAGCCGAACGTTCACTACTTGGCAAAGGGTTCCCAAGGTGGTTGGGTAAATGCTGAAGACTTGCAGCTCTATCTGATGGTGATCTTGCAAGGTCCTTCAGGCTTTCCCAATCCTTCTTCTCATAAAACCCTTGGTGGTCTATGAACTTGACGTCCATTGATACATGATATCGATTCCGGGTGACGTCGTAGCACTTGTAGCCCTTTTGGGTAGTAGAGTAGCCTAGGAACATACACTTGGTGCTCTTGGCGTCTTGCTTATCTCTTAGCTCACCTGGTACCAAGACAATACAAACACACCCAAAAACTCGTAAGTAATCAATATTGGGCCTAGTTTTGTTAAGTACTTCAAAGGGAGAGATATCATTTAGGATCCTTGTAGGTAACCTATTGATGAGATAACATGCAGCAAGAACACAGTATCCCCAGAATCTTCTAGGGACATTTGAGTGGAACATCATCAATCTTGCCACTTCCATGAGATGCCTATTCTTTCTCTCGGCAACGCCATTTTGTTGTGGCATGTATGGACAACTTGTTTGATGAAGAATGCCATGCTTTGCTAAGTGCTCCTTGAATCTATGGCTCATGTATTCTCCTCCAGATCTTAGTACCTTGATGTTACCATTAAAACGATTAGTCACATGTTTTTGAAATGTAATAAAGGCATGCATTACTCTATCTTTAGAAGGTAGTAATGTGACCCAAGTATATTTTTATTTTTCATCTATAAATGTGATATAATACTTATTGTTATCTCTAGATAAGCAAGGTGAGGTCCAAACATCTGAGTGAACAAGATCAAATCGATTTTCATATAAAGTTGAAGACTGAGGAAAAAAAGTTCTACAATGTTTGCCGAGAATACAAGCCTCACAACTAGAATGATCAATGGAAATACTAGGAAACATTATTTCAAGAGCTCGCGAATGTGGATGGCCTAGTCTAGCATGGCACATTGCATTTGTACTAACAGAAACAAAACATGATTTAAATGTAACAGGTTTAATACTCCTCTTACGGGAATCTTATCTCCATTAGCAATAATCACATTACCATTAGCCGGTTTCACATTCTCTATCAAGTTTGGATTACTAATCACATGATGAGATGCTCTGGAATCAATAACAAGAGATTTATTGGTTAAAGAGGCTAATAGAGTGATACCAGATCCCTTAAGGTTGAGAGCGGCAATAGACTTGATGAGAACGTCCAAGTCTGACTTCCTCACGAATCCATCATCATATGCCACAATAGCTTGCTCTTCTCCGCTCTTTGACGAGTTCCCTTGAACTTGTTCGCTTGCGGCTCCAGTAGAGGAGAGATTAGCCTTAAACTTGGTGGGTTTTGAGGTGAGAATGGAGGATCCAGCACTTGTCTTTGATGTGTCCTCTCTTCATGCAGTGATCACAAACCAAGGTCTTCCGATCCTCTCCTTTGAACACGCCTTTGTTAGCCAAAGCTAGTTCCTTGACTCCACAAATGAGACCAAGGGATCCTTGTTCTCTTTTAATCTGGGAACACACTTCATCAAGGCTAGGGAGACTCTCAGCTCTAAGGATGTGCTTGATGAGGTCGTTGAAAGCCGGAATGAGAGTGAGATGAAGTCCAATGACTCGGTCTTGCTCACGCCTCTCTTGAAGGATGGTGGTATCCGTGGTGAATGGTCTAAGCATCTCCAACTTGGCCGAAAGAGATCTGAACTTCCCAAAGTGCTTGGTGAACTCGAGATCTTCTTGGCTGAGATTGTTGATAGCTCTCTTAACTTCCAAAATACGCGTGATATTGGAGATGTTGCCGTATCCCACAGCTCCTTTTCGGTTTCACAATAGGAATCCGCTTTAAGAATTGGAGGATCAAGAGAGTTTTGAAGGAGACCAAGAACGGTTGGATCAGATGATAACCACTTGTTCTCCTCAGCCGTGTCTTCCTCTTTCCCTTTTGAAGAATCTTCTCCATCTTCCTTCATGGTGGAGCTTGGAGCTTGTGAAGTTTCAACATGGCTCCATAACCCTCTTCCACAAAGCGCCGTGCGTGTAGTCCAAACCCACAGAAGAGAGTTGATTCCTCAAAGGATAAACGGAATCACAATCGGTTTTGGATTATCAATAGATCCGTTGAAGAAAGTGAGTTGAGATGAAGAAGTTTAGGTGGAAAAGATGAAGTCTTTACCGAAATGAAACGAAAGTTTGAATGAGAAAGTAGAAAGTGTGAAGATTGAAGTGCAAAGTATGAGAATCAAGATCTTTGCTCTGATACCATGTGAGTTTATGAAGTCTAAATGCGGAAAAACAAAAAAATAGACAAAGAGGATGATGAATTCATTCATTGCCAAAAATGGCTAAGTATTAAGGTGAGTTACAAAAAGGCCGCGACTTCTCCTTTTATATGAACCCAATGATTAGGTCAGTAAGAAGAAGCCCTAGTGACTAGACAAGTGAACAATGACCATAGGGGCAAACGGCTAGTTGGACTAAGGCATTGACCCACTTGTGGATAAGGAGGTGACTTCTATCCGGAAGCTAGAGTTTGGCCCGAACTTTGCACAAGGATCTTTCATAAACTTCATAAAAGACCCAAACTTTGCACAAACCCAATTCTTCTCCATATAACATTTCTTCAAGGTGTTCTTTAGTTGTACGGATTGAGTGTATGGATCTGTACCATCTGTACCGTTTGTACGGATCCGTACAATGTGTATGGTCTCTTCCTTTGAAGCTTCTGGCTGATCTCTTCCTTCTTCCAACACGTGGGATCATGTCATCATCAGTCCAAACCATGATCATAGTCTCCCTTGGTCTTGTTCTTTTGTCATGACCATACTCGTCTATGTTCAATAATTGTAACCGGTTGATAATGCTAAAGAATGCAAGTGAACTCATTTGGTTTGAGGGACAAGTTTTAAGAGACAAAAATGGTCTCTTCTTCCTCTGGTTTAAGCTCAATGGTAACAGGGATCTCTCTTTGAATGGATTGAACTTTAAGAGAAGGCTAAAGGAAAAAGCCAAGTTACGCATACAAGGATAGATTTCCAATTACCCAAGAACACACAGCCGACTTTCCCTAATTCTAAACTCAGTAACTTGATCTTAGTTCTAACTCCTCAAGGTAATATTCTTCTCTCAACAAGGATTCAATGATTATATTTTATTTTCTTCTAAAGAGAGGTCTTTTTCACTTTTCTTTACTTCTAGCGGATTTGGAGAATTTTTCTTAAAGTTAAGGTCTTGACATGACCCCTTTGGTGGAGTCCATTGATCAAGTCAATCCCTATGATACTTTTACTCCTTTTCACATGCCATTTTTAATACATTTTTCTTCCCAAATCCTTTACTAGACTCAACATATAATTTATTTTAAGTTTCCCTCGACAAAGATTTTTAACACTCTCATTTCATTCTTTTTACCACTCTTTCTTTCCTTACACACAACCCAACCCTTATGTAACCATCCCTAATCCTAGATTGATCCAAAAATCATGGGCCAATATCTACATGGGAAGCTTCACTTGTCGGCCTAAACCTAACACTTTCTCCTAAGTTCAATCCCAATTAAGGCCTTCCACTCAGAATTATTGTTTGGCTTGAGAGATGGGTAAGTTTGGTGTTTTAATTGGAACTACCTCAAAGATAGAGGCAGCTACTTGGATTAACACGGGTGGTAAAAAGGTGAAAGAGAATCCAAGTATTGTAGTGGGATCCATGAGTTAAAATGCATTCTATAGTTATGATAATTAATTATAAGATTAGGTGTATACTTGATAGGGAATGATTTACTAATCTCAGCATGTTTTAGCTAAATCTTAAAAATTGATTCAAGATTCCAAGAATGGAGCTATCTTAATTTTCAAGTTCACAAACATGCACTAGACAACTACAAACTTTGGCATTGAATTTATACACTTGATCATTAAGAAAAAATGGTGAATTTCATCAGTGTTCCCTATGCTAAATACAACAAACCTAAGTGAATATAAGTAGACTCAATCCTAAAATGCAAATGAAACTACATGAACACTCTGTTTTTGGTTTTAATTTTCCAAAACTTTCAAATTTTATGGTTTTTTATGCATATAGATGCATGCTAAATTTGAATTTATACTATGTTATATGGCTCCTAGACCCTCCCCAAACTTAAATTACACAGTCCCAGATACGACCCTAGCTATTGAGTACTTATCAGAGACAGAGCCAGACGAGGCCGAGACCGGGTTGCCCAACCCGATGTTTACGAGTACCTAAGAGCACTGGCTAGATTCCCGAGCTTGCCAAAGGATGGGATCAGACTGGGAAGTCAGACGAAGTACCGGGTGCGGCTTAATGCCTTCGTGGAGGAAGCTTTGGAGATCTCCCTGATGGTGAAAGGGGAACCGGTCACCGAGCCCATGGTGACTAGGAACGAGAAGGATTTCATCCTTAGCGTTCTCACTATCACCCGGTGAGACGCTGCAAGACGCCAAGGTTGTTTACTCTTTTTTCCCACTTGGGTTTTAGCCCTACGTGTTTTTTAATGAGGCATTAAACTTGGCGCACCATACTTGGCCCCTAGTAACTTTCCCCGTGGAAATATCTATGACACGTTGGAAAGTTACCGAGTATGGTTCTATCTTTACCAAGGTTGTTCACCGCTTTACCGAACTCTTTCTTATCTCTTTTATGCATTTTGCCCAAGCATGTCCCACAAAGGGCACGCTAGACCTTTGTACCGCAAAACCCTAATGAAGGGATCGGCAATATAAGCACGAGATCCCCAGTTTTAATAGGGTTAGCTAATATTGAAATAAATACTTTTGTTACAATCACTTGCTCACCTCTCATTCGATCCGAGTTCATTCTCTCGTTTGAAACCCAACAATTCTCGTAGCCGGGCTCGAATTGTTGTTCTTCGTATCGTGAGACAACCGCATCTCACTTGGCCGATTAACGATCCAGCATTTCATCGTTCATCCATCGTTTATCCTTCCTGTGTATTCTCGGACTGATCCATCGATCCTCGATACACTCCACAACTATCCGTCGCATATCCGAGCTGAGTCATCGCCGGGTTCCGATAACCTATCCGTCCATCCTGATACGTACCGATTGTTCATGGTCCAATGACACATCCTCGGGTCTATATCCGGGATCGCGTCATTGGTATCAGAGCCTAGGCTCCATACAAAAGGTTGTGTCTTTCCTTTCCTTTTTATTCGTTTTCTCTTTTCATCGTTTGTTCTTGCTTGCCGTTACGTAGAAAATCCTTAAAATCTAATAGTTCTTGTTCCTGCAGGTTGTTAGGTTGGTAGTAAATTTCTATGTTGATTTCGTCTCTGTTCTATTTTATTAATTCACTATTGTTTCTGTGAACTCGAGTCGGAGAAGAAACGTCCTTGTCCCGGTCAAAGACTCGTTCTTGATCGAAATTCGGCCACATCTCTCCAAAGGGTAACTCGTGTGGTTGTGATTGATTGAGCTTTTAGAATTTTGTCGTTTAGGCATAGATTCCTTTTGTCATCTGACGCGCTCAATCATTAGCCATTTGTTTTTGAAATCGACCAGTTGCACGTGTTCGTTGACCGGATAAGCTCTCACCTTTTACCTTTGTTTTGTTTTACCGAGAGTTACCTAGGGCTTTCAAGTCATTATTACCGAATGTCGATCTTACCGCATTGTACTTACGGTGACTCGATCTTACCGATTCACTTTCACCAAGGAAGGTTTACCGAGCTCTCGTACTGGCCCACTCTGGATCGTCCAGTCCGTACTCACCGATCATGATATGATCCTTGACTGCACTAAAGACCTGGAGCATGGATTCGAAGAAGAGCTTGTAGCTGAGGATATAGTTGAGCTTGCCCCAGCGGATGAACATGAAGACGAGGAGATAATTCTTGTTCCAACTGATCTTATGATCAGTGCTAGAGCATCAAACAACTTTGGTTTTGATTCAAGCTAAGTGTTCAAAAGGAATGCCCAAGGCTCATTCCATAACATCCATTTCGTGGCTAAGGAAGGAAATGGAGCTGAAGAGTCATTTTTATTTTAAACTCTGTTTTATTTAAATTTTGTTATTTCCAAGGTTGTTTGCATGTTGTTTCAGCCTTGTTTGTTTCTTTTCTCTTTATATTCTCTTATATCCTGAACTCAGATTTTTATCTATCTTTTTATTCAAAAACTCTTTAAGTTAGATCATCTCTTGCTGGTGTGTAATATCCACAAGAAACCCTGTTTCTCCTTTGGTGCGTCATATCCGAAGTAGATTCAGTTGGAAAATCAGAGGCCTTCCGCATCCTCTGTGTGTCCTATCAATCCACATCCTTTGATCCTTAAATCGTCTTGGTTTTCTGGTTGCAAAGACTATCCCTAACTTACTTCAGAGTGCCTAAATTGGGAGGTTCTCATCAGATCGTACCCGCTAACCCACCTCAACAGACTTCCTTGGCTCCAACGGTTGATCACACCGGTCAACCTATCTGGGCCGCCGTCCTCCCTGCCAGACAACCGAGCCTCGCCGGACTTTATCTCCGATGATTATACCCCGACAACTTTACTCCACCATCCGTATCTCACCACTCCGGTGATTGGACCTCCCTCACTCTGCCACCCGTACCTCGCCATTCGTACAACTCCGGTGACCAGACCAGCTAACCTCACCGTCCGTACCTTGCCCTCTCCAGCGACGCCGAACCTACTCCACCATCCATACTTGGACGGGATTCTTCTGCCATCCGTACAAGTCTGTTTTCAATGGCTATTTGTGCCGGCCTTCATGTGTGACTTGATCAACTGGATGCTCGCTTGGTTGGGAACTAACCTCCACCCGTAGCCGTCTCGCATCTTCCTGACCCACCAGTTGTTGGCGAACCCAATGCCCTGATCTTTCCTCTCCCTGTCTTGGGAGAAGCTTCCGATGAAGAGGGTTACGACTATGCACCATGAAGAACGCGACCCCGACGTGGTAATGACCAGCCCGCCTTCGATCAAGATGATCGTGCTCTGTGTCCAGATGGCCCCGGGCACAAACTCACATCTCCCACCTCTGCCAGGAAGGTTGACCTTGATTGGGCCGTATGGATCATGTATTCGACTGTTATGAATACCGGAGCATAAGAAGGTCACTTATGCCGCGGCCCAGATCACGGACAATGCCCTCACCTGGTGGGATGGTGACCATGCCGAGAGAAGACGACAACACAAAGCCATGATTCCCTCTTGGGAGATCATAAAGTTTGTTATGAGGCGACCATATATACCTTCCATGTATCACCAGGAACTCCAGAAACGTTTCCGGAAGCTACAACAAGGCTCACGTTTTGTCAAGGAGTATTATGAAGAATTTGAGAATATTTGGAACCGGCTACAGCTCAGCCAGGCGGAAGAAACTCTTATGGCGCAATTCTTGGACAGGATACAAGACCACATCGTCTGTAAGGTCGAAAGGCAACCTTACCATGGGTTCAAGGTGTTGCATCACCTTGCCATCCACATAGAGCAGCAGATCAAACGGAAGGCTGCCAGCACCATGCGGTCCCGAACCATGACCAACCCGAGTTGGTCCCCGAGCCCCGCCTCCTCCAGCCCGACCAACTGTTTCCCCGCGAAAGGAAATCAGTCACCGTTGACTCCCAGTTCAAACCACGACAGCCGGAAGGATCCGAGGACCCCTGACAAGACGCCAAGCGTGATGCCAACCTTAGAAGGAGCCGGGACGTGATCTGTTACAAGTGCCAAGGGAGAGGGCACTATGCTAGAGAATGCCCGAACAGTCGGGTCATGATACTCACCCCGGAAGGCCAATATGAGTTGGAAGACGAAACACCCGGGAAGACAGCCGAGGAGGAGGACACTCAGCACTACCAATGGCCTGACCTTCGCGTCCAAACGCGGTAACCTCTTCCATACCCGTTCCACCGTTAACGGCAAGGTTTGCGGTTTGATCATTGATGGGGGCTCCTGTACGAATGTTGCGAGTATTCACTTAGTGAAAAAACTTTCCCTCCCTACTACTCCCCATCCTACCCCTTATAAATTGCGCTGGTTGACTAATCAAAATATGGTTACTGTTAGTGAACTAGTAGAGGTACCATTTAGTATTGGGCAATACCGGGACTAGCTATCGAGTATCTATCCGAGACAGAGCCAGACAAGGCCGAGACCAAGGTTGCCCAACCCGACGTTGCCGAGTACCCGAGCGCACCGGCTACAGCACCGAGCTTGCCAAAGGATGGGATCAAACCGGGAAATCAGAGGAATTATCGGGTGTGGCTTAGTGCCTTCGTGGAGCAAGCTTTGGAGAGCTCCCCGATGGTGAAAGTGGAACCGGTCACCAAGCCCATGGTGACCGGGAACGAGAAAGATTTCATCCTTATTGTTCTCACCATCACCCGGTGAGACGCTCCAAGACACCACTCCACGACTATTTGTCGCATATCTGAGCTGAGTCATTGTCGGGTTCTGACAACCTATATGTCTGTCCTGATACGTACCGATTGTTCACGGTCGGATGACACAACCTCGGGTCTATATCCGGGATCGCGTCAGTCCCTGTGTAACAAAATTCAAGAGAGAACCTAGGAGTTTTAAAATAAAAATAAAAAGATGAAAACCTAAACTAAACGTAAATGCAATGGATATACAAATGATGGGGATTGGGGTGGTACCTCATTCTGGAGGCTGAGAATATTGACCATAGGCAGTTCCAAGTGGTGATCAAGGATCCAGGTGTTACTAACTACCGAGGATCCAAGAGAAGCCATTGTTGCAGCGGGTAACAACAAAACAAGGTTTCAAGGATCAATGGATCAAGAAACTCTGCTCTGTGCTCGGAATTCTTTGTTAAAACAGAGAGAATTCAAAGGCTTCAAGTTCTGAAGAAAATCTATTCTTTATAAATAAAAAAGCCAAGTATCAAAGAAAGAATTACAAAGCCTTATATAGGCATGGTCTTAGCCGACCTAATTAATAACCCAAAACGCTAGTTGCAAAATAGAAATAAAACACAAAAAGGAAAACAACACCGAAAGGCTTAAAAGCCCATAAAACAATATAACTTGTCTGACAAGTTATGAAGTGAGGCTACATCAGGTCTCCCGGGGTGAGAAGAAAATTCGACCCTGAGTTTTGAGTATCATCAACAGTATCCTCAGCGACAAAGGGAACCAAATGCATAACATTGAAAACATCAGCTGTCTTCATATGTGGCGGTAGCTTAAGGCAATATGCATTGTTATTAATCTTCTCCACAATCTCAAGAGGACCAATCTTTCGTGACATAAGGTTGTTGTAGGTCCCTGTCTTGAAACGCTCTTTAGTGAGTACCGCCCAAACACGAACACCAACTTTGAACTGGACATCGCGGCGATGAATGTCCACAGCAGCTTTATACTTTGCTGTTGCTGTTTCCAAATTAGAACGAACATTTTCATGAATCGCAGCAAAGTCTTCAACAAAGTCAAACGCTCGTCCATGAAAACGAGTTCGATCAGGGCTAATGACAAGATCAGTTGACCGCTAGGCAAGTATCCACATACCACCTGAAATGGACTGAACCCCGTACCGTGGTTAACAGCTCGATTATGAGGGAACTCAGCCTGACAAAGTACCGAATCCGAAGATTTGATGTTATATCCGACCAAGCACCGTTGCAAGTCCCCTAATGCTCTGTTAGTAACTTTTGTTTGTACATCCGTCTGTGGGTGATACGCAGAACTCATGTCTAACTTTGTGCGCAAAAGACACCAAAGTGAACGCCAAAAATGACCCAGGAACCGCGAATCTCGATCCGAGACAATAGACAACGGCAAACTATGAAGCTTATAAACTTCTCAAAAAATAATCCAGCCACTTGTACAGCATCAGTGGTCTTTTTACATGGAATAAAATGAACTGTCTTCAAGAAACGATCAACGACAACAAAAATAGAGTCATTAACTTTTTGAGTGCGAGGTAAACTAAGCACAAATTCCATACTCACGTCTGTCAATGGCTGGGTGGGAATAGGCAGTGGATATTGAGAAAAGGCATTCCGTGCAGAAGGTCGGGTACTATTCATCCCGAGACCCGAGATTACTATTCATCCCGAGATCCGAGATTACTATTCATCCCGAGAATCTTCGTCTTCACGTTCCAGCAATGTCAGTATTCATGCTGTAAACTGCGTTTCACTATTGCTGCCGTTTTTCATTTAGGGCTTCCTCCTTCTATAAAAGGAGGAAACCCCTTTTCTCTTGTAACTAAACCTAATTTTCGTGCCTCTTATGGCTGAGAGAGAGTTGCCTCTAATTCTCTTGTTTTTATTGAATCTCTTCTCTAATTCTTTAGTTAATCCGCATAAATCTCATAAAATCTATATGGTATCAGAGCCTTGTTACTGATTCTCTGCTTCTATTCAATCATCTCTAGCTATTTTCTTAATCTTAATCTCCATTCATGCCGCAGCTCTCTCTTTATCTCTCACAGAAAGTTCTCAATCTCTGCTTGTGTTTATTTCTCTTGTCTATGCTTGAAGATCTCAGCAGGTTTCTGTCGCTTCTCAGCAGATTAATCTCCATTGCTAGCTCTATAGATTTTCAGCTCTCTTCTGGTTTTGACAGATTTTCGGAGGTACTGTAGCAACAGTGACACCAACAGAACTTGTGATTTCTCAGCAAAGGTGTAACCTTTCTCTGCTGTATTTGGTAAAATCATCTCTGTTCTACTTCACTTCAGACTCAGTTCATATGATTTCAGTCTTGTTGGTTGCTTGGGAAGTTAAGATCAATCTGGAAATTTGTGGGTTTGTTGGCTGTAAGAAACGCTGAAGCATTGATTCTTCAAAGTCTGTTCCTATACCAGTTACTCTCAAAGGTGTGAACTACTTACTCTGGGCTAGAACCACCAAGACAAATCTGTGTGGTCGTGGTCTTTGGAATCACATTGAAACCCAAGATAAGAAAGTAATCACGGATAAAGATGGAAAAGAGATCAGTGGAGATCCAAGTTCTGAAGATGGCAAATGGTTTCAAGAAGATCAGGGGGTTCTTGGACTACTTCAAAACTCACTTGAAGCCGCAATACTTGAAGCTTCTTCTTATTGTGAGACGGCACAGGAGCTGTGGGACACACTAAAGAATGTCTATGGAAATGTCTCCAATCTTACTCGAGTGTTTGAAGTCAAGAAAGCTATAAAAAATCTCAGCCAAGAAGATTTGGACTTCACAAAACACTTTGGAATACACTAGTCACAAGTTCAAAGATCACTTAGCAAGACATGGGATCATACACCAAACTAGCTGCCCATATACACCTCAACAAAATAGTGTAGCTGAGAGGAAGAATCGACAACTTATGGAAGTTGCACGATCCATGATGTTTAACACCAATGTCCCAAGGAGATTCTGAAGTGATGCTGTCATGGCAGCTTGTTACCTGATAAATAGGACACCAACAATGATCCTAACTGATTTAGCGCCATTTGAGGTATTGAACCAAACCAAACCTTCTATTGATCACTTACGAGTGTTTGGTTGCGTTTGTTTTGTACTGAGACCAGGTGAACTGAGGGACAAGCTTGAAGCTAAGAGCACAAAATGCATGTTCCTAGGCTACTCTACTACTCAAAAGGGCTACAAGTGCTATGACTTCTCAAAGAACAGAACAATTGTGTCAAGATATGTCAAGTTCATTGAGCACCATTACAACAAGAAGGATTGGGGGAGTTTGAAAGATTTGGCAAGATCACCATCAAATAGAGCCGCTAGTCTCCAACATCTCCTTAGTCATCTTGGGAATCCTCCTCCTCGGAGAGAAGAACAATCTGATAATGTCGAAACCAACCAACAAGGAGTGGAGACTACAGAAGATCAACCCAATACTGACCTTGGGAATGCACAGGCTGCTCCAAACCCCTTGGAAGAAACTGATACCACTGAGCACACTCAGCCGGAACAAAACCCACTTGACAGGGAACGAGACCAAGTTCAAGATGAGGATGGTATGACTGAAGATGTGGTTCATGAGGATCACCATGATAAGGTTGGACATGAAGCAGAAATTCCTCCTCCTCCACTGCCACCTCCTCTTCGGAGAAGCATTAGACAGAGGTTTGGACCCGAACATTGGAAGGTCACTAGAGTCTATTTCAACAACCAAGCTGTGGCGCATCCTATACAAGCTGTGTGTTCGCTTGACCTGTTGCCAACTGCTCATCAAGCCTTCCTTGGGAAAATTGATGCTCAATGGATTCCACAGAGTTATGAAGAAGCCAAGGGGAGTAACGAATGGCTTGGAGTAGTGGATAATGAGGTTGGGGCTATGGAAAGGAATCATACATGGGATGAAGTCGACCTACCATTGGGAAAGAAGGCTGTTAGTTCAAGGTGGCTTTTCACTATCAAGTATCTGAGCAATGGAGATGTTGAGAGGTACAAAGCCAGACTTGTTGCAAGAGGATTCACACAGACATATGGAGACGACTACACAGAAACGTTTGCTCCAGTCGCCAAGCTGCATAGAGTTAGAGTTGTTCTCTCATTGGCTACAAATCTGGATCGGGAGTTATGGCAAATGGATGTGAAGAATGCGTTCTTGCAAGGAGAACTTGAAGAAGAAGTGTACATGACTCCACCACCAGGATTTGAAGACTCCATTGCTCCAGGAAAAGTTCTGCGGCTAAGAAAAGCCATCTATGGACTAAAGCAATCTCCAAGAGCTTGGTACCACAAACTGAGCTGTACTCTCGAAGAGAAAGGGTTCAAGAGATCTGAAGCTGATCACACATTGTTCACAGTCCAAAGTCCACGAGGAATCGTTGTAGTATTGGTCTACGTGGATGACCTTATCATTTCCGGCAATGATAAGGAAGGTATTCTCGAAACTAAAACCTATCTTAAAACTGTGTTTGATATCAAAGATCTTGGAGAACTAAAATATTTCCTAGGGATTGAAGTATGTCGCTCTTCGGAGGGCTTATTTCTATCACAAAGGAAGTATACTCTTGACTTGCTGAATGAGACAGGTAAAATAGAAGCAAAGCCAGCCAAAACTCCTCTTGCAGATGGCTACAAGGTCAAGCGAAAGGGGGAGAAAAAGGGGAAGGAGCTCGAAGAAGAAGATCCATTAGACAAACCATATGCAGATCCTCTCCAATACCGAAGACTAGTGGGTAAGCTTATCTATCTGACTTTAACAAGACCTGACTTATGTTTTGCTGTGAATCAGGTGAGTGAATACATGCAGAAACCCACAGTCTACCATTGGAATATGGTGGAGAGGATACTCAGATATCTAAAAGGGAGTCCAGGACAAGGCATATGGATGGGAAAGAATGAGAATGCCAAGATTGTTGGTTATTGTGATGCAGACTACGCTGGTGACACAAATGATAGGAAGTCAACCACTGGATATTGCACATTCATTGGAGGGAATTTGGTGACATGGAAGTCTAAGAAGCAGAAGGTAGTGTCATGTTCAAGTGCTGAATCCGAGTATAGAGCAATGAGGAAGCTCACGGAAGAACTCATTTGGCTTAAGGCACTACTCAGAGATCTAGGCATTGAAACCACAAGACCCATTACTATGCATTGTGACAATCAAGCTGCTATACACATTGCCACAAAGTTCGAGAGAAGATCAAAGAAGGAGTCACACTACCATGCTTTACAAGAAGTGAAGATCAACTAGCAGACATCTTCACCAAAACTGCGAGTCTTAAGGTTTGCAAACACATCTACAGGAAACTAGGGCTTGTGGATCCAACTCACCCTTGATCATATCCCCTACTCGTAGACGTTATGCTCTTTTCCTCATAACTGATTTTTTCCCAAGTGGTTTTTTCTATGATGAGGTTTTTACCGAGGTAACGCCTATGTAGGTCCAAGCTTAGTCTTTGTTCACCGACGGCTAAGCTTGAGGGGGAGTATTGAGAAAAGGCATTCCGTGCAGAAGGCCGGGTACTATTCATCCCGGGTACTATTCATCCCGAGACCCGAGATTACTATTCATCCCGAGAGTCTTCGTCTTCACGTTCCAGCAATGTCACTATTCATGTTGTAAACTGTGTTTCACTATTGCTGCCGTTTTTCATTTAGGGCTTCCTCCTTCTATAAAAGGAGGAAACCCCTTTTCTCTTGTAACTAAACCTAATTTTCGTGCCTCTTATGGCTGAGAGAGAGTTGCCTCTAATTCTCTTGTTTTTTATTGAATCTCTTCTCTAATTCTCTAGTTAATCCGCATAAATCTCATAAAATCTATAGTGGAGATACAACCCTGAATTGTTTGCTTTTCAGTTAGCTGCTTGACAAATCCCACAACGCACAATGAACCGCTCGACATCACATCGTAATGTTGGCCAAAATATGAAGAACCAACCAACTTTAGTGTGCGATCTCTGCCGATATGGCCTTCTCCATGAAGTTCACGAATTAGTTGTAGCCTTAAACTACACTCGGGAATGCATAACTGAGCCCCATGAAAGAAAAAGCCTTCAAAAATCATATAAATGGTTCCAATCCCTATCTCCGTATCTCGCCAAATTTTCCCAAAGAAAGGATCATGCGGATAGAGGTCTGTGATGTGATCATGGAAGGGAATCAAATGTAGCTTGAACCAGGAGAGGATATACCTGGAGCTGAGGAAACATTGGTTGTACCAAGTGGACCTATGACAAGAACAAGCTAAGGCGTTCCAGAATTCAATCCATGGACTATTCGCGCAAGTGCAAGATTATCAAGCATCTAAGGATAAAACAAAGAACATTGGATATCAGAATATGCTGATGACAAAACCTTCTCAAATGGAGTAACAAAGAGGGTGATCCATTTGTACTCTTTTTCCTAACCTTTGGTTTTGTCCCACTGGGTTTTCCAAAGGAAGATTTTAATGAGGCAATTGGGTCACTTATTCATCTAAGTCCATGAGAGAATTATCAAAGCCCAAAGAAGATCTCTTGGCCCAAAATAAAGACACCATTTCGTGGAAGCTGAGGAGAAGAAGTGCAAGAGAGATTTTCGTGTGGTTTTAAAGTTTTTTAGTTTAATTTTCAGCAATTAATATTGCTTAGATATTTTTGCTTTTCTTTTGCTATTTAAGCATGTCTAAACTCAAGTCGGATGTTTTAAGTGTCAAGGTAGAGGGCACTATGCCAATGAATGCATCAACAAGAGGACCATGTTGTTGATGGAGAATGGATATATTGAAACAGAGGAACAGTTTGAAGAAAATGATTCTGTTTTGGAAGAAGAAGAGGGGCGTGTAGAGTTGCCAGTCATGGGGAGACTTGAAGACCATTGAGTGTTCAAGCTAAGGCTAATGATCAAGAGCATAGGGAACATCTGTTTCACACAAGGTGCTTAGTGCAAGGAAAGGTCTGTAGTCTTATCATTGATGGAGGAAGTTGCACCAAAGTAGCAAGTGAAACAATGGTGACAAAGTTGGGGTTGAAGGTGGAAAAGCATCCAAAGCCTTATAGTCTTCAATGGTTGAATGATGTAGAAGAGATGAATGTGAGTAGCCAGGTATTGGTACCTATTACCATAGGCAAGTATGAAGATGAGATTCTGTGTGATATATTTACCTATGGAAGCGAGTCACATATCGCTTGGCAGGCCATGGCAGTTTGATCATAAAGCTATGCATGATGGTTACACCAACAAATACTTGTTTGACTTCAAGGGAAGGAAAACAATTCTTGCTCCATTAACACCACAAGAATTTTATCAAGATCAGATCCAAATGAAACAACAAAGCAAAGCAACTGTGAGTGAACCCCTAAACACACCACCACAAAAAGAAAAAGAGAGTTTAAGAAAAGCCAAGAAAAAAGCATGTGAGAGTAAACCCGTGACGCAATCAAAATTCTTGGTGAGATCTAAAGTGGTTAAGAGAGTTCTTTTCTCTAAAAAAACCCATTCTTTTGTTTGTATACAAGGAAGTTCTTACTAACCTCAAACCAGATTTGCCGAGTACGATTACTTCTCTTTTGCAGGATTTTGAGGAAATGTTTCCTGATGAGAATCCTGAAGGATTGCCACATATCCGTGGGATTGTTCCAGGAGCTTCACTTCCAAACAGGCCAGCTTATAGAACCAATCTAGTGGAAACTAAGGAGTTGTAAAAAAAAGTGGCTGAACTCATGGACAAAGGATACATTAGAGAGATCATGAGTCCTTGTGTTGTACCAGTACTACTCGTACCTAAGAAGGATGGGACATGGAGGATGTGCGTTGATTGCTGAGCCATCAATAACATCACTGTAAAGTATCGCCACCCTATTCCTCGTTTAGATGATATGTTAGATGAATTGCATGGATCTAGTGTCTTTTCTAAGATAGATCTTAAGAGTTGATATCATCAAATTAGGATGAGAGAAGGAGATGAGTGGAAAACTGCTTTCAAAACTAAACATGGTTTGTATGAGTGGTTAGTTATGCCCTTTGGTTTAACCAATGCACCTAGTACTTTCATGAGATTAATCAACCATGTGTTAAGGAATTTCATTGGATTGTTTGTTGTAGTCTATTTTGCTGATATCTTAATCCACAGCAAGAATGTAGATGATCATGTTAAGCATCTAGAGGCAGTTTTGATTGTTCTTAGGGAAGAAAAACTGTATGCCAATCTTAAGAAATGCACTTTTTGTTTGGATAACATTGTGTTTCTAGGCTTTGTTATAAGTGCAAATGGCGTTCAAGTTGATGAGGAGAAAGTGAGATCTATCCGTGAATGGCCAAGTCCAAGTACTGTGAGCGAAGTGAGGAGCTTTCATGGACTAGCAGGATTCTACAAGAGATTTGTGAAAGAATTCAGTACCATTGCTGCTCCTCTGACTGAAGTGATCAAGAAGAGTGTGGGATTCAAATGGGAAACAGCTCAAGAGAAAGCTTTTCAAACTCTTAAAGAGAAACTTTCTAATGCACCTGTCTTATCTTTACCAGATTTTACGAAAACTTTTGAGATTGTATGTGATGCATCTGGTGTAGGTATTGGAGCTGTTTTGATGCAAGAGAAGAAGCCCATTGCCTTTTTCAGTGAGAAACTTGGGGGAGCCACACTGAACAATCCAACCTATGCCGAGGAATTATATGCTTTAGTGAAAGCTTTACAAACGTGGCAGCACTACTTGTGGCCAAAGGAGTTTGTCATTCATACCGATCATGAATTTTTTGAAGCACTTAAAAGGTCAGAAGAAGCTCAACAAGAGACATGCTAGGTGGGTAGAGTTTGTTGAGACTTTTCCATATGTGATCAAATACAAACAAGGAAAGGAAAATGTGGTTGCAGATGCCTTATCTCGAAGGTATGTTTTGATTACTACATTGGAAGCTAACCTGTTAGGATTTGAGCAACTTAAAAATCTTTTTGAGACTGATGCTGAGTTTCAAGAGTTTTACAAGTCTTGTGCCAAATTCGCTTTTGGGAAATATTTTAGGCATGAGGGGTTTTTATTCTTTGAAAATCGTTTGTGTGTGCCTATTTGCTCTGTGGGAGATTTATTAGTCAGGGAATTGCATGGAGGTGGCTTAATGGGACATTTCGGAGTTGCTAAGACTCTCAAGGTGTTGCAATATAATTTCTATTGGCCGCATATGAAGAGAGATGTTGAGAGAGTATGTGGAAGATGTGTCACTTGCAAACAAGCCAAGTCTAAGGTATAGTCCCAACGTTTGTACACTCCTTTACCAATTCCTACTCAGCCGTGGAATGATATATCTATGGATTTTGTGTTTGGATTGCCTAGAACTAGGACTGGAAAGGATTCAATCTTTGTTGTTGTTGATAGGCTTTCTAAAATGGCTCATTACATTGCTTTTCATAAAACCAATGATGCTTCTCATGAAGCTAACTTGTTCTTTCAAGAGATAGTTTGTATTCATGGCATGCCTAGAAATATTGTTAGTGATAGAGATACTAAGTTCTTGAGCTATTTTTGGAAAACACATTGGTCTAAACTAGGAACTAAGTTGTTATTTTCGACAACTTGCCATCCTTAATCAGATGGACAACCTGAAGTTGTGAATAGAACTTTGTCTAGTCTCTTACGTGCCTTGATCAAAAAGAACTTGAAAACTTGGGAAGATTGTTTGCCGCATGTTGAATTTGCATATAATCACTCAATGCATTCAGCTACAAAGTTCTCTCCATTTGAAATTGTTTATGGATTTAACCCCATTTCTCCTTTGGATCTAACCCCTTTATCTTTGAGTGAAAGAGCAAGCATAGATGGGAAAAAGAAAGCTGAACTTGTCAAACAGATCCATGAGAAAGCTCGGAAGAACATAGAAGAGAAAACAAAGCTGTATGAGAAATATGCTAACAGAGGCCGGCATAAGAAGATCTTTGCGGAAGGAGACCAAGTGTGGATACATCTCATGAAAGAAAGATTTCCAGCAGAAAGGAAGTCCAAACTGCAATCAAGAATTGATGGTCCATTCAGAGTTACAAAGAGGATCAATGTCAATGCTTACCAGCTTGATCTACAAGGTAAGTATAATGTAAGTTCCAGTTTCAATGTTGCTGACTTAATTCCATTTGTTGCAGATGAACAAGATTTCAGGACAAATCCTTTTCAAGAGGGAGGGGATGATGTGATCATGGAAGGGAATCAAATTCAGCTTGAACCAGGAGAGGATATACATGGAGCTGAGGAAACATTGGTTGTACCAAGTGGACCTATGACAAGAGCAAGAGCTAAGGCGTTCCAGAATTCAATCCATGGACTACTCGCTCAAGTGCAAGATTATCAAGCATCTAAGGATCAAACGAAGAACATTGGATATCAGAATATGCTGATGACAACACCTTCTCAAATGGACTAACAAAGAGGGTTGATCCATTTGTACTCTTTTTCCTAACCTTTGTTTTGTCCCACTGGGTTTTCCAAAGGAAGATTTTAATGAGGCAATTGGGTCACTTATTCATCTAAGTCCATGAGAGAATTATCAAAGCCCAAAGAAGATCTCTTGGCCCAAAATAAAGACACCATTTCGTGGAAGCTGAGGAGAAGAAGTGCAAGAGATATTTTCCTTTGGTTTTAAAGTCTTTTAGTTTAATTTTCAACAATTAATATTGCTTAGATATTTTTGCTTTTATTTTGCTATTTAATCATGTCTAAACTCAAGTAGAAATCAATCAACTTTTCTTTTATATTTTTGAGAGTGAATCTCTTCAGTTCCTTGTAAACAAATCCTAGATTGGTGTGTAATATCCGATCTGTTTTCTTGTTTCTGTTTCGGTGTGTCATATCCGAAGGAATCAAGATTGGTCTCGTCCAAGTGTGTCATATCTTGGGAGGCTACACGGTATATCAGAGACCATCCGCAATCTCTGTGTGACCATTCGATCCATCCATCTATCCATCCATTCACCATCTCGAAAGCAAGCTATCCTTAGGAAGAATCCCATCAGTCTGGAAGCGCATCAAAGCCAGTGACCAAGACATGTAATGTTGTCAAAAGAGAGTGTCAAAGACTCAACGCGTCAGCAACCTTATTAAGTGTCGCAGCCATATGTTTAATAACAAAGGAGAATTGCAAATATGAAAACCACGATGCATGTCGTGTGGAGACCTTATCTTGAGAACCCATGTGTTTAAGGGCATCATGGTCAGTGTACAGAAAAAACTCACGATGGAAAAGGTATTGCCTCCAATGTTTAACAGCTTGTACCACCGCATAAAGCTCGACATCATAAGTACTATAACGCGCCCAAGATCCTAAAATCTTTTCACTATAAAATGCGATAGGACGCCCAGATTGACTAAGTACTGCTCCAATGCCTGCCTTAGATGCATCAGAATGTAATTCAAAAGCAATATTAAAATTGGGAAGGACAAGAACCGGGGCTGTGGTGAGCTTAGTTTTGATCATTTGAAATGCGTGTTCGGCTTCCTCCGTCCAACGAAACAAGACTGACTTTATGCTCTCTGTTATCTGTGTCATGATGCTGCTAAAGTGTTGACCAAAATGTCAATAGAACGATGCAAGTCCATGGAAACTACGTACATCAGTCACTGTACGCGGAGTAGACCATGAATGTATTGCTGAGATCTTGTCGGGATCAACCTCTAATTGATATATCATGGTTTTTATGGTTTTTAGCCATGATATACATATTGGTTTTAGAGTCTTTTGGTTATGATATGAGTCTTATTAGTTACAAATGCGAGATAGAGCTTGTTGATATATTATGGAGCAATTCTGGAGCATTTTAGCTGAAAAGTTAGAAAGTTACTGTTTATCAAGTTAATGTCACCGAGTACTGTTCATTGGTACTGTTCATCGAGTACTGTTCACTATTACTGTTCATGTCGACCGACACACGTGAACAGCCATCGGGTACTATTCACGCCAAAGATTTGCCCTTTTTGCCCAGAAGTTTTCCTTATTTGTAATAAGTCCAATTTCGTGTTTTAACATATATATAGTATTTTTAGATCATTGTTCAGACCTATGCTTTATTTTCTACAGCCACCTATTTCAGAGACTTTTGGGAGAAGATTTCTAAACTCTTATCTCCTTTTGATTTATATTATGCAATTTATTTAGACAATGATTTGTGTTTCATCTATTATGTCTGAGTAGTTTACTTGTTAGATCTAGGAATTTCTAGGGTTTATGATGGTTTGTTGAATTGGGCAATCATGTTAGGTTATCTATAATGTTCTTCATCTAGATTTGAATCTATACTAGTTCTAGGCTAGCCGCCAGAATCTAGAATCATAGGAATGTTAGTAGGCGCGAGAGTGCTATTGATATCCTGACCCAATCTTAGATGAGCACACAGCCTTTTCGCAGCTAGAGTTGATTTAGGAATTTTGTAACATATCATACCTGATTATCATAGAGACTCTATTTATTGGTATTTCACAAAGAGATTTGGTTTGCTTCTGTTTAGAGGATATATGTCATCACAGCGAGAGTTGGATAGATATCATCTTAGTGTTATGAGTTTAAGAACCGAACAAACAATTGTATTCTGATTATAGAACTGCCCAGTTCACATTCCAAAATATTCCTTAATTGATTTGCATAGGTCTAGCTTATTCTCATATTGAATCTACATCCTTATTTCATTGTTTTCATCTTGTTTTATTTAATTTACATTCATTGGTTTAGCTTAATTCAAATCTGATAATCTATTGTGTGAACAAGAGTCCTTGTGGATTCGATCCCTTAGTACTACAACGATCTCTTAATTTGAGAGAGTAGCTCTAAGGGTTATTTTGAGCATACCGTTGCCAGGGACTCTTTGATTCACCATTAGGTTTAGGTTATAATTTAGTCTAAATTTTTCCTTTTATTTTGTTCCTTACGTGATCTTTCTTTTCTTGTGTGTTTCAGGTGAATGCATAATCACGGTACCAGGAGCAATACGGATCTTTCACTTGTGAATTTTTCTACTCAAGAACTAGCTAAGTTAGAGCGAGCTAACCGGCCAGCACAGAGGATATTAGAGATGGTTAATCTGCTGGTGTTGTTTAGGGATGAGACTGGAGTTTTACGTGATTCAGAGGGGCATGCGCGCAATGCGCAGGGTCAGAAATTGGATGCTGATGGAAACGTGATACACGAAGTCGTTGAGCATGTCGACCGACACGCTGCTTGTGTTGGTCGACGCAGATGGAATTTTCAGGGTCCGCATGATGATGAGAATGAGAATTGTGTTGAGGAGAGAACACTTGCTGAATTCAACAGGCCTAGTCAGTTCTATGCTAATAGTTCTGCTATCCGACCTCCTACTTTACAGAGGAATGACTTTGAGCTGAAACGCGGATACTACACTCTTTTGGAACAGCACCCTTTTCATGGTCTTTCCAATGAACATCCAATGGATCACATTGAGAGGTTTGAGGATTTGGCTTCTAGCAATAAAGTCAATGGAGTTTCAGAGGACTACATTTTCTGCAAGCTCTTCCCATACTCACTTGCTGGGGAAGCAACTTATTGGCTTAAGCAGTTGAAACCAAGAGATTTGACAACTTGGCACATAGTTAAGACATCCTTTCTGAACAACTTCTATAATGATGAAAGGTATGAAGATTTGAGTAACATGATCTCCCAGTTTACTCAAGGACCCACTGAGACTTTGAAAGCAGCTTGGCTAAGATTCAAGGGATATCAGAGAGATTATCCACATCATTATTTCAGTGAGATTCAGCTTTTCGATACTTTCTTCAGAGGTATTGATTGGAGGTATCACATGGTTTTAGATGCTGCTAGCAATGGAAACTTCAAGACCAATACACCTAGGGCTGCAAGTAAGTTGATTGAGAACTCGGTTTCTAGTAATAGTACCAAGAATGCAGACCTTGAGAGGACAAGACAAGCAGCTAACATGGGTAGTGGTCAGATTGCTGAGGTGAATGCAAAGTTGGATATGGTACACAGTCTTCTTGTGGGTAAGAAATCAGTTAAGTATGCTACAGAGGTTGAAGAAAATGATGCGAACTACATCAATGTAACTGGATATTAGGAAAAGAGATATGGATACACACCAAGGCCAGACTACCAACAGCTCTATCCTATTAATAGTTTCACCAAGAACTATGAATCTTCATCTCGCCAGAGACCTTCTCCAACCACTAAAGAAAGTGAGATTAAGTCTATGTTGGAACATATACTGGAGGGTCAGCAGGATATCGAAGTTGATTTCAAGGGGAAGATTAATGCTTTGTATACGGACTTGAATGGAAAATTTGAAGCTTTAGACAGCCATGTGAAGAAGCTAGATATTCGGATTTTCCAATCAGCTAGTTCTTCAAGAGGATCTGATAAAAAACAACATCAACCATGCCACATTGTTACTTTGAGTAGTGGGTTTGATAACACTGTATTTTACCTATTTTAAGCATACATTTATCATTATATTAGTCCATAAGCATCCCCTGTTTATACCATTATATGCATATTTCACTTCCTTTTGAGTTTTAGGGTCCTTTGCATGAGCATTACACATATATTGCATATTATGGGTTGTTTACAGGTAAAAACGGATGCTAAGGAAGCTATGGAGCATTGAGGAGGTGAATAGGAGTTTCGGATCAGCTCAAGAAGGAGATTGAAGGAAGATGGAAGCTACTCGACCAGCTACTCGACCACTCTGATCGAGTAGTATTTCCAGATTAGTAGGAATTCTATTTTGTCTTATCCTTAACCTTATCTTTAGTATAAAAGCACATGTGTTAACCCTAATAAAGGGTGTGCTCATTTTTTGACCTGATATTATCTCTCTCTGCCTCCTAATTACTCTCTCTCCTGTTCTTCATTTTAGATCTTTGTAAACCTTTTATCATTTCAATAAAATCAGTACTTGCAATTACTTTCTTCATCAAACCCTCTTATCTCAATCTGATATATCTCATATGTCAGATTTAGAACTTTCTGGGTTTGCAAATTTAGCTTTCATTATGCTTAGTGAGTAGTTTACTTAGGGTTATTAGGGAAGGATTAGATTAGGGAGGATCTTGATTAACCTGGTAGTTTTAAATGTTCTTAAATGCTTTAAATCCTTTTTGGGTGAGAGTTCTCAATGCTTATTTATTTCTGATCAACTTGAATATGATCCTAGATAATCCCTTCATTACAGTGCTTGTAAGTTGTTTAATTAGATTTTTCCAGAGACATAGTTATATTAACCTGTAGAGAGTATGCTTCAATGGTGTTTGGGAACCCATGATACTCAAAGCTGTTGTTAGGAAATTATGTTGGCTTAGATAGGTTGATTCTTAAAGCCTGTCCCATAGCTTGGCTCTGGAAAAATCGGGTATGATGAGTTATTGGGTTCGAGATCATTCACCATGACAGTGGGTGTGATTGGCTTAGATATCTATCGTCAAAGGATAAGCCTTGAAATAGGTTGTGTTGGTTAAGTACCCAGGTTATGAAAGTGATACCCTAATCAATTATTTCATCCCTATGAGCCCTATATCTTTATAATTGCATTAAAACGTTCACTTACAAGGTCTATTAGTTATTCTGTGTTTTCATATTCCTACTCGACCATACCACTCGACCATATCGATCGAGTGGCTTTTCACTTTTGCTTTCCTGCTTTGTTTGTTTACTCTTTGTGCATTTGAATTGACATTTCAAGTGTTTATTGCTTTACTTATTAGTTATTTGCATTTTCAATCATTAGGTTGTTAGTTTCACTATCATCTCTGATTTGGCTTAACTTATTAGCATTGACATATTGTGATTGCTTGCATCAAACCCATTATGGATTGGCACTTCATGCACTACAACATCAATGAGGAATTGAAACCCTCCATGCATT
Organism: Cardamine flexuosa; assembly: GCA_963555745.1. Classification (NCBI taxonomy): domain Eukaryota; kingdom Viridiplantae; phylum Streptophyta; class Magnoliopsida; order Brassicales; family Brassicaceae; genus Cardamine; species Cardamine flexuosa. Next base: position 22,371,743 of record OY743217.1, on the reverse strand, counting down.
CTTATCACTGAGGAAATACGTGTTTCAATTTGGCGCCGTTGCCATTTGGGTTTTATTTGTGTTCTATTCACAATTTAATTGTTTTAAGCTTAAGTTCTTTTGTTACTTTTATTTGGTTACTGATTTGGTTTGCTTTTTGCCTTCTGTTTGTATCAAGTACCCGACTCGACCTACCTACTCGATCAACCTGGTCAAGTACTTATATTGAGTTACATTTACCTACTGAATGCATACAAGATCTCAAGGCAGCCACAATCTCATACAGTATCTTGATCATATCAACTGTCTACAACCTAGAACACCTCAGGACAAAGTCGGACCTGTTCAACCAGTTGCAATGGCTGAACCTCAACCAAGACCTAGGGTCATTGGAGCTGGGGATGCTCCCAGTACTCATACACAGAGGCAAGACATAGTTCCACCACCAGTTTAGAACAACAACTTTGAGATCCGTGAAAGCCTAATCAACATGGTACAAGGGAACAAATTCTATGGTTTACTAATGGAGAACCCTCTTGCACATTTGGATCAGTTTGATCACCTTTGCAGCCTCACAAAGATAAATGGAGTGAGTGAAGATGCTATCAAGCTCAGATTGTTTCCATTCTCACTTGGAGACAAGGCCTACCAGTGGGAGAGGAATCTGCCTAATGGATCCATCACCACTTGGGATGAATCCAAGAAGTCCTTTCTGAACAAGTTCTTCTGATGAAACCTCCCAATTTCGGCACTCTGAAGTATGTTTGGGATAGTCTTTGCAACTAGGAAACCAAGAGGATTCAAGGATCAAAGGATGTGGATTGATAGGAAACACAAAGGATCCGGAAGGCCTCTGATTTTCCAACTGAATCTACTTCGGATATGACGCACCAAAGGAGAATCAGGGTTTCTTGTGGATATTACACACCAGCAAGAGATGATCTAACTTAAAGAGTTTTTGAATAAAAAGATAGATAAAAATCTGAGTTCAGGATACAAGAGAATGTAAAGAGAAAAGAAACAAACAAGGCTGAAACAACATGAAAACAGCCTTGGAAATAACAAAACTTAGATAAAACAGAGTTTAAAATAAAAATGACTCTTCAGCTCCATTTCTTTCCTTAGCCACGAAATGGATGTTATAGAATGGGCCTTGGGCTTTCCTTTTCAACACTTAGCTTGAATCAAAACCAAAGTGGTTTGATGCTCTAGCACGGATCATAAGATCAATTGGAACAAGAAATATCTCCTCGTCTTCATGTTCATCCGCTGGTGCAAGCTTAACTACATCCTCAGCTACAAGCTCTTCTTCGAATCCATGCTCCAGGTCTTTAGTGCTGTCTAGGATCATATCATTCCCTCCCTCTTGAAAAGGATTTGACCTCTAATCCGAACAATCTCGGGTTTTATTTGGTGGTGAAGCATCTGGTTGTTTCTCCTTGATAAGCATGATGTTTTTAGCTCTAGGTAAATGACGGCAATCCATAACTGCTTCAGCTTTGTCATTCTCCTGCTCCATAGTATGACATTGCTTTGGTTCACCGCTGGAGTCAAGTGATGACTTTTTGCTTTGCTTTGGTTCTTGTTCGGAGTCTTCACCAATATCTTCTTGACATGTTTGGAGTTGATTTTCATCTCCACAAATGGGTGGTGACTTCTTTGGAGTATCTTCATGGAATGTGTCATGGCATTCCTGTTTTATTCTTTGCTTTCAAATGAGCTGATCTTGTTGAATCTCATGTGATGACATTGGAATCAGAATGATCTTGCCTCCTTTGTGCTTGAGTGAATATCTGTTTTTGTGACCATCATGGATTACTCTTCGTTCATTCAGGCATGGTTTTCCAAGAAGGATGTGACATGTTTCCATTGGTTGAACATCACACAGAATCTCGTCTTCATATTTTCCCATGACTATGGAAACCTTCACTTGGCGGCTCACCCTTAATTTGTAATTGTCATCTAACCATGGGTGCTGCTTCACGCTTAAACCAAGCTTCTGAACCATGTACTCACTTGCCACGTTGTTGGAACTCCTTTCATCGATCTTGAGGCTGCATACCTTGCTTTGAACATCGCACCTTGTGTAGAACAGATTCTCTTCTTTGTGATTAGACATTGCTGTATTGGATTCTTCTTAATGATCGGCCCTCTCTTCCTTCAAATCAACACAACACTAACCTAGTAACAAGTTCCTTTGAAAGAAATCGCGATCAACTGAACAAAACACGAAAATGACTCTTCAACTTCCGAAGAACCCTAATCGCGACAGTTCGACGAAATTTACCTCGAAAATTATCAAAACACCTCCAAAAACTCCAGAACTAATTTTAACAAATACTAGACCCTCTTTTGAATCAGATCCAACCGATCTCACGATTTTAGCACTCGCCAATAATTTATGAAAATTCGAACACAATCACAGACGGACAAAACTTAACTTCAGAATGTTGCTCTGATACCACTTGATGAAACCTCCCAATTTTGGCACTCTGAAGTAAGTTGGGGATAGTATTTGCAACCAGGAAACAATGAGGATTCAAAGATCAAAGGATGTGGATTGATAGGACACACAGAGGATGCGGAAGGCCTCTGATTTTCCAACTGAATCTACTTCGGATATGGTGCACCAAAGGAGAATCAGGGTTTCTTGTGGATATTACACACCAGCAAGAGATGATCTAACTTAAAGAGAGTTTGAATAAAAAGATAGATTAAAATATGAGTTCAGGATACTAGAGAATATAAAGAGAAAAGAAACAAACAAGACTGAAACAACATGCAAACAGCCTTGAAAATAACAAAACTTAGATAAAACAGAGTTTAAAATAAAAATGACTCTTCAGCTCCATTTCCTTCCTTAGCCACGAAATGGATGTTACAGAATGGGCCTTGGGCTTTCCTTTTCAACACTTAGCTTGAATCAAAACCAAAGTGGTTTGATGCTCTAGCACGGATCATAAGATCAATTGGAACAAGAAATATCTCCTCGTCTTCATGTTCATCCGCTGGTGCAAGCTTAACTACATCCTCAGCTACAAGCTCTTCTTCGAATCCATACTCCAGGTCTTTTGTGCTGTCTAGGATCTTGTCATCTTCTCTCAGTCAAGAACAGCAAGGCTCAGGAATGAAATCTCAAGCTACTCTCAGAAGAATGGAGAGACATTCTCAGAAGCATGGGAAAGGTTCAAAGGGTATATCTCACTATGCCCTCATCATGGTTTCACTGAGGAACCACCTTAGAACTCTCTACAGAGGTTCATTACCCTCCATCATGACTCTTCTTGATACAGCCAGCAATGGCAACTTCTTGAATCGAGATGTGGAGAGTGGCAAGGAGCTCATCGAGAAATTTGCTCAACCTGATGGAAACCATTCTGAGGAGTATGACTGGACAACAAGAGGATCTGTGGACAGTGATGATAGACACAATAAGGAAATCAAGCTACTGAATGAGAAGCTTGATCGTTTGTTGTTGGTGAATCAGAAGGCAGTGCACTTTTTTAGTGAAGAAGATCACTAACCTGATATGAAAGGCATGTTACAACAGATCATGCAGGGACAAACAAATGGAGCCATAAAGCAGAGTAAGAGGCTTACTGAACTGAATCACCACATTGACAACTCTTACAATGAGTTGAACAACAAGGTGAAAACCTTGAATTCCAGACTCAAGTACCTTGAGACATTGGCTGCACAATCCTCTACCAAAACACAAGGTCAACTGCCTGGAAAGTTAGTTCAAAATCCAAAGGATCAAGCGAATGTCTATGCTGTATCTTCAAGGCCAGATTCTCATCTCCCACTCAAGAAAATACATGCCTCATACACTGTGGACTGATGTTCAAGATGGGGAGGATTTGGTTCAGAAAAAAAAAACATAGTGCCTTCTCCAGGAGTTATAGCTGAGAATCTCATCTCGGAAAATCAGCTCGACCACTCTGCTCGAGTAGCAGGTCGAGTGGAAGCTATCCTTGCAAGAAACAAGAAGATTGCCTATCTGAAAGAGCTTATATCATGTCCATACCCTGCGAGGTGCAAGAAATAGATAACAGCAATCTATGAGGACGTTATGAAAGATCAGAAGAAAGAGAAAGAAGCTGAGAGATCCTTGGGTGATGCTAGTAAAAAAACTGATCCATCAGAAGTTTCTGCTGAGAAAACCTTAGTGGAAGAGACTCAGAAAGAAGAAGAGTCAGTTGCAAAGGATTATGAATGTAAGATGATCAGTGAGAAGGAAATAATGGTCCAGGAAAAGCTTGAAGATCCAAGGACCTTTACTATCCCCTGTTCTATAAAGGAAACAGTCCTTAGAGAGTCTTTGTGTGATCTTGGTTCATCTGAACATAATGCCCTTGAACAATGCAACAAAGCTTGGATTTGAAGACTTCAAACCATGTAGGATCTCCCTGAGTTTAGCTGACAAGACAATCTGAAGGCCCTATGGTATGCTTGAAAATTTACCAGTAAGGATAGGCCATGTGGAAGTACCTACTGATTTCATAATCCTTAAGATGGAGGAGGAATCATTGAGTCACATGATTCTAGGAAGACCATTATTGGCTAGTGCTGGTGCAGTTATTGATGTCAAAGGAGAAAGAATTGATCTGAAGTTTGGGAAAGATTTAGTGATGAGGTTTTATATTGGTCGAGGACCCGAAGTCACAACAGTCTGAAGCAGCTGTATGCTATTGAGGATTATTATCAGGAGCCTGATGTGATAACTAGTGGTCTTCCCAGTTACATTCCCCTCAGTGGTGAGATAGAAATCCCTAGTCCACCACCAGAATCTTTGTCTTCGATGAATCAGAAAGATTACCAAAGTGATGAGGAGATAATCTACTTGAACAACTTGACACTTGAGAACCAGTTGAATGATTCAGCAAGGGAGAGTGTGAAGAAGTTCAGTGTTGCTGAATCTTATTCAAGAAGTACATCACCAGATCCAATCAGCATAGCTAAAGGCAAGGCTATTATCTCTTTACAAGAAGCTGTTGGACTTTTGATCAAAGAGGTTGACTATCTCAAGACCAAGGTTATATAGCTCAAGAGGTTTGAGTATGGTTCCAGAGGTATGAATGAAGCTGAGAACAAGATATGAAGGAAGATAGCAACTCTAGCCTCATCTTATGGAAAACCACCAGGGGACAACAAGGAAAGGACCTTAGAGCCTGTTCCTGATCCACCACCCATCTAAGCTCTGTAAGCAAGTCAAGCTATGAGACTATAAACAAGCTCACTTGGAAGGAAATTCCATGATTATCTCTTGTATATAAATTTTTTTATCTTTCAAGTTATTGTTTAATTTGGTATTTTAATGCTTTTATCTAGTGTCTAGTAATTCAGGAATAGGTTGAAGAGTGCCATTGACCAAGGAGAATGCATATCATGATGATTGAAAGAAGATCAAAACCGATCCGGAGTCAGACTCGACCACACCACTCATCCCCGAGGTCGAGTGGTCAGGTACCAAACCGGTAGAAGAACTCGCTCAATGGCTGCTGCACAAGGCCATGATGACAACTCCAGAAACAGGGATGACATTGCAAGAGGGAAGATACCAGTGAATGAGGAAGAAGACAAGGAAGAAAGTGTAAGGGAGGTTGATTCAGAAGGAAGTGAAACAAGTGAAGACATTGTTGAGGAGAGGGAGCTGACACAGAGTGAGAGCAAGAGGATTGATTCCCTGATGAATATGAAGTTCTTGGGAACAAGATATCCGGATAGGAATACCATGCAAGCACTAGGAATCTGCAAGGAAGTTGGGAAACTCTTCCATGAAGCCGATGTGGTGAACATCACCATCATGAAATTCAATGGGTTCCAGGAAGATTTTGGTTAGTTCCTTGGCACTCTGGCTTTACATTTATACAGTGAGAAAGAGAAGGAAAGCAACAAAAGGGAGTTGTGCTTCATAAGCTTCAACATAAGAGGAAAGAGATTCACTCCCCCTCTGAGTTTGATAGATGCGGTCTTTACATTCAAGAAAGACACTGGAACTGATCAGGAGTATCGCAAGGAGGAGCTTACCAAACTCTGGGCTCATTTGGGTGGCAAGGATGAATTCAAAATCTTCAAGGTCAAAAGGTTCAGAAATTAGACACCCAGCAATTTGATACTTTCACAAGTCCATTGCAAGCACTCTGTTCGCAAGGAAGATAACCGGGACAGTGAATGATGTAGAACTTCGAATGATGGACAAGGCCCTCAAGAGTTATGCACCATTCCCTATGGAAGGAGACAGAGCTCGAGTAGGCAACTCGATTATCTTGATCAAACAACTCATGAGTTTTAGGGACACGCTTCTGAAGAACCAAATGATGATGAACAAAGTGGAGTTAGCAGTAGGAGGGATCATTACACCCATCTTGCTCAGATGCAAAGTGGAAATAACAGACAACCCAAAAGCTTTCACTCTGTTGGACATAACTTACCTGAGGAGCTCCCACATCATCGACAATGAGAAGGTGGAAGAGAAGTATGCTAATAACTTCGGTCACCCAGAGCTACAAAACTCTAAGGTACTCCTTCCTTTGCCAAGAGATGCCTACAGAACTTTGTACAACAATGGAAGCATGGCCTTTATTTTGCCAATGGAACTCCTATACCGGAAATCTGATGGAGCAGATGACTTTGAAGTTCCCCTAAGGCAATTCGCTCAAACCCACAAAGAACAACTACTTTGATGAATCAGAGTGCAAGAATCTGAAGGAGGCCAACCACAAGATAGGGCTCCTCCAGCAGTGGAACAAGCTCCAGGACAAGGCCATTAAGTCAATGGCAAAGACTATCAAGGTCATCTCAGGGCAGCTTAAGAGCTTGCAAAAGAGAGGTGAGAGCTCAAGAGCTAAGGAAAGAAGCAAATCTCCCACAGGAAGATCCATGGGGCATAGCTCAAGGTCCTCAGAAGAGAGGATGGCTCGCGGGGACCGGCCAAGGAAGAGAACATTGGATCTCACAGATGAAGAGTTGGAGGCTAACACCTTTACTCGACCAGATGGGTCGAGTCCAGTGGTCAAGCTCAACCCCGGAGTGGACCACCATTTGATCCAGAACAACCAGGCTCTTCCCACGTCCCTATGGAGTCTACCTACACTCAGGAGTCTGTGGCAGCTGCTGTGGATGAATTCTTCAGAGCTCCAACCCAGCAAGATCCACCAGAGTGAGGTACCACACAACCTACACCATTGTATATACCACTTGCATAATTAATTTGTTTTTATTTTGTCTTTAAATCTGTCAGATAATTTTTATTACACAAGGGACTGTGTAATTTTAGTTTGGGGGAGAGTCTGACAGGTTCATCTAATCATGTTTTCTATTTTCTTATTCAAATTTCATAACCATCTAAGTGCATTTAAAAACCATAAAAATTTAAAAAATTTCTGAAAAACAATTAAAAAAACAGAGTGTCTTGTAGTTCATATGCATAATTAGGATTGAGTATAGAGTCATTCATACTAGGATTGTTGCATTGCATAGGGGATAATGATGAATTTAAACCAAACCGCCTCATAATTAAAAATTTAATCTCAATGCCATGGTTTTTAGTTGTTCAATGCTTGCATTTGATCCTGAAAACTAAGCCAGCACCATGTTTGGAATTAAAATTCACCGTTCATACTTAGGTTGAAACTTGCTATGAATAAGAAACTCTATCCCTAATTATAAGAACCTTCGGTACAAAGGCTTAGGCTTGGATCCCCATAGGCATTACCTCGGTAAAAACCTCATCATAGAAGAAAACCTCTTGGGAAAAAATAGTCTATGATGAGGAAAAGAGCATAACGTCCATGGTGTAGAGGATGCGAGTCAAGGATGATAGAGTGGCGTGAAGACTTTAAGTACACAGATCTTCAAGGATAGCTTTGAGCATAACCAACTTTCTAGGCTTCCTCTTGTCTTGACTTTTGCTTCCACTTGCTTTAGACATCATGTCTCAATGTCCCTCCTCAGATACTCGGGAAAGAATCAATACTCATGAGATGGTGGTTGTGATAATTTCTTCATATGGCTTATGTAGCAACACTCAGCTCTTTCTTCTCCTCCTCTTGCTTTGCTCTGTTTACAACCCCAAGTGGTGACTTAGCGGATCGATGACATAAGTATACTTATCAACAGATAGATCCATCATAGCCTGGTCTTCCCAAATCAGAACCTTCCCAAACAATGGTACTTTTCCTGATGAATGCACAAGTAGAGGCTGAACGTATGAATGAAACTTGATCTGATATGTGCTTAACTAAATCCTCAGTATCTGGTGGTGCTCCATATACCATCTTCTAAACCAGCTGAGAACTACTTGACTTCTCTTGACCCAAAATTCCCTCATGTGCCACCTATGAGTAAAACTTGAACCCGAGCTCAAATGCCTAAGATAATTTGGTTTTGGATCCCCTCTCTTCACTTCTCCGCTTAGGCTAAACATCCTCGGTTACTGCCGACGTAGACTTGGTCTTGGGAGAATCTGATTGGACCAAAGTCTTTATTATGTCTGACTTCCGAGTGATTCTAGAAGCCCAGCCCCAATGCTTGTGTGAAACTTTGTTTTAGAGCCCATATACCGAGTGATCTCCTTGCACATCCTTTTGTCTTGAACCCACTCTTGTTTCAGCCTCAATTGATTGACTCTTGATCTCCAAGCTTTGACTGGATCCTTCCATAGATACTACTAGCTATGACGCTTGATCTCCATAGCTATAGCTATCCTTGCCATCTTTGACCACAAAGTTTCATAACCACAAAGTTTCAAAACCCTCATAACCATACACACACGCCTTGCTCTCTCTTATATTGTATTCTCCCCCTCAAGCTTAAGTGGCGGGACTCCCCCGTAAGCTTGCAGTTCAGAGGAATCCTTCCTCTTTCTCGTTAACGTCTCTTTCCGTAAAATGCAAGGCATCTTCTTTTCACGGTTTGTATCTTCACAAACTTGGTGTGAGGTTGTCCATAAACCTCGTTCACGGCTTGGGTTCTCCAAGCTTGATGTGAAGCCTTTCTTTGGTAGCCACGTAGACCTCAACTTATCCTTTCTTCTATAGAACCCCACTTATCGCCAGACGGACCTCTCTTTGGTAATCCGAGCATAACTCGTGAACCATAACCCAGAAACACTTCATTCTAATCCCAAACGAACACTAACTCTTGTAACTTCCTTGTGTCCAAAAATTGTCAAGAAAAAGAGTTGGAAGTTTATCAGCGAACATCAAACTTCTGATGAACCGACTCTTCTTTCCCTCATTTCTTCTTATGCTATCCTTTCTTTTTTTGTCTCCAAACTTCTTGGAAATATAGTCACAGCACTTACTCCTTTGTACCTTCACTAAGAGATACACAATTTTTGAAGCAATGGCCGTGGGGGTTTAAGAAGTTTAGGATGACAAATTTGAGGATAGTAAACATGTGAAACAAATGTAACACAATCAAAACGAAAAATGTAACACTAAGAGTTTAGAGAGTTGACCTTTGTTGTTTAATGATCTGTTGAATGGGTGTGGTGAGTTGGTCTTCTTGTCATAATGTTGTGGGTCTTCTTATCAACATTTGTTGAGCAACACCTTCCATTCTCCATTTCATGAACATACATGCTCCAAGAACTCCTGACTCCATTTCTTCTTTATGTGCCCCTTCTTCTTTAACGCTTCTCTCACCAAGTATAATCCAGGCTTTCCTTGTTTAAACCCTTCACAGAGGATTTAAATTCAGTAAGTAATGGCCGTTGGGGATTGAGAAGGTTAAAAACATTGGTTTGCAATTTGAAGAAATAAGAGTAATAATTCATAAGGCTCAATGATATTCAAACTAAGGAAAACGGTTAGAGGATACTCCCTTTTTGTTGATTATCTGAAGAGGTTTGTGAGGTCATGCACCAATACTCCTCATTGGTATTTGCTAAGCTTAGGGTCAACAATAGTTTGTAACAACATATTGCGGCTTTCCTGTTTAGTAACATGCCTGCAATACCAAAGATTAGTAAACAAATTTTCCTCTTTGTGGTTCTTCATCATAAAGAAAGTGAACTCTCTTTTCAGAGAAAAGATTTAACTATGGTCTTAGGAACTCTCATATCATAAGATAGAGAATTTGGACCAAAAGTATTATCCTTAACAAAGATTAGATAAATCAAAGTCATGAGTTGTTTCTCATTCATAAGAAGGAAATCAGACTAGGATTTATCATTTCATTTTGAAAGCAAGGGATGAACTATTATTGATTTTGGAGGGATTTCACAAGGAATTTCCCAGATCAATGTTCATCTTTTGAAAACAACCTAGGACTTAAATGCTTAGAAGCGGTCCAAGGTTTTAATAACCAGAGAAATTTGGATTCAGCAAGGCCTAAAGGCTTAAGAATCTTATTGAGTAAAAGCGACCAAGGTTCTCATTCCTTTGGAAATTTTCAACACAATGAGACTTGGATTTATGCTATTACTCATAAGAGTTTAGCTTTAGCAAGGTTCTCTTCCCATGTAATTTGAAAAATGATATACCACACCTTAGATCTTTAATTCATATGAATCAAGTATCTTTAGGTGTGTTCTTCTTCTCTTAAATGACTTAAACGATATACATAGCAGAGAAATGACAGTTAATTTTGAAATCTCAAGCTTATGCATATTTGAATATAATCTAATAGTAACCGTGACTTAGAGAAAAGGGAAATGGGCTTTAATATAATGAGAAAGTAGAGTGAGACATCAATGCTATCCATGGGTGTAAGTATAGCGAACCCACAAGATATGCTGGAGATGATCTCATCTTCTTTCTCTTCTTCAAGGGATTTCACCACAACCACATTTCCTTTATCTTCATTGTCACCACTTAGAGAAGAAGATTTATCAAGAACAAACTAAAAGCGTGATTCCCTTAAAGATCAAGCATGACTTCATTTCTAAATGAAAAACAAGTATGGTTCACTTATGGATTCATCATAACAATGTTTATACTTTTAAGAATGAAGCACGCATGTCATAAAGAAATCAAAACCAATAAGTAAAAGAAACATGAGCCAAGGACTTAAAATATGTGACATAAAGAAAACATAGTCCAAGGCTTAAATGTGACAAACGAAATTTGGATTCAACACAGCCTAAAAGCTTAGAACTCTTTTGAGTCAAAGCAACCATGGTTCTCATCTCATTTGTCAAGACTCAACCGGATAATGGATTCATCAAGGTTCTCTAGCTAGATATCTCCTTAAGGATTCAATTTCCAGAAATATTTAGGCTTGGTTACAACAAAGATCTCTTCCTTTTGAGTCAAGATGGTGAATCAAACAGAGATTGAATTCGTCTAGGTTTACAGACTAGATATCTTCTTAAGGTTTTCCCAAAGATATCTACCCAAATCGCAAAACACAAGCAGAAACTACAATGAATTTCACTTTTCTATTCCAATGGAACTTAGAAATCTATCCAAGGTTTTAAAACAAAAAAAAATGCGATTTTGAGTTTGATTCAAAACTAAACGTGGCTTAGAGAAGATTATAGAATAATCTGTGGCACTCAAATCACTCATTTAAGAGCTCTAAGGCATCAGATATCTCTTCTTCCCTTGTGGTTCTTCACCACGCCTCACTTACTCTTTCCATTGCCAAAAAGATCTAAATACATGCTCTGATACCATGTGAGTTTAAATGCGGAATATAAGATGAAGTTTAAGAAGTTTAAGAAGATTAGAAAGTATAAGCCTAAATGAACAAGTATAAAGTGACAAGTATCAGCATAATTTAGAGAGACGTTTAAAGAGAATTGTAACAGGTATATAAGTTGGGAGCCCCTAAGGGCTTAAGCCACAAAGGAGGTGGATCCACAAGTATTTATAGAGAAAATCTCTAGGATCCACAAGTAAAATGACTGAACTTTTTCAGGATTACAAGGATGTATTTCCTGAGGAATATCCAAGTGGCTTACCACTAATTCGTGGCAATGAACACAAGATAGACTTCATACCAGGCGCCACTCTTCCAAACCGTCCAGCATATAGAACCAATCCTGCAGAAACAATGGAGCTGCAAAGACAAGTTGATGAGCTTATGGCTAAGGGACATATCATAGAAAGCCTGAGTCCTTGTGCAGTACCAGTCTTGCTTGTACCTAAGAAAGATGGGAGTTGGCGTATGTGCGTTGACTGGAGAGCCATCAACAATATCACGGTGAAGTATCGACATCATATTCCTAGATTAGATGATATGCTTGATGAATTGCATGGTTCCAGCATATTTTCTAAAATTGATCTTGAAAGTGGATATCATCAGATTAGGATGAAAGAGGGTGATAAATGGATAACTGCATTTAAAACTAAACATGGATTATATGAATGGTTAGTTATGCATTTGGTTTGACAAATGCACCTAGTACATTCATGAGGTTAATGAATCATGTTCTTAGAGCTTTTATTGGACATTTTGTTGTAGTATATTTTGATGACATTCTGATATACAGCAAATGTTTAGCTGAGCATGTTCAACATCTAGACTATGTCTTAAGTGTTCTTAGACAAGAAAAACTATATGCTAATTTTGGCAAATGGACTTTTTGCACAGATAATCTTGGCTTTTTAGGTTTTGGTGTTAGTGCCGATGGAGTTAAGGTGGATGAGGAAAAAGTCAAAGCTATCAAAGAATGGCCCAGTCCAAAGACTGTAGTTGCTGATGCATTATCCCGAAGGCACACTTTTCTCTCTACTCTTGAAACTAAGCTTTTGGGATTTGAACAGATTAAAGAGCTTTATGAAACTGATCCTGATTTTCAAGATATATATATATAAAGCTTGTGTTAAGATTTCCTCAGGACATTACCATAGAGAAGATGGGTTTCTCTTTTATGAAAATCGTTTATGTGTGCCTAACTGTTCTATCCGAGATTTGTTTGTCAGGGAAGCTCAGGAGGAGGTCTCATGGGACATTTTGGCATTGCTAAAACACTTGAGGTAATGAGGGACAATTTCCATTGGCCTCACATGAAAAGAGATGTCGAAAGAATCTGTGGTAGGTGAGTAATTTGTAAGCAAGCCAAATCAAAGGTTCAGCCAAAACGGTTTGTACAATCCTTTGCTTATTTCTAGGCATCCTTGGACTGATATTTCTATTGATTTTGTGCTTGGCTTGCCTAGGACTAGAACTGGAAAGGATTCAATATTTGTTGTGGTTGATAGGTTCTCAAAAATGGCACATTTCATTGCATGTTATAAAACTAATGATGCATCTCATATAGCAGATCTGTTCTTTAAGGAAATTGTTAGGTTGCATGGAATGCCCAAGACTATAGTTTCTGATAGAGATACTAAGTTTCTTAGCTACTTTTGGAAAACATTGTGGTCTAAGTTAGGGACTAAGCTTTTATTTTCTACTACATGTCACCCGCAAATTGATGGCCAAACTGAAGTGGTTAATAGAACTTTAGGAACTCTTCTACGTGTCCTGATTAAAAAGAATCTTAGAACTTGGGAAGATTGCTTACCACACATTGAATTTGCATACAATCATGCTGTGCATTCTGCTTCACTTCATGAGCCCAAAATTCAAGTATACTCCAAACAGCTCCATAAGCACCTGATAAGTGTTGAAACAAATATTAGTGAAGACTAGACAACTTTGGAGGTGGTGGAAGAAAAGTCAACTTTGGAGAAAAGTCAACTTTGGAGACTTCTCTATTTTCTGTGGTTGTAAATTTACACACATGCTTATTTATTTGTAGCCATACGTTTTTGGCACTCACTTGTTGATATATGTGTATCAGACCTGAAAGGAAATAATAAGAAGAAAAAATTATCTCCTAGAATATTCTCTCTGGTTTGTTTCTCTTTCCCCTGTTCTTGAGAAATTCATCACAAATCCTTCACAAATTCTCTAATTTCTACATGGTATCAGAGCAATAAGCTCCTACAGACCTTGTTTCTCTCAAGCGATTGTTATGGAAAATAATAAATTCTTCACTCTACCAGTTGTTCTCAAAGGGAGCAACTACTTATTGTGGTCTAGAACCACAAAGACGGCACTGAGAAGCCGTGGTGTATGGGTTCACTGTCTAAGCTCTGAGGAGATGCCTCAGAATCAAGCTGTAGCTGGTGTTGCTCAGACAGAATCAGTTCAAGCCAAGCGGATTCCAAGTTGATCCAAGAAGATCAGTTTGTGCTAGCTGTTGTTCAGAGCTCTTTAGAGCAAAGTATCCTAGCATCTTACTCCTATGTGGAGACGGCGAAGGAGCTGTGGGATACACTCATGGGGGTGTATGGTAATGAATCCAATCTTAGTAGGATTTTTGAGATCAAGAAGGCTCTCAATAATCTTCAACAAGAAGGGAAGGATTTCAAAGATCTCTTTGGTGAGTTTAGGGCGTTATGGGTGGAGCTTGATATGCTCAGGCCTCCTGCTATTGATGTCAAGGAGATGATTGAGAGGAGAGAGCAAGATCAAGTATTTGGTTTGCTTCTTACTCTAGATGAGTCCTACATAGGACTAGTTCATCACATTTTGAGGTTTGAGACGTTGCCTACTCTCAACCAGGTGTGTATGATGATTCAGAAGGAGGAAGGCTCCAAAGGTCTCTTCAAAGGGACAAGTGAAGTTGCTCATGTGAGCATGGGTAAAGAGGTTGGATTGATAGTCGACAAGAAAAATATCTGGTGTGATCACTGTAGGATTAAAGGACACACCAAGGAAAGATGTTGGACTCTCTATCCGCATCTAAGGCCCAAGAACTTTAAGGTGGCGGGTCAGACATCAAGGGGAGTGGCTGGAGTTGCTATAGCTCCCCCAGATGATGTTGTAAGAAGGTCGGACTTGGATGCTCTCATCAAAAGCATTTCAAAGCTCACAGAATCTGGTAAGGGTTTCCTTGCATCTAGAATTCGCAAACAAGTTATAGTAGATTCTGGTGCTTCTCATCACATGATTAGTGATAAGGAATTGATGTCTAATGTTGAGCCACTTGGTGGAAAGGTTACAATTGCTAATGGACATGATGTTGAGATTAGAGGAATTGCAAACTTAGAGTTGTTTCAGAAAAAGTTGAAAGCTCTATATATGCCAGAATTCTCTAACAATCTGTTATCTGTTCGGCATCTAAAGAGCTTGATTCTGTGGTTGTATTTAGTCCTGATGATGTGAAATTTCAGGACAATTAGTCAGGAAAGACCATCAGAGAAGGCTGCTCCGAGGGTGGTCTTTATGTTTTGGACAACAAGCAGCCTGATGTGAACATGGAAGTTGATCATTCGGCACTAAGCTCATTTTGGCATGAAAGGTTTGGTCATCCTCATATAACGGCACTTCAACTTGTTCTCCCCAATCAGAAGGTTCAAGATCATCAAAAGTGTGAAGCATGTATTCTTGGGAAACATTGTAGGACAGTTTTTCCAAATTCTTCAACTTTGTATGATGATTGTTTTGATCTTGTACATTCTGATGTGTGGACAGCTCCATGTGCAACTCGTGATCAATATAAGTATTTTGTTTCATTTATTGATGAGAAGTCTAAGTATACATGGATTACACTTATGCCTTCGAAAAGTCATGTCCTAGATGCTTTCTCCAAGTTCTACAACTATGTATTGACTCAGTTTGGAACCAAGATTAAGATCTTAAGGAGTGATAATGGAGAAGAGTACACTAGTAATGCATTTAAAGAGTTTGTTGGGAAGGTTGGAATTGTGCATCAAACTTCTTGTCCTTATACTCCACAACAAAATGGAGTAGCTGAACGCAAGAATAGACATCTCATGGAGTTTACTAGGACAATGTTATTTGATAGGAGTGTGCCTAAGCAATATTGGGGAGATGCTGTGATGACAGCTTGTTACCTCATTAACCGGCTACCAACAGTTCATCTTGGAAGTGTTTCTCCTTATTAGGTATTGAACAAAGTTAAACCCCCCCCCCCCATTGATCATCTTCGTGTCTGTGGTTGTATATGCTATGTATTTGTACCAGATGCTCAGAGGAACAAGCTAGAACCAAAGAGTACAAAGTGTATATTCATTGGATACTCTTCTACACAAAAGGGGTATAAATGTTACAATCCCATCACCAAGCGTGTGCATGTCTCAAGGGAGGTTAGATTTGTTGAAGAGAAGGGTTATTTTGATAAAAAGAATTGGAATAACTTGGAAGATTTAGCCTTGCCAGAAGAGAGAGCATCCACGTTAAGGGTTATTCTTGAGGGGTTAGCTCCAGGTGGTGATTCGGTTGAACATGTTGAGAATATTGAGGTTAAAAATGAGGAGAGTGACAGTAGTAATCATATAGAGGTTGAGACAGTGGTTAATTCAGAAGGTGATGACAGTGAGATGGAATCACCAAGTATCGATTCTGCTCTTGATCCAGGGGAGACTGCTGTAGTAGAGGAGTCTGAGGAGTCGAGTCCTAATGAGGAAATTGTGCCCCCATTAAGGAGAAGTACAAGGATGAAATTTCCTCCTGAGAATTGGAAGAACACAAGAGTGTATTACAATAATCAGGCGGTAGCTCATCCTTTTCAGAATCATTGCACCATGGATCAATTTCCAAAAGAGCACCAAGCGTTTCTCTCCAAGATTGATAAGCACAGAATACCAAGCAGTTATGAAGAGGCTTGCTTATCTGATGTTTGGGTTCAAGCTATGTTGGAAGAGATAGCGTCTATGGTCAAGAATGATACATGGATTGAGATTGAGAAGCCTAGCAAGAAGAAGCTTGTGGGCTGTAGATGGGTTTACACTATCAAGTATACTAGCACTGGTGAAATAGAGAGATACAAAGCAAGAATGGTAGCCAAGGGTTACACACAAATGCATAGAGTGGATTATACTGAAACCTTTGCGCCAGTAGCTAAACTTCATTCGGTACGAGTTCTGCTCTCTATTGCAACTAATCTCTGTTGGAACATATGGCAGATGGATGTGAAAAATGCATTTCTTCAAGGAGAGTTGAAGGAAGAAGTTTATATGGTTCCTCCAGAAGGAGTTAACATAGGGGACAACAAGGTGTGCAAGCTTAAGAAAGCTATATATGGTCTCAAACAATCACCTAGAGCTTGGTATCACAAGCTTAGTGGATGTCTTCTTGATAATGGATTTCGGAGATCTGAAGCAGACCATACGTTATTTACAACTCTGAGGGAGAATGGTATTATTGCGGTGCTGGTTTATGTTGATGATATTATTGTTACTGGAGATGACATTAATGGAATCAAGAGAGCTAAGAGTTTGCTCAAGGCTTCATTTGACATCAAAGACTTGGGTGAACTTATGTATTTCCTTGGGATTGAGGTATGTAAGTTTGAGAATGGGCTTTTTTTGTCTCAGAGGAAATACACTCTTGATTTGCTGGAAGAGACAGGGAAGCTTGGTGTAAAACCGGCTAAGACTCCCATTGAGGATAGTTATAAGATATGTCCTTAGGGGGAGCCGCTTATGCAGGTAAAGCAATATCAAAGGCTAGTTGGAAGGTTGATTTACTTGACTATCACCCTACCCGACATCTCATTTGCAGTGAATCAAGTAAGTCAACATATGCAGGCTCCAAGTAAACATCATTGGGGAATGGTTGATCGCATCCTGAGATACTTGAAAGGCACACCTGGCAAAGGTATTTGGATGGGTCACAATAACTCCACAGTTATTATTGGTTATTGTGATGCTGATTGGGCAGGAGATAAAGGTGATCGGAAATCTACAACTGGGTATTGCACATTTGTTGGTGGGAACTTGGTTACTTGGAGAAGAAAAAAACAGAAGGTGGTTTCAAGATCAAGTGCAGAAGCTGAGTATAGAGCTATGGCAAACACAACTGGTGAGTTGGTTTGGATTAAGGCTCTTCTCAAAGATTTAGGAATCGAATCATCTGAGCCTATAACCCTTCACTGTGAAAATCAAGCTACTATCCATATTGCTTCTAATTCAGTGTTCAATGAGAGGACAAAGCATATAAAGGTATATTGTCACTATATAAGGGAGAAAGTTGAATCCAGGATTATTCTACCAACATTTGTGAGAAGTGTTGATCAGTTAGCAGATGTCTTCACCAAAGCAACAACAAGTAAGGTATGTGATGATCTTCATGGCAAGATGCGTTTATTGGATCTCCATCAACCAATCTTGAGGGGGAGTGTTGAAACAAATATTAGTGAAGACTAGTCAACTTTGGAGGTGGTGGAAGAAAAGTCAACTTTGGAGAAAAGTCAACTTTTGAGACTTCTCTATTTTCTGTGGTTGTAAATTTACACACATGCTTATTTATTTGTAGCCATATGTTTTTGGCATCTCACTTGTTGATATATGTGTATCAGACCTGAAAGAAAATAATAAGAAGAAAAAATTATCTCCTAGAATATTCTCTCTAGTATGTTTCTCTTTCCCCTGTTCTCGAGAAATTCATCACAAATCCTTCACAAATTCTCTAATTTCTACAATAAGACCCCCACTATGCAAAATGTATGAGATGCTTATGCAAAAACACTAAATTCTCTCTATGAAAGATAAATGCAAGAAATGGTATGAACAATGACTTAAAACTAGACGAAGGCATGATAAAAGGACTACAAAAACATACTAAATACAGTGTTATCACTCATTCTCATGATCATCATGGCTCTGTTCTTGAAGTTGTTCGTCTTGTGCCATGTCATTCCCATCATCATCTTCAGATGTTGTCTCCACAGGTTCCTCATTTGTAGTTGTTGGCATTGATTCTTCTTCTTGATGCATTTCCCCGGAGGTTTCTTTCTCTTGAGGCTTCCCATTTCCAAGGTGATCTAGTAGAAATTTCAAGCTTACGGCTTTATCAGTGGTAGAGTGAGATAGATCCTTCAAGCTTTCCCAATTCTTTTGATCGTAATACCCTTGGTTCTCCATCCCCTTGACGTCCCGGGAAACATAGACTCGGCCATGCACCGGATCATAACACCTGTACCCCTTTTGAGTGGTTGAATATCCTATGAACATGTATCTAGAGCTCTTCACATCTAGTTTGCTTCTTTGTTCACCTGGAATCAGTACAAAACACACACAACCAAACACAGGTAAGTGGTCTAAAGAAGGCTTAGTGTTGTTGAGTACCTCAGATGACGATGCGTTTATCAATACTCTTGTTGAAGTTCTATTGATGAGATAACAGGCAGTGATCACCGCATCACCCCAATATCTCTTTGTCACATTTGTATGGAACATCATTGAACATGCCACTTCCATGAGATGTCGATTCTTTCTCTCGGCAACACCATTTTGTTGTGGAGTATATAGACAACTTGTTTGATGCACTATTCCATGCTTGGCCAAATGGTCTTTAAACTTGTGACTTGTATATTCCCCTCCATTGTACAATCTAAGTACCTTAATTTTAGAATTGAATTGATTAGTAACATAGTTTTGAAAGTTAAGAATGGCCTCAAACACACGATCCTTAGATGGCAATAGAGCTATCCAGGTTTATTTTGATTTCTCATCAATGAACGATACAAAATACTTGTTATTGTCTCTAGATCACATGGTGAGGTCCAAACATCAGAATGTACTAAATCAAAATAATTCTCATAGATAGTTGAAGACTTAGGGAAAATAGATTTGCAATGTTTTCCAAGGATAGAAGCTTCACAAAGCGAATGATCAAAAGAAACTTTGGTAACATTAATTCAAGTGCACGAGAATGAGGGTGGCCTAATCTAGCATGCCACATAGCATTAAAACTAAACGCAATAGATGATTGAAAAGAAACAGAATTTAAATCGCTTGAGGAAGCTTTCTCTAGAACATAGAGATCTCCATTTGCATTCCCTTGTCCGAGAACCTTTCCGGTCTTAATATCTTGAAGGCAAACACTATTAGGTCCAAATATAGTGTAGCAATTCAAATCATTAGTAGCATTTTTGACTGATAATCAATTTGATGTAAAGGTAGGCATATAAAACGCTTTTGATTTTTTATCAAAGAGTTTCAAATCTCCTATTACTTTAATAGGTATATCATCTCCATTAGCAATGATGACACTTCCTTTAACTGATGTAATATTCTCAATGAGATTCGGGTTGCTAATCATATGGTGAAAAGTTCCCGAACCAATGACAAGAGATTCACAAGAGTTAGAGGCAAATTTTGTTTTACCAGATTCCTTTAGAGCTATGGAGCGAATGATGGCTTCTAGGTCAGATTTCTTGACAAAATCTCCATGAGATGCCACATGAGATGCTCCAGCCATAGTCTCTTCCCCACGCTTAAGCTTGGACTCGTTCTCGGTCTCCTGGGTGACGTTTGCCTTGAACTTGTTGGGCTTGAGGTGAGGATGGAGGATCCAGCACTTGTCCATGGTATGTCCTTGCTTCTTGCAATGGTCGCATATCCATGGCTTGCGATCTTCATGCTTATAGCTTCCCTTGTTGGCCATGATGAGTTCGTTCTTGCCATTGAAAAGACCAAGAGATCCTTGTTCCTTTTGTTTTTGTGCACAAACTCATCAAGGCTCGGAAGCTTGTCGGCTCGAAGAAGATGCTTGATTAGGTTGCTGAATGCCGGATTCAAGGTTAGCTAGAGACCAAAGACTTTATCTTGTTCTCTCCTTTCATTGAGTGTACCGGATCTATAGTACTCGGCCTTAGCATCTCTAACTCAGCCCACAATGAACGAAAGATACCAAAATGCTTGGTAAATTCCAAGTCTTCTTGGCTAAGGATGTTGATAGCCTTCTTGACTTCAAACACCCAAGTTAGGTTTAAGATATTCCCATAGACGTTCTTGAGAGTATCCCATAATTCTTTTGCGGTTTTGCAATAAGAGTAAGCTTCAAGAATGGAGCTATCAAGAGAGTTTTGGAGAATGGCAAGCACCGTTTGATCCTCTTGGAACCATTTCGCTTCCTTCTCCTCTTCCTTTTCTTTGACTAGTTCTTTTCCATCTTCTTTAGTCGTCTCCTTTGGAGCTTGAGACGCTTCAATATGGCTCCAAATACCATGACGTCCACATAGTGTGGTTTTAGTGGTTCTTGACCACAAAAGTTAGTTGATTCCCTTGAGAACAACCGAAGTTACGATTGGCTTTGTGTTTTCCATGGTGAGTGTAGAGTGGTGGACCGTTGGACAAAGCTTTTATCCGGTGGATAAAGATTTCAAAGCTTTTACCAGCTGGATAATAGCTCAAAGATCTTGAGAAAAAAAGCAAATAGATTCAGAAGGAAGATGATAGAATATGATGAAGATTGGTGAATGTCGATCACGGAGATTATGTGTAACGAATGAGATAAGAACAAAAGAGAATGAGTAGAGAATCAGAGAACTTGCTCTGATACCATGTTAGTTTTAGCGGAAGATTAGTGTAAAATTAATGAAGAATGAAGTTTGAATGATGAAGAACTCGGAGAGAATAATGAGAGAGAGAATAATCCTCTTAGATTAGTATTGAAATAATGTGTGTTACATCCTTTAAATAGAAGCACCTACTAGGTCAACCTATGCGCATTACAAACGAGAGATAGTGACGTGAAGAAGAGTGACATGCTCGGATCCAAAGGTACGATAGTGACCTTGCCTCACCTCGGTGAAGCATAAGGAATCATGTGACTTCTCCATCGAAATATCTCCAACGGCTATATGCTTAATATCAACGGCTCCACTATTCATAATGGGCCATAATATCTTGGGCTCTCTCTTTCTCCATCTAAAGAAGACTCGGCCCTTAGAAAAGTAGAACCGAGACTATCATAATCATGATCAATAGGTGGTACCAGATTCCTTTAGAGATGCATTGGAGCGAATGAGAGCTTCTAGGTCTAATTTCCACACAACATCTCCATAGGAAGCTGTTAATGCCGCATCCCCTTGTCTTGATGATCCGGCTTGTCCAGGTTCTCCTGTAACTTCATTAGTGTAATTTGCTTTGAACTTGTTCGGCATGAGATAGGGATAAAGGATCCAACACTTCTCCTTTGCGTTTCCTCTCTTCTTGCTATGATCACACGTTATGCTTTTCTGGTCCTCATGCTTGAATGTTCCCTTGTTGGCCGTAGGAAGCTCATCCTTGTTAGTTGACACAGGCTCCCCTTTGTTTGCTATGAAAAGCTCTCCTTTTCCACTAAAGAGTCCAAGAGAGCCTTGTTCCCTTTGAACTTGAGAGCACACTTGTTCAAGACTTGGAAGCTTGTCGGCTCTTAGGAGATGCTTAATGAGATCATTGAAGGTTGGGTTGAGGGTTAACAATAGTCTGAAGACTTTGTCTTGTTCCCTTCTCTCATTGAGCACCAATTGGTCAATGGAACTTGGTCGGAGCATCTCTAGCTTAGCCCACAAGGACCGGAACTTCCCGAAGTGCTTTGTGAACTCCAAGTCTACTTGCGTGAGCATGTGTATGGCTTTCTTCACTTCAAAGACTCGGGTAAGGTTGGAAACGTTCCCGTAAACGTTCTTGAGAGTATCCCATAGTTCATTAGCGGTTTCACAATAGGAATACGCTTCAAGGATGGGAGCTTCAAGAGAGTTTTGGAGAATAGCAAGGACTGTTTGGTCTTCTTGAAACCATTTCTCTTGCTTCTGCACTTCGTCTTCTTTGATAGCTTCTTTCCCATCTTCTTCTGTGGCTTCCTTTGGAGCTTGAGACATTTCAACGTGGCTCCAAAGACTTCAGCGACCACAAATAGTCGTCTTTGTGGTTCTTGACCATAGTAGGTAGTTGGTTCCCTTAAGAACCACCGGAGTAACAATCGGTTTGGAGTTTTCCATGGTGAAAAATGGCGGACGGACCGTTGGACAATGCTTTTATCCGGTTGATATTCCGGTGGAGGCTATGGACCGCTGAATATTCCGATGAAGATCTTGAGAAATCAAGAACAGAACCGGAGGAAAGATGATGAAGAACTTGATGATTTGGTGAATGTCGATCACGGATCTTTTTGATAATGAAGGAGAATCAGAGAGTTTTGTAAGAGAATGGAGAATAGAGAATCGAAGAGCTTAGATGAGCTTAGAATTGAATAGTACCTCTGATACCATTGTTAGAATAATGCAGAATGGATTATGAGAATTATGAAGAGTTTAAGACAGATTTAGGAATGGTGAGAGTAAGAAGTGTTTAAGAGAAATGCGGCTCTTCTATTTGGTTCATACAATTGTAGGTTACAGTGTTTAAATAGAGAGACAATAATATAGCTAGGGTTCTGCACAAAGAGAAAATATCTAGGTAGAGATCCCTAGGTGAGAGTGACAGCTCCTAACCGTTCGAGTCCCTTAAAGGATCATGTGACTTCCCCTTCTTCGGATCTCTAACGGTTCCATTGGTGCTCACGCCATTTAGTGTCCTTTATTTGAATCTGCTAATGGGCTTCACACCAATGAGCTTCCTATTGAGAAAAGGCATTCCGTGCAGAAGGTCGGGTACTATTCATCCTGGGTACTATTCATCCTGAGACCCGAGATTACTATTCATCCCGAGACCCGAGATTACTATTCATCCCAAGACCCGAGATTACTATTCATCCCGAGAGTCTTCGTCTTCACGTTCCAGCAATGTCAGTATTCATGCTGTAAACTGCGTTTCACTATTGCTACCGTTTTTCATTTAGGGCTTCCTCCTTCTATAAAAGGAGGAGACCCCTTTTCTCTTGTAACAAAACCTAATTTTCATGCCTCTTATGGCTGAGAGAGAGTTGCCTCTAATTCTCTTGTTTTTATTGAATCTCTTCTCTAATTCTCTAGTTAATCCGCATAAATCTCATAAAATCTATATGGTATCAGAGCCTTGTTACTGATTCTCTGCTTCTATTCAATCATCTCTAGCTATTTTCTTAATCTCCATTCATGCCACAGCTCTCTCTTTATCTCTCACAGAAAGTTCTCAATCTCTGCTTGTGTTTGTTTCTCTTGTCTATGCTTGAAGATCTCAGCAGGTTTCTGTCCCTTCTCAGCAGATTAATCTCCATTGCTGGCTCTATAGATCTTCAGCTCTCTTCTGGTTTTGACAGATTTTCGGAGGTACTGTAGCAACAGTGACACCAACAGAACTTGTGATTTCTCAGCAAAGGTGTAACCTTTCTCTGCTGTATTTGGTAAAATCATCTCTGTTCTACTTCACTTCAGACTTAGTTCATACGATTTCAGTCTTGTTGGTTGCTTGGGAAGTTAAGATCAATCTGGAAATTTGTGGGTTTGTTGGCTGTAAGAAACGCTGAAGCATGGATTCTTCAAAGTCTGTTCCTATACCAGTTACTCTCAAAGGTGTGAACTACTTACTCTGGGCTAGAACCACCAAGACAAAATCTGTGTGGTCGTGGTCTTTGGAATCACATTGAAACCCAAGATAAGAAAGTAATCACGGATAAAGATGGAAAAGAGATCAGTGGAGATCCAAGTTCTGAAGATGGCAAATGGTTTCAAGAAGATCAGGGGGTTCTTGGACTACTTCAAAACTCACTTGAAGCCGCAATACTTGAAGCTTATTCTTATTGTGAGACGGCAAAGGAGCTGTGGGACACACTAAAGAATGTCTATGGAAATGTCTCCAATCTTACTCGAGTGTTTGAAGTCAAGAAAGCTATAAAAATTCTTAGCCAAGAAGATCTGGACTTCACAAAACACTTTGGAAAATTCAGATCACTGTGGGCTGAACTCGAGATGCTAAGACCTTTCTCGGTGGATCCAAGTGCTCTCAAGGAAAGGGGTGAACAAGATAGGGTCTTTGGTCTGCTTCTCACATTGAACCCGCCTTACAATGATCTCATCAAGCACATCCTTAGAGCGGAGAAGTTACCAAGCTTAGATGAGGTGTGCTCTCAAATCCAACGTGAACAAGGCTCAGTAGGCCTCTTCAGTGGCAAAGGGGAAATGATCATGGCACACAAAGTTACTTTCAAGTCTGAAGATAGGAAGATTCTTTTGTGTGATCACTGCAAGAAGAGAGGCCATATCAAGGATAAATGTTGGATACTACATCCACATCTTAAGCCAGCAAAGTTCAAGGTTCAAGCGAACTACTCTCACGAAGCCTCAACTGAGCAAGCTCTGGCCGGACCATCTAGACAAGGAGATGAATTGGCTATGGTTGCCTACTCCAATGATGTTGTTAGGAATTCGGACCTTGAAGCTCTCATCAAGTCCATTGCTGCCCTTACCAATAAAGAATCCGGTATCACTAACTTTGCTTCTTTACCTAAATCACAAAATAAAATATTGATTATTGATTCTGGGGCTTCTCATCATATGATTAGTAACCCTAACCTCATTAATAATGTTAAACCTATTAATGGAAATGTGATAATTGCAAATGGTGATAGGATCCCCATAAGAGGAGTAGGTGATCTAAAACTTTGTGATAAGAACTCTAAAGCGTTCTTCATGCCCGAGTTTTCACCTCTAATCTTGTCTCAGTAAAAAGAGCTACAAATGATCTTAATTGCTATGTTATATTTGGTCCTAATAGCTTTCATTTTGAGGATAGTGAGAGTGGAAAACTTCTGGGAGAAGGGAACACTAACAGTGACTTATATGTTTTTGAGGAGTCTCCAGCAACAAAATCTACTTCTCTTTCTTGTCAATCTTGTTATGCTGTTAGCCCAAATAAACTGTGCCATGATAGACTTGGTCACCCTCATGCTAGGGCTTTAGAGATTATGTTACCCCATGTTGTCTTTAATCATATGAACTGTGAAGCATGTATTCTAGGAAAACATTGTAAAACTGTTTTTCCTAAGTCTTCAACTATCTATGAAAAATGTTTTGATCTTGTGCATTCAGATGTTTGGACTGCCCCATGTTTATCTAGAGACAATAATAAATACTATGTTACATTTATTGATGAGAAATCAAAATATACATGGGTCACAATGCTTGCATCTAAGGATAGAGTATATGATGCATTTGTTAATTTTCAATCATATGTTACTAATCAGTTTAATGCCAAGATCAAGGTATTCAGGTCTGATAATGGTTGGGAATACACTAGTCACAAGTTCAAAGATCACTTAGCAAGACATGGGATCATACACCAAACTAGCTGCCCATATACACCTCAACAAAATGGTGTAGCTGAGAGGAAGAATCGACATCTTATGGAAGTTGCACGATCCATGATGTTTAACACCAATGGATTCCACAGAGTTATGAAGAAGCCAAAGGGAGTAACGAATGGCTTGGAGCAGTGGATAATGAGGTTGGGGCTATGGAAAGGAATCATACATGGGATGAAGCCGACCTACCGTTGGGAAAGAAGGCTGTTAGTTCAAGGTGGCTTTTCACTATCAAGTATCTGAGCAATGGAGATGTTGAGAGGTACAAAGCCAGACTTGTTGCAAAAGGATTCACACAGACTTATGGAGACGACTACACATAAGCGTTTGCTCCAGTCGCCAAGCTGCATACAGTTAGAGTTGTTCTCTCATTGGCTACAAATCAGGATTGGGAGTTCTTGCAAGGAGAACTTGAAGAAGAAGTGTACATGACTCCACCACCAGGCTTTGAAGACTCCATTGCTCCAGGAAAAGTTCTGCGGCTAAGAAAAGCCATCTATGGACTAAAGCAATCTCCAAGAGCTTGGTACCACAAACTGAGCTGTACTCTCGAAGAGAAAGGGTTAAAGAGATCTGAAGCTGATCACACATTGTTCACAGTCCAAAGTCCACGAGGAATCGTTGTAGTATTGGTCTACGTGGATGACCTTATCATTTCGGGCAATGATAAGGAAGGTATTCTCGAAACTAAAACCTATCTTAAAACTGTGTTTGATATCAAAGATCTTGAAGAACTAAAATATTTCCTAGGGATTGAAGTATGTCGCTCTTCGGAGGGCTTATTTCTATCACAAAGGAAGTATACTCTTGACTTGCTGAATGAGACAGGTAAAATAGGAGCAAAGCCAGCCAAAACTCCTCTTGCAGATGGCTACAAGGTCAAGCAAAATGGGGAGAAAAAGGGCAAGGAGCTCGAAGAAGAAGATCCATTAGACAAACCATATGTAGATCCTCTCCAATACCAAAGACTAGTGGGTAAGCTTATCTATCTGACTTTAACAAGACCTGACTTATGTTTTGCTGTGAATCAGGTAAGTCAATACATGCAGAAACCCACAGTCTACCATTGGAATATGGTGGAGAGGATACTCAGATATCTAAAAGGGAGTCCGGGACAAGACATATGGATGGGAAAGAATGAGAATGCCGAGATTGTTGGTTATTGTGATGCAGACTACGCTGGTGACACGAATGATAGGATGTCAACCACTGGATATTGCACATTAATTGGAGGGTATTTGGTGACATGGAAGTCTAAGAAGCAGAAGGTAGTGTCATGTTCAAGTGCTGAATCCGTGTATAGAGCAATGAGGAAGCTCAGGGAAGAACTCATTTGGCTTAAGGCACTACTCAGAGATCTAGGCATTGAAACCACAAAACCCATCACTATGCATTGTGACAATCAAGCTGCTATACACATTGCCAGCAACTCTGTGTTTCACGAGAGGACCAAGCACATAGAAGTTGACTGCCACAAAGTTCGAGAGAAGATCAAAGAAGGAGTCACACTACCATGCTTTACAAGAAGTGAAGATCAACAAGCAGACATCTTCACCAAAGCTGCGAGTCTTAAGGTTTGCAAACACATCTACAGCAAACTAGGGCTTGTGGATCCAACTCACCCTTGATCATATCCCCTACTCATAGGCGTTATGCTCTTTTCCTCATCACAGATTTTTTCCCAAGTGGTTTTTTCTATGATGAGGTTTTTACCAAGGTAACGGCTATGTACGTCCAAGCTTAGTTTTTGTTCACCGACGGCTAAGCTTGAGGGGGAGTATTGAGAAAAGGCATTCCGTGCAGAAGGCTGGGTACTATTCATCCCGGGTACTATTCATCCCGAGACCCGAGATTACTATTCATCCCGAGACCCGAGATTACTATTCATCCCGAGAGTCTTCGTCTTCACGTTCCAGCAATGTCACTATTCATGCTGTAAACTGCGTTTCACTATTGCTGCCATTTTTCATTTAGGGCTTCCTCCTTCTTCTATAAAAGGAGGAAACCCCTTTTCTCTTGTAACTTAACCTAATTTTCGTGCCTCTTATGGCTGAGAGAGAGTTGCCTCTAATTCTCTTGTTTTTATTGAATCTCTTCTCTAATTCTCTAGTTAATCAGCATAAATCTCAAAAAATCAATACAAGGGAAAAAGGGTTCAAGAAAAAGAATCAGTGCGAAGAGTCAGTGAGGAAGAAACTTGTTCTGATGGTTCAGAGGAGATTGGAATCGAGAGGAGTCAGAAACTAAGACCATCTCCATTTTGGAAGGTTTGACTTTCTGGGGGACTAGGTACCCGCATCGCCCCACTATGCAAGCGGTTGGGATTTTCAGAGAAGTGGAGAAGCTCTTTGAGAGTGCTGACATCGTGGGACTCATTCACAACCCCTATCATGGGTTCCAGACTGAGACTTGCTACTTTTTGGCAACGGTGGATCTTCACCTATACAAGATGCGAGCTCGTATGGCTGGGACTGAGGAGTTAGGCTGCGTGAGCTTCAGGGTGAGAGGGGTAGAGTATAATCTTCCTCTCAGTATGGTTGATAGAGAGTTTGGGTTCCAAGAGGAATGGGTACAGCCCAAGACTATGAGAAGAAAGAGCTCAACGAGTTATGGCTTGAGCTTGGAGGAAGGGAGAGCTATTCATCTTCCAGGTCCAAATGCAGTGAGAGCAGGCATTCGGTCGTGAGATACCTCAACAAGACTCTCGTCAACACCATGTTTGCAAAGAAGTCCACAGGGACTACAAATGAAGGCGAGCTAAGATTGCTTGGTAAGGCTCTTCGTGACTTCCTGATCTTCTCATCTGAGAAGAACCGCACCAATGAGATTGAGATGCGTGGTGATAGAGCTGACATAGGAAATGCCATAGTTTTGGTAAGGCATCTCCTGACATATGGAACGAATGCCATCAAGAACAACAAGATGGTGAACAAGGCGGGGTTCACGGTGGGAGGTATTGTCACGCCATTTTTAGAGGCAGCTGGGGTTCTAATCATGTCAGATCCTACAGCACCGTTGTTCATGGACATGGTGCATATGAGGGATACAAAGACGATTGATACCAAGATGGTAGAAGAGAAGTATGTCTACAACTTCTCTCACCCAAGAATCAGCAAGGCCATGATTATGTTGCCTTATGGAGGCTTGGCCATGATCTATGTTGAGAATGGAGACCAAAGCATAGCCTTTCTACCACCAGCCAGAGATCTCTACTTCTCTGATGAGGGATCTAGACTCCAACCAGATGAACCTCTTAGAACCTTCATGAATAGCACACTACCACCAGAGAGCTTATACTTTGATGAGACTCAGTGCAGAAGCCTCAAGGAGGCTAACCATAAGATCTCCAGACTTCAGAAATGGTGCAAGTGGCAAGACAAGGGATTTCAAGCTTTCAAGAAGGGAGAGAATGCCACAATGAAATGGCTCACCAATCGCTTAGCAGCAGCTGAGAAGAAGTTGAGTGCTGGCTCGACCAAGAGGTGACACGAATGATAGGAAGTCAACCACTGGATATTGCACATTCATTGGAGGGAATTTGGTGATATGGAAGTCTAAGAAGCAGAAGGTAGTGTCATGTTCAAGTGCTGAATCTGAGTATAGAGCAATGAGGAAGCTCAGGGAAGAACTCATTTGGCTTAAGGCACTACTCATAGATCTAGGCATTGAAACCACAAGACCCATCACTATGCATTGTGACAATCAAGCTGCTATACACATTGCCAGCAACTCTGTGTTTCAAGAGAGGACCAAGCACATAGATGTTGACTGCCACAAAGTTCGAGAGAAGATCAAAGAAGGAGTCACACTACCATGCTTTACAAGAAGTGAAGATCAACTAGCAGACATCTTCACAAAGCTGCGAGTCTTAAGGTTTGCAAACACATCTACAGCAAACTAGGGCTTGTGGATCCAACTCACCCTTGATCATATCCCCTACTCGTAGACGTTATGCTCTTTTCCTCATCACAGATTTTTTCCCAAGTGGTTTTTTCTATGATGAGGTTCTTACCGAGGTAACGCCTATGTAGGTCCAAGCTTAGTCTTTGTTCACCGACGGCTAAGCTTGAGGGGGAGTATTGAGAAAAGGCATTCCGTGCAGAAGGCCGGGTACTATTCATCTTGGGTACTATTTATCTCAAGACCCAATATTACTATTCATCCCGAGACCCGAGATTATTATCCATCCCAGGACCCGAGATTACTATTCATCCCGAGAGTCTTCGTCTTCACGTTCCAGCAATGTCACTATTCATGCTGTAAATTGTGTTTCACTATTGCTGCCGTTTTTCATTTAGGGCTTCCTCCTTCTATAAAAGGAGGAGACCCCTTTTCTCTTGTAACAAAACCTAATTTTCATGCCTCTTATGGCTGAGAGAGAGTTGCCGCTAATTCTCTTGTTTTTATTGAATCTCTTCTCTAATTCTCTAGTTAATCCGCATAAATCTCATAAAATCTATACTTCCCTTTTCTTCCTCTTGATGCGTAAAGGGGCCTTGGCCTTATAATGACATGTATGAACAGGCTGAGGCTTAGTTAGTCATGGTTAATACTCCCCCTCAAGCTTAACCATGTGTGCAAACCCAGAAGCTTGGAAACCCATGAAACCTCACCTCATTAAAAACCTCAATATAGAAAAACCACTTAGGAGAAAACTATATTGTTGGAAAAAGAGTGTGAAGTTCTCGTGTTAGGAGACATGAAAGCATGGGTGAGTTTGGTCCACCAATCCAAGCTTGCTATGAATGTGAGTGCAAAATTTGAGGCTGGTGGCCTTAGTGAGGATGTCTGCAAGTTGATCTTCACTTCTTGAGAAACATGGAAGAGTTGTGCCATCTTCAATCTTCTCTCGAACCTTATGACTATCAAATTCTATGTGCTTGGTTCTCTCATGGAAGACCGACTTTGTAGCGATATGAATAGCGGCTTGGTTGTCACAGTGCATGGTGATTGGCTTGGTGTAATCAATGCCAAGGTCTTGTAGGAGAGCCTTTAGCCATGTTAGCTCATTTGTAAACTTCCTCATTGCCCAATATCCGATTCGGCACTAGAGCATGAAATCAGCTTTTGCTTCTTTGATTTCCAAGTTACCAAGTTTTCTCCAACAAACGTGCAATACCCAGTGGATGACTTCCTATCCATTGTATCACCAGCATAATCAGCATGACAATAGTCAATAATCTTGGTGTTAGCATTTTTCCCCATCCAAATGCCTTGTCCTGGAGTTCCCTTGAGATATCTAAGGATGTGTTCCACCATACTCCTATGATACTTTGTTGGAGCATGAATATGTTGGCTTACCTGATTCACAGCAAAGCAAAGATCAGGACGTGTAATGGTAAGATATATCAACTTTCCTACCAATCTTCGATATTGTTTGAAATCTTCAAATGGTTCATCCATTGGATCCTTTGGCTGATCCGTCTTCTTCTCCCCCATACGCTTGACTTTGTAGCCATCTTCAAGAGGAGTCTTTGCAGGCTTGGCACCAAGTTTTCCTGTCTCAGTCAACAAGTCAAGAGTATACTTTCTTTGCGAGAGAAATAGGCCATCCGAGGATCGGTAAATTTTAATCTCTAAGAAGTACTTTAGTTCCTAAAGGTCTTTGATATCACACACTGATTTGAGAAAGAGTTTTGTGTTTTCAATACCTTCATTGTTATTCCTGGAGATGATGATATCATCTACATAAACAAGAACAACAACAATACCTTTATCATTTTGGAGAGTGAAGAGAGTATGGTTGGCTTCAGATCGTTTGAAACCCCTGGCAATGAGGGTGGTGCTCAATTTGTGGTACCATATCCTTGGTGATTATTTGAGTCCATATATTGCCTTCCTTAGTCTCAAAACTTTTCGTGGAGATATGGTGTCTTCAAGACTCGGTGGAGAGTCATATACACTTTTTCTTCAAGTTCTCCTTGAAGGAAAGCGTTCTTGACATCCATCTGCCACAAATCCCAAGAGAGGTTAGTAGCTAATGAGAACGCAACCCTTACCGTATGAAGCTTTGCCATGGGAGCAAACGTGTCTATATAGTCGTCTCCATAAGTTTGTGTAAATCCCCAAGCCACTAGGCATGCTTTGTATCTCTCATTGTCTCCATTGCTCAGATATTTGTTGGTGAAGACCCACTTAGAACTAACAGCTCTCTTCCCTGGTGGTAAGTCAGCCTCATCCCATGTATGGTTCCTATCCATAGCTCCTACTTCATCTTCCACAGCTCCTAACCATCTTTTGTCTTCTTTGGCCTCCTCATAACTTTGTGGAGTTCTGTGGGATCAACTTGTCCAAAGTAGACTTGATGATCACTCGGCAAAAGGTCAAGCAAACATGTAGCTTGAATAGGATGGGCCACGGCTTGACAATTGTAGTATACTCTTGTGTTCTTCCAATTGTCAACCCCAAATCTATGTCTAGTGCTCCTTCTCAATGTTGGGCCTGGATCAGGATCAGTTTCATGCTCATACTCATCATCATGACCTTCCGGATCTATCTGATCATTGGTAACATCCTCTGCATCTTCTTGATGCATTTTACTCTCAGGATGTAGTCTTGGTGGGACATTGATGAGGTGAGACGTCTGGTGAGTTCCTAGAGGTTTGATGAGGCGCTTGTTCTTCTTCTTGAGAATTTGGCGTTCCATTACCATTTCTCATGGGACTCTCATTTCTGGAGGTACCCAGATGATCGTTTCTTGGCAAAGGGTTCCCAAGGTGGTTGAGTAAGTGCTGAAGACTTGCAGCTCTATCTGATGGTGATCTTGCAAGATCCTTCGAGCTTTCCCAATCCTTCTTCTCATAAAACCCCTGGTGCTCTATGAACTTAACGTCCCTTGATACATGATATCGATTCCGGGTGGCGTCATAGAACTTGTAGCCCTTTTGGGTAATAGAGTAGCCTAGGAACATGCACTTGGTGCTCTTGGCCTCTAGCTTATCTCTTAGCTCACCTGGTACCAATACAAAACAAACACACCCAAAGACTCGTAAGTGATCAATATTGGGCTTAGTTTTGTTAAGTACTTCAAAGAGAGAGATATCATTTAGGATCCGTGTAGGTAAAACGAATGAAAATGACATAAGGAGAGATAGGAGCAGATCCATAGATGGGATAGGGACTTGTCTTCAACGGTTTGAATTGGAACCGAGAAGCTTAATCACACATGTGATCCTTCCGCTTAAATATCTCCACAACGGCTACATCTTCTTCAAAGATGATAATGGGCCTTCGTGGACATTGGCCTTCATCTTCTCTTCTCTATATTGTCGCATAGAAGACTCGGCCCATTGTGAGATATGTATGGAACCAACTCTAGGATAGTTATGATCAATACTCCCCCTCAAGCTTAGCAATGGTGGAGGAGCTAAGCTTGGAACCCGTGAACCATCACCTCGTTAAAACCTTAGTATAGTAAAAACCACATGGGAGAAAAAATTATGCCAAAGAAAAAGAGTATGACGTTTGAAACTAGGATTTTAGCCTATCTTAGCAAAGAGAGACAACAAAGCAATAAAACTAAGCACAAAGAGACAAAAACACAAGTTTTTCAATCAATTGTAAGTATAGAAAATATAGAACCAATGGGTGACACAGTTATGCAAAAAGGATGTGATCAATAACAAACAAGTCAAGCCAAATATAAAAGATTGGGTTTTTATCTAACAACCTAAATGAGACTTCTACTAAAAACCCTAATTGATACTAGAGATGCCAAAGTCTGTCACACTTTAGCACATCGTGGAACTAAGGAAGCAAAATCACAGAACTTTTGACAGTTCGACCACACTGATAGAGTGGTTAGGTCGAACGCTACAGTGAAAACAGGGAAAAACAACAGTGCTCAAACGCTAAGAAAACTGTCAACTTTGGGAAAAGCTACAGTGACCGAACAGACAAAAGCTACAGCAAAAACAGAGAAAAACTACAGTTCTCAAACGCTAAGAAAACTGTAAACTTTGGGAAAAGCTACAGTGACTGAACAGACAAAAGCTACAGCAAAAACAGAGAAAAACTACAGTGCTCAAACGCTAAGGAAACTGTAAACGATGGGGACACTGTAGGGACTTCGGGGGTGAAGTCATAGGTTTGCAAACACTCTTCGCTACTAGTGGTATCAACTAGAACGTTCATCAAAGGACATCTCTAGACAACAGACATCATAACCAGCTCAATCCATGGGTCGTGGTAGAGAGCCTCAAGATCCAACCCGGTCAGCATAGTGTGAGTTGATCGGATCAGGCTTAAAGCGTTAGTCTATTAAAGTCAAAGAGGGTTCATAATAAGTGAGTAAGTGGAGTCGTGACGTAAATCAATGTCTGATGCATCCACCCTCATGCTATTGTACCATAGTCCCTGGAAAAAGTCTATCTAATGACTCAAGGAATGGGTCGTGCTCATGAGGCCATCTAAAATCATGTTCTTCTTGATCAGGGAAGAACAAGCATTAAAAACACTCACCCAAGAGGGAATCAACCCTAGTGATGATCAATCTGTCTAACCACAGCAATACAGAGTAAGACTACCCTATTCCATCCCCAAAACCCTAAACGGACTACTCAATCATCAGGATCATCACTTGGGTCCAAAACCTAGAAAAGCCTAAGCTTGACATATGTGATAGCTGATGATCTGATGAGAAAGGTTGAAGAAGAAATAAAACGCAAATACTAATTTTATTGAAAGTTAATGCAAGTTTACAAAACCCAGAAAATGAAAAACTATGAAGAACAGTCAAGAACAAGAGAGAGAAAAACGAGAGCTAAACCCTAAAAATCACTAAACTAAGCGGTGCTACTACTTATTTCTCATTAGGTTTAATGAGGCGCTTTTATACTAAGTGACAAAAGCGCTTATTACAATTGCGAGTTTTAAGGAAAAAATGTAGGAGAGTGCCACTCGACCCAGCAGTCGAGTGTCTTGGTCGATCACCCACTCGAACGAGCAGTCGAACAGTGTTATCAACTCCCCGAAACTTATCCTTTGCTTGCCCTCAAGCAAATAGAAAGGATGAGATGGAAAGGAGTAGTGTGAAAAGTGGGTACTCAGAACCTAAGAAACTAAGCAAACCTCTAATGTCAATGTCACAGTTAATAGTACTAGAATGCAATTCACAAAAGTTCTACTTAAAAGCATTAGCCTTACTCATCACAGAAAATCCAACACTAAGACTCAGCCATAAGCAAGCATTCAAAGTAAACTATCTCTTTAACATTGATTAAGCACGAACTGGTGGATCATGATATGCAATAACTGTAACTCATTTGGTTGAGGGACAAGTTTTAAGAGATAAAATAGATCTCTTCTTCCTCTGGTTTAAGCACAAGTTTCAGGATCTCTCATTGAAATGGATTGAATTTAAAGAGAATGCTAAAGGTAGAGCCAAATGGTGCATACAGGAGTAGACTATCATCTACCCATGAAGAACCAAGGACTCTCTTAACTCTAAAATCTCAGAAACTGATCCTAGTTCTACTCCTTGTGCTTAAAAGCTTTCTTTTCATTTTCTTGACTCAGAGGATCGTTTTGTCTTTTCTTCTTCTAAGGAGAGGATGTTTTACACTTTTTTCTTTAGTATCAACCGGATTTGGGATTTTTAAAATTTTCTAAGCTCTGGTTCGACCATATGGTCGAGTGACTACTTAAGCGTTTCGTTTCTTTTCATTTTTACTGAGCCAAGTCTTATCTTTTTCTTCCAAATCCTTTACTAGACTCATACTTTTGAATTTATCCTCTCCAAAGGCTTACACAATTTGTAGCAAACTCTTTCTCTTCTCTTTTTTTCATTCTTTCCCAGACTCAAGCTACAACCTATTCAAAGCAAGGTGCAGCCTTATGTTTCAAACCTAAGTGAATACATTAGACAACTTATAACTATGGCATTGAAATTATATGTTTGATTCTTAAGCTATTTACGGTTTTAACTCATCATCATCCCCTATGCATAAGTACAATCCTAAATGACATACTAAAAACTCAATCCTAAAATGTAAATGCAACTACATGACACTCTGTTTTTGTGAAATCGTTTTCTGAAAATTTTCAAAATTTTAGGTTTTTTCGATGCACATAAATGAGGTAAATTTGAATAAGAAAACAAGGAAACATGTCAAATGCATCTATCAAACCCTCCCCCAAACTTAAATTACACAGTCCCTTTTGTAAAAAGAATTTCAAAAGATAATTTGAGAGACTAAAACAAAAGAACTCAAAACATGTGTGGTATCTACAGTGATAGTGAAGAGGGGTGGTACGTCAATCGTGTTAAGCATAGAAGGCGCAAATCCTTGCCTGTATCTCCTCCTCATCATGGAAAGGGACCATGGTGGTGAGGGGATCGTCAACGTGGTCTGGGTCAGTGTCTGGGTGCGCCTCGTACGACCTACAAGACCCAGCGGTCGAGGAGTCGTGGTGCTCTAGTGGTACGCTCGACCAAGGTTGGTCTAGTGGCACTGTCTGGTAGGGCACATCGTAGGACTCAAACCGTGCACTCTGGGCGTATCCAGCAAAGGACTCGAACGGTGCACTCTGGGCGTACTCGGGATGTGGTTCGAGTGGTGCACTCGACCCAGGTGGTCGAGCAGTGTTCTCTTCATGCTCACCTTTGTCCATTTGATGCTGAGGAGTGGTGGAGTCTGGTGAAGAATGCTCCTGGCTCTATATGTTCCACTGGTTATTTCCTGAGACTCTAAACACTAGAAACACATCAAAAATACCAAAATCATAAAATTTTAAAGCAATATATATGGGACTTCCTCCCAAGTGAGCTTGTTTTAAGTGACATAGCTTGACTCTTCATACTCATTTTTATCAGGTGGTGGGTCATAGAGAGGTACTGGAGACTCCATTTGAAAGTGCTTAGGTGGGTAATGGAGGCTGGAAGCTGCTGTAGCAATGTTGTAAGCTCTACTCTTCCCTGGTACACTTAACTCTTTGGTGACATTCTTGGGAGAGGGACTATTTCCATGACTCATGAGCTCTATTATCTGAAGCTTCATGTCTTCCACTTTCCATGTAAACTCATTCTCAGCCCGTTTTAATGCATTGATAGTCCTGCTCGAGTGGTATGGTCGAACGTGAGGTCCAACAACCTGTCTTCCCTGCACGTCCTCTCGAGTGGTATGGTCGAACGTGAGGTCGAACCACATTTCTTCCTTATGCATCCTCTCGAGTGGTATGGTCGAACGTGAGGTCCAACCACATGTCTTCCCTGTGCGTCCTCTTGAGTAGTCATATGATCGAAAGTAGACTTGATGATCACTCGGCAAAAGGACAAGCGAACATGTAGCTTGAATAGGATGGGCCACGGCTTGACAATTGTAGTATACTCTTGTGTTCTTCCAATTGTCAGCACAAAATCTCTGTCTAGTGCTCCTTCTTAGTGTAGGGCCTAGATCAGGATCAGTTTCATGCTCAGACTCATCATCTTGATCTTTTGGATCTGTCTGCTCATTGGTAATATTCTCCGCATCTTCTTGATGCACATTACTCTCAGGCTGTGTAGTCTCAGTGGGAGATTGAGGAGGTGAGGCTTCTGGTGAGTTCCCTGAGGTGTGGTGAGGCGCTTGTGGTCCTTCTTGGGCATTTGGCGTTCCATTACATTTTCTCATGGGACTCTCATTTCCGGAGGTAACCGGATGATCATTTCCAGAGGTAGCCGGATGATCACTACTTGGCAAAGGGTTTCCAAGGTGGTTGAGTAAATGCTGAAGACTTGCAGCTCTATCTAATGGTGATCTTGGAAGGTCCTTCAGGCTTACCCAATCCTTCTTCTCATAAAACCCTTGGTGCTCTGTAAACTTGACGTCCCTTGATACATGATATCTATTATGGGTGGCGTAATAGCACTTGTAGCCCATTTGGGTAGTAGAGTAGCCTAGGAACATGCACTTGGTGCTCTTGGCGTCTAGCTTATCTCTTAGTTCACCTGGTACCAAGACAAAACAAACATACCCAAAATCTTGGAAGTGATCAATATTGGGCTTAGTTTTGTTAAGTACTTCAAAGGGAGAGATATCATTAAGGATCCTTGTAGTTATCCTATTGATGAGATAGCATGCGGCAAAAACATCATCTCCCCAGAATCTTCTAGGGACATTTGAGTGGTACATCATAGATCGTGCCACTTCCAAGAGGTGCCTATTCTTTCTCTTGGCAACTCCATTTTGTTGTAGCGTGTATGGACAACTTGTTTAGTGAAGAATGCCATGCTTAGCTAAGTGCTCCTTGAATTTATGGCTCATGTATTCTCCTCCATTGTCTGATCTTAGTACCTTAATGTTACCATTAAAACGATTAGTCACATGTGTTTGAAATGTAATAAAGGCATCCATTACTCTATCTTTAGAAGGTAGTAATGTAACCCAAGTATATTTCATTTTCTCATCTATAAATGTGACATAATACTTATTGTTATCTCTAGATAAACAAGGTGAGGTCCAAACATCTGAATGAACAAGATCAAAACGATTCTCATATAAAGTTGAAGACTTGGGAAAATCGGTTTTACAATGTTTGCCGAGAATACAAGCCTCACAACTAGAATGATCAAAGGATATACTAGGAAACATTATTTCAAGAGCTTGCAAATGTGGATGTCCTAGTCTAGCATGCCACTTTACATTATTACTAACAGAAACAAAACATGATTTAGAAGTAACAGGATTAAAACTAGTTGAAGTAGAAATTTCAAGAACATATAAATCTCCTTTTGAATCCCCTTCTCCAAGAACCTGAAAATGAAAACTGTTAGAACCGAATATAGCATAGCAATTCAAATCACAAGTTGCCTTTTTAACCGAGACAATATTAGAGGTAAATGTAGGCATGAAGAATGCTTTAGATTTCCTATCAAATAGTCTTAAATCACCTACTCCTCTTAAGGGAATCCTATCGCCATTAGCAATAATCACCTTACCATTAGCCGGTTTAACATTTTCTATCAAGTTAGGGTTGCTATTCATATGATTAGATGCTCTAAAATCAATAATGAGTTATTTATTTGTTAAAGAGGCTAATAGAAGGATACCAGATCCCTTAAAGTTGAGAGCGGCAATGGACTTGATAAGAACATCCAAGTCTGACTTCCTCACGAATCCATCATTATGCCACCATAGCTTGCTTCTCTCCGCTCTTTAATGAGCTCCCTTGCGGCTTTGGTAGTGGAGAGATTGGCCTTGAACTTGGTGGGTTTGAGGTGAGGATGGAGGATCCAGCACTTGTCTTTGATGTGTCCTCTCTTCTTGCAGTGATCACACACCAGTGTCTTCCGATCCTCTCCTTTAAACACTCCTTTGTTAGCCGTTGCAAGTTCCTCAACTCCACAAAAGAGTCCAAGGGATCCTTGTTCTCTTTGAATCTGGGAACACACTTCATCAAGGCTAGGGATCTTCTCAGCTCTAAGGATGTGCTTAGTGAGGTCGTTGAAGGCCGGATTGAGAGTGAGAAGAAGACCAAATACTCGGTCTTGTTCACACTTTTCTTGAAGAATGGTTGTATCCGTGGTGAATGGTCTAAGTATCTTCAACTCGGCCCAAAGAGATCGGAACTTCCCAATGTGCTTGGTGAACTCAAGATCATTATGGCTGAGATTATTGATAGCTCTCACGACTTTGAACACGCGTGTGAGGTTGGA
The DNA here is from genome assembly GCA_963555745.1 of Cardamine flexuosa. NCBI lineage: Eukaryota > Viridiplantae > Streptophyta > Magnoliopsida > Brassicales > Brassicaceae > Cardamine > Cardamine flexuosa. The sequence goes on along the minus strand of OY743217.1, from coordinate 22,332,175 downwards.
GATGTTGCGGTACACGTTCTTGAGAGTATCCCAAAGCTCCTTTGCGGTATCACAATAGGAGTATGCTTCAAGAATTGGTGGATCAAGAGAGTTTTGAAGGAGACCAAGAACTTTTTGATCAGATTGGAACCACTTGTTCTCCTCAGCCGTGTCTTCCTCTTTCCCTTTTGAAGAACCTTCTCCATCTTCCTTCACGGTGGAGCTTGGACCTTGAGAAGTCTCAACATGGCTCCATAACCCTCTTCCACAAATCGTCGTGTGTGTAGTTCTAGCCCACAGAAAGGAGTTGATTCCTCTATGGATAACTGGAATCACAATCGGTTTTGGATTATCCATAGATCCGCTGAAGAGTCTAGGATGAAGTCTTTCGCGAGTGAAAACGATGAAAGTTTTGATGAAAAGGATGAAAGTATGAAGATTGAAATGCAAAGTTTGAAGAGAATCAAGATCTTTGCTCTGATACCATGTGAGTTTATGAAGATTAGATGCGGAAAAATAAAAAAGAGACAAAGAGGATGATGATTTCAATCATTGCCAAAAATGGCTAAAGTCTTAGGTTCTTTACAAAAGGCTGCGGCTTCTCCTTTTATAAGGACCCAATGATTAGGTCAGTAAGGATGATAGGATCCTTCCCAAGGATAGCTAATTTTCGAGATGGTAGAACGGATTGATAACTTGATGGATAGATGGATGGATCGAATGGTCACACAGAGATTGCGGATGGTCTCTGATATACCGTGTACCCTCCCAAGATATGACACACTTGGACGAGACCAATCTTGAATCCTTCGGATATGACACACCGAGACATAAACAAGAAAACAGATTGGATATTACACACCAATCTAGGATTTGTTCACAAAGAACAGAAGAGATTCACTCTAAAATGTCGAAAAGAAAAGTTGATTCAATAACTCAGAGTTTGGACATGCTTAAATAGCAAAAGAAAAGCAAAATATCTAAGCAATATTAATTGCTGAAATTAAACTAAAAGACTTTAAAACCAAAGGAAAATATCTCTTGCAATTCTTCTCTTCAGCTTCCACGAAATGGTGTCTTTATTTTGGGCCAAGAGATCTTCTGTGGGCTTTGATAATTCACTCATGGACTTAGGTAAATAAGTGACCCAATTGCCTCATTAAAACCTTCTTTTGGAAAACCGAGTGGGTCAAAACCAAAGGTTAGGAAAAAGAGTACAAATGGATCATCCTCTTTGTTAGTCCATTTGAGAAGGTGTTTTCATCAGCATATTTTGATATCCAATGTTCTTTGTTTGATCCTTAGATGCTTGATAGTCTTGCACTTGAGCAAGTAGTCCATTGATTGAATTCTGGAACGCCTTAGCTCTTGCTCTTGTCATAGGTCCACTTGGTACAACCAATGTTTCCTCAGCTCCATATATATCCTCTCCAGGTTGAAGCTGCATTTGATTCCCTTCCATGATCACATCAAAAGAGAAGCCCTAGTGATCTGACAAGTGAACAATGACCATAGGGGCAAAGGGCTAGTTGGACTAAGGCATTGACTCACGTGTGGATAAGGAGATGACTTCTATCTGGAAACTAAGGTTTGGCCTGAACTTTGCACAAGGATCTTTCATAAACTTCATAAAAGACCCAAACTTTGCACAAGCCCAATTCTTCTCCTGATCACATTTCTTCAGGTTGTTCTTCAGTGGTACGGATTGGGTGTACGGATCCGTACCATCCGTACCATTTGTAGGGATCTGTACCATGTGTATGGTCACTAAACCTTTGAAGCATCCGGCTGATCTCTTCCTTCTTCCAACACTTGGGATCATACCATCATCAGTCCAAACCATGCTCATAGTTTCCCTTGGTCTTGTTCCTTTGACATGACCATACTCATCTATGTTCAATACACGATCCTTCGATGGTAATAGAGTTATCCAAGTATATTTTGATTTTTCATCAATGAACTATTGAACATAGACGAGTATGGTCATGACAAAGGAACAAGCCCAAGGGAGACTAGGAGCATGGGTTGGACTGATGATGACAAGATCCAATGTGTTGGAAGAAGGAAGAGATCAGCCGGAAGCTTCAAAGGGTTTAGTGTCCATACACATTGTAAGGATCCGTACAAATGGTTTGGATGGTACGGATATGTACACCCAATCCGTACGACTGAAGAACACCTTGAAGAAATGTGATCAGGAGAAGAATTGGGTTTGTGCAAAGTTCGGGTCATTTATGAAGTTATTGAAAGATCCTTGTGCAAAGTTCGGGCCAAACTCTAGCTTTCGAATAAGTGTCATCCCCTTATCCACACGAGGGTCAATGCCTTAGTCCAACTAGCCGTTTGCCCCTATGGTCATTGTTCACTTGTCTTATCACTAGAGCTTCTCCTTATTGACCTAATCATTGGGTCCTTATAAAAGGAAAAGCCGCAGCCATTTTTTGTTGTAAAGCACCTTAATACTTAGCCGTTTTTGACAATGAGATCAATTATCATCCTCTTTGTCTCTTCTTTACTTTTCCGCATTTAGACTTCATTTCATCTTTTCCTCTAAACTTCTTCATTTCATCCTACTCTTTTCAACGGATCTATGGATAATCCAAATCCAATTGTGACTCCTGTTATCCTTCTGTGGGCTAGGACTACACGCACAGCGCTTTGTGGAAGAGGGTTGTGGAGCATGTTGAGACTTCTCAAGCTCCAAGCTCCACCGTGAAGGAAGATGGAGAAGATTCTTCAAAAGGGAAAGAGGAAGACACGGCTGAGGAGAAGAAGTGGTTCCAATCTGATCATATCGTTCTTGGTTTCCTTCAAAACCCTCTTAATCCACCAATTTTTGAAGCATACTCCTATTATGAAACCGTAAAGGAGCTTTGGGATACTCTCAAGAATGTATATGGTAACATCTCCAACCTCACACGTGTGTTCAAAGTCAAGAGAGCTATAAACAATCCCAGCCAAGAAGATCTAGAGTTCACTAAGCACTTTGGGAAGTTCCAATCTCTTTGGGCCGAGTTGGAGATGCTTAGACCATTTGTCACATATACAACTGTTCTTCAAGAAAGGCATGAACAAGACCAAGTCTTGGGTCTTCTTCTCACTCTCAATCCGGCCTTCAATGACCTCACCAAGCACATCCTTATTGAACATAGACGAGTATTGAGTCATGACAAGAGAATGAAGATAAAGGGAGACTATGAGCACTACATGGACTGATGATGACATGAACCAAAGTGTTTGAAGAAGGAAGAGATCAGCCAGAAGCTTCAAAGGTTTGGTGACTATACTCATTGTACGGATCCGTACACACGGTACGGATGGTACAGATCCGTACATCAATCTGTACAACCCAAAGATCATCTTGATAAAATATGATCTGAAGTGAGAAAAAGGATTGTGCAAATCTTGGGTCAAAAGAGCCGTTGTGCAAAGTTCGGGCCAAAGCTCTCTTCCGGATAAAGCTCTTCTCCTTATCCACACTTGGGTCAATCGTTATGGTTTACCTTTGTGGTCTTTACTCACGCGTCTAATCATTAGGGCTTCTCCTTGATGACCTCACTTGGTCCTTATAAAAGGAGAAGCTGCAGCCTTTGTAAAAGTTACCTAAGTCTTTAGCCATTTTTGGCAATGAATGAAATTATCATCCTCTTTGTCTCTTCTTTACTTTTTCGCATCTAAACTTCATAAACTCACATGGTATTGCCTACTGGTCCAATGACTAGATCATAAACCCGCTAGGAGGAGAAGAAGCTTTGGTCGTGCCTACTGGTCCAATGACTAGATCAAAGACTAAGATGTTCAACCAAGCGGTTGGAGGACTTATCAAGCAAACAAGCAAGCCAGACGTTCAAGATAGCAAGAGAGCTTGTCAAAATATTTAACAATTGGGTAAGTGTTGGGTTTATGCTCTTTTTCCCTTGTCAAGTTTTGTCCCAATGGGTTTTCTTGACAAGGTTTTTAATGAGGTATTCCCAGCACTTTCTAATGGCCCAATTGTTAAATTAGAAGATTTGGCCCATAAAGGAATTTCAACCAAACCTAAGAAGAAGAAGCCAGGCGCCCAAACCCTAATTTTATTGTTGTTTCTTTTCTGTCTACTCTTTATAACTCTCTTGAAACCCTCATTTGCAGACCCATCTATTTTCTTTTTATCAAAAAGCTTTTGAATTTAGATCTTCTTTTGGTGTGTCATATCCATTAGAAACTGATTTCTCTGTGTGTAATATTAGAGATTTTGCCTTGGTTTACTTGATGACAATCCGCACCCTCTAAGTAAAGCCCATCGCCTCCCCTTTCAGTCCTGTTCTGCACGGATCTGTTACAAACAACTTCAAGTTCTTTAACTCCAGATTGGGCGATTCAAAGGAGAAGTATATTATGGATACTCCATCCTCACCTCAAACCCACCAAGTTCGAGGCCAATCTCTCCTCTACTGAAGCCGCAAGCGAAACAGGTTCAAGGGAGCTCATCAAAGAGACGAGAGGAGCAAGCTATGGTGGCATATGATGATGGAATCATGAGGAAGTTAGAGTTGGATGTACTCATCAAGTCCATTGCCGCTCTCAACCTTAAGGGATCCAATATCACTCTATTAGCCTCTTTAACAAATAAATTTCTCATTATTGATTCCGGAGCATCTCATCATATGATTAGTAATCCTAACTTGATAGAGAATGTTAAACCGGCAAATGGTAATGTGATTATTGCTAATGGAAATAGGATTCCCGTAAGAGGAGTAAGTGATTTAAGACTATTTGATAGGAAATCTAAAGCATTCTTCATGCCTACATTTACCTCTAATCTTGTCTCGGTTAAAAAGGCAACTTGTGATTTGAATTGCTATGCTATATTCGGTCCTAACAGTTTTCATTTTTAGGATATTGATAGCGGGAAGGTTCTCAGAGAAGGGGATTCAAAAGGAGATTTATATGGTCTTGAAAATTCTACTTCAACTAGTTCTAATCCTGTTACTTCTAAATCATGTTTTGTCTCTGTTAGTAATAATGTAATGTGGCATGCTAGACTAGGCCATCCACATTCGCGAGCTCTTGAATAATCTTTCCTAATATTTCCTTTGATCATTGTAGTTGTGAGGCTTGTATTCTCGGCAACCATTGTAAAACCGTTTTTCCCAAGTCTTGAACTTTATATGAGAATTGTTTTGATCTTGTTCACTCAGATGTTTGGACCTCACCTTGTTTATCTAGAGATAACAATAAGTATTATGTCACATTTATAGATGAGAAATCGAAATATAGTTGGGTTACATTACTACCTTCTAAAGATAGAGTCATGGATGCCTTTATTACATTTCAAAAACATGTGACTAATCGTTTTAATGGTAACATCAAGGTACTAAGATCAGACAATGGAGGAGAATACATGATCATAGATTCAAGGAGCACTTAGCTAAGCATGGCATTCTTCACCAAACAAGTTTTCCATACACGCTACAACAAAATGGAGTTGCCGAGAGAAAGAATAGGCATCTCATGGAAGTGGCACGATCTATGATGTTCCACTCAAATGTCCCTAGAAGATTCTGGGGAGATGCTGTTCTTGCCGCATGCTATCTCATCAATATTGATGAGAACCTCCCAATTTCGGCACTCTGAAGTAAGTTGGGGATAGTCTATGCAACCAGGAAACCAAGATGATTCAAGGATCAAAGGATGTGGAATGATAGGACACACAGAGGATGCGGAAGGCCTCTGTTTTTCCAACTGAATCTACTTCGGATATGACGCACCAAAAGAGAAACAGGGTTTCTTGTGGATATTACACACCCAGCAAGAGATGATCTAACTTAAAGAGTTTTTGAATAAAAAGATAGATAAAAATCTGAGTTCATGATACAAGAGAATATAAAGAGAAAAGAAACAAACAAGGCTGAAACAACATGCAAATAGCCTTGGAAATAACAAAACTTAAATAAAACAGAGTTTAAAATAGAAATGACTCTTCAGCTCCATTTCTTTCCTTAGCCATGAAATAGATGTTATAGAATGGGCATGGGCTTTCCTTTTCAACACTTAGCTTGAATCAAAACCAAACTGGTTTGATGCTCTAGCATGGATCATAAGAACAATTGGAACAAGAAATATCTCCTCGTCTTCATGTTCATCCGCTTGTGCAAGCTCAACTACATCCTCAGCTACAAGCTCTTCTCCGAATCCATGCTCCAGTTCTTTAGTGCTGTCTAGGATCATATCAAATATGATACCTACAAGGATCCTAAATGATTTCTCTCCTTTTGAAGTACTTAACAAAACTAAGCCCAATATTGATCACTTACGAGTTTTTGGGTGTGTTTGTTTTGTCTTGGTACCAGAATAACTAAGAGATAAGCTAGACGCCAAGAGCACCAAGTGCATGTTCCTAGGTTACTCTACTACCGAAAAGGGCTACAAGTTCTATGACGCCACCGGGAATAGATATCATGTATCGAGGGACGTCAAGTTCATAGAGCACCAAGGGTTTTATGAGAAGAAGGATTGGGAAAGCCTGAAGGACCTTGCAAGATCACCATCAGATAGAGCTGCAAGTCTTCAGCATTTACTCAACCACCTTGGGAACCCTTTGCCAAGTAATGATCATCCGGTTACCTCAAGGAATGAGAGTCCCATGATTAATGGTAATGGCATGCCAAATGCCCAAGAAGGAGCACAAGTGCCTCGCCACACCTCAGGGAACTCACCAGAAGCCTCACCTCATCAAACTCTCACCGAGATTACACAGCCTGAGAGTAAAATGCATCAAGAAGATGCGGAGAATGTTACCAATGAGCAGATAGATCCGGAAGATCAAGATCAAGATTAAAATGATGAGTCTGAGCATGAAACTGATCCTGATCCAGGCCCGACACTAAGAAGAAGTACTAGACTGAGATTTGGTGCTGACAATTGGAAGAACACAAGAGTATACTACAATTGTCAAGTTGTGGCCCATCCTCTTCAAGTTACATGTTCGCTTGCCCTTTTGCCGAGTGATCATCAAGTGTACTTTGGACAAGTTGATTCCATGAGGAAACCAAAGAAGACAAGAGATGGTTAGGAGCTGTGGAAGATGAAGTAGGAGCTATGGATAGGAACCATACATGGGATGAAGCTGATTTACCACCAGGGAAGAGAGCTGTTAGTTCTAAGTGGGTTTCACCATCAAATACCTGAGCAATGGAGACTTTGAGAGATACAAAGCTTGCCTGGTAGCAAGAGGCTTCACGCAAACCTATGGAAATGACTACACTGATACATTTGCTCCGGTGGCCAAACTTCACACCATTAGAGTGATTCTCTCATTGGCAATAAACCTAGACTGGGAACTATGGCAAATGGATGTGAAAAACGCATTTCTCCAAGGAGAACTTGAAGAGGAAATCTACATGACACCTCCACCGGTTCTTGAAAACTCCATTGCTCCCGGAAAGGTCCTTAGGCTTCGAGAAGCTATCGATGGGCTCAAGCAATCTCCTAGAGCGTGGTATCACAAGCTTAGTTGCACTCACAAAGACCGAGGGTTCAAGAGATCGGAAGCTGACCATACATTGTTCACTCTACAAAGCTCTAAGTTAATTGTGGCCGTCTTGGTGTATGTTGATGACCTTATCATTTCCGGCAATGATAAGGAAGGTATACAAGATACAAAAACCTTCCTAAAATCTGTTTTTGACATTAAGGATCTTGGGATACTAAAGTATTTCCTAGGAATTGAGATATGTCGCTCTCCGAAGGGACAATTTCTCTCTCAAAGGAAATACACCTTGGATTTGCTGGATATGTCTCCCTTTGAAGTACTTAACAAAACTAAGCCCAATATTGATCACTTACGAGTTTTTGGGTGTGTTTTGTTTTGTCTTGGTACCAGAATAACAAAGGGATAAGCTAGACGCCAAGAGCACCAAGTGCATGTTCCTAGGCTACTCTACTACCCAAAAGGGCTACAAGTGCTACTCAACACATGAAAGAGCCAAGTGAAATAGGGAAATAAGGATCAAAGCCGGCAAAGACACCACTTGAAGATGGCTACAAGGTCAGGCGAACGGGGGAGAAAAAGAAGGATGGAGAACCGGAGGATCCACTTGACAAACCTTACTCCAATCCGCTCCAATACCGTCGCCTTGTTGGTAAGCAAATATACCTGACCATTTTGAGACCTGACTTATGTTTTGCTGTGAATCAGGTGTCTCAACACATAAAAGACCCAACAGTGTACCATTGGAACATGGTGGAGATGATTCTTTGCTATCTCAAAGGCAGTCTCGGTCAAGGCATTTGGATGGGAAGGAATGGCAACACCGAGATTATGGGATATTGTGATGCTGACTATGCAGGAGACACCAATGATAGGAAGTCCACTGCGGACTATTGCACGTTCATCGGTGAGAACTTGGTCACTTGGAAGTCAAAGAAGCAAAAGGTGGTTCCATGTTCTAGTGCCGAATCGAAGTACATGGCAATAAGGTAACTCACCAATGAGCTTGTCTGGCTCAAGGCGCTTCTCAAGGACTTCGGAATCGAGTCAAAGCAACCCATTACGATGCATTGTGACAGTCAAGCCGCGATCCACATAGCAAGAAACTCGGTGTTTCACGAAAAAACCAAACACATCAAGGTAGATTCCCACAATGTCCGAGAGAAGATAGAAGAAGGCGTAACACTACCATGCTACACCAGAAGCGAGGATCAGTTAGCCGACATCTTCACCAAAGTCACAAGCCTCAACATCAACCACTACATGTATGGTAAGCTTTGGCTTGTTGACCTTACTCGTCCTTGATTTACTTCGTAGTTCCCGTTAATGATATGCTCTTTATGTTGGGGTTTTTACCGAGGTATCATCCATTAGAATCCAAGCTTAGCCTTCGTTCCTACGGCTAAGCTTGCGGGGGAGTATTGAACATAGACGAGTCTTAAGTTATGACAAGAGAATGAAGATAAAGGGAGACTCTGAGCATTACTTAGACTGATGATGACATGAAAGTGTTTGAAGAAGGAAAAGATCAGCTGGAAGCTTCAAAGGTCTAGTGATCCATACATCAATCCGTACAATCCGAAGATCATCTTGATAAAATGCGATCTGAAGTGAGAAAAAGGATTGTGCAAATCTCGGGTCAAAAGAGCCGTTGTTCAAAGTTCGGGCCAAAGCTCTCTTCCAGGTAAAGCTCCTCTCCTTATCCACACGTGGGTCAATGTCTTGGTCAAGCTAGCCATTATGGTTTACACTTGTGGTCTTTATTCACGCGTCTAATCATTAGGGCTTCTCCTTGATGACCTCACTTGGTCCTTATAAAAGGAAAAGTCGCAGCCTTTGTAAAAGTAACCTAGGACTTTAGCCATTTTTAGCAATGAACGAAATCATCATCCTCTTTGTCTCTTCTCTACTTTTCCGCATCTAAACTTCTTCAACTCACAATCCTTAGAGCTGTGAAGCTCCCTAGCTTTGATGAACTATGTTCCCAGATTTAAAGAGAACAAGGATCCCTTGGACTCTTTTGTAGAGTTAAGGAACTCGCTACGGCTAACAAAGGAGTGTTCAAAAGAGAGGATCGGAAGACATTGGTGTGTGATCACTGCAAAAAGAAAGAAAACATCAAAGACAAGTGCTGGATCCTCCATCCTCACCTCAATCCCACCAAGTTCAAGGCCAATATCTCCTCTACCAAAGCCGCAAGCGAACCGGTTCCAGGGAGCTCATCAAAGAGCGGAGAGGAGCAAGCTATGGTGGAATCTGATGATGGATTCGTAAGGAAGTCAGACTTGGATTTACTCATCAAGTCCATTGCCGCTCTCAACCTTAAGGGATCCGGTATCACTCTATTAGCCTCTTTAACAAATAAATAACTCATTATTGATTCTGGAGCATCTCATCATATGATTAGTAATCCTAACTTGATAGAGAATGTTAAACTGGCTAATGGTAATGTGATTATTGCTTATTGAGATAGGATTCGCGTAAGAGGAGTAGGTGATTTAAAACTATTTGATACAAAATCTAAAGCATTCATCATGCCTACGTTTACCTCTAATCTTGTCTCGGTTAAAAAGGCAACTTGTGATTTGAATTGCTATGCTATATTCGGTCCTAACAGTTTTCACTTCCAGGATATTGATAGCGAGAAGGTTCTCGGAAAACGGGATTCAAAAGGAGATTTTTATGTTCTTGAAAATTCTACTTCAACTAGTGCTAATCTTGTTACTTCTAAATCATGTTATGTTTCTGTAGTAATAATGTAATGTGACATGCTAGACTAGACCATCCACATCCGTGAGCTCCTGAAATAATCTTTCCTAGTATTTCCTTTGATCGTTCTAGTTGTAAGGCGTGTATCCTCGGCAAACATTGTAAAACCATTTTTCCTAAGTCTTCAACTTTATTTGAGAATTGTTTTGATCTTGTTCACTCAGATGTTTGGACCTCACCTTGTTTATCTAGAGATAACAATAAGGATTATGTCACATTTATAGACGACAAATCGAAATATACTTGGGTTACATTATTACCTTCTAAAGATAGAGTAATGGATGCCTTTATTACATTTCAAAAACACGTGACTAATCGTGTTAGTGGTAACATCAAGGTACTAATATCAGACAATGGAGGAGAATACGCGAGCCATTGATTCTAGGAGCACTTAGCCAAGCTCATCAATATCACCATCAGATAGAACACCAAATGGCTCTATCTGATGGTGACCTTGCAAGATCACCATCAGATAGAGCCACAAGCCTCTCCTACCCAAAAGGGCTATAAGTGCTATGACGCCATTTGGAATCGATATCATGTATTTGGAATCGATATCATGTATTTGAAATGATAAGGAAGGTATACAAGATACTAAAACCTTTCTAAAATCTGTTTTTGACATTAAGGATCTTGGGATACTAAAGTATTTCCTAGGAATTGAGATATGTCGCTCTCCGGAGGTACTATTTCTCTCTCAAAGGAAATACATCTTGGATACGTTGGATGAAAATGGGAAATTAGGGTCAAAGCCAGCAAAGACACCACTTGAAGAAGGCTACAAGGTCAGGCGAACGGGGGAGAAAAAGAAGGATGGAAAACCAGAGGATCCACTTGATAAACCTTACTCCAATCCGCTCTAATACCGTCGCCTCGTTGGTAAGCTAATATACTTAACCATTTCGATACTAGACTTATGTTTTGCTGTGAATCAGGTGTCCCAACACATGAAAGACCCAACGGTTTACCATAGGAACATGGTGGAGAGGATTCTTCACTATCTCAATGGAAGTCCGGGTCAAAGCATTTGGATGCTTACTATGCCAGAGACACCAATGATAGGAAGTCCACTACCGGCTATTGCACGTTCATCGGTGGGAACTTGGTCTCTTAGAAGTCAAAGAAGCAAAAGGTGGTATCCTGTTCTATTGCCGAATCGGAGTACCGGGTAATGAGAAAACTCGGCAATGAGCTTGTATGGCACAAGGCGCTTCTCATGGACTTCGGGTTGAGTCAAAGAAACCCATTACGATGCATTGTGACAATCAAGCCGCGATCCACATAGCAAGCAACTTGGTGTTTCACGAAAGGACCAAACACATCAAGGTAGATTGCCACAAGGTCCGAGAGAAGATAGAAGAAGCGTAACACTACCATGCTACACCAGAAGCGAGGATCAGTTAGCCGACATCTTCACCAAAGCCACAAGCCTCAAGATCAACCACTACATGTATGGTAAGCTTGGGCTTGTTGACCTTACTCGTCCTTGATTTACTTCCTAGTTCCCGTGGATGATATGTTCTTTTCCCCACATAAGGTTTTGTCCCATGAGGTTTTCCTTATGTTGGGATTTTTACCGAGGTATCATTCATAGGAATCCAAGCTTATCTTTCGTCCCTACGGTTAAGCTTGAGGGGGAGTATTGAACATAGACGAGTATGGTCATGACAAATGAACAAGACCAAGGGTGTCTATGAACATGGGTTGGACTGATAATGACATGATCCAAAGTGTTGGAAGAAGGAAGAGATCAGCCAGAAGCTTCAAAGGTTTAGTGTCCGTTCAAATTGTACAGATCCGTACAAATGGTACAGATGGTATGGATCCATACACCCAATCCGTACGACTGAAGAACACCTTGAAGAAATATGATCAGGAGAAGAATTAGGTTTGTGCAAAGTTCGGGTCTTTTATGAAGTTTATGAAAGATCCTTGTGCAAAATTCAGGCCAAACTCTAGCTTCCGGATAACAGTCATCCCCTTATCCACACGTGGGTTAATGCCTTAGTCCAACTAGCTGTTTGCCCCTATGATCATTGTTCACTTGTCTCATCACTAGGGCTTCTCCTTACTGACCTAATCATATAAAAGGAGAAGCCGCAACCTTTTTCGTAAAGCACCTTAATACTTAGCCGTTTTTGGCAATGATATCAATAATCATCCTCTTTGTTTCTTCTTTACTTTTCTGCATTTAGACTTAATAAACTCACATGAACGAAACAAAGTACTTGTTATTGTCTCTAGATACGCATGGTGAGGTCCAAACATCAAAGTGTACTAAATCAAAACAATTCTCATAGATAGTTGAAGATTTAGGGAAAATATTTTTGCAATGTTTTCCAAGGATACAAGCTTCACAAAGCGAATGATCAAAAGAAACATTTGGTAACATTAATTCAAGTGCACAAGAATGAGGGTGGCCTAATCTAGCATGCAACATAGCATTGAAACTAAACACGATAGATGATTGAAAAGAAACATGATTTAAATCGCTTTATGAAGTTTTCTCTAGAACATAGAGATCTCCATTTGCATTCCCTTCTCCAAGGACTTTCCCGGTCTAAATATCCTGAAAACAAATACTATTAGGTCCAAATATAGTGTAACAATTAAAATCATTAGTAGCCTTATTGACTGATAACAAATTTGATGTAAAAGTAGGCATATAAAACGCTTTTGATTTCTTATCAAATAGCTTTAAATCACCTGTTCCCATAATGGGTATATCATCTCTATTAGCAATAGTAACACTTCCCTTAACTGATGTAAAGTTGTCAATGAGATTCGGGTTACTAATCATATGATGAGAAGCTCCCGAATCAATGACAAGAGATTCACAAGAGTTAGAGGCAAAGTTTGTTTTACCGGATTCCTTTAGGGCTATGGAGCAAATGAAGGCTTCTAAGTCGGATTTCTTGACGAAATCTCCTTCAGATGCTCCAGTCATTGTCTGTTCCCCATGCTTAAGCTTGGACCTGTTCTCAGCTTCCTGGGAGACGTTTGCCTTGAACTTGTTAGGCTTGAGATGGGGATGGAGGATCCAGCAATTGTCCTTGGTATGTCCTTGCTTCTTGCAATGGTTGCATATCCATGGCTTCCTATCTTCATGCTTGTAGCTTCCGTTGTTAGCCATGCTGAGTTCGCCTTTGCCACTAAACAAGCCGAGAGAGCCTTGTTCCTTTTGGATTTGAGAGCAAACTTCATCAAGGCATGGGAGCTTATCAGCTCGGAGAAGATGCTTGATTAAGTCATTGAATGCCGGATTCAATGTTAACAAGAGCCCAAAGACTTAATCTTGCTCTCACCTCTCATTGAGTCTCACCGTGTCAATAGTACTTGGCCTTAGCATCTCTAGCTCAGCCCACAATGACCAGAAGATACCAAAGTGCTTGGTCAATTCCAAGTCCTCTTGATTAAGAACGTTGATAGCCTTCTTGACTTCAAATATCCGGGTTAGGTTTGAGATATTCCCATAGACATTCTTGAGAGTATCCCACAACTCTTTTGCCGTTTCACAATAAGAGTAAGCTTCAAGAATGGAGCTATCAAGAGAGTTTTGGAGAATGGAAAGCATCGTTTCATCCTCTTGGAACCACTTGGCTTCCTTATCTTCTTCCTCTTCTTTGACTAGTTATTTTCCATCCTCTTTAGCCGTCTCCTTTGGAGCTTAGGATGCTTCGACGTGGCTCCAAAGACCGCGACGACCACATGGTGCGGTTTTAGTGGTTATTGACCACAAGAGATAGTTGATTCCTTTGAGAACAACCGGAGTAACAATCGGTTTCAAGTTTTCCATGGTGAAGAGTGGCGGATGGACTGTTGGACAAAGCTATTATCCGGTGGATAAAACGTTTTGAGCTATGGAACGCTGGATATTCCGGTGAAGATCTAGAGAAAACATGAACTGAACCGAAAGAGGATAATGAAATTTGGGGAAATTTGGTGAATGTCTATCACGGATCTTTTGAGTAATGAAAAAGATATGTAAGTTTTGGCGGAAGAGATTAAGAGAATAGTAATAGAATTGTAACATGCTCTGATACCATGTTGGTTTTAGCGGAAGATAATAAGAGATTCCATGAAGATTAACAAGAGATTTGATGAAGAATGAAGTATGAATGATGAAGAACTCGGACAAGAATAAAGTGAGAGAATAATAAGCTTAGATTAAATTGATTTCTATGTGAGTTACAATCTATTAATAGGAAGGTGAAACTAAGATTTTACCTACTCTAAACAAAGAAAGACAGCAATGCAATCTAGTGCATCATTAAGGCAAGTTATTCAAGTGATTATCAAAAGGGTGTGAGTTTCCAACAACCTAAATGAGACTTCTACTAAAAACCCTAATTGATACTAGAGATGCCAAAGTCTGTCACACTTTAGCACATCATGGAACTAAGCAAGCAAAATCACAGAACTTTTGACAGTTCGACCACACTGATCAAGTGGTGAGGTCGAATGCTATAGTAAAAACAGGGAAAAGCTACAGTTTTTCAAACGCTAAGAAAACTGTAATCTTTGGGAAAAGCTACAGTGACCGAACAGACAAAAGCTACAGCAAAAACATAGAAAAACTACAGTGCTCAAAAGTAAACTATGGGGAAAACATAGGGACTCCAAGGATGGAAATCATAGGTTCGCAAACACTCTGTACTACTATAGCTATCAACTAGACATTTCATCACAGGACTACCCTAGACAACAGAAATCATAACCAGCACAATCCATGGGTCGTGGTAGATAGCCTCAAGACCTAACCCAGTCAGCATAATGTGAGGAGTCGGATCAGGCATGAAGATTCAGCTTATTCAAGTCGAGAAGAGTTCATAACAAATTGAATAGGTGGAGTCTTGACATAAATCAATGCCTGATGCATCCACCCTCACGCTATTGTACTATAAACCCCGGAAAAAGTCTATCTAATGGCTCAAGGCATGGGTCATGCTCATAAACCATCTAAAATCATGTTCTCCTTGATCAGGGGAGAACAAGCATTAAAAACACTCACCCAAGAGGGAGTCGCAACTGAGTGATGATCAACCTATCTAAACCATAGCAAAATAGAGTGAAGCTACCCTAATCCATCCCCAAAAACCCTAAATTTACTACTCACTCATCAGGATCATGACTTGGGTACGAAACCCAGAAAAGCCTAAGCTTGACATATGTGATAGCTGATTATCCGATGAGCAAGGTTGGAGAAGAAATAAAATGCAAATACTAATTTTATTGAAAGTTATGCAAGTTTACAAAACCCAGAAAATGAAGAACTATGAAGAACAGCAAGAACAAGAGAGAGAAAAATGAGAGCTAAAACCTAAAAATCTCTAAGCAAAATCGGCACTACTACTTGGTATCTCATTAGGTTTAATGAGGCGCTTTTGTACTAAGTGACAAAAGCGCTTGTTGCAATTGTGAGTTTTAAGGAAAAAATGTAGGAGAGTGCCAGTCGACCCAGCAGTCGAGTGGCTTGGTCGAGCACCCACTCGAACAAGTACTCGAACGGTGTTGTCTGGTTGGCCTCTCGAGTGGTCACTGGAACGGGTGGTCAAACCTTCTGTTTGAGTGCTCTGGTCGAACCACTGTAACTCACCAGCTTCAATGCATGTCTTCAATGTATGACTTCATGACATGACTTCACTACATGTGTTCACTGCATGAGTTCACTGCATGGGTTCACTGCATGACTTCATTGCATGGGTTCACTGCATTGGTTCACTGCAGGAGGTCGAACCAGTGGTTGTAACAGTACTCTCTGCACATCCTCTCTGGCTCAGTAGCCTCACTGCACTTGAAATCACCCCAAATATGTACCTGTAATCACCCCAAATATGCAAATGCATGCAATGCTCGTGAAAGAACACTAAACAACCTATATGAATGATAAATGCATAAAATAGTATGAACAATGACTAAAATTCTATACTAAGTCATGATAAAAGGACGGTAAAAACGTTCTAAATACATACTTTTGAATTTATCCTCTTCAAAGGCTTATACAATTTTTAGCAAAATCTTTCTCTTTTTTTTTTCATTCTTTCCCAGACTCAAGCTACAACCTATTCAAACTCCTTAGCCTAATCTGATTCAAAAAGTGTGAACCAGCGACTACATGAGAGCCTACTCTTGTCGGCAAAACCAAACACTTTCTCTCTAATTCAATCCGAAAATAGGCCTCACTTCTCTCAGAAATTGATTCATTGCTTTGAAAGGAAGTCTTTTTATGCTTGGTTTTTTTGAAACTGTCTCAGTGGTGGAGACAGCTACTTGGATTAGCAAGGGTGGAAAAAAGTTTAAAGAGAATCCAAGTATTTTGAGGTATCCATGAGTTAAAGTTTTAGAGCATATAATGATAATTAAATTTTCAAATTTAGGTTCAAATTCATAGGGATAATTTACAAGTCAGAACAAGCTTTAACCAAGTGAGAGTGCTAAATTTTAATTTCAAGCAAGGTGCAGCCCTATGTTTCAAACCTAAGTGAATGCATTAGACAACTTATAACTATGGCACTGAAATTATGTGTTTGGTTCTTAAGCTATTTACGGTTTTAACTCATCATCATCCCCTATGCATATGTACAATCCTAAATGACATACTAAAACTCAATCCTAAAATGTAAATGCAACTACATGACACTCTGCTTTTGTGAAATCGTTTTCTGAAAATTTTCAAATTTTTAGTTTTTTTTTCAATGCACATAAATGGTGCAAATTTGAATAAGAAAACAAGTAAACATGTCAAATGCATCTCTCAAACCCTCCCCCAAACTTAAATTACACAGTCCCTTGTGTAAAAGAAGTTCAAGAGATGATTTGAGAGACTAAAACAAAAGAAATCAAAACATGTGTGGTATCTACAGTGATAATGAAGAGGGGTGGTACCTCAATCGTGTTGAGCATAGAAGGCGCAAATCCTTGCCTGTATCTCCTCCTCATCGTGGAAAGGGACCATGGTGGTGAGGGGATCGTCAACGTGGTCTGGATCAGCGTCTGGGTTTGGCTTGTACAACCTACTCGACCCAGCAGTCGAGTAGTGGTGCTCTAGTGGTATGCTCGACCAAGGTTGGTTGAGTGGTACTGTCTGGTAGGGCACAGCGTAGGACTCAAACCATGCACTATGGGCATATCCAGCATAGGTGCACTCTGGGCGTACTCGGGATGTGGTTCAAGTGGTGCACTCGACCTAGGTGATCGAACGCATTCTTCTGTTTGCTCAGCTTGAACTGTCTGAGTCGTGGAGTCAGGTGACAAATGCTACAAATCCTCTGCAGGATGATCTGGATGTCTCTTCCTCTGCTTCTGTTCAGCTTTAGTCCTCTTGGTCGAGCCAGCACTCAACTTCTTCTCAGCTGCTGCTAAGCGATTGGTGAGCCATTTCATTGTGGCATTCTCTCCCTTCTTGAAGGCTTGAAATCCCTTGTCTTGCCACTTGCACCATTTCTGAAGTCTGGAGATCTTATGGTTAGCCTCCTTGAGGCTTTTGCACTGAGTCTCATCGAAGTATAAGCTCTCTGGTGGTAGTGTGTTATTCATGAAGGTCCTAAGAGGTTCATCTGGTTGGAGTCTAGATCCCTCATCAGAGAAGTAGAGATCTCTGGCTGGTGGTAGAAAGGCTATGCTTTGGTCTCCATTCTCTGCATAGATAATGGCCAAGCCTCCATAAGGCAACAGAATCATGGCCTTGCTGATTCTTGGGTGAGAGAAGTTGTAGACATACTTCTCTTCTACCATCTTGGTATCAATCGTCTTTGTATCCCTCATATGCACCATGTCCATGAACAACGGTGCTGTAGGATCTGACATGATTAGAACCCCAGCTGCCTCTAAAAATGGCGTGACAATACCTCCCACCGTGAACCCCGCCTTGTTCACCATCTTGTTGTTCTTGATGGCATTCGTTCCATATGTCATGAGATGCCTTACCAAAACTATGGCATTTCCTGTGTCAGCTCTATCACCACGCATCTCAATCTCATTGGTGCGGTTCTCCTCAGACGAGAAGATCAGGAAGTCACGAAGAGCCTTATCAGCAATCTCAGCTCGCCTTCATTTGTAGTCCCTGTGGACTTCTTTGCAAACATGGTGTTGACGAGAGTCTTGTTGAGGTATCTCACGGCCGAATGCCTGCACTCACTGCATTTGGACCTGGAAGATGAATAATTCTCCCTTCCTCCAAGCTCAAGCCATAACTCGTTGTGCTCTTTCTTCTCATAGTCTTGGGCTGTACCCGTTCCTCTTTGGAACCCAAACGCTCTATCAACCATACTGAGAGGAAGATTATACTCTACCCCTCTGACCCTGAAGCTCACGCAGCCTAACTCCTCAGTCCCAGCCATACCAGCTCGCATCTTGTATAGGTGAAGATCCACCGTTGCCAAAAAGTAGCAAGTCTCAGTCTGGAACCCATGATAGGGGTTGTGAATGAGTCCCACGATGTCAGCACTCTCAAAGAGCTTCTCCACTTCTCTGAAAATCCCAAGCGCTTGCATAGTGGGGCGATGCGGGTACCTAGTCCCCCAGAAAGTCACTCCTTCCAAAATGGAGATGGTCTTAGTTTCTGACTCCTCTCGATTCCAATCTCCTTTGAACCATCAGAACAAGTTTCTTCCTCACTGACTCTTCTCACTGATTCTTCTTCTTGAACCCTCTTTCCCTTGTATTGATTTTATGAGATTTATGCGGATTAACTAGAGAATTAGAGAAGAGATTCAATAAAAACAAGAGAATTAGAGGCAGCTCTCTCTCAGCCATAAGAGGCACGAAAATTAGGTTAGGTTACAAGAAAAATAGGGGTTTCCTCCTTTTATAGGAGGAAGCCCTAAATGAAAAATGGCAGCAATAGTGAAACGCAGTTTACAGCATGAATAGTGAAATTACTGGAACGTGAAGACGAAGACTCTCGGGATGAATAGTAATCTCGGGTCTCGGGATGAATAGTAATCTCGGGTCTCGGGATGAATAGTACCCGGGATGAATAGTACCCGGCCTTCTGCACGGAATGCCTTTTCTCAATACTCCCCCTCAAGCTTAGCTGTCGGTGAACAAAGACTAAGCTTGGACCTACATAGGCGTTACCTCGGTAAAAACCTCATCATAGAAAAAACCACTTGGGAAAAAAATCTGTGATGAGGAAAAGAGCATAACGTCTACGAGTAGGGGATATGATCAAGGGTGAGTTGGATCCACAAGCCCTAGTTTGCTGTAGATGTGTTTGCAAACCTTAAGACTCGCAGCTTTGGTGAAGATGTCTGCTAGTTGATCTTCACTTCTTGTAAAGCATGGTAGTGTGACTCCTTCTTTGATCTTCTCTCGAACTTTGTGGCAGTCAACTTCTATGTGCTTGGTCCTCTCGTGAAACACAGAGTTGCTGGCAATGAGTATAGCAGCTTGATTGTCACAATGCATAGTGATGGGTCTTGTGGTTTCAATGCCTAGATCTCTGAGTAGTGCCTTAAGCCAAATGAGTTATTCCGTGAGCTTCCTCATTGCTCTATACTCGGATTCAGCACTTGAACATGACACTACCTTCTGCTTCTTAGACTTCCATGTCACAAAATTCCCTCCAATGAATGTGCAATATCCAGTGGTTGACTTCCTATCATTCGTGTCACCAGCGTAGTCTTCATCCCAATAACCAACAATCTTGGCATTCTCATTCTTTCCCATCTATATGCCTTGTCCCGGACTCCCTTTTAGATATCTGAGTATCCTCTCCACCATATTCCAATGGTAGACTGTGGGTTTCTGCATGTATTGACTCACCTGATTCACAGCAAAACATAAGTCAGGTCTTGTTAAAGTCAGATAGATAAGCTTACCCACTAGTCTTCGGTATTGGAGAGGATCTGCATATGGTTTGTCTAATGGATCTCCTTCTTCGAGCTCCTTGCCCTTTTTCTCCCCCTTTCACTTGACCTTGTAGCCATCTGCAAGAGGAGTTTTGGCTGGCTTTGCTCCTATTTTACCTGTCTCATTCAGCAAGTCAAGAGTATACTTCCTTTGTGATAGAAATAAGCCCTCCGAAGAGCGACATACTTCAATCCCTAGGAAATGTTTTAGTTCTCCAAGATCTTTGATATCAAACACAGTTTTAAGATAGGTTTTAGTTTCGAGAATACCTTCCTTATCATTGCCGGAAATGATAAGGTCATCCACGTAGACCAATACTACAACGATTCCTCGTGGACTTTGGACTTTGAACAATGTGTGATCAGCTTCAGATCTCTTGAACCCTTTCTCTTTGAGAGTACAGCTCAGTTTGTGGTACCAAGCTCTTGGAGATTGCTTTAGTCCATAGATGGCTTTTCTTAGCCGCAGAACTTTTCCTGGAGCAATGGAGTCTTCAAAGCCTGGTGGTGGAGTCATGTACACTTCTTCTTCAAGTTCTCCTTGCAAGAACTCCCAATCCAGATTTGTAGCCCATGAGAGAACAACTCTAACTGTATGCAGCTTGGCGACTGGAGCAAACGTTTCTGTGTAGTCGTCTCCATAAGTCTGTGTGAATCCTCTTGCAACAAGTCTGGCTTTGTACCTCTCAACATCTCCATTGCTCAGATACTTGATAGTGAAAAGCCACCTTGAACTAACAGCCTTCTTTCCCAACGGTAGGTCGGCTTCATCCCATGTATGATTCTTTTCCATAGCCCCAACCTCATTATCCACTGCTCCAAGCCATTCCTTACTCCCTTTGGCTTCTTCATAACTCTGTGGAATCCATTGAGCATCAATTTTCCCAAGGAAGGCTTGATGAGCAGTTGGCAACAGGTCAAGCAAACACACAGCTTGTATAGGATGCGCCACAGCTTGGTTGTTGAAATAGACTCTAGTGACCTTCCAATGTTCGGGTCCAAACCTCTGTCTAGTGCTTCTCCGAAGAGGAGGTGGCAGTGGAGGAGGAGGAGTTTCTGCTTCATGTCCAACCTCATCATGGTGATCCTCTTGAACCACATCTTCAGTCATACCATCCTCATCTTGAACTTGGTCTTGTTCCCTGTCAAGTGGGTTTGGTTTCGGCTGAGTGTGCTCAGATGTATCAGTTTCTTCCATGGGGTTTGGAGCAGCCTGTGTATTCCCAAGGTCAGTATTGGGTTGATCTTCTGTAGTCTCCACTCCTTGTTGGTTGGTTTCGACATTATCAGATTCTTCTTCTCTCTGAGGAGGAGGATTCCCAAGATGACTAAGGAGATGTTGGAGACTAGCGGCTCTATCTGATGGTGATTTTGCCAAATCTTTCAAACTCCCCCAATCCTTCTTGTCGTAATACCCTTGGTGCTCAATGAACTTGACATCTCTTGACACAATTGTTCTGTTCTTTGAGAAGTCATAGCACTTGTAGCCCTTTTGAGTAGTAGAGTAGCCTAGGAACATGCATTTTGTGCTCTTAGCTTCAAGCTTGTCCCTCAGTTCACCTGGTCTCAGTACAAAACAAACGCAACCAAACACTCGTAAGTTATCAATAGAAGGTTTTCGGTTCAATACCTCAAATGGCGCTAAATCAGTTAGGATCCTTGTTGGTGTTCTATTTATCAGGTAACAAGCTCCCATGGCAGCATCACTCCAGAATCTCCTAGGGACATTGGTTCTAAACATCATGGATCGTGCAACTTCCATAAGATGTCAATTCTTCCTCTCAGCTACACCATTTTGTTGAGGTGTATATGGGCAGCTAGTTTGGTATATGATCCCATGTCTTGCTAAATGATCTTTGAACTTGTGACTAGTGTATTCCCCACCATTATCATACCTGAATACCTTGATCTTGGCATTAAACTGATTAGTAACATATGATTGAAAATTAACAAATGCATCATGTACTCTATCCTTAGATGCAAGCATTGTGACCCATGTATATTTCGATTTCTCATCAATAAATGTAACATAGTATTTATTATTGTCTCTAGATAAACATGGGGCAGTCCAAACATCTGAATGCACAAGATCAAAACATTTTTCATAGATAGTTGAAGACTTAGGAAAAACAGTTTTACAATGTTTTCCTAGAATACATGTTTCACAGTTCATATGATTAAAGACAACATGGGGTAACATAATCTCTAAAGCCCTAGCATGAGGGTGACCAAGTCTATCATGCCACAGTTTATTTGGGCTAACAGCATAACAAGATTGACAAGAAAGAGAAGTAGATTTTGTTGCTGGAGACTCCTCAAAAACATATAAGTCACCGTTAGTGTTCCCTTCTCCCAGAACTTTTCCACTCTCAATATCCTGAAAATGAAAGCTATTAGGACCAAATATAGCATAGCAATTAAGATCATTTGTAGCTCTTTTTACTGAGACAAGATTAGAGGTGAACTCGGGCATGAAGAACGCTTTAGAGTTCTTATCACAAAGTTTTAAATCACCTACTCCTCTTATGGGGATCCTATCACCATTTGCAATTATCACATTTCCATTAATAGGTTTAACATTATTAATGAGGTTAGGGTTACTAATCATATGATCAGAAGCCCCAGAATCAATAATCAATGTTTTATTTTGTGATTTAGGTAAAGAAGCAAAGTGAGCGATATCGGATTCTTTATTGGTAAGGGCAGCAATGGACTTGATGAGAGCTTCAAGGTCCGACTTCCTAACAACATCATTGGAGTAGGCAACCATAGCCAATTCATCTCCTTGTCTAGATGGTCCGGCCTGAGCTTGCTCAGTTGAGGCTTCGTGAGAGTAGTTCGCTTGAACCTTGAACTTTGCTGGCTTAAGATGTGGATGTAGTATCCAACATTTATCCTTGATATGGCCTCTCTTCTTGCAGTGATCACACACAAGAATCTTCCTATCTTCAGACTTGAAAGTAACTTTGTGTGCCATGATCATTTCCCCTTTGCCACTGAAGAGGCCTACTGAGCCTTGTTCACGTTGGATTTGAGAGCACACCTAATCTAAGCTTGGTAACTTCTCCGCTCTAAGGATGTGCTTGATGAGATCATTGTAAGCCAGGTTCAATGTGAGAAGCAGACCAAAGACCCTATCTTGTTCACCCCTTTCCTTGAGAGCACTTGGATCCACCGAGGAAGGTCTTAGCATCTCGAGTTCAGCCCACAGTGATCTGAATTTTCCAAAGTGTTTTGTGAAGTCCAGATCTTCTTGGCTGAGATTGTTTATAGCTTTCTTAACTTCAAACACTCGAGTAAGATTGGAGACATTTCCATAGACATTCTTTAGTGTGTCCCACAGCTCCTTTGCCGTCTCACAATAAGAATAAGCTTCAAGTATTGCGGCTTCAAGTGAGTTTTGAAGTAGTCCAAGAACCCCCTGATCTTCTTGAAACCATTTGCCATCTTCAGAACTTGGATCTCCACTGATCTCTTTTCCATCTTCATCCGTGATTACTTTCTTATCTTGGGTTTCAATGTGATTCCAAAGACCACGACCACACAGATTTTTTTTGGTGGTTCTAGCCCAGAGTAAGTAGTTCACACCTTTGAGAGTAACTGGTATAGGAACAGACTTTGAAGAATCCATGCTTCGGCATTTCTTACAGCCAACAAACCCACAAATTTCCAGATTGATCTTAACTTCCCAAGCAACCAACAAGACTGAAATCGTATGAACTGAGTCTGAAGTGAAGTAGAACAGAGATGATTTTACCAAATACAGCAGAGAAAGGTTACACCTTTGCTGAGAAATCACAAGTTCTGTTGGTGTCACTGTTGCTACAGTACCTCCGAAAATCTGTCAAAACCAGAAGAGAGCTGAAGATCTATAGAGCCAGCAATGGAGATTAATCTGCTGAGAAGGGACAGAAACCTGCTGAGATCATCAAGAATAGACAAGAGAAACAAACACAAACAGAGATTGAGAACTTTCTGTGAGAGATAAAGAGAGAGCTGTGGCATGAATGGAGATTAAGAAAATAGCTAGAGATGATTGAATAGAAGCAAAGAATCAGTAACAAGGCTCTGATACCATATTGATTTTATGAGATTTATGCGGATTAACTCGAGAATTAGAGAAGAGATTCAATAAAAACAAGAGAATTAGAGGCAACTCTCTCTCAGCCATAAGAGGCACAAAAATTAGGTTAAGTTACAAGAGAAAAGGGGTTTCCTCCTTTTATAGAAGGAGGAAGCCCTAAATGAAAAACGGCAGCAATAGTGAAACGTAGTTTACCGAATGAATAGTGACATTGCTGGAACGTGAAGACGAAGACTCTCGGGATGAATAGTAATCTCGGGTCTTGGGATGAATAGTAATCTCGGGTCTCGGGATGAATAGTAATCTCGGCCTTCTGCACGGAATGCCTTTTCTCAATACCTTGGCTTTGTCCATTCCGGACCTAGATGAGGCGCTTCCTGCCTGTGTTGCTCTTGCCAAGGTTTGGCTTCGAGTACTTGAAACGTTTAAAACGAGAGTTTAGAAAAAAGTTTGGACCTCTCGACCAAGGTGCTCGAGTGAGGGGTCGAACCAGCCCAAAATTCCAAAATATTGTTTGTATCGGTTTGACCCACTCGAGCGCTTGGTAGAGCAACTAAACACTCATCCTATTTCAAGCTTAACAACAACTTAAACAACTCAAAGTCATAAAATTTCAAAAAAATTTCAAGGTTTCAATCCAATTTTCAATATGCATGATTTCAAAAATTCTAAAACTTGTTCAATTTAATCAATGACGATCAATGTGGGTTCTTTAATCATCAAACAAGCTAAAGTTGTTAAGAAATTTGTCTCAATTCACTTTGAAACTTCCAAAAATTTCTATGCACCATCAAGAACAAAATGTCAAAATTATAACCGGTTAAGCCATAGAAATCAATTCATGATGCTTCATATGCCGTATACTACTCCTAATCAACGATTTTAATCAAATGCATGCCAAAAATTTCGAAAATTTTCAAAAACAAGCTTTGAACCCAGATTTTTCAAAATCGGTCCAAAATGCTTGAAAATTTACATCTGGGTTTTGGAAGTGTGTGAGTAGTGAGACATGATGCAAATTTTTGATGAAAACTTTGAAGATTTTGCTAAAAATTTTAGAGAGAAGTTGGAGAGTTTGCGTTTTTAGTGAGATGAAATTTTTGCAAAAAATGAAGAAGAATGGTCGTGTGGCTTTAAGGAAGGCGAGTGATCAAACGTGTGGCTTAGGTTAAAAGTTTGAATTTTTCAGAAAAAGCCTGGGCCACTCAACCTCGGGGTCGAGTGGTGTGGTCGAGCGCAATACTGGTATGAGTGCCTGGTTTGACTGCCTTGTACGACTGCCTGGTTCTGGTTGAGATTCTAAAACTCCATCTCGACTCATACTCAGCTCCTTTCTAAACCCTGAAACTCATAACACTAAAGAAACCATCAAAATAACAAAATTCATAAAAACTAAAGATAAACTTAAAGCTAGTTTATACAAAGATAAGCAAGGAATTTCTCCCAAATGAGCTTGTTTAAAGTCACTTAGTTTGACTCTCACTCTGATTAGGCAGGTGGAAGGGTCTGGAGAGGCTGTGTTGACCCCTCCGGACTCGGCTTCTCCTCAATGAAGGGTGATGCCATGATAGTGTGATAGAAACTATCACTCATTCCTGGTGGCTTGGGCTTCCTTCTTCCCATCCCTGGTGGGGGTTGTTGAGCCTTCTTGAGCTGGAGAACTTCCTTCTCAAGCTTTGCTACCTTCTCTGCCAACTCAACAACAACACCTTGTAAAGATAGGACTGTGCTCTGATCCGATGCTGGTGTTGTGAGTGGGTATGTTGAGTTGCTCTTCCCTGTACAAAAATATTCCTGGTTCGAGTACCAAATCAAACCAGCTGTTTCGTAGGGGTCGGTTGTGCTCTCTGGTGAGGACTCGAGTGACCAGTCGAGTGGGCTGGTCGATTGTGCCCTGTGGTGTCTTCATCAGAGTCACCTTCTGCTATAAACGCATCAAACTTGTGCACTGCTCCATCAGAGAGACTACCCATGGTGGCTGTGAACCCTGGAGGTCTGGATGGTGTATGAGAGTACTGTTCAAACTTTCCAAAGTTTGTCTTTCATAACGCTCAGCTTCTTCCATGAAGAAGAGCTGTCTCTCAAAAGTTGGGTTCTTTAAGCTAGAAGAGCTGTCAAAATGCATCACCAAGTTATTGCCGGTTCGAAGAACAATTTCACCACTTTTGGTGTCAATAACCGCTCCAAAGGATGCCAAGAATGGTCTGCCTAGTATAAGGGGGTCCATTGGTTGTTCTTCCGACTTCATCACTATGAAGTCTGTGGGGATCTCTATGGGGCCTATCATCACTGGAACATTTTCCAACAAACCATGTGGATGTCTGATACTACTATCAGCTAAGACTAGAGACAGTGTGCTGGGTAAAAATTTGTGATGTCCAAGCTTCTCTGCCACAGTCAATGGCATTATACTCACTGAAGCACCCATATCCCAGAGAGAGTTCTTGAACGTCTGGTTTCTGATGGAGTTGGGTATTTTAAAAGACCCAGGGTCTTCCAGCTTCCTTAACACTACCACTTCCTGCTGAGTGATCACCTTACACTCATAGCTCTCAACAGCTGCATTCCTCTTTTCTTGATTTTTCTTCAAGGTATTTTTTCTCAATCCACACTCAAATGGACTCAATGTCTTTACAGGTTCTTCCCAAGTCGTGGTTGCTTCCAGCTCTAGTAGATCTTCCTCAAGCATAACCTCATACTCCTTCTCAATCTCAGCTTTGAACATTTCTGGGAAAGGATTTGTGATCATAGCATGCAGATCCATTATCTGCCTCTCCTTTGTAGTCTATTCGGATTGTTCCTATAGTTTATGTACCCTCTGTTGAAGCCAGCTTGATTCTGTATATACAAAATCTCTTCAACCTGATCCTCTTCACCTTCCTGAGCCTGAGTAGAAGAAGCTTCACCCACAAAGTTCACAGATTTTTGCTGAGCTAGGATGAGCTTGTCAAGTTTCTCACTAAGAGACTGGATCTCCTGCTTAGTCTTATCAGAAGACAAAGATGGTCCTCTGATAGATCTATCAAAGTGCTCACTGTAGTTGCCATTAGAGGTTGCAAGGTTCTCCACTAGCTCCCACCCAGTTACAACATCTCTGTTGAGGAAGTTGCCATTGCTGGCAGTATCCAACACATCCTTATCTTTAGGCTTGCTCCTCTGTACAGCGTACTAAGCAGTGACTCCTTAATGAAGCCATGGTGAGGACATTGGGTTGTGTACTCCTTGAATCTCTCCATGCTTCAGAGAAACTCTTGTTGGTCCTCTGAGTGAAGCTGGAGATTTCGTTCTTGAACTTGGCAGTCCTTGACATAGAGAAGAACTTCAACATGAAAGCCTTCTTGCAGTCTTCCTAGGTAGTTATAGAACCCTGAGGCAGTGCTCGTTCCCAGTAGGAAGCTTTATCACCAAGAGAAAATGGAAAGAGGCGTAGCTTGAAGCTATCCTCTGAGATTCCATTGATCTTCGTGTGCTCGCACAGTCTATCAAGCTGGTCCAAATGAGCAAGCGGGTTCTCCATACGAAGTCCATGGAATTTGTGGTCCTGGACCGTGGAGATCAAACCCGTCTTGATCTTGAAGTTATTGTTGTTGACTGGAGGAGCTACGATTCCCTGCCACTGAGAGTGAGTGTTTGGAGCGTCTCCTGCTCCAATCACCCTAGGCTGTGGAACTTGTTCTGCCATTACTTTAGGTGTCTCTGGCACTGGTTGTACAAGAGTGGGGGTAGCAGGTGCAGCTGTAGCTTGACGAGTGCGGTTGTTGATGTGGTGTATGTGATCCAAGTACTGTATCAGGTTTTGGTCTCCTTGAGATCGTGTTTGCATCCAGAAGGTAGTGAATTGATTGAGTGCTTGAGTGGTAAGGTGGAGTAGTCATTCAAACGCTACAGTAACCTGATGCAACATAGACATATTTCAAAACCAAATCATTACACAGACTTCAAAGGTAACAGACTTGATCTAGTAAGCCTTAAAGAACAAACTGTGTAAACAAAAACACTCAAAACTGGCAACGGTGCCAAATTGAAACTTAGATTTTACCACCTCTTAACAAAGAAAGACGGCAATGCAATCTAACTAAGCACGGAGAGATAAAACACAAAGCTTCTAATCAATTGTAGTATAGTGGTAAGGTTGAGTAACAATGTCGAACCAATCAAGAGTGTGTCTACAGCAGCTAGTGCATTATTAAGGCAAGCTATTCAAGTGATAATCAAAAGGGTGTGAGTTTCTAACAACCTAAATGAGACTTCAACTAAAAATCCTAATTGATACTAGATATGCCAAAATCTGTCACACTTTAGCATATCGTGGAACTAAGCAAGCAAAATCACAGAACTTTTGACAGTTCGACCACACTGATCGAGTGGTGAGGTCGAATGCTACAGTAAAAACAGGGAAAAGCTACAGTTCTCAAACGCTAAGAAAACTGTTATCTTTGGGAAAAGCTACAGTGACCGAACAGACAAAAGCTACAGCAAAAACAGAGAAAAACTACAGTGCTCAAACGTAAACTATGGGGAAAACATAGGGACTCCAGGGATGGAAATCATAAGTTCGCAAACACTTTGTACTACTATAGCTATCAACTAAACATTTTATCACAGGACTACCCTAGACAACATACTTCATAACCAGCTCAATCCATGGGTCATGGTAGAGAGCCTCAAGATCCAACCCAGTCAGCATAATGTGAGGAGTCGGATCATACATGAAGATTCAGGCTATTTAAGTCGAGAATAGTTCATAACAAATGAATTGGTGGAGTCGTGACATAAATCAATGTCTGATGTATCCACCCTTACGCTATTGTACTCTAAACCCCGGAAATAGTCTATCTAATTGCTCAAGGCATGGGTCGTGCTCATGAAACCATCTAAAATCATGTTCTTCTTGATCAGGGGAGAACAAGTACTAAAAAAACTCACCCAAGAGGGAGTCGCAAATGAGTGACGATCAACCTATCTAAACCATAGCAAAATAGAGTGAAGCTACCCTAATCCATCCCCAAAAACCCTAAATTTACTACTCACTCATCAGGATCATCACTTGGGTCCGAAACCCATAAAATCCTAAGCTTGGCATATGTGATAGCTGATGATCCGATGAGCAAGGTTTAAGAAGAAATAATATGCAAATACTAATTTTATTGAAAATTATGCAAGTTTACAAAACCCAGAAAATGAAGAACTATGAAGAACAGCAAGAACAAGAGAGAGAAAACAAGAGCTAAAACACAAAAATCGCTAAGCAAAAGCGGCGCTACTACTTGGTATCTCATTAGGTTTAATGAGGCGCTTTTATACTATGTGACAAAAGCGCTTATTACAATTGCGAGTTTTAAGGAAAAAATGTAGGAGAGTGCCACTCAACCCAGCAGTCGAGTGGCTTGGTTGAGCACCCACTCGAACGAGTACTCGAACGGTGTTGTCTGGTTGGCCTCTCGAGTGGTCACTCGAAAGGGTGGTCGAACCTTCTTTTTGAGTGCTCTGGTCGAACCACTGTAACTCACCAGCTTCAATGCATGTCTTCATTGCATGACTTCACTACATGATTTCACTGCATGTCTTCACTGCATGACTTCACTGCATGGGTTCACTGCATGACCTCACTGCATGGGTTCACTGCATGGTTTCACTACATGAGGTCGAACTAATGGTCGTACCAGTACTCTCTGCACATCCACTCTGGCTCAGTAGCCTCACTGCACTTCATGCTCCAAAACTCCAGGAGCTCCATAAGTACCTGAAATCACCCCAAATATGCAAATGCATGCAATGCTCGTGCAAAAACACTAAACAACCTATATGAATGATAAATGCATAAAATAATATGAACAATGAGTAAAATTTGATACTAAGTCATGATAAAAGGATGGTAAAAACGTGCTAAATTCAGTGTTATCAGAAGGCGCATTAGGGCTTCCCTTTACAAGACAAAACAAATGAAAATGACATAAGGAGAGATAGGAGCGGATCCATAGGTGAGATAGTGACTTGTCTTCAACGGTTTGAAATGGAACCAAGAAGCTTAATCACACATGTGATCCTTCCGCCTAAATATCTCCATAATGGCTACATCTTCTTCAAAGATGTTAATGGGCCTTTTTGGACTTTGGCATTCATCTTCTCTTCTCCATATTGTCGCATAGAAGACTCGGCCCATAGTGAGATATGTATGGAACCAAGTCTAGGATAGTTATGATCAATAATTTTGAGGTACCAAGGTCAGACAATGGAGGAGAATACACAAGCTTAAGATTCAAAGATCATTTGGCACGGCATGGCATTATGCATCAAACAAGATGTCCTTACACTCCACAATAAAATGGAGTGACGGAAAGGAAGAATATAGGCATCTCATGGAGGTTGCTAGATCAATGATGTTTCATGCAAATGTACCAAAGAGATTTTGGGGAGATGCGGTTATGGCTTCATGCTACTTGATCAATCGGATTCCTACCAAAGTCTTGCATGATATTTCAATATTTGAGGTACTCAACAAAACTAAACCAATGTTATCTCACTTACCTGAGTTTGGATGTGTTTGTTTTGTATTAGTACCCGGAGAACAAAGAAACAAGCTAGATGCAAAGAGCACAAGATGCATGTTTCTAGGATATTCTCCAACACAAAAAGGATATAAGTGCTATGATCCAATCAAAAACCGGACCTATGTTTCCCGGGATGTGAAGTTTCTTGAAGAACAAGGGTACCATGAAAAGAAGAATTGGGAAGGACTCAAAGACTTATCTCGCTCTCCTTCGGATAGAGCCGCAAGCTTGAAGTTCTTACTTGATCATCTTGGTAACCAAAGCTCACACCCACAAGCTCATAGGAAAGATCAGAATGAGAGGACTAGCCTAACTCCAATAGTTGCCTCTCCATCTCCAACTAATCAAGAGAATGGAGAAGAGACCACATCAGCGGCTCCACACCATACCAATAATTATCCGGTAGTGGAAGAACAAATTCCTCAAGATGAAGAACAAACATTTGAGGAAGAGGAGGTAGAAGATGATTCCCCTCCACTTCTCCGACGAAGCCAAAGGCAAAGATTTCCTCCATCTCATTGGAAAAACACAAGAGTGTATTACAACAGTCAAGTCGTTGCTCATCCTATTCAAGCTGTGTGCTCCCTTGGTCTCTTACCAACCGATCATCACGTATTTCTAGGGAAGATTGCACTACATCATATACCACAAACCTATGATGAAGCCAAAGAAGATCAAGAATGGCTTGATGCGGTGGATGATGAAGTCAAGGCTATGATCCGGAACCACACATGGGATGAGGCGGATCTACCCTAAAGAAAGAAAGATGTGAGCTCCAAATGGGTCTTCACCATCAAGTACCTAAGCAATGGAGAGATTGAGAGATACAAAGCACATCTAGTGGCCCGGGGATTTACACAAACTTATGGCGACGACTACATGGACACGTTTGCTCCCGTGGCAATGCTTCATACGGTAAGGGTTGTGCTCTAATTAGCTACTAACCACTCTTGGGATTTGAGGCAGGTGGACGTCAAGAATGCCTTCGTTCAAGGCGAACATGAAGAAGAAGTGTATATGACTCCTCCATCCGGTCTTCAAGACACCATTGCCCCGGGAAAGGTTTTTAGACTAAGGAAGGCAATCTATGGACTCAAAAAATCACCAAGGGCATGGGACCACAATATGAGCAACACCCTCATTGCCAAGTGTTTCAAACAATCCGAAGCCGACCATACTCTCTTCACTCTCCAAAGCAATAAAGGTATTGTTGTTGTTGTTGTTCTTGTTTATGTAGATGATATCATCATCTCCGGGAACAACAATGAAGGTATTGCAAACACAAAACTCTTTCTCAAGTCTGTGTTTGATATCAAAGACCTTGGGGAACTAAAGTACTTCTTAGGGATTGAAATTTGTTGATCCTCGGATGGCTTAATTCTCTCGCAAAGGAAGTATACTCTTGACTTGTTGACTGAGACAGTAAAACTTGGTGCCAAGCCTGCAAAGACTCCTCTTGAAGATGGCTACAACATCAAGCGTAAGGGGGAGAAGAAGACGGATGCATCTCATCCGGATAAGCCAAAGGACCCATTGGATGAACCATTTGAAGATTTCAAGCAATATCATAAATTAGTAGGTAAGTTGATATATCTTACCATCACACGTCCTGATCTTTGTTTTGTTGTGAATCAGGTAAGCCAACATATGCAAGCTCCAACAATGTATCATTGGAGTATGGTGGAACGCATCCTTAGATATCTCAAGGGAACTCCGGGCCAAGGCAATTGGATGGGGAAGAATGCTAACACCAAAATTGTTGGCTATTGTGATGTTGATTATGCTGGGGATACAATGGATAGGAAGTCAACAACCGGGTATTGTCATTTGTTGGAGGCAACTTGGTGACTTAGAAATCAAAGAAGAAAAAGGTTGTCTCAGGCTCTAGGGCTGAATCAGAATACCGGGCAATGAGAAAGCTTACGAATAAGTTAACATGGCTCAAGGCTCTCCTTCAAGACCTCGGCATTGATCATACCAAGCCAATAACCATGCATTGTGACAACCAAGCTGCCATTCACATCACAACAAACTCGGTCTTCCATGAAAGAACCAAGCACATAGAAGTTGATTGCCACAAGGTTCGCGATAAGATTGAAGATGGTACAATCCTTCCATGTTTCACAAGAAGTGAAGATCAACTTGCGGAAATCTTCACGAAGGCCGCCATCCTCAAAGTTTGCACTCATATACATAGCAATCTTAGATTGTTGGACCTAACTCAACCATGTTCTCATGTCTCCTAACCCGGGAACTTCACACTCTTTTTCCCTCAATATTGTTTTCTCCCAAGTGGTTTTTCTATTTTTGAGGTATTTAATGAGGTGAGGTTTCATAGGTTTCCAAGCTTAACCTTTGCACCTATGGTTAAGCTTGAGGGGGAGTATTGACCATGACTATCTAAGCCTCAGCCTATTCATACATGTCATCATAAGGTCGAGGCCTCTTTGGGCATTAAGAGGAAGAAAAGACAAGCCCATTAGTGTGAAGTCCATGAAGAAAATTCGGATGAAGGAGACTAAATGGCGAGAGCACCAATGGAGCCGTTAGAGATCCAAAGAAGGAGAAGTCACATGATCCTTTAAGGGATTCAAACGTTAGGTCATGTCACTTTCACCAAGGGATCTCTTCCTTAGATATTTCTTTTGCGCAAAACCCTACATTGTATTTTGTCTCTCTATTTAAAGGCTGTAACACACGATTGCACAAACCTAATAGAAGAGTTTCTCTCTTTATTCTCTTGGTTACTTATCTCTTCAAAATGTTCTTCATTCTTCACTTAACCTTCTTCATAATTCTTCACAGTCATTCTGCATTATTCTAACAGAATAATTGTTCTTGTGCTTGCTCCCATTTGAATCCAACATCTTTTTTGATAACTTCAGTGAGTGGCGGCAATGGTGCTAAAATCCTTGACAAATCGCCTATTAAATCCAGCAAGTCCATGAAAGCTCCTTACTTCTCCTACAGTCTTTGGACTGGGCCATTCTTTGATAGCTTTGACTTTTTCCTCATCCACCTTAACTCCATTTGCACTAACAACAAAACCTAGAAAGATAAGATTATCTGTGCAAAAAGTGCATTTGCATAAAGTTTTTCTTGTCTAAGAACACTTAAGACAGAGTCTAGATGTTGAACATGCTCAGCTAAACTTTAATGTTGTATATCAGAATGTCATCAAAATATACTACAACAAAATGTCCAATAAAAGCTCTAGGGACATGATTCATTAACCTCGTGAACTAAGTGCATTTATCAAACCAACTGGCATAACTAACCATTCATATAATCCATGTATAGTTTTAAATGCAGTTTTCCATTCATCACCCTCTTTCATCCTAATCTGATGATATCCACTTTTAAGATCAATTTTAGAAAATATGCTGGAACCATGCAATTCATCAAGCATATCATCTAATCTAGGAATACGATGTCGATACTTCACCGTGATATTGTTGATGGCTCTACAGTCAACGCACATACGCCAACTCCCATCTTTCTTAGGTACAAGCAAGACTGGTACTGCACAAGGACTCATGCTTTCTTTGATATGTCCCTTAGCCATAAGCTCATCAGCTTGTCTTTGCAGCTCCTTTGTTTCTACAGGATTGGTTCTATATGCTGGACGGTTTGGAAGAGTGTCGCCTGGTATGAAGTCTATCTGGTGTTCAATGCCACGAATTGGTGGTAAGCCACTTGGATTTTCCTCCGGAAACACATCCTTGGAATCCTGCAAAAGTTCAGTCATTTTACTCAGCAAAACCAGTACATGGTTAGTCAAGCTCGTGAGAGCTTCCTTAAAAACAAACAACAGAATTGGCTGTGTAGAAAGCAGAGATTTCTTGACTTCCTTAGCCTTTATAAAGAGGTTGGGTTGTTTTACTAACTTGGGGTCCTTGCGCTCGAGATGGATTTGATGTTTATAGACTTCTTGAGGTGTCATTGGTAAGAGAGTGATCTTTATGTCTTTAAGAACTAGAGTATGCCTGATGGTAAAGCCATTATGAATTACCTTTCTATCTGATTGCCAAGGTCTGCCCACTGTCCAGCTTCCATAGGCAGTACATCACACAAAACATCATCCTCATATTTCCCAGTGGAAAATGATACCAATACTTGATTCTTAACCCACATTTCTCCTTCACTATTGAGCCACTGCAACTTATATGGCTTGGTATGCTTCCTTACTATTAAACTGAGCTTTTTGACCATAGTTTCACTAGCCACATTAATACAGCTACCTCCATCAATTATTAGACTGCACACTTTGCCTTGAACCAAACACCTAGTGTGAAACAAATTCTCTCTTTGTTCTTGCTTTTCAATTTGAATTTGAATGCTCAGTGATCTTCTAGCTACTAAAAGCTGTCCTTGGACTCTTCCTTCATATTCTTCAGGGGTTGATGAATTTTCTTGCACAGGTTCATCCTCAGATTCAATTTCTCCATTTTCTTGGATGATCATAACTCTTCTGTTGGTGCATTCATTTGCATAATTTCCTCTGCCCTGGCACTTGAAGCATTTGACATAACGAGCCCTTGATGAAACTACCTCAGCTTTCCCTTTGTCCTTATCTTGACTGGTCGTGAATAGCTTGAATTCAAGATTAGGAGTCATAACTTGCTTTCCCTTTCTTTGATATATTGTTCTGTTTTAATCAGGTCCATAACTTGGTCGTGAAGTTTCCGTCCTCTTTATTTGTTGCTCAACTAACACAGCCTTATGTAGCATCTCCTATAGCTGATCATATTGCTGCATCTCCACACGATCTTGTATTTCTCTGTTAATCCACCTAGAAACCGTGACATAGTAGCGTCCTTATGTTCAGAGATGCGAGCTCTTAACATTAAGGTTTCTAACTCCTGAAAATTATCTTCCACTGAGCGATTGCCTTGATTCAGATTCAGTTTTCTAAGCTTTGAATGTATTGATCATGATGGGCTATATCTTCTAGGCGCCATTAGTGAGGAAAGAAGAGTAAGCCCAATAAGGAGATAACCGTTGGGTGACAATTAGGATGTAGCCATTAAGAGATAGAAGAGAAGGATGCATCACGTGTGTACTTAAGCCATAAGCGCTTAATTCAAATATGGACCAGTCACTTTCTATATTGGTTCTATGCGCATCTCTTCCTTCATGTCACTATCGCTTTGATCTTGAAACCCTAATGGTCGCCCTAGTTGTCTCTCTATTAATATCTTGTAAACAACATTGTTGTAAGCTAATCTAAGTGATTCTCTCTTCATATTTTATTCTCTATACTTTGTTGCAAAATCTCTCTTATTCTCCTCTTAATCTTCTCTTAATTACTCATAATGTTCCGCTAAATCCAACATGGTATCAGAGCATGTTGTGATTCTATTTCTATTTCACTAATCTATTTCACTAAACTCACTAAATCTTCTGAATCTCCTTCATCATTCAAAACCCCAGTGATCGACATTCACCAAATCGTCACGTTTTTCATCATCTCTCTTCCGGTTTGTTCTTGAATTCACAAGATCTTCATTGGAATATCCAGCGGTCCATAGCCTCAAAACGTTTATCTACCGGATAATAGCATTGTCCAACGGTCCGTCCAACATCTCTCACCATGGAAAACCCTAAACCGATTATTACTCCGGTTGTTCTCAAGGGAATCAACTATCTTTTGTGGTCTAGAACCACTAAAACCGCACTATGTGGTCGTCGCGCTCTTTGGAGCCACGTTGAAGTGTCCCATGCTCCAAAGGAGATGGTAAAAGAAGATGGGAAAGAACTTGTCAAAGAAGAGGAAGAAGAGAAGGAAGCAAAGTGGTTCCAAGAGGACCAAACCATGCTTGCCATTCTCCAAAACTCTCTTGATAGCCCCATCCTTAAAGCGTACTCTTATTGCGAAACGGCAAAAGAGTTGTGGGATACTCTCAAGAATGTCTATGAGAATATCTCAAACCTAACTCGTGTGTTTGAAGTCAAGAAGGCTATCAACATCCTAAGTCAAGAGGATTTGGAGTTTACCAAGCATTTTGGTATATTTCGTTCATTGTGTGCTGAGCTAGACATGCTAAGACCTAGCACTATTGATCCGGTGATCCTTAAGGAAAGGAGAGAGCAAGATAAGGTATCCGGGTTGTTGTTAACATTGAACCCGGGTTTTAATGATCTTATCAAGCATCTCCTTAGAGCTGATAAGCTTCCAAGTTTTGATGAAGTTTGTGCGCAAATCCAAAAGGAACAAGGCTCTCTCGGCTTGTTTAGTGGCAAAGGCGACCTCATCATTGCTAACAAAGGAAGCTACAAGCATGAAGACCGGAAGCCTTGGATCTGTGACCAATGCAAGATGCAAGGACACAACATGGACAAGTGCTGGATCCTTCATCGTCACCTCAAGCCTAACAAGTTCAAGGTAAACCTTTCCCAGGATGCTGAGACTAAACCTGGAGAAGAGGCAATGGCTGGAGCATCTAACATGGCTTCTCATGAGGATTTCGTCAAGAAATCGGATTTGGAGGCATTCATCTGTGCCCTAGCCTTAAAAGAATCCGGTAACACAAATTTTGCCTCTGATCCTAGTAAATCTCTTATCATAGATTCAGGAGCTTCTCATCATATGATTAGTAACCCGAATCTTATGAATAATATTGAACCAGCTAAGGGAAATGTTACAACTGCAAATGGTGATAATATACCTATTAAAGGGATTGGCAATCTAAAACTATTTGATAAGAATTCAAAAGCTTTCTTTATGCCTACCTTTACCTCAAATCTATTATCGGTTAAAAGAGCTACTAATTATTGACCATAGGCAGTTCCGAGTGGTGATCAAAGATCCGAGAGTTACTAACTACCGAGGATCCAAGAGAAGTCGTCAAAGTGAGTTAAGTATTGGTCGGGCACTTATGAGAAGATGACCCAAGAGTGTCCAAGACTTGGCCTAAAATGATGAGTATGGTCCGAGGAGCAATCAGAGAAGTTGAAGTTTGGGTTACCGTACAAGTGGTACGGATGGTACGGATCCGTACAACCCTAAACTCAAGATCCTCAAGACATGACAGAAAGAAGAAAAGAAGTTTGTGCAAAGTTCGGGTCAAAAGAGCCGTTGTGCAAACTTTGGGTCAAGCTGATATGATAATGGACAAGTCTTGGAGCTTGGAGCATGGAGAGGAGTCTATGGAGCAGCTTGAACCGGAGCTAGAACCTGAGGAGCAGCTTGAACCTGAGCTAGGAGGAGAAGAAGCTTTGGTCGTGCCTACTGGTCCAACGACTAGATCAAAGACTAAGATGTTCAACCAAGCAGTTGGAGGACTTATCAAGCAAACAAGCAAGCCAGACGTTCAAGATAGCAAGAGAGCTTGTCAAAAATATTTTTGTTTTGATTCAAGCCATATAATTTAACAATTGGGTAAGTGTTGGGTTTATGCTCTTTTTCCCTTGTCAAGTTTTGTCCCAATGGGTTTTCTTGACAAGGTTTTTAATGAGGTATTCCCAGCACTTTCTAATGGCCCAATTGTTAAATTAGAAGACCTGGCCCATTAAGGAATTTCAACCAAGCCCAAGAAGAAGAAGCCAGGCGCCCAAACCCTAATTTTATTGTTGTTTCTTTTCTGTCTACTCTTTATAACTCTCTTGAAACTTTCATTTGCAGACCCATCTATTTTCTTTTTATCAAAAAGCTTTTGAATCTAGATCTTCTTTTGGTGTGTCATATCCATTAGAAACTGATTTCTCTGTGTGTAATATCAGAGATTTCGCCTTGGTTTACTTGAGGACAATCCGCAGCCTCTAAGTAAAGCCCATCGCCTCCCCTTTCAGTCATGTTCTGCACGGATCTGTTACAAACAACTTCAAGTTCTTTAACTCCAGATTGGGCGATTCAAAGGAGAAGTATATTAAGTGGTATCAGAGCTAACCAATCTGCAAGTTAAGTGTTCTGTCTTTCATTTTTTTGTTTTTTTTGTTTTTGTGTCTGGTCATATCCCTAGGCGCAGATCTGTTCTATTTGAATCCAAAAACTGTAGATCTGTTGTCTGCGAATTCTTGTGGTTTGAGTTTGGGCGTTTCAACTCTATAGACCTGTTATTTTCGAATCCTTAAAGTGTTATAGATCATTGTCCTGCGTTTCTGGGTTTGTTTATTTGTTTGTTCATCTTCCAAAACCAGATTTGTGTTATTTGTTGTAGAAAGTTGTCTCAAATGCATCTGTTTAGTCTAGTGAATTTTTTTTCTTTAAGAGATTGTTTCTGTAGAACTTTTTACTGGTGTTTGGTGTTTCTATTGCAGGAGACATGCCTGGAACAGAAGAAGAGGAGGAAGCACGCAATACTCAGAACAATTAACTGCTTCTTGAAGCTCTTACTGCCGAAATGAGAAGGATGATGGCTGCTGGAATGGAAACTCTTAGAGAAGAATTTCGACAGAATACAAATCAAGAGCAGAGACGTGCTGAACCCAGGAGAGATCAAGAGAGGTTTCCAGAAAGAAAGAGAGATCCACGCAGACAACCTAGAGATGAAGCAACAGATGCTTACTACAGTCATCACAGTGGTTCTTCTCATTGCAGCCAGAGAAGGCAGATACGGTTTAGAGAAGACAAGGGTCATCAACAAGACAACTTCAATGGTCTTAAGCTCAGAATACCACCATTCCATGGAAGAAACGATCCAGATGCTTACTTGGAATGGGAGAAGAAGATTGAGTTGGTGTTTAACTGTCAACACTATACTGAAGCTAATAGAGTTAAGGTAGCTGCTACTGAGTTTTATGACTATGCTCTCAGCTGGTGGGATCAGTTAGTCACTTCCAGAAGACGCAATCAAGAGTATCCAGTGGAGACTTGGACAGAGATGAAGACTATAATGAGAAAACGTTTTGTCCCAAGTCATTACCATAGAGAATTGCATCAGAAGCTGAGACAACTTGTTCAAGGTAGCCGGAGTGTAGAAGACTACTTTCAAGAGATGGAAACATTAATGTTGCCTTCTGATATATCTGAAGACAGAGAAGCAACCATGTCTAGATTCATGGGAGGCCTGAATAGAGACATTCAAGACAGATTAGAGATGCAACATTATGTGGAATTAGAGGAGTTACTTCATAAGGCTATTATGGTGGAACAGCAGCTCAAAAGAAGAGGATCTTCAAAGCCAACGTATGGAACTGGAGCTGTTTCTTCAAGATCAAACTTTCACAGAGAAGAAAAACCAAGCTATACAAGCTATTCAAGGGATATCAAGCAACCTGCGAATTCCAGAGATGAAAAGAAGCCTTATACTGCAGTTCAAGACATCAAGGGCAAGGCTGAAGCTACTATTTCCAGAACTAGAGATGTCAAGTGTTTCAAGTGTCAAGGCAGAGGTCATTATGCAAATGAATGCACAAACAGAAAGGTGATGATTCTGCTTGATAATGAAGAGTTCGAATCTGAGGAAGAGAAACCAGAGGATGATTTGCTTTCAGATGAGTATAAAGAGGAGCCAGTTAAAGGAGAACTATTGGTAGCCAGAAGATCTCTGAGTTTACAACCAAGTCAAGAGGAGCAAGAACAGAGGGAAAATCTGTTTCATACACGTTGTATTGTTCAAGGAAAGGTCTGCAGTTTAATCATAGATGGAGGCAGCTGCACCAATGTAGCTAGTGACGTGATGGTAAAGAAGTTAGGGTTGAAAATCAGAAAGCATCCTAAGCCATACAAGCTTCAGTGGCTCAATGACAGTGGGGAAATGAAAGTAAACAGTCAAGTGATGGTTCCCTTAGCTATTGGCAAGTATGAGGATGAGATCTTATGTGATGTTTTGCCTATGGAGGCAGGACACATTCTGCTTGGTAGACCTTGGCAATCTGATCGTAAGGTGATTCATGATGGTTATACTAATCGTCATTCTTTTGAGTTTAATGGCAGGAGGACTATACAGCTTCCAATGACACCAAACAAAGTCTATGCAGATCAGTTACACCTGAAACGCAAGGAGGGGCAGGTATCAAAACGTTCAAACTTCTTTGTTGAATCAAATGTTGTTAAGAAAGCTCTATTTGCAAAGAAACCGATGCTGTTATTTGTGTATAAGGAAGCTCTTATGAGCTTAACTGATCTTGCACCAGTGCTGCCGAGTGGGATGATCTCTCTCTTGCAGGACTATGAGGACGTGTTCCCTGAAGATAATCCAGTGGGATTGCCACTTATAAGAGGCATTGAACATCAGATCGATTTTGTACCTGGAGCTTCTCTTCCAAATTGTCCAGCATATAGAAACAAGTAGAAGAACTAATGGAAAAGGGACATATCAGAGAAAGCTGTACCTGCTCTGCTTGTGCCTAAGAAGGATGGTAGCTGGCACATGTGTGTGGATTGCAGAGCCATCAATAATTTCACGATGAAGTATCGACATCCCATACCTAGAATAGATGACATGCTTGATGAATTGCATGGTTCCTGCATCTTTTCTAAGATTAATTTAAAAAGTGGATACCATCAGATTAGAATGAAAGAAGGTGATGAGTGGAAAACAGCCTTTAAAGCTAAGCATGGGCTGTATGAATGGTTAGTTATGCCATTTGGGCTAACAAATGCACCTAGTACTTTCATGAGGCTGATGAATCATGTGCTTAGAGCATTCATAGGCGTGTTTGTTGTTGTTTATTTTGATGATATTTTAGTTTACAGCAAAAGCCTAAATGAACATATTGATCATCTGAAATCCGTTTTAAGTGTGCTTAGGCAGAAGAAACTTTTTGCTAACCTTAAGAAATGCACATTTTGCACAGATAACCTTGTGTTTCTAGGTTTTGTTGTAAGTGCAGATGGTGTCAAGGTGGATGAAGAAAAGGTGAAAGCAATAAGTGACTGGCCGAGCCCTAAGACAGTAGGAGAAGTGAGGAGTTTCCATGGCCTTGCTGGGTTTTACAGGAGGTTTGTGAAGGATTTTAGCACTCTTGCTGCTCCCCTCACTGAGGTTAAAAAGAAGGACGTGGGTTTTAAGTGGGAGCAAGCACATGAAGAAGCATTCCAATCCTTAAAAGAGAAGCTCACTCATGCCCCTGTTTTAGCATTGCCTGATTTTCTTAAAACCTTTGAGATTGAATGTGACACCTCTGGTATAGGCATTGGAGCTGTTTTGATGCAGGATAAGAAGCCCATTGCATTTTTCAGTGAGAAGCTTGGAGGAGCAATGCTAAACTATCCTACTTATGACAAGGAGTTGTATGCTTTGGTGAGGGCTTTGCAGACATGGCAGCACTATCTCTGGCCTAAGGAGTTTGTTATACACACTGATCATGAATCTCTTAAGCATCTCAAAGGTCAGCATAAGCTCAACAAGAGACATGCCAGGTGGGTCGAATTCATAGAAACCTTTCCCTATGTCATCAAGTACAAACAAGGTAAGGACAATGTAGTTGTAGATGCATTGTCTCGCAGGTATGTTTTACTGTTTACTCTTGATGCTAAACTAGTAGGTTTCAAACAGCTTAAACACTTATATGCAACTGATTCTGATTTTCACGAAGTTTACAAGTCTTGTGAAAAGTTTGCTTCAGGGCATTACTGTAGACAAGAGGGTTTTCTTTTCTTTGATAATCGTTTATGTGTGCCTAACTGCTCTGTTCGAGATTTGTTTATAAGGGAAGCCCATGGTGGAGGCCTGATGGGGCACTTTGGTATTGCTAAAACACTTAAAGTGATGCAGGATCACTTCCATTTGTTAGAATTCAGAGATTACGCTTCTAGAAACGAGAATAAGACTTGCAGAAATAATAAGAATAAGAATGGGAGTTGAGAGATTTTATTATCTCTTAGAGATTTTATTATCTCAGTAGTTGTAAAGTGTTACAATGAGTTACATATTTATAGAACTCTTAAACGCAAAAATAACTAGGCGTATCTTGTAGTTCACACGGTCATCTATCCGTTGGGAATAGTTGCGGATCCGTGTGAGATAAAAATAGAGCCGTTAGAGAAGAAAACAATTTGGGCGTCCTTTCTTCTCTTCTTAAGCCTGAATTCCTTATTGGGAATTTGTTGCTTGATTAATACTCCCCCTCAAACTTAGTCGGAGTGAATGTGGAGACTAAGTTTGATTTTCCAGAAACAAATCCTCACAACTACCTCATTAAAAACCTCACAAGTACAAACCCGGTGGGAAAAACTCCTTGTGAGGAAAAGAGTGTAGTGTCTCTGGAGATAGAGAGGCATGATCAAGGGTGAGTGAGATCTACTAGTCCAAGCTTGCTGTAGATGTGGTTGCAAATCTTGAGACTTGTAGCTTTGGTAAATATGTCAGCCAGCTGATCTTCGCTTCTTGTGTAGCATGGGAGGATTACTCCTTCAATGATCTTTTCTCTAACTTTGTGACAATCCACTTCTATGTGCTTGGTTCGTTCATGGAAGACAGAGTTGGTAGCAATGTGAATTGCTGCTTGATTGTCACAATGCATGGTAATGGGACTTGTGCTCTCAATTCCCAGATCCTTCAGAAGCGCTTTTAGCCATACTAGCTCATTTGTGAGCTTCTTCATTGCTCTATACTCACTTTCAGCACTTGAGCATGAGACAACCTTTTGCTTCTTGGATTTCCAGGTAACTAAGTTCCCTCCAATGAATGTGCAATAGCCGGTTGTGGATTTTCTATCCATCGTATCTCCAGCATAATCCGCATCACAATAGCCCACAACTTCAGTACTATCATTCTTTCCCATCCAAACACCTTGCCCTGGTGATCCTTTGATGTATCTCAGAATTCTTTCCACCATATTCTAGTGGTGCACCAAGGGCTCTTTCATGTGTTGGCTCACCTGATTCACAGCAAAACATAGGTCAGGTCTTGTTATGGTTAAGTAAATTAACTTACCTACAAGCCGCCGGTATTGAGCTGGATCTTCAAATGGTTTGTCAAGTGGAGCTTCTTGTCCTTTCTCCCCCTTTCTCCTGACCTTGTAGCCATCTTCAAGTGGTGTCTTGGCCGGTTTAGAACCTAAGTTTCCTGTCTCTGTAAGCAAATCAAGTGAACATTTTCTTTGGGATAGAAACAAGCCTTCCGGAGAGCGGCATATCTCTATTCCTAGAAAATATTTAAGTTCACCTAGATCTTTTATATCAAATACAGATTTAAGGAAATGTTTTGTTTCTTGAATACCTGCTTGATCATTGCCGGAAATGATCAAGTCATCTACATATACCAAGACCACAATGATTCCTTGAGCAATTTGAGAAGTAAACAAGGTGTGATCAGCCTCCGATCTTTTAAATCCTTTGGCTGTTAATGTGAAGCTCAGCTTGTGGTACCAGGCTCTTGGGGATTGCTTCAACCCATAAATGGCTTTTCTAAGTTTGAAAACTTTGCCATGAGGAATTGAACTTTCAAGACCCGGTGGAGGCTTCATGTACACTTCTTCTTCAAGCTCTCCTTGGAGGAATGCGTTTTTGACATCCATTTGCCATATTTCCCAAGATAGGTTGGTTGCCAATGATAGAATCACTCGGACTGTATGGAGCTTAGCCACTGGTGCAAAGGTGTCCATATAGTCTTCTCCATAAGTTTGAGTAAATCCCCTTGCAACCATGCGAGCTTTATACCTTTCAATTTCTCCATTGCTGTGATACTTGATGGTGAATACCCATTTAGATGTCACAGCTCTTTTTCCTGAAGGTAGATCATTCACATCCCAAGTGTGATTTCTAACCATTGCTTCTATCTCAGCATCTATAGCATCCATCCAGACCTTGACTTCT
The DNA here is from genome assembly GCA_963555745.1 of Cardamine flexuosa. Taxonomy (NCBI): domain Eukaryota; kingdom Viridiplantae; phylum Streptophyta; class Magnoliopsida; order Brassicales; family Brassicaceae; genus Cardamine; species Cardamine flexuosa. The sequence continues at coordinate 22,287,768 of OY743217.1, read as the reverse complement.
TTTGCTTCTTCATAGGTCTTTGGAATGTAATGCTGCTCTATCTTTCCAAGGAATGCTTGATGATCTGATGGCAAGATGGCAAGAGAACACTGAGCTTGTATAGGATGAGCCACAGCTTGATGATTATAATAGACCTTGGTTTGTTTCCAATGGTCCGGACCAAATCTTTGGCGTGTGCTTCTCCTCAAGGTTGGTGCTGGTGCCTCTTCTTCCTCATGATATTCATTCTCTAGAATATCAGCTTCTGGTGGAGTTTCTTGATTAACTCCCCCTTGTTCATTTACTCCTTCGTCATTCTCTTGCTCATTTTGAACATTTACCCCTTCTTCTTGAATCTGATCATCTTGATTATGATCATCTTGATTGTTTGCAGGGGCTGTTTGATCTTCATTCATTTGAGGAAGACCCATGTGACTTAAAATGTGTTGAAGAGAGGCTGCTCGATCAGCTGTAGAGTCAGCCAAGTCTTTCACACTTTCCCAGCCCGACTTCTCAAAATAACTTTGATCTTCTAGGAATTTTACATCTCTAGACGTCATGATGCGTTTGGTGCTTGGATCATATCATCTGTACCCTTTTTGAGTAGTGGAGTATCCAATGAACACGCTTCTAGTGCTTTTAGCATCTAGCTTATTCATTTGATCCCTTGGCACTAAGACAAAACAAACACTACCAAACACACGTAAGTGATTAATATTTGGTTTGGTTCTGTTTAATACCTCAAATGGTGATAAGTCATCTAAGACTTTTGTTGGAATTCTATTTATGAGGTAGCATGCGGTCATGACAGCATCTCCCCAAAATCTCCTTGGCATGTTTTTGTGGAATATCATTGATCTTGCTACTTCCATCAAATGCCTATTCTTCCTTTCGGCCACTCCATTTTGTTGTGGAGTATAAGGACAGCTCGTTTGGTGAAGAATGCCATGATTTGCCAAATGAGCTTTGAAAATGTGGATTGTGTATTCCCCTCCATTATCCGATCTTAGCACCTTAATTTTAGCATTGAAATGATTACACATATGTTTGGAAGTTGAAAAATGCCTCAAATACTCTATCTTTAGAAGGTAACAATGTGACCCATGTATATTTCGATTTTTCATCTATGAATGTCACAAAGTATTTTAGGTTATCTCTAGATAGGCAAGGTGAGGTCCAAACATCAGAGTGAACTAAATCCAAGCAATTCTCATATATTGATAAGGAGTTTTGGAAAACACTTCTACAATGTTTTCCCAAAATACAAGACTCACACTCAGAGTTATCAAAGACTGCATTGGGCATAATTAATTTTAAAGCTCTAGAATGAGGATGGCCTAATCTAGCATGCCATAAATCATTTGAACTACTAGCTACATGATAGGAATTATTAAACGGCAAACTAGCAGAGTTGGAGCATCTAGAATGGTTCTTGAGATCTTCTAGAGTATACAACTTTTCCTTAGTGTTTCCCTTGCCTAAAACTCCACCGGTTTTAATATCCTGAAAATGAAAACTGTTAGGTCCAAATATAGCATAAGCATTGAGATCGGTGGTAGCTCTTTTTACCGAGACCAAATTATTGCTAAATGTAGGCATGTAAAAGGCACTGGATTCATTTCCAAAGAGGTTTAAATTTCCTATGCCTTTAATTGGCACTCTAACTCCATTAGCAATTTCAACATGACCAGATGTGTTTTGAATATTATTATTGAGAAAAGGCATTCCGAGCAGAAGGCCAGGTACTATTCATCCCGGGTACTATTCATCCCGGGTACTATTCATCCCGAGACCCGAGATTACTATTCATCCCGTGAGTCTTCGTATTGAGAAAAGGCATTCCGTGCAGAAGGCCGGGTACTATTCATCCCGAGACCCGAGATTACTATTCATCCCGTGAGTCTTAAACTGCGTTTCACTATTGCTGCAGTTTTTTTTTATTTAGGGCTTCCTTCTTCTTCTATAAAAGGAGGAAACCCCTTTTTCATGTAACCTAACACAATTCTTGCCTCCATAGGCTTAAAGAAGAAAATGGCTGAACCTCTCTTTCTCTCTAGTTCATCTAATCTCTGTCCTTATTTCCGCATCTAATCTCTTTAAAATCTCATGGTATCAGAGCAGGTTACTGATTCTCTGTTTGTATTCAATCATTTCTAGCTATTCTCTTGATTTCTCCTCAGTTACTATTCTCTTCTCTACACACCACAGCCATTTTCGTTTTTTTTTTCAAGTTCTCAATTCCGAAATTTGTTTGTTCTTCTTGTCAATACTTGAAGATCTCAGCAGATCTCTGTCCTGTCTCAACAGATTAATCTCCATTGCTGGCTCTATAGATCTTCAGCTCTCTTCTGGTTTTGACACATTTTCGGTGGTACTGTAGCAACAGTGACACCAACAGAACTTGTGATTTCTCAGCAAAGTTGTAATCTTTCTCTGCTTTATTGGGTAAAATCATCTCTGTTCTACTTCACCTAAAACTTAGTTCATACAATTCTAGTCTTGTTGGTTGCTTGGGAAGTTAGGATCAATCTAGAAATTTGTTGGTGCGTTGGTTAGAAGAAACGCTGAAGCATGGATTCTTCAAAATCTGTTCCTATACCAGTTACTCTCAAAGGTGTGAACTACTTACTCTGGGCTAGAACCACCAAGACAAATCTGTGTGGTCGTGGTCTTTGGAATCATATTGAAACCCAAGATAAGAAAGTAATCACAGATGAAGATGGAAAAGAGATCAGGGGAGATCCAAGTTCTAAAGATGGCAAATGGTTTCAAGAAGATCAGGGGGTTCTTGGACTACTTCAAAACTCACTTGAAGCCGCAATACTTGAAGCTTATTCTTATTGTGAGACGGCAAAGGAGCTGTGGGACACACTAAAGAATGTCTATGGAAATGTCTCCAATCTTACCCGAGTGTTTGAAGTCAAGAAAGCTATCAACAATCTCAGCCAAGAAGATCTTGACTTCACAAAACACTTTGGAAAATTCAGATCACTGTGGGCTGAACTCGAGATGCTAAGACCTTTCTCGGTGGATCCAAGTGCTCTCAAGGAAAGGGGTGAACAAGATAGGGTCTTTGGTCTGCTTCTCACATTGAACCCAGCTTACAATGATCTCATCAAGCACATCCTTAGAGCTGAGAAGTTACCAAGCTTAGATGAGGTGTGCTCTCAAATCCAACGTGAACAAGGCTCAGTAGGTCTCTTCAGTGGCAAAGGGGAAATGGTCATGGCACACAAAGTTACTTTCAAGTCTGAAGATAGGAAGATTCTTGTGTGTGATCACTGCAAGAAGAGAGGCCATATCAAGGATAAATGTTGGATACTACATCCACATCTTAAGCCAGCAAATTTCAAGGTTCAAGCGAACTACTCTCAAGAAGCCTCAACTGAGCAAGCTCAGGTCGGACCATCTAGACAAGGAGATGAACTGGCTATGGTTGCCTACTCCAATGATGTTAGGAAGTCCGACCTTGAAGCTCTCATCAAGTCCATTGCTGCCATTACCAATAAAGAATCCGGTATCACTCACTTTGCTTCTTTACCTAAATCACAAAATAAAACATTGATTATTGATTCTGGGGTTTCTCATCATATGATTAGTAACCCTAACCTCATTAATAATGTTAAACCTATTAATGGAAATGTGATAATTGCAAATGGTGATAGGATCCCCATAAGAGGAGTAGGTGATTTAAAACTTTGTGATAAGACCTCTAAAGCGTTCTTCATGCCTGAGTTCACCTCTAATCTTGTCTCAGTAAAAAGAGCTACAAATGATCTTAATTGCTATGCTATATTTGGCCCTAATAGCTTTCATTTTCAGGATATTGAGAGTGGAAAAGTTCTAGGAGAAGGGAACATTAACGGTGACTTATATGTTTTTGAGGATTCTCCAGCAACAAAATCTACTTCTCTTTCTTGTCAATCTTGTTATGCTGTTAGCCCAAATAAACTGTGGCATGATAGACTTGGTCACCCTCATGCTAGGGCTTTAGAGATTATGTTACCCAATGTTGTCTTTAATCATATGAACTATGAAGCATGTATTCTAGGAAAGCATTGTAAAACTGTTTTTCCTAAGTCTTCAACTTTCTATGAAAAATGTTTTGATCTTGTGCATTCAGATGTTTGGACTGCCCCATGTTTATCTAGAGACAATAATAAATACTATGTTACATTTATTGATGAGAAATCAAAATATACATGGGTCACACTGCTTGCATCTAAGGATAGAGTATATGATGCATTTGTTAATTTTCAATCATATGTTACTAACCAGTTTAATGCCAAGATCAAGGTATTCAGGTCTGATAATGGGGGGGAATACACTAGTCACAAGTTCAAAGATCACTTAGCAAGACATGAGATCATACACCAAACTAGCTGCCCGTATACACCTCAACAAAATGGTGTAGCTGAGAGGAAGAATCGGCATCTTATGGAAGTTGCACGATCCATGATGTTTAACACCAATGTTCCAAGGAGATTCTGGAGTGATGCTGTCATGGCAGCTTGTTACCTGATAAATAGGACACCAACAAGGATCCTAACTGATTTATCACCATTTGAGGTATTGAACCAAACCAAACCATCTATTGATCACTTACGAGTGTTTGGTTGCGTTTGTTTTGTACTGAGACCAGGTGAACTTAGGGACAAGCTTGAAGCTAAGAGCACAAAATGCATGTTCCTAGGCTACTCTACTACTCAAAAAGGCTACAAGTGCTATGACCTCTCAAAGAACAGAACAATTGTGTCAAGAGATGTCAAGTTCATTGAGCACCAAGGGTATTACGACAAGAAGGATTGGGGGAGTTTGAAAGATTTGGCAAGATCACCATCAGATAGAGCCGCTAGTCTCCAACATCTCCTTAGTCATCTTGGGAATCCTCCTCCTCGGAGAGAAGAACAATCTGATAATGTCGAAACCAACCAACAAGGAGTGGAGACTACAGAAGATCAACCCAATACTGACCTTGGGAATACACAGGCTGCTCCAAACCCCATGGAAGAAACTGATACCACTGAGCACACTCAGCCGGAACCAAACCCACTTGACAGGGAACAAGACCAAGTTCAAGATGAGGATGGTATGACTGAAGATGTGGTTCAAGAGGATCACCATGATGAGGTTGGAAATGAAACAGAAACTCCTCCTCCTCCACCGCCACCTCCTCTTCGGAGAAGCACTAGACAAAGGTTTGGACCCGAACATTGGAAGTTCACTAGAGTCTATTTCAACAACCAAGCTGTGGCGCATCCTATACAAGCTGTGTGTTCGCTTGACCTGTTGCCAACTGCTCATCAAGCTTTCCTTGGGAAAATTGATGCTCAATGGATTCCACAGAGTTATGAAGAAGCCAAAGGGAGTAACGAATGGCTTGGAGCAGTGGATAATGAGGTTGGGGCTATGGAAAGGAATCATACATGGGATGAAGCCGACCTACCGTTGGGAAAGAAGGCTGTTTGTTCAAGGTGGCTTTTCACTATCAAGTATCTGAGCAATGGAGATGTTGAGAGGTACAAAGCCAGACTTGTTGCAAGAGGATTCACACAGACTTATGGAGACGACTACACAGAAACGTTTGCTCCAGTCGCCAAGCTGCATACAGTTAGAGTTGTTCTCTCATGGGCTACAAATCTGGATTGGGAGTTCTTGCAAGGAGAACTTGAAGAAGAAGTGTACATGACTCCACCACCAGGCTTTGAAGACTCCATTGCTCCAGGAAAAGTTCTGCGGCTAAGAAAAGCCATCTATGGACTAAAGCAATCTCCAAGAGCTTGGTACCACAAACTGAGCTGTACTCTCAAAGAGAAAGGGTTCAAGAGATCTGAAGCTGATCACACATTGTTCAAAGTCCAAAGTCCACGAGGAATCGTTGTAGTATTGGTCTACGTGGATGACCTTATCATTTCCGGCAATGATAAGGAAGGTATTCTCGAAACTAAAACCTATCTTAAAACTGTGTTTGATATCAAAGATCTTGGAGAACTAAAACATTTCCTAGGGATTGAAGTATGTCGCTCTTCGGAGGGCTTATTTCTATCACAAAGGAAGTATACTCTTGACTTGCTGAATGAGACAGGTAAAATAGGAGCAAAGCCAGCCAAAACTCCTCTTGCAGATAGCTACAAGGTCAAGCGAAAGGGGGAGAAAAAGGGCAAGGAGCTCGAAGAAGAAGATCCATTAGACAAACCATATGCAGATCCTCTCCAATACCGAAGACTAGTGGGTAAGCTTATCTATCTGACTTTAACAAGACCTGACTAATGTTTTGTTGTGAATCAGGTGAGTCAATACATGCAGAAACCCACAGTCTACCATTGGAATATGGTGGAGAGGATACTCAGATATCTAAAAGGGAGTCCGGGACAAGGCATATGGATGGGAAAGAATGAGAATGCCAAGATTGTTGGTTATTGGGATGCAGACTACGCTGGTGACACGAATGATAGGAAGTCAAGCACTGGATATTGCACATTCATTGGAGGGAATTTGGTGACATGGAAGTCTAAGAAGCAGAAGGTAGTGTCATGTTCAAGTGTTGAATCCGAGTATAGAGCAATGAGGAAGCTCACAGAAGAACTCATTTGGCTTAAGGCACTACTCAGAAATCTAGGCATTGAAACCACAAGACCCATCACTATGCATTGTGACAATCAAGCTGCTATACTCATTACCAGCAACTCTGTGTTTCACGAGAGGATCAAGCACATAGAAGTTGACTGCCACAAAGTTCGAGAGAAGATCAAAGAAGGAGTCACACTACCATGCTTTACAAGAAGTGAAGATCAACTAGCAGAATTCGAGTGTTGTCTTTGTTGCTCTGATTGTGAACGATTTTTCATTAAGCTTGTTGTTGCTTCACGAAAAGTTGAAGAGAAATCAGATTCCTTGGAGCCTTGGCACATCCAAAGGAGAAACCAACAAAATCGCCACAATGCTTGAAGCCATGGATCTGAAAGATGGTGAACTAACAAAAAAAAAAGAGTCCCAAGGCTGCTCAAAAACCTTCGTGCTACACTGATATGAGACATGGGTTTTGGAGCTACACTGATAGCTTAAATCTCCCTCTTTATGAAGATGAAAACGAAGGTGAAGACTGTTCTCAGAAACAAGGACAAATGGGTGAGAGAAGAAAGCAGAAAAGCAAACAAAGCAAACCTTATATCTCTATGATTAGTAAGGAACAAAGGAAGCAAGAGATGAGAGAAATATTAGCTCTCGAATGTGCTCAGGTTGCAAAGGAGACCTTGAAGGACAATCATGATTATCCATTTAAAGAAAGCAAGACCTCGGAACTTGAAGGAGGAGAAGACACAACACATGAAAATGTTGGAGGCTGCAGCTCAAGCATGTGCGCAGTGCCACCATTATTAATAATGAAATGGTTTCAAAAGTGTGATGACTACTTAAAAAATCAGAGACTTATCAAGGCTGCTAACCCAAAAGCACGTCACACAACAGTCGTATTGACATGACAGTCAATACACAGAGTTGGAGCTTGAGGACAAGCTCCTAGTCGAGAAAGGGAGTATCACGGAGTAATGATACGTGACAAGGATTTAGGTGTTTTGGTTTTATTTGGGTTAATGGTTTTCTAAGCAATATAGGGTTTTGTTACCTTTCTTTTTAACATTAGGATTGGCTGTTTTCTTTTTACGTTTAGGTTAAATCTAAGTTGTAATCTTGGCTTATATAAATATGGGTCTTTCTGCTAATGAGAACTGAACGCCCAACAATTAACCTAAATCTCTAAAAGAGATTTGGATTATAAGTGGAACTTAGCCCAAATTATTTTGGTTCATAACACATTAACCTTATTTTCAAATAGAGACTAGGGTTAAAGGAAGCTTAAGCCATTGAGTTATCTTGTTCAATCTTTCATGACGGCACCAGCAGTAACAAGGTCTCAGACCAGATCGCAAGTACATACCACAAAACCTAAACAGAGTTGAAGATACAAAATATTCTAACATAATGATTAGAGTAGACAGCAACAAGATGAAATCAATGCTTGGATCTCTTAGGAGTCTGAGCATCACCATCATCTAATGAAGAAACATCGATGCCGTCCTTCTCCATTTTCTTTCTCGTAAGTATCTTATTGATCTTGTGAAGTTCATTGTTAAGCTTCTGGTCACGGTTCTGCTTCCTCGTCTTTCTACCATCTTGCATCTTTACTCCGAATTGGAACGCTGCTTTCGGCATAGCTTCCTTCTGCTCATTATATTTTTCCCATTCTTCTTCCGTCTCAAAATCCCATCGATGTAAACCTCCCTTTGCCTGTTTCATGTTCATCAACATATTGAAACTGTGATTCCGGTCTTTCGGAATAATAATAATAATAAAAAAAAAGATGCAAATGAACCAGGACATACCTTTCCACCCATGTCCATTTTCGACAAATCAGCTTCTTCATCGCTACCAACAACTTCATGGTTGTACTCTTGGTAACCCGGGTAACACTCTGAATAACTCTCGGATACAAAACTTGGATCTTTCTCCCGTGCATCACTCTCCCTCAACTGTTGAAGCCTTTGGTCATCTCGCTTGAACACTGATCCTAAACCTCTATCTTTCTCTTCCTGGGACATGAGCTGGGGATCTTGTAAAATACCCGTTTCTGGTTGAACCTCGTAACCTTCCATTCCAGGCTGAAGGTATTGCTCTTGATACCCAATGTGCTCTGCGTATTGGTGGTACTCCTGCCACTCTCCGGGATACCCAGCAGCCACTCCTTGAGTTTGCATTGCACCATATCCACTCTTAAATATACACAACAAAACAAAACCTAAATATGGGAATAAACGGAAACTTTTCAGTCGAGAATCAAGTTTCGTGAGCAAAATTAGGGCAAACTGACCATATCTTGCCATACTTGATCAGGAGGTGGCTGCACTGGACCATAAGCAGGCTCAGCGAAATAAGGTACTTTATCCTTATCCCTGGGAGATTCTTCCATGTCCTCAGAAATAGGACTCTGTGTCATATCATTACCAGGAACAGTGTAGTCAATGCCCTCGCCAACAAATATGTCATCGTCATCATTCCTGGCAACAGGAGGTTCTTCTTGTTTCTTACTCAATTCCAGATGGTTGATTGCAGGGGGTAGTGGCGGAGGAGGCAACACTTCCCTTTCGCTCATGTTCACAGAAGATCCATTCTCAATCTTATTTTGATTATTGTCTTCATCATAATCATTCGCATTAGTTGACATTTTTCCTGCATTTGAAAAGTTGCAACGACTGTGATTGATGGGGTAAAAGAAGAAACAAAATGCATGAACTTAGGATAGAATAGACAATAGCCAATTTCTTAACTTAAATCGCATTAACAAGATATACAACATGTACTGGCACCACATTAGCACAATACAAATATTAAAAAAGGTCACATAACCATGCCTAAGCGACCAAACCCAGACATCATTATATACTACTAGTATTGTGGTTGAAGACTAGGGACATTCTTGGCTCTAAATTGTTAAACCAGATAAGTATTATATTTGGCAGAGAAGCAACTATTTCAGGATACTTATTTAACGAGTGTAAATGAATCAGGACTGCTAATACTTAAATCATTGTTACAATGCAAGTGCAGCTAGAAAATGCCCCAATAGTACGATCATATATTGAACATGCAAAATACCTTTGCCATCTTTATCTTTCTTTTTCTTCTTGAGAACTTTCCCTGATGATCCAAGACGAAGGTATGACATGATCTTAGCAATTCGATCTAGTACAGAACCATCAACATTGGCGGTAACAAATTCCTGTTGGAGAGATAAGACAGTATTAATGCCTGTTAAAGAATAATTTCTCCTAAGCTGCAGTGATTTCACTTAAAATTTTAGAATCTTTTCTGTACACAACTTTAATAATACGAATTTGGGTTCAAGATTAGCAGAAAGAAAGATGAATCTATTGTAAAAGATTCTTGTAATTACTTAAGAAAAAGTCTATACTTCTACCAGACCCATGACAGCTAACTAATATTAGCTGAATAAATTTCCTTAACACTATTAAAGAAAAGGCTGCAAATACAAGCAAAGTAGGCTTATTTCATTTGAGTCACAACAATTATTTCATATGTAAACATCCTAAGACATCTCCAGGATCAAGAAGACTATTGCAACAAGGAGTTCCAAGTATACGTACCTCTAGCACTGGGCAGTCAGCTTTACTCCTATATAACGTGGTTGGTATATCATGGCTATAGCCGCCCTCCTACATAGCAACAAATTGAATGAAAACGAGGGATATGACTCAGATAGTGGATGTTTCACATCACAAGGCCATCAAAGGACAGAGAAAAATTGTACTAAGATTAGATGACTAAGGACACTGGTGAATCAATTAAATATCTCAAAGGAAACTTCAGTCATATCTCTACCAAAAACAAAGAATATATGCAACCATCTTTTCTCAAGTATGATGTCTCTTTCCTGCCAAAATAGGATTAAAGAAGAACTAAACAACTTTCTGCTCATAAGATTTCTTAAAATAGATTACATCATATGCTGATTAAATGGTTGACAGGGTAATACAAAGTAGCTCAAACTACTTTTCTTAAGAATTTCCTGAGGCACATATAGTAGTTGACTAAAAGACACTTAAACTAACTTATACTCAGAAGAACAATTATGCAAGCCGAATACACATATATGAGTACTTCCTCAGACAAACAAAATATAAAAACATGAAAAAAGATTGAATCTTCCTGAAAAACAAAAAAAAAGAGAGGTAAAAATGTATTACCATATCATATACAAATGTCATTCTACCAGGAAGGAAAAGATCATTAGACTTGATAATAGTTTGAGGCTTGACAATCCATTGGTAAACCGACTGAAACAAATCAAAGACACAAGACAAAAACATCAAACCTTTAGCCACTCATCTACAAAAAATCTAATCAAATCACATACCTTCGCAGCTGTAGTACGAAAAGTAACTCGTTGATCTTCCTTAGCCACACTATCAATAGAAGAAAAAAAAGGTCAGCAAGTGAATCAAACAAACCCAAATGAGTCAATAAACCAAAACCTACCTACTAGTCTTGCCACCATCGTCTTCACCATCAGGTTTCTTAACAATTTCACTTCGTACTTTATTCAACAAAGCATAATCCAAACCCTTAACCAAATGGGTATGTTCAACATCACCTAACCATATAATAAAAACACAAATATAAGCATCTAAGTTAAAGATCACAAAACCACACTGAACATTTAAAAAAACCTAAACACAAACCTCCAAGATACTTGCTGTTCTCAATGGAGAGCTTAAGTGCATCTGCAGCACTACAAAAAAAGGTACACAAAAACCATAAATTAGAAAAAGAAAAAAAAACCAATTAAGAGTAATTTAGAAAAAATAAACGAGCTTTACCGAATATCAACAGCTCCAGGAGGAGCAACAGCGTGAAAAGAATTAAGCTCTGTTGGATCATAATCAGGATTTTGATTCTCTCTTCGTTCTTTAGCACGGTCTCTGTACTTTGGATTATCTAAATCCTCTGATTTCTCCTCCCTTTGGAATAAAAAAGTTACGAACTTTAGAAATTTACAAAAAAAAACCCTAGTTTTGAAATAGGAAGGGGAAAGTGCAGACTACTGACTTCCGACGAGCGATTTTTTCCTTGTAGTGAGATTTTGAGGAAGTCATTGGATTCGCCGGTAAAACTTGTTGCAATGAAACGGAGAAAATTGATTTGATAGAAGTTTTTGTTTTGAAATCTCTATTTATTTTCTTTTTGGAGGATTTAGCGTGTTCTTCGATTTATTTCATTCGGACTATTTTCTTATATGTCCCTTATTCAACAAAAACTATGCTAATATATCCCTCTTACATTTTTTTTTTTTTTTTTAAATTTGAAAACTGATTAAATGACAATTTTACCTGAAACAAAAAACTTGATAAAAAACAATTATATAGATAGATGATGGTGTTTTAGATTATATATCTAAAAGGTGGTGTTTAGGCCCCTGAAGTTGTCCACATCAGCTTAAATAATTCTTCTTAAAACAGTGACACATCAGCATTAATCTCTTCAAGTTTAAAATGTTTCTACGCCCACCACATCAGTACTGAATAGTTTATATCTCAAACTGTCATGTCAGCATTTTTCAAGAATCTAAAACACTTCATCTTCCTCTTTACACAATAACTTTTAATATACGTTTCAAATCCAACTCCACCCAATAGTCATTTCTCCATGGAATCGTTCTCATCATCCATCTCCCATGCGATCTCAAGCTTAGAAGAGAAGAGAAGCAGTAAATCTCCCAAATTTATTTTTTTAATGTGATTTTATAGGGTTGTGAAGATACGGGAATATGGATTTTAAAGTACAAATGTGCTTCATCTTTTATATACAGCAATCATGAGTTCCATCTCGCCCACTATCCTTCTCCTCCTACCAAGCTCTCTACCGTCGTTAGCCCAACTTTGCAGATACAAGAAATGGTTCAAGGTTTACTATGTTTCTATCACATGTGATTTTATTGAACATCTTGAATGCATAAACAAAACAGAGGAAATATATGCCTAAAAATCTGAACTTGACTATGCAGGAAGTGGATAGAGAGAAGAAGAATATCCTTGTGCAGAGTTTTGTTTAAAAGGGTTTGAATCTGGTGGAGGTAAAATACATTCATCGCATTTACTTTTACAATGGCTAATGATATTCTTGTAGTGTGAGACAAAAATCGTAAGGCGTCTGTTAGAATCTATTCTCAATCTCTATTTCTTCTATTAGGCAGTTTGGAAAGTTATGTGTAACAGCCTGTTCCCGCGGTTTTAGATTTGTGGAATAAAAATCGGAGTAAAAGCACATTAAGTCTTTTTTCCTATTTTTTTAAGGAGACCTATTTAAAGGAAGTGTTAAGGGTTTTAGATTCTTATTTTCGTGGCCACTTAATCAGAAGAAAAGAGATCATGAGGAGAAAATAAAGAAAAAGAGAGAGAGAGAAAAGAAGAGAAAGAAATAGAAGACAGATCCGACCGGTTATGGGAAAAAGGAAAAACGGAAAATCAAACAGACTTATTTTCATCTTATATTTCATGGAGCAATACACGACATCAGGATCTAGCCACAGCCGCAAGCTGATCCCAAATCGGAGCTTTGGTCGGAAAGTTATAGCCTTTCTTCTAAGGAGGATTTCTGCAGATCGGATCCGTCATCACCCAACTACAAGTGTAAGGAGTTAGAAGCTGATATACATATCATTGCAATGCCCCGGATGTCAGCTTTCTAGATCTTTTGTCCGATCGTGATTCCGATGTAAATTAAGGCCGGAATCTAAGTTTTAAGCCGACAGCGACTGTAACATAATTTCAGGAAAGCCCTAGTTATTTTTTAGAAACCCTAATTTATATTTATGGCAAGTTCCTATTTAGGGAAAGTTTCTATTTTTGGAAAGTTCTAATTTAGGAAATTTTATATTTTAGGAAATTCCATGAAAGGAAAGTTCGGACACGGAAGTTAAAAAAATGAATGTTTCACGAAATAGAAAGTTCTCGGAAAGGAAAGTTTATTAAAGAGTAAAACGTGGCTAAGGTGAGGGCTATCCGCACATTTCTTATTCGACTTTACCCTTCTATCGGTAGTTTAGTGCCTGGATGTGTATTTTCTCTTTGATCGAGTCTTGTCGTGCATGTTAAACCAGACTTAGGATATTTAGATGATTTCACCTATTGATTGACTCGCTTGTTGTTGTGATAGTGATGTGATGTAGTTGTAGAGTTGTGTTATGGAACTTGGGCGGGGTACACAGTGGGAGGACTGTGTGACTACCGGAGTTGTGTGTGTGCAGAGGGTATGGTCGGCAAGTCGATATGCTGATCTGTAGCTCCCCAAGGTCGATAAAGCGTCCAATGGGCGGTGTGATTGGGCACTATCCCATAAAGTAAGCCTCTTTGGAGGGTGCGCGGGCACTTATCTCGTGTTTGGGTGCTTTAGGTGACGTGTTTTTTACATGTTTAGGTCTAGACTATTGTGGTTGTGGTGTAAGCCGGGTTCGACTTGCGTAGGCTAGCACACCATACCTCACTGAGTGACTCCCCTGTTATTCACCCCTTTTTCTTCCCTTTTATGTTACAGGTGATCATGTTGAGTAGTTGGTTGCACGGAACATTGTGGTGCTGTTTTGGGAACAATGGATTTTATCACATTTATTTCTATTGGATTTATTTATTATTTAGTTGGTTGAATTCGTTATTTGGATTTATTGGTTATTTGAGACTCGAAGTTTTATTTAATAAAATTGCACGTTAGTTGTTATTGTTACTTGAGTAAGAAGCTATTGTTGGTAACGTGCCGTTCTTGAGAGAGGATGAGACGGGTGTTACATTATGGGTCTCGGCTTCCTCATGTAGCTTCTTACACGTATGCATATGCACATGATAGAGGGACACTCACACCTGTACGATTTAATAGATTTGTTGCCATATTGTGTGTATTTCTCACCAATCTATACTTTAAAATGTCCATGATTTTGTTGTATTGTACCACAGGTACGTTTTATTACAAGGAACAAATTCCAGACTGGGCAGCAGAGGTAACCATATTTTTGTATAGTCATTTTCTTCTGACAATGATGTACTTAGATTCTTTCATTAGTTATCACACGTTAAGTTTTTAGTAGGAGCATGATTGATAGTTTCAAGAAATCAAATGGTGTTATAAACAAAGAAAAGAAATTTTTGCAGAGCCCAGGTCTGTCTATTAAAACCACAGGTTTATCAAACATTAAATTTCCATGCAGTGTTGCTGTGATTCGGGTGAGATTATAAAAAAAAAATCACTTACAATAAGAATAATGTAAACAGTTTACATTCTTTAGGTTGGAGAACAAATTGAAACAGAGATTAAGGAGAAGAAATTGAGAGTTCAAGATGCTCTTAATGCTACAAAGGTAACAACATCAACGGTAAGCAAAGGGTTTTAAAATGTTTCTACATGTTAAACCGTTAAAACCTTCAAACTATATTTCAGGCAGATGTGGAAGAAGGTATTGTTGTTGGAGGAGGATGCACTCTCCTAAGACTTACTTCCAAAGTGGATGCCAATAAATAGACTCTACCAAAGGATGAAGCAAAGGTTAGTCCAGAATAGTTGCACCCTAAATGATGAGTTTGCGGATTATAAATAACACATTCTCACAAATTATCTTAACCTCCAGGTTGGAACTGACATTGGTAACAAAGCATTGACCTACCCGTTGAAGTTAATCGCCAAGAAATGGTGTCAATATCAGTGTCGTCAGCGAAAAGGCAAACAATCTCCTTATACAGATTGCAAGTTTGAGTCTTTTGATATGGAAACTAAGTGAATGGCTTTTTCTGGTTAACAGGTTCTCTCTAGCCACAACCCAAAACATGGTTACAACACTGCAACTGGCAAATAAAAATAGGGCAATTCTCATAAATAACACTAAATGAAGTTTTTGTTCCACAACTAGCACTCTTTTTTTTTTTGACAAAATAACATTTTTATTAAACATTATTTTCCTTATATAGCACAAAATCTCCTAACCTCATATTTTTAGGGTTTAGGATTTAGGGTTTAAGGTTTAAAAACCCTAAACCCTAAGTCCTAAACCCTAAATTATACCTTCCACTCCAAACACATTATACCATAAATTGTATAATACTTAACCCAAACAAAAATTTAAAATTTTTTCTTTTATAAAAATGTTATTTTTGTCCAAAAAAAAAAAGAGTGCTATTTGTGGAACAAAAACTTCATGTAGTGCTATTTGAGCCAATTTCTCATAAGAATATCTAATGGCTACAGGAATCATTGATATAACCAAACTGAGCAAAGTTCCTTGCTATTTTTTTTTATAAAGTTCCTTGGTATTTCACAGATCGAAATCTTATCTTTTGGGTGCTGACTGAGTTTTTATTTTAAGGTTGTGAGATGTTGCTTGGAGCATGCTTCATCTGTGGCTAAGACATTCTTGAAGTCTGATTATGTAGCTGTGGAGATCATGGAGCATGAATCAGCTAATGCTGGTAACCGTATGGACAAGTCAGGTTAATCTTAGTTCTATTATTGGAATCCTCTGTATTATTGGTGAATGCTGAAACTTCTCAATTCTCTGTTAAGTTTCAGGTTATGACTGTTGGGTAACAATTTTAATAGACAAATGAGTTTATAAAATTGTGTGTGAGTTGAAAAGAAATTGGCATGGGCCAATAAATGGCAAAGTTTTTCTTCACTCTCAAAATATAAGTAAGTTAGGAAAATGTCTCGCATTGCTTGTAACTTATGTTTTGAAGTGGTATATATATGGTCATAGTCATACATTTATTTAAATGGCTATGGAGAGAGGAAAGAGGGACCACATGCGCGCGCCGCCGGCTGGCTCGTGGCTCGTGGCTCGGGGCTCGGGGCTTGGGGCTCGGGGTTCGTGGTTTGTGGTTCGTGGTTCGTGGCAATGGGCCTCCAGAGGCCCGTCTTCTGTCTAAAATGGTAAGTCCATTCGAGAATATCATAGAATCTATCGTTCGTTGGGTTCCTATTTTCGAGTGTTGCGAAAAGGAATTATTTACAATTGTATCCTGGGATTCAAAGGTCGCACCGAACGGCCACACTACTGGCGATTTATTGAGTTAAAGATAGAGACCAAGTCTTGTCTTTGCTATTTGGTTATCGCGTTTATAAGATTTGTTTCGCAATTTCATTTCTGGAAATTCGAGCGCTTAGAGTATGTACAGTGGGGATCTCTCATAAAAGTTTCTCAACTTAAAAAAAAATAATAAATAAGTTTTATTAATATTTAAATAAGAGAGTCTCTCAAAAAAGTAAAGAGAGTCTCTTAAAGTCTCTCAAATGAGATTCTCTCTACTTTTTTTTAGAGATTCTCTTATTTAAATATTAATAAAAATTATTTTATTATTTCTTTTTAAGTTGAGAGACTCTTATAAGAAACCCCCACTGCACATACTCTTACAATGACTTCTAAGTTAGTAATTGGAAGAGAGTAGTCTCCACAGCAGCAAAAGCCACGACCAAATTCTTTAATGTCTGATTCGAAACACATTCTCCGATGCAAAATTATAAGTTCTTCCGGTGAACTAAGATCATATAGTTTGGTTATGTGTTCTCTTAAATAAGAACAAGTCTTTGAATAATAGAACCAACCTATTCCTCTATATTTTATTCTAAACCAGAGTAACTTATAATAGGAGGAGTTTTACTTCAACCCATTTCTCTATTTTAACTCTAAAAAGAATATTTTAAGTATATTCTTAATAACTAATAACTAATTTTCTAAGAGAAGATAAATTGTTTATATTTTGTGGAAAATTTTACTAATAATAAAATATACCAAAAAATACAAATGCTTATTAAAACATTAATTAAACTAAATTTTGTAAACAACATTAATTAAAATGTTTGATATTATTCGATTCTTTAATTATACAGTTTGTGCCCTAAGAATCAGACTAAAAAAGATTATAGATTATTACTACTTACACTTAGAGTCTTAGAGGAAGTCTTAGAGAAACACCTAAAAACTAAAAAGTTTACAAATAAACAAAGAGATGGAGGTAAGTGGTTTTCCTATATTTATTTTATTATTTTGCTCTTCATTTAATAGAACATTTAGAGAAAAAAATATTTAATGACTAAAAAAAAAACATTAAGAGTATTTAAACTCACAATCCTAAATCTTCATAATCACTTATTATGGTTTTTTCATTGATTTTGTTGTAAATGGCTAAAGCTAAGTTTTGCTGAGTTTAAAATTTCATAACAAACTAAAAGAAATAAAAAGTAGCAAATGATCTTCCTAAAAAATATTTTCAATTCTTTTTTGTTTATTCTTCAGTCTAAAAAACCTCTCTCCATAAAGAATAAATAACTGGACTATATCTATGATAAAATAACACATTAAAATTGATATATTAGAAATTAATTTTTCAAAAATACAAAGAAAAAAATGTTACATACAATATCAAGCATGGCATAAATGTAAGCCACCATAAACATGCTATATTCTATTTCTTTAAATGTATAATTATGATACACTGTTTAAACGTATATATAAAGATAATGAATAACAACATTTGTAACTACAAAAATATATTATGAAAAACAATTATATCAATAAATCCGCGCGTAGCGCGAACTCAACCCTAGTATAAATGTAAATTATATTAACAAAAACGTCCAGGGTCCGAATGTACTATTTGTGGTACAATAAGTAAAATTATTCTTAAAATGATTGAAAGGTATTTTTGGATTTTTAACTTAACAAGGGACATAAAAATTAAAGGGAGACCTAAAAAAAAAGTTGATTGACTTGAGGAACATATAAACCATAATCAAATTTCAGAGCCTTGTTGGTTAAGGTCAGGGGTGGTTACGAGCGGATCAGTGGTAAATTCATCTCCCTTAAATTAATTTTTTTCGTTGATTTTTTTTCTCAAACATTGTCATATAATTAGAAAATACTTAACCAAAATTTGGCATAACCAAATTTTTTTTAAATAACACTTAACTAAAAATTAAATTTGCCCTTTGTAAAAATGCTATTTTTATCCTAAATAAAAATATATGCTAAATTGGACATAAAAAATTGTTTTGGTGCAATTTTAAGGAATTATTTGTTGTTTGGTCTTAAAAACATAACTAAAAAAACAAATATATGTTGGGAAAAAGGAAATATAGAAAGATTTAAAGAATAATACCAAAAAATAATTAGTTCATGTATTATTTTGGATACTTTAAAAGTTCATGTATTTTTGTGGAAATAGATAAATAGTTGGTGTGTTTTATGGAATTTTCCATAAAAATATAAATTTTTATGATTAAAACATGATATTCGCCTTTAGCCACACATTTATCTTTTTTTTAGTTGAATGTTAAATTTATTCAACTCGAAAAACATTTTTACAACAGAGCGCTACATGTTTTTGAAATTTTGAAGAGCTTTTGAAATATTAATAGAAATTAAACAAAAACGAAAATGTTATTCTTATTTTTCTTATCTTGTGGCGAACCATGTCTTCATTCCCTTGCCGAGTTGTTTGTCTCCAATGATTCTGATGGAAGATAATCTGTTCCGCACTTGCTTGTCAATAGATTGGGTCAACTGTGGCGCCAACTTTGGTGATTCTCCATGCTTTCGGTTATTCCATTCTCACCAGATTGTGTATAATGTAGCCGGGAAAGTATAACGTAATAGAAAAAGATGAACCTTATCCAGCAATGTGTCCACCAGCAGCATCAAGATTTGATCCCATTCTCTGGTATGTCTTGCTTGTAATAGATTCCTAACCAATTTGTCCCATATCTATTTGGAGAAACTGCAAGAGAAAAAGAGATGGTTTCAAGTTTCCAGGTTTTGGTTGCAAAAAATCACATGAAACATTTGCTCCAACATTCCACTATTGCATTCGATCTCCTGTTGATAATCTATTGAGGACAGCCAGCCATGCATGAAAAGCTTACTTAGGCATGGCTAGGGAAAACCATACACCCTTACACCATTCTTTGACTAGGTAAACTTGACGCACTAAGCTCCATATATTTTTTGAGACAAACTTTGTAGAAAATATATCATCCTTAACTTGCCACAAAACCTTGTCTTCCCTATTTATGCGTTGACAGCCTCTTTGATGTTCAATTAGTTCCTCAACTCTATTCAAAGTATCTACTCCGTGTCTTTTTTTCTATGGGTTTCGGACTACCAGCTCCACCATAGACAACTTGGGTATACCGAAATCATTAAACCCTCTTTCACCTATTATATCAATCAGCCTACCCATAGGAGACCAATTATCATACCAGAAGAGAGTTTGATTCTCCATTACAAACCTCCACTTTAAGAAAACTTTTTGCTAGTTCTCTATACTTCAATAACTTCCGCCACATACATGACCCTAAAGAGGAAGATTCACTCACAGTCCAGAAAGTAGCCTTCCTAATCAAATGCATTTGAATCCAATTCACCCAAAGTGATGAATGTGCTGAGAAAATTCTCCATATCAGTTTTAAACAACAAAATTTATTAGTTTCATCCAATGGTATTAAGCCCAATCCACCTTCCTCGTTGGGCTTGCAAACTTCTGTCCAAGATATTTTTGCCTTCTTTGTATTAAGCTTCATACAAAGAAGGCAAACTTCTGACCAAAGAAAAGCTGAGCATAGCTTGTCTATTTCTGCAATACACGCCTTAGGCAATCAAAACACCGACATCCAAAAATTTGTCAAACTATGTATCACTGAACTAATCAGCTGTAATCTTCCTGAAAATGATAAGTATTTCACCGTCCAGCAATTTATTTTTCCTCGGATCCTCTCTAAAAGTGGACCATAATCTTCAACTTTCATCCTCTTTGTTAACAATGGTAAACCCAAATATTGAACTGGAAATGTACCTGAATCGAAGGGAAATTGATCAAGTATAGTTTCCTTTACCATATTTGAAACACCAGCCATGAATAGAGTAGACTTCTCCAAACTTATGTTCAGCCCCAAACACTCTGCAAGTCTGAGAAAACCTGTAGAATTCCTTCTATAGATCGCTTCTTCCCATCCGTAAAAACCAAAAGATCATCAGCAAAACATAAATGTGTAAGCTTAATATAGGTGAAAGAGAATCCAAGTATTTTAATGGTATCCATGAGTTTAAATGCATTGATTAGTTATGATAATTAACATTAAGATTAGAGTTATACTTGATAGGGAATGATTTACTAATCACAGTAAGTTTTAGCTAAGTCAAAAGCATTGATTCAAGATTCCAAGAATGGTGCTATCTTAATTTTCAAGTTCACAAGCATGCATTAGACAACTATAAACCTTGGTATTGGATTTATATTCTTGAACATTAAGCATAAATGGTGAATTTCATCATTGTTCTGTATGCTAAATGCAACAGTCCTAAGTGAATATTACTAGACTCAATCCTAAAATGCAAATGAAACTACATGAACACTCTGTTTTTGTGGTTTTGATTTTCGAAATGTTTCAAAATTTTATGGTTTTTTAATGCACATATATGCATGCTAAATTTGAATTAACTAGGTTATATCCCAAACTTAAATTACACAGTCCCTGTGTAACAAAATTTAAGAGAGAACCTAGGAGATTCAAAAAGATGAAAACTATTCTAGACCTAAATGCAATGGATATACAAATGGTGGGGAATTTGGGGTGGTACCTCATTCTGGAGGCTGAGAAACGGCAGAGAAGAAGGCTTGGGTGTGTGCCTCGATGTATTCCTTTGTGTAGCCTGATCCGGAAGGTGGAATGGATGAAGAAGGACCGGCTGGATAGAAGTGATGCTCTGACTCGATCGGGTTACTAGACTCGAAGACTGGAGCCGGATCTTCTTAGTGTTCGGACTCGATCGATGGATCGAGTCTGCGTTTTCAGCATGGAGTTCTTTAGCTCTGAGGTCCGAGTTCCTCTTTTTGGCCCTTCTTCTTTCACTTGGCCTCTCTGTGGTGGCTTCCCCTGTAACTACATCATGTAGGCACCTTGTGCACGTCAGGTTCTGATCGCCCTTTTCCGCAAGCTTTTGTTGGAGCGATTTGATCTGGCCACCCATCTTCTTTATAGTTTTCATCAAGATCAATAAAATTTCTGGGTTGACTCAATTGTGTTCATCGAGCTAGCTAATGATCAGAGAAACTTATATGTTCAAAGCGGAATCAAAGTTGGATGCAGACATGGCGATTCAAGGGTGCTTGGATTTTAAAAAGGGTTTGAGAAATTTTTGAGCTTTGGAAGTGTAAAAATCGCAAATATCTTGATTTGAAAAAAGCTTGAAATCGCAAAAATGGCAAGATGAAGAGAGAGAGGAGCGTGTAGGGGTTATATAAAAGAGAAGATAGGGTTTTGGGAGGCGAAATAGATCGTGTGGCTGAGATTTAAACTTAAAAAAGTTTCGAATTAAACCTGGCCACTCGACCTGGGGATTGAGTGGAGTAGTTGAGTAGATTTTCTCCTCCTTACGATCACCATCAAATTCCCTTGTCCTCTTCTAATTTGATCCCCTTATCTCCTGAGCATGTTTTCCTGGAACTTATACACTTGAAAGCCATTAAACAACCTAAATCTAGAAAGTTAAATAGAAGATATATATATACAAAGATAACCATGGGATTTCCTCCCAAGTGAGCTTGTTTAAAGTCTCTGAGCTTGACTTTCCTTACAGAGGTTAGGCATGGTATGGATCATTGAAAGGCTCTAAGGTCCTTCCAGGCTCCATTACTGGAAAATCTCTGGCTGCATAGGGGAAAGTTCTCTTAGCCCTTGGTCCTCTAATCACTGGCCTTTGTGGAACTACCCTGTCATTGTAGCCACCTACATAGACAATCCTTCTGAGTGAATGCACTTCATAAGAGAGACTAGCTATGTCTTTCTTGAGTGACTTGATCATTTCTCCTTGTGCCATAACCACAGACTCGATTGACGGGGTCGAGTAAGTAGTGTTAGATTTCAAAGATTAATGAGTAAGAACTGATAAGAACTTAGTAAGAATTGATAAGAACTTAGAGTAAGAATCAGAATAAGAATTGAGAGATTTTATTATCTCAGTAGTCTTCAAAATGTTACAAGGAGTTACATATTTATAGAAAACTTAAACACAAAGATAAGTAGGTGTTTCGTGGAGTTCAAACTCTCATCTATCCGTTGGGAATAATAATAGAGCCATTAGAGATCAAAATAGAGCCGTTGGAGACGATTAGAATTTGGGCGTCATTTCTGGGCTTCTCTTCTTGGGTCTCTATCCATGTATTCCTTGTTGGATATTTTTTGCTTGATTAATACTCCCCCTCAAACTTAGCCGGAATGAGTGTGGAGACTATGTTTGATTTTCCAGAAACAAATCCTCACAACTACCTCATTAAAAACCTCACAAGTACAAACTCAGTGGGAAAACCTCCTTGTGAGGAAAAGAGTGTAGTGTCTCTGGAAAAGGAGAAGCATGATCAAGGATGAGTGAGATCTACTAGTCCAAGCTCTTTGTAGATGTGGTTGCAAATCTTGAGACTTGTAGCTTTGGTGAATATGTCGGCCAGCTGATCTTCACTTTTTGTGTAGCATGGAAGGATTACTCCTTCAATGATCTTTTCTCTGACTTTGTGACAATCCACTTCTATGTGCTTGGTTCTTTCATGGAAGACTGAGTTGATGGCAATGTGAATTGCTGCTTGATTGTCACAATGCATGGTAATGGGACTTGTGCTCTCAATTCCCAGATCCCTCAGAAGCGCTTTTAGCCATACTAGCTCATTTGTGAGCTTCTTCATTGCTCTATACTCACTTTCAGCACTTGAGCATGACACTACCTTTTGCTTCTTGGATTTCCAGGTCACTAAGTTCCCTCCAATGAATGTGCAGTAGCCGGTTGTGGATTTTCTATCCACTGTATCTCCAGCATAATCCGCATCACAATAGCCCACAATTTCAGTGCTATCATTCTTTTACATCAAAACACCTAGCCCTGGTGATCCTTTGATGTATCTTAAAATTCTTTCCACCATATTCCAGTGGTACACCAAGGGCTCTTTCATGTGTTGGCTCACCTGATTCACAGCAAAACATAGGTCAGGTCTTGTGATGGTTAAGTAAATTAACTTACCTACAAGCCGCCGGTATTGAGCTGGATCTTTAAATGGTTTGTCAAGTGGATCTTCTTGTTCTTTCTCCCCCTTTCTCCTGACCCTGCAGACATCTTCAAGTGGTGTCTTGGCTGGTTTAGAACCAATTTTTCCGGTCTCTTTAAGCAAATCAAGTGATAGAAACAAGCCTTCCGGAGAACGACATATCTCTATTCCTAGAAAATATTTAAGCTCACCTAGATCTTTTATATCAAATGCAGATTTAAGGAAAAGTTTGGTTTCATGAATACCTGCTTGATCATTGCCGGAAATGATCAAGTCATCTACATATACCAAGACAACAATGATTCCTTGAGCACTTTGAGAAGTAAACAAGGTGTGATCAGCCTCTGATCTTTTGAATCCTTTGGCTGTTAATGTGAAGCTTAGCTTGTGGTACCAGGCTCTTGGAGATTGCTTTAAGCCATAAATGGCTTTTCTGAGTTTGAGAACCTTGCCTTGAGGAATTGAGCTTTCAAGACCTGGTGGAGGCTTCATGTATACTTCTTCTTCAAGCTCTCCTTGGAGGAATGTGTTTTTGACATCCATTTGCCATAATTCCCAAGATAGGTTGGTTGCCAATGATAAAAGCACTCTAACTGTATGGAGCTTAGCCACTGGTGCAAAGGTGTCTGTATAGTCTTCTCCATAAGTTTGAGTAAATCCTCTTGCAACCAAGCGAGCTTTATACCTTTCAATTTCTCCATTGATGTGATACTTGATGGTGAATATCCATCTAGATGTTACAGCCCTTTTTCCCGAATGTAGATCACTTACATCCCAAGTGTGATTTTTATCCATTGCTTCTTTCTCAGCATCTACAGCATCCACCCTGACCTTGATTTCTTTTGCTTCTTCATAGGTTTTTGGGATGTAATGCTGCTCTATCTTTCCAAGGAATGCTTGATGGTCTGATGGCAACAGGGCAAGTGAACACTCAGCTTGTATAGGGTGAGCCACAGCTTGATGATTATAATAGACCCTGGTTTGTTTCCAATGTTCAGGGCCAAATCTTTGACGTGTACTTCTTCTCAAAGTTGGTGCTGGTACCTCTTCTTCCTCATGATCTTCATTCTCTAGAATATTAGCATCTGGTGGAGTTTCTTGATTAACTCCCCCTTGTTCATTTACTTCTTCATTCTCTTGCTCATTCTGAACATTTATCTCTTCTTCTTGAATCTGATCATTTTGATTGTTTACAGGAGCTGATTGATCTTCATTCATTGGAGGAAGACCCATGTGACTCAAAAGATGTTGAAGAGAGGCTGCTCGATCTGCTGTAGAGTCAGCCAAGTCTTTCACACTTTCCCAGCCTGATTGCTCAAAATAACTTTGATCTTCTAGAAATTTCACATCTCTAGAAGTCGTGATGCGTTTGGTGCTTGGATCTATACCCTTTTTGAGTAGTGGAGTATCCAATGAACACGCTTCTAGTGCTTTTGACATCTAGCTTATTTCTTTGATCTCCTGACACTAAAACAAAACACAAGCAACCAAACAGACGTAAGTGATTAATAGTTGGTTTGGTTTTGTTTAATACCTCAAATGGTGATGAGTCATTTAAGACTTTTGTTGGAGTTCTATTTATGAGATAGCATGCAGTCATAACAGCATCTCCCCTGAATCTTCTTGGCATGTTTTTATGAAACATCATTGATCTTGCTACTTCCATCAAATGCCTATTTTTCCTTTCAGCCACTCCATTTTGTTGTGGAGTATAAAGACAACTTGTTTGGTGAAGAATGCCATGATTTGCCAAATGAGCTTTGAAAGTGTTGCTTGTGTATTCTCCTCCATTATCCGATCTCAATACCTTAATTTTAGCATTAAATTAATTAGTCACATATGTTTGAAAATTGACAAATGCCTCAAATACTCTATCTTTAGATGGCAACAATGTGACCCATGTATATTTTGATTTTTCATCAATGAATGTCACAAAGTATTTTAAATTATCTCTAGATAGGCAAGGTGAGGTCCAAACATCTGAATGAACTAAATCAAAACAATTCTCATCTATTGATAAGGAGTTTTGGAAAACACTTCTACAATGTTTTCCCAAAATACATGACTCACACTTAGAGTTACCAAAGACTACATCAGGCATAATTAATTTTAAAGCTCTAGAATGAGGATGGCCTAATCTAGCATGCCATACATCATTTGAACTACTAGTTAGATGACAGGAATTAATAAACGGCAAACTAGTAGAGTTGGAGCATCTAGAATGGTTCTTGAGATCTTCTAGAGTATACAACTCTCCCATAGTGTTTCCCTTGCCTAAAACTCCACCGGTTTTAATATCCTGAAAATGAAAGCTGTTAGGTCCAAATATAGCATAAGCATTGAGATCGGTGGTATCTCTTTTTACCGTGACCAAATTATTGCTAAATGTAGGCATGTAAAGGCACTGGATTCATTTCCAAAGAGGTTTAAATTTCCTATGCCTTTAATTGGCACTCTAACTCCATTAGCAATTTCAACATGACCAGATGTGTTTTGAATATTATTTAGTAGATTGGGATCTTTAATCATATGGTGAGAAGCTCCTGAATCTACTAAAAGTGTTTTTGAAGGTTTAGAGGCAAGAAATGTGATACCAGACTCCTTGCAAATTTGCATGGTCTTGATTATTGCCTCTAAATCTGCTCTGCTCATGGTGATCATGCCATTGTTTTCTGAAGTAGAAGCTTGATTAGAATGGCCGTTTGGAGCATTTGATGGAGCACTGGGATTCAGACCGAGTGGTGCATTTGGTTGAGCAGTTGGCGCATAATTTGAAGCGTTTGCTTCATTTTCTTGTTGCCTTGCTCTGTAGTTGGCTCTGAGATGAGGATGGAGGATGAAGCACTTCTCCTTGGTGTGTCCTCTCCCTTGGTTGAATTTGCCAATTTTCTTGCAATGTTCACATTGCTTTGTTGTTCCTTTTTTGTTGGAACTGAATGGGGGTTTCTAGAACCCTTTGTTTGCCGTTGGCAGCTCTCCTTTGTTGAAGAGGTCTATAGAGCCTTGCTCCTTTTGGATTTGAGAGCAGACATTTTCAAGGCTTGATAAGGTCATTGAATTTTGGATAGAGAGATTGGAGAAGTCCAAACACTCTATCTTGCTCTCTTCTTTCCTCCATAATTTTGAGGTCTTTTGTGTTTGGCCTCAGCATATCCAGTTCAGTAAGTAATGACCTATATTTACCAAAGTGTTTGGTAAAATCTTGGTCTTCTTGAGTGAGGCTGTTGAGAGCTTTCTTTACTTCAAATACTCTTGAAAGATTGGTGATGTCTCCATACACCTTCTTGAGAGTTTCCCAGAGTTCTTGAGCTGTTTCATAATATGAGTAAGATTCAAATATTGAATCACTCAGAGAGCTGTGGATTATGCTGAGCACCATTTGATCTTTTTGCAGCCATTTTTCCAGAGCTTCTTCATTTCCTTCTTGAAGCTCTTTTCCTTTAGCCGGTTCAACTTGATTCCACAAGCCACGACCATACAGGTTTGATATTGTGGATCGTGACCATAGGAGATAGTTCTCTCCTCTTAGAATGACTCTAACTGCAGTTGGTTTTATCTCCTCCATGATTGAAGATAATGATCTTCAAGAGAACTGGTTTTGGAGAGAGTTCTTTGAGATATTTCCAGAAATATACCACTCGAACTTCACAAAAACTCGTCTAGGATGAATATATGTCAATCTCAGAGTTTTTCAGGAAGTTAGAAGAATGTCTTTCCAGAATAAACGAAGAACTTTTGGAGAAGAAGATGAACAGTAGAATCTGGGCAATTTTGAATTTGAAAAATTGATTTCTTGATCTGGAGAATTCTTGAGAGTATGGTTGTTGCGGAAGCTTTGAAGATGATGGAGGAGAGTTTTGAAGATGCAAAAGAGGCCTGGAGAATGGAGAGATTCTTGAAGAGAAACTTATGGAGTTTCTTGAACAGTAACAATGGCGAGAATGATAGAAGAGAAAGAAAAAAATGAAATCAAAAGATTGATCTTATTTATGGATCAATGCTCTGATACCATGTTAGATTTCAAAGATTAATGAGTAAGAACTGATAAGAACTTAGTAAGAATTGATAAGAACTTAGAGTAAGAATAAGAATAAGAATTGAGAGATTTTATTATCTCAGTAGTCTTCAAAATGTTACAAGGAGTTACATATTAATAGAAAACTTAAACACAAAGATAAGTAGGTGTTTCGTGGAGTTCAAACTCTCATCTATCCGTTGGGAATAATAATAGAGCTGTTAGAGATCAAAATAGAGCCGTTGGAGACGATTAGAATTTGGGCGTCATTTCTGGGCTTCTCTTCTTGGGCCTCTATCCTTGTATTCCTTGTTGGATATTTGTTGCTTGATTAATAAGTAGGTCGAGTGCGCATTGTGCTTCTGATTTTAGAGCTGAAACTCTCAGCCCTTGATCCAGCATCTGACCTAGAATCATGATCCCAGACTTTCTCCTTTGTTCTAGTTCCCAACCTTTCCTCTAAGGCTTGTTGAGCATAGTACTCTTCCTCTTCATCACTTTGAAAGTCTCTGTAGTTGATCCAATTCATTGGCCCTGATGGTGATGATGGAGGTTCAACTTCAGTACTGAGGGGTATATAGCTTGGTAAAGGTTCCCTTGTGGTCTGTTCGGACCCTCTTCCTCAAACTTGTTGTTGACCTCTATGGCAAACATATTTCTATCAATGGTGAATTTCTCATACTCTTCTCTACATCAAAATTCAGATGCAGATCCTTTCCCAATCTCAACTCAATCTTCCCTCTCTTGGCATCAATGATAGCTCCAGCACTTGCCAATAATGGTCTTCCTAAGATCAGAGGATTCTTAGGTTCCTCATTCATCTCTAACACAATGAAATCAGTGGGGACTTCAATGTGACCTATTCTCACTGGAAGATTTTCCAGCATTCCTTTTGACATTCTCATTGACCTATCAGCCAAAATCAGAGAGATCTTGCTTGGTTTGTGTCCATCAAACCCAAGTTTCTTTGCAACAGACCATGGCATTATGCTTACAGAGGCTCCCAAGTAACATAGAGAATTCCAGAAGTCTTGATGGTTCAAGGAGCAAGGAAGAGTGAATGATCCTGGGTCCTCAAGCTTTTATTGGACCAAAACCTTCTTCTCTATAACAGCTTTGCATTCGTGAAGTTCTTTTGCTGCTAATTCCTTTGCTTCTATTCTCTTCATGACTGCGGCTCTCAATCTATGCTGACTCACATGAATGAACTCATAAGCATCTCTTATAGGCATCTTGGCCTCTGCTTCTTCAAAGCACTGATCAGTAAGGGCTTCATATTCCCTTTAAATCTCCTACTTGAACCTCTGTGGGTATGGACACATCTTCAAGATCTCGAGATTGGTGTACATAGGTTGTTTGCAAGGAACAGGCTCTCTTACTTGATCAGTAGACCGAGTGGAACGATCGAGTGAAGACTTGGCTGGATGATTTCCTTTGACTCGATCAGTAGACCGATTAAGTCAATCGAGTAAGACCGATTTTTCCAAAATCGGGGCCGTGACTTGATCAGTGGACCGAGTAAGTAAGTCGAGTGTGTTCACTGAGAGTTCCTTCCGAGCTTTCTTCTTATCTAAATCTTTGATTCTATCATCCCCTTTTTGAGCAACATTGTCCCCAGTGTTCTTCATTGGGAGATGCATAAGTGATCCAATAGTCACAATGTTTACATTGGCAAAATCCTTAGGGTTTTGCACTGATTTCCCTGGTAGTTGTCATGTGAGCTTGGATGATGTAGAGGCTAATACAGTCTCTAAGTAATTCAATCTTGAATTGAGCACTTCAAACTTGTTGTTGAGATCATCGTAGGATCCATCTATATGATTCTTCAAATCAGATATCTTCTTGTTGTTCTCTTGAACTGCAGCAACATGTCCTTGAAGCAACTGTTGGAACATAACCTTCACATCAATTTCAGGTGCCTGAGGCATAGCAAAACTAGGTGGTGGAATCATAGGAAGATTCTGCTTCGGAATGAAGGCTTGGTTCTGATTTGGAACAAAAGGTCTTGGTCCTTGTTGTTGGTTTGGATAAAACTGATCTTGAGGATTTGCAACATTAGTGGTGCGATAGGAGAGGTTAGGATGTTGCCTGAAGTTGTTGTAACCTCTAAAACCTCCTTGATTCATAAAGCAAGCTTCTTCAAACTGTTCATTCTCTCCATCTTGGATTTGTTGCTCTTCCTCACCAACAAAGTGAACTGACTTTTGCTGAGCCAACAATAGTCTATCAAGCTTTTCATTCAAAGCCTTGAGATCCTTTGAATGTCCTTCATTCACCTCTGTGCTTCCTCTTGGAGTCCTATCAAAATCTTCATTATATGTCCCCATAGATGTCGTTAGGTTCTCAACCAATTCCTATCCCTTCTCAACACTCTGACTAAGGAAGTTCCCATTGCTAGCTGTGTCAAGGATGGTCCTGATAGTAGGCAAAGCTCCTCTATACAATGTACTCAGCCATGTTTCATCACTGAAAGCATGATGTGGGCATTGGGAGGTGTACAGCTCGAATCTTTCCCATGTCTCAGAGAAGGCACTACAAAAATAAATAAATATTGTGACAGAATTTTGAGACGAAAAATAAATGTCACAAATTTGTAATGGTTACGTTACGATATTGTGACTAAATTTATTTGTTACAACTGTGTAGCTATTTAGTCACAATATTGTGACAGAATATATCGTACCCAAAATTTGTCATAATTTATGATGAAAATGTGACGATATTATTAGTCTTAATAATTACGACGATATTGTGACTAATATTTAATCATAAGTTAGTTATGGATTTTTAACGGATATGTGAGTCATAGTTTGCGACATAGCATTGACTTTATGCTAGTCACTGATTGGTACAAAACAATTGATAGTCACGAATTGGTACAAATTTTGTTGTTATACGTAAATAGTTATATATTTGTGTAACTATTTATTTGTAAATGCATGACTTATTTTGAAATAAAATAGTTTCAATAAAATTATAATGTTACTATTTTAAGAATAAAATAATATTTTTAATGTAATTTTATTTTCTATCACGTTCATAATAAGAAAAACCCATCAATATCCAAAAGAGACTTAACTAAAACAAAACAAAATACATAAGAACAGAGATAAAATAAAATAAAACAAATCAACAAGAAAATTAAGAAAAAAATAAAATAACACAGGCAAATAAATTTTTAGCATATAACCGATCATAGCTCTTTCCATTTCTTTGATTCGTTGAAATTCTTCAAGCTCCTTTTCATCTTGAGGTAACTTATTTAAATTGAATTTTGGAGTAGTGTGTGATTTGATCATATAAAAATTTCTTGAACATTCGCCTTTTTCTTCTATTTTTGTCATTTGTTTATTTTCACCTTCTTCTTGCTTCATTTTTTTTTCCAGTGAAAATAAAGAACAAAAACTATTAAGAAACAAAGAATTTTGGTGTCTTAAATTTATAGTATGGTATGGTTAAAAGATTCCTGTTTTAACGTGAAAAATAAATTAGTTTGTTTACATTATTTTTGTTAATTTCAAAGTTTTATTTTCCCTTTTCTTAGTAACTATATTTTCTATAAATAATTTTTCAGGTGTAAATTTTTCTTAGAACTATTTTTAGAAAATAATGGTTTGACTCACTCTTGCTCTCATTGCTCACCTCCTTTAGATTTTGGAAAATATTCTATTTACGAAAGTTTTTAAAAATACAAAAAGCAAATTAATTAAAATAAGTCAATTTTAATCTACATATATTGAAACAGAATATATTCAAATATAAAATTAATCTACCATCATTATGTAACTGTATTAATTTATGATTTACAAAAAAAAATGTTTGTGCTAAGCCTAGTTTAGAAAAACAAAAGTGTGGCCTGTTAACACCATTATCTTTTAATGAAACATGCGTTTTGTAATTTGGAGTCTTCGTCTTCAACATTTCCACCACGAAATCCTAACAACTAAAACCAGAGAAAGCTTGTCGGCGTTGAGTTTTGATATCTCAGGTTTAACATAATGTCGTCGAATAATAATATTAAAGTTAGGAGACGTTGGATGTATGAAAGGATCGATCAAATAACTAATCAAGTTTCAGAAGAATTTTATCAAGGATTAGAGTACTTCATGAGATGTGCAAAAAATCAACCGCTATTTCTCGAGAGTAACAAACTCTCCTGTCCATGTGTTAAGTGCAAAAACAGAAGTTTATTGCAGGACCATATCGTGTTGACCCATTTATATAACAGGGGTTTTATGTTAAACTATTGGGTTTGGGTTTCTCATGGTGAACATTACAATACGGTAGACAATCATTCTGCTAGTGGAGATGCTTTTGGCTCTGAGTCTCAGACAGAGCCAGTGGATCCATATGTGGAAATGGTTTCAGATGCATTTGGTAATACAGAGTCAAGATTCGGTCAAAACATGGAAGAAGAACCCAATGTTGAGGCGAAAAAGTTTTATGATCTTTTGGATGCTGCAAAACGTCCATTATATGATGGATGTAAAGAAGGTCTTTCAGAATTATCTTTAGCAGCTCGACTCATGAGTATCAAGACGGACCATAATCTCACTCAAAATTGTATGGATGCGATTACTCAAATGTTACAAGAATATTTGCCAAAAGGTAACAACTCAATGAATTCATACTATGATATAAAAAAACTTATGCGGTCTTTGGGTTTACCTTATCATAAAATTGACATTTGTCAAGATAATTGTATGATATTTTGGAAAGATGCTGCAAGTGAAGAGAATTGTCAGGTTTGTAACAAGGATAGATTCCGTCCTACTCAAAAGCCGGGGACGAAAAGAGTTGCATACCGCCAGATGTTTTACTTGCCAATAGCTGATAGATTGAAGAGATTATATCAATCGGAAAATTCTGCAAAAGATATGAGATGGCACGCAAAACACTCATCGAGTAGTGGAGAAATATGTCATCCATCTGATGGAGAAGCATGGAAACATTTAAAAAGGTATTCCCTGATTTTGCATCTGAGCCAAGAAATATTTACCTTGGGGTTCTGCACTGATGGTTTTAATCCATTTGGAATGTCGGGACATAATTATTCATTGTGGCCCGTAATCTTGACTCCGTATAATCTACCACCTGAGGTGTGCATGAAACAAGAGTTTATGTTTCTATCAGTTCTAGTTCCTGGTCCAGCTCATCCTAAGAAAAGTCTAGATATTTTTCTTCAACCATTGATAGAAGAGTTGAAAATTTTGTGGCTAGACGACGTTCAAGCATATGATATTTGTACCAAGCAGAACTTTATCTTAAGAACTATACTTATGTGGACAATAAGCGACTTTCCAGCTTATGGTATGCTGTCGGGATGGACAACTCATGGTCGGTTGGCATGTCCTTATTGTTTAGATGAGACAAATGCATTTCAATTGAAGAATGGTAGAAAAAGAAGTTGGTTTGATTGCCATCGGTGTTTTTTGCCGATAGATCATAGCGATCGGCGGAACAAGAAAGACTTTAAAAGAGGACGGGTTGTGAGCAATTCTTCACCTAAGTTGCTAACAGGTGAAGAACTATGGGGTAAAGTCAACTGTTTGCCAAAAACGGCCGATTGCGGAGGAAACCATGGGAGACTACAAGGATATGGTGACACTCACAACTGGCATAAGCAGAGCATTTTTTGGGAGCTACCTTATTGGAAATATCTTAAGCTTCGACACAATCTTGATGTGATGCACATTGAAAAGAACTTTTTTGATAATGTCATCAATACTCTACTTAATGTGCAGGGGAAAACAAAAGATAGCAACAGATCACGACTTGATTTAGAAGAGTATTGTAGTAGGAAAAAACTACATTTAACTGATGATGGAAAGGCACCATTTCCAATATTCAGGCTAGAAGTTGATGCGAAGAAAACTTTCCTACGGTGGCTCGAGAAAGAGGTTAAATTTTCTGATGGGTATTCATCAAGTCTATCTAAATGTGTTGATCAGACCAACGGAAAATTGACCGGAATGAAAAGCCATGACTGCCATGTTTTAATGCAACGATTACTTCCAATTGCTTTTGCTGGGCTTATGGATAAATATCTACACGATGCACTAGCGGGTAAATAGATATATTTTCATTGGTTTAATATTTTCTACGTTATATTTTAGTTGATTTATTTTGACAATTCTTGGTGCTATTAGCGTAAGGAAGTATTCATAAGGAAACTTTGGCAGGTGTACTAATAAGGTTTTATTAGCTACATTAGTTTTAGTTATGTTTTGTTAACTCTGACATATAAGTAATGTCCAAAAATACTAAGCTAGATGTCAACTGACGTCAGTTCTTTTTTTTTTTTAATTATTATAATTGACGCTAATTTTCTTTATTAAAACTTAATATTTTCTAAAACTCTTTTTTTCAGGTATTAGCTTATTTTTTCGGGAAATTTGTGCAAGAACCTTACATGAAGATGGTGTAGCGATGTTACAACGAAACATTTGTATTGTTCTTTGTAACTTGGAAAAGATCTTTCCACCATCTTTTTTTGACGTCATGGAACATCTGCCTATTCATTTACCAGACGAAGCTCGACTCGGAGGACCGGTACAATTTAGATGCATGTATCCCTTCGAACGGTCTATGGGTCATTTGAAAAAAAAGGTGAAGAATAAGGCTAAAGTAGAAGGCTCAATTGTTGAGCAATACATCAATGAAGAAATTTCTACTTTTTGTTCTTATTATTTTGAACCACACATCAAGACAAAAAGTCGAATGGAAGATCGACACTATGATGGAGAAGATCAACATGCACACCAATCTAATGAAATTCCAGTCATTTTTTCTCAACCAGGGAGGACCAGTGGTAAATCAAGCGAGATATGGTTTCAAAGTAAAGACTATGATATCGCACATACATATATTCTTTTGAATTGCGAAGAGTTAGGCCCATTTGAAAGGTACGTAAAATATATAGTTTTCACTTTCAGAGTATTTATGAATTATATAAATTGTTATAATTCTTATTAGCTTAAAATTATATAGGTTGCTTGATGAGAGCATGGCTGAAACTTATCCTGAGATAAATGGAGCCAATCTAACCTCATTTAAAGAAGAAAATTTTGCATTGTGGTTACAAGAACATGTAAGAAAAAAATTAATGTTAATTTTAAGCAGATATTTTTGACAATTTTGTTCTATAATAAAGGTTTTGTATATCTGTTTGTAAAAATCAGGTGGAGAATACTGCAAGCTATAATTCATATCCAAATTGGTTGCAGACGCTTGTCCACGGCCCAATGACAAAAGTCACTTGTTGGCCTATGTATTTCTGTCGTGGATACATATTTCACACATATGATCATGGGAAAGATAAAAAAATTGCTAACTATGGTGTTTGTGTGAAAGGCACATCATCTTCTGTCTCAAGTGAAGAACATGTTTACTATGGAGTATTGAGAGAGATTTTGGAGCTCCATTATCCTGGATCAGTTCATCTTAAAGTTGTAGTGTTCAAATGCGACTGGTATGATCCAACCATTGGAGAAGGAGTACGAATAAACAAGTCTGGAATTATCGATGTTAATGTTGCCAAATGTTACGACAAGTACGATCCTTTCATTTTAGCTTCACAAGCGGATCAAGTATGTTATGTACCGTATCCAGGGATGCCTCAAAATAAAGGTCAACAATGGAAAGCAGCAATTGCTATACAACCAAGAGGAAAAGTATTGCTTAGTCAAAATTTAGATTTCACTGCGATGCAACATGAAAATAATGATTCTATTGTTCATGTTGATTCGTTGCAAATCGAGACACTAACATGTCTAGATGGTCAAGCAGAAGATATAGGTGGCATAGAAGAAGAGGAAGCAGAATCTGGATCAGATGATGAAGATGGAAATTTCGATATTGAACAACGTGATGGAGAATCTGAATAATTTTTTCTAATTTTTTTTTGTGATTCATTTGATTATTTTTGTTATTTTACTTTGAAACAATTGAGTTAAAGATGTTTTCTTGATTAAGTTAGTTTCTTGCACATTATGTTTAAGGAGCGTTACTTTTTTAATCATCCTCAATCTCTGCCTCAAGTCACAAAACCTGCAACTATTCCCAACATTGTAGGTTCATGAAGCATCAGACAAGGTTCATCTCACACAGGCCAGCAAATATAGTTCAATAAGCAACTGAGCACCACCAAGATGATAGGAAACAAAAGCCCAGCAGCAGAGAAACTAAAACCAGGGGTTGTAATGATTCTTCTTTATTTCTCAGCTTCTACATCTTTTACCCTTTGTTCCCATATCATTGATGGATCAATCTCATCCTCAACTACACTTCCTATTCTATCTCCAACATCAGGTGAAGGAGAGGTTCGTTGATTGGTGTAATTCAAAAGTCTAGACGCAATTCCAATGAAAAGCTCACCGGTGGTTACATGCCGTAACGATTCTTCTCTCTTTCTCAGCTTCTACATCTTTAACCCTTTGTCCCATATCATTGAATGATCTCTTCTCTGAATCTGAAGAAACTTGCTGGTTTTGAGGAGATTTACCAGAAGATAGAGCATGATAGTCTTAAGGAGAGGATTCTTGAAAGAAGGATAGAGATTTTTCTTGTGTTTCTCACTCTGAAAGGCCACCAAGAGAAGACCTTCACGCTTAGGGTTATGTAGAAGAGACTGGTGGAGTTTTGTTGGAAAGTGGAAGCGTTACGCTATCAGAATCGGAATCGGCCGATATTAAGGTTAGGCAGTGGTGGTAGATTTGACGTGGATTTTTTTTAGCTGACATGGCAATCTTAGAAGGAGCATAAAAAAAACAAAAAACAACTGTTGTGATAGGCCCAAAACTCTTTTTTTATATATAAGAAATATAAATTAATTAGGGATAATTAATAACCCACTTCTTCTCTCACGTTTTATCTCTATAAACTACTTAATATGATTAATCTCTAAAATAGAAAAATTTAACTGAAACGCTTATTCTCTCTGAGATTGCTGTGTGTTGTCTTCCTTACATTTCCACTACAGATTTCAAGGTCTGAAATTCTGTAGTTACCAATCCTCTTGTTTGTTTGATTTTGTTTTTATGTATAGCAATTCTGTTTTCAATTTTTGATGATCCTTTTGGCTAATAATAAAGATTTAAGGTGGAAAAAGGGAATTTTGTAACTGAACTTGTAACATATAGCTTATCTTTGGCAGTAGTAACCTCAGAAACTTGAATCTTAAAAACATAATTTTCCTACTAAATCTGAGGTTTATTTTTATAATGTTGTATGATTATTGTTTTCTTCTGATGAACAAAGGATGTTAGTATTTTTTCTAATTAGACTAGTTAGATTTTTTTTTATAATGTTGTATGATCATTGTTTTCACGTCTGACGAACAAAGAATGTTAGTATTTTTCTAATTAGACAAGCTGGATTATATTTTTCTTTTAATGTTGCATGATTTTGTGTTCATTTCTGACGAACATAGTCATGTTAGTGTTATTTAACTAGACAAGATAGATTATATATATTTTAATGTTGTATGATATTGTGTTCAGTTTCTAATTATTTCTCTTTGTAGATGCATTCACCAATAATTATTGGTGGCCGTCCTTATTGGAGAACATTAGGTCCTCAAGCTGCTGATTCGCAAAGACCTCCATCTCCAAGACTTCCAAATTTCCAAGATAAAAACATTGAACCACATGAACAGCCGGAAGAACTTGCACCTGTACATCATGATGTTCGAGTGCTCCACCCGTCTCGAATGAATGGAGCTAAATGGTATTTTTCTCATTTATTCATACAGAATACAATATAACAAAATATAAATATAAATAAATTAACAATATATGCAACAGGTTCAAAAATAATACTGAAGTATCAACGCGTATTAGAAAGATCATTGAAGGGGATTTTAAAGGACCATGGTATAGCTGGAAAAAAGTGCCTCAGTTTTATAGAGACACATGGTTCTCAATGTTTAAGGTTTGTTTTAATTAATATATCTATAGAATTTTTTTTAAATGATTTCATATTTTTAACTCATGGCAATATTAAATGTATTATAGACATATT
This sequence comes from Cardamine flexuosa, assembly GCA_963555745.1. Taxonomy (NCBI): domain Eukaryota; kingdom Viridiplantae; phylum Streptophyta; class Magnoliopsida; order Brassicales; family Brassicaceae; genus Cardamine; species Cardamine flexuosa. The sequence goes on along the minus strand of OY743217.1, from coordinate 22,250,115 downwards.
TTGAATGGGATGCCTCGATTGAGAATCTTGTCAAAGCAAACTTTGATGCACTTGCTGCTGCTCGCCTCAAAGGAATGGTTAGCCTTGGTAAGTCCGATTTCAAAAAAAAAGGAGAAAAACCTGAATGGATTTTACAGAAATATTGGACAATAATGGAAGCTTATTGGAAGACACCCAAAGCAAAACGCAAAAGCAAGAAAGCTCGGGCTTCCCGGCTATCTAAACGTGGTGGATTAGGTGCACACTGTCACCGAGCAGGTTCACGTTCTTATGTCAAAGTTCAAGATGTGTTGGTAATGTTTCTATTTCTTCACATGTTGTTTATGATTTATTTTTTAAAAGTTCAATTTTTTTATATTGTTTAATGTTTTATTTGCAGAAAGCAAACAATGAAGACTCTTCTTTCATTGCTGTGATGAGAAAAACACACCAAAAATCTGATGGAACATTTGTTGATGAAAAAGCACGACTAATTTCAGAAAAGTATGATGAATATGTGCTAGAACGTTTGGCACATATGGAGTCTTCCAATGCTGACATTTTGACGATGGAACCTCTTACAATAGAGGAAAAAAATGAAATTTTTTTTAAGGTAATTTTTAATAACTATTACTTTTTTTTTTAACTCTAGAATTATATTTACATGGTATATTGTTTAATTGCTAGAAACATTAAAATATTTTCTTTTTTTATATAACATTGACAACACCTGAATATTATTACTTAAATCTTATTTGTTTTTGTTGGAGTTATGAGCATTACACGTCTAAGTCAAACAAAAATCAATCAATGTTTGTCCGTAATTAACATTTGGGTGGCTTACACTTATCTGTAACATTTGGTTGGTTTTTGTTGGCCTTGTTTGGTATGTGCGCTAGATCTGTGGATTTGATTAGTTTTAATTCTTTTAGTATATTCTGTGTTTGAAAATATGTCATTGTTCATGCATTGATGTTCTCTTGTAGGTTGCTGAAATATCAAAACAAGGTCGTGTATTTGGAGTTGGATCACTTCAAAATGAGGTTCCTATGACTTTAGATGGTTCCCCAGTTTTCACACAAGCTACTGAAAAAGTGGAAACATTCAATGTCCGAGTGACGGAGCTAGAAGCGGAACTGAAAAAAAGTCGTGATGAGACTGTACTTTTTCAGAAACGACTTGAAGCTATGGAGAAGATACTTCTTTCAGGTTCAGCAGGTCCATCTGCTTCTACTCCATCTGGAGAGGCTTCTACCTCTTCGCAAGTTCACATGGGTTAAGTTCGCCATCTCCATAACTTTAGTTTGTTTTCTTAAGTCGTATCTACGTTTGTTTCTCTACCATATCTATGTTTGTTTCTCTTATCTTAAGACCATATCTATGTTTGTTTATGTTCTAATTTTAGGATGACCTATGTTTGTTTATTTATGAAAACAATTTCAGTTTGTATGATGCCTTCAGTAATATATTTTAATTAAATTTAGTGAATCATAAAATATTATTAAAATATTATCAAGTCAAATAATATAAAATTTGTGATTGTGACCTTAATTTAGTAAATAATATTGAAAAATATGAGACGTTTAATTAGTAGCTATTAAAAGAAAATTATGATGATTTAAGACTATAATTCTGTCGTAATTAGCAACTAAATTAAAACGTTATTTACGTCTCTAAATACTACGTTACGGAGACGTCTTTTTTTGTCAGTAACTGTGACGTATTAGTGATTTTTTTTCTAGTCATTAATTGTGACGACTTGTGACTATAATTCTGTCGTAATTAGCAACAAAACTACAACATTATTTCAGTCTCTAAATATTACGTTATAGAGACGATTTTTTTTGTCAGTAACTGTGACGTATTTGTAACGTTTTTTAGTCACTAATTGTGACGATTCGTGACTACAAGTCTGTCATAGGGAGTGACGGAATTACGACGTTATCATAGTCACAAAATATGACGATTTAGTGACTACATTTTTAGTCAGTATTTGTGACACTTTTATTACTCTTATTTATCATAACTATTTGTAACGAAATAGTAACTAGATATAATCGTTATAATATTGTGACGTTTTTGTAACTAAATTTTATTTGTGACGACTGTATTGCAACCGTAAAAAATTGTCACAAATTAGTCACAATAATTTTATTGTGACTAATTTCTCTTTATTGTGACAAAATATTTTGTATCAATAAAGTTATTTTCTTGTAGTGAGGGCTCTCCATTCTTTTGAGAAGAACTGGAGATCTGATTCTTGATCCTTGCTGTCCGAGCTATGGAGAAGAACTTAGCAAGGAAAGCTTTCTTGCATTCATCCCATGTAGTGATGGTCATGGATGACAAACTCCTCTCCCATTGGTGAGCCTTATCTCCGAGGGAGAATGGGAATAGTCTCAGCTTGAAACAATTCTCAGTGATGCTACTTATCTTTATCAAACCACACAACCTATCAAAGGCATCCAAATGATCCAATGGATCTTCCATCGATAAGCCGTGGAACTTGTTGCCCTGAATCAAGGAGATCAATCCGCTTTTGATCTCGAAGTTGTTGTTCTGAACCAAGGGAGGCACGATCCCTTGGCGTTGAGTGTGAGTGTTAAGTGCGTCTCCAGCACCTATCACACGTGGACGAGGTTGATCTTCAGCCATTGGTGCTGTGTGTTGTGGTATGACTCGTTCTTCTTGCAGCCTTTTTCTCTGTCTGTTGATATGGTCAAGAAGTTGGATGAGATTGTGGCTACCTTGTGATCTTGTTTGCATGAACTGTGACTCGATCACTTACGTCGAGTATAGAGATCGAGTAGGGTACCTGAAAAGTGAAAAACGGATACAAATTAATATCTAGAGATAAAAAGTGACAAAACTTGGTCTAAAGCTTGTAGAAATCCTAAATGGAATATAAACCCAAATGGCAACGGCGCCAAATTGAAAAAAGAAATTTTGGTGTCCTAGAGGTTTCAATTCCTCAATCAATGTAGTACTTGAGGTGTCAATCCATAATGGGTTATATAAGCAATCAATATGTAATCTAGCAAACTTAATCCAAGCCAAGCATAGTAAAAGGTGTGGTTTTCTAAAAACCTAAGTGAATAAACATCCACTCAATCTGAAGGATCTAGTAGAGCAGTCGAGTAGACTAAACGAACAACGCACTTGATCGGATGGATCGAGTACACAGACCGAGTAGGCTAACAAACTGAAATGAGACTAAGATAAGAACTAGATGAACATACGAACTAGATAAACAGGTTATGACTAAATAGGGATCAAAGGGATGAGATTAATTGATCTATAGATGCTGATAAACCTTTCTGATCCTTATCAAGCAACAACCACAAATACTTATCAAGCAACAACCACTGTAGTGATAGAAGGCCTCAAGAAGTGAGTAAGATGCTTTCACTTGATCGTGGGATCGAGTTCTTGGTCCGAGCAGCTTCCCCAAGCATGTTGACACGGGCACAGACCGAGAAGGTCGGTCGAGTGATCGAGCAAAGTCGGCTGGTGCTTCTACTCGAGTGGTCTGGGTTGAGTCAATGGATCGAGTCAGACTCCTGATGTCCATCCTTGGCCATTTTGCCGCGTTTGTACCTGAAATAACCTCAATATGCAACATGTATGCTATGCATATGCAGGACTCTCTAAGTGACCTAAAATGACACAAAATGATATAAACAATGGATGAAACTAATCTAAGTGATCATAAAAATATGTCTAAAACAGGTAAAATATGGTGTTATCACACATATAGAATTTCTTACTTCTCTCACCTTTGCTGCTTGATGAAAATATCGATTATTTTTGTCGCCCACATTCAACCAATGAAGCTTTGAATTTGTTTTAAAAATTTCTCTTCCAGCTCTGATAACCATTGCCATCTTGCAAAAGCTCTACCTTCTTGACTTATTGCATCAGGCGCTTGATTCATTAGTGCCCTAACCTGACATTCACACAGCTCATCATAAGCCTCCTTTGTCCTTTTCACCCAATCACCAAGCTTCTCTTTACTTAATCTCCGCACTTCTGGCTAGAGTGCTTTTAACATTTTTGACAATCTAAACATCGCAGATGTAGACATGAATAGCTCCTCTATATTACCCCAAAACCCTTCAATTAACCGTAAGAAGCCTGGGAAACTTGTTAAAGCATTTGTGAACTTAAAAGCTCTGCGAGGCTTGTAGAACATTTATTTGAATTCTACAACGTGGATGATCAGAGCATCCTCCCGCTTCAAACACACTGCAAGACTGTGGATAAGCATTGCTTCATGCGTCACTCATGAGAACCCTATCCAGCTTATTACATATTAAACCTTCTTCTCTTTAATTACACCAAGTAAATAGAGGACCATGAGACAACAAATCTCGCAGAGAGCAATAATTTACTACTTCTTGGAAAACTTTCATGCCATCAGTAGCTGGACTTGAATGTGTAGGATCTGAATGTCTGTTGCTCTAGAATCTCATTAAAATCTCCAAAAATTAACCAAGGCTTATCTCTAAACATTGGTGAATCTTGATGATTTTTCAAATCTGCCCAAAGCTCTTTCCTCTCTTCTATAGCATTTGAAGCATGTATAAATGAACAAAATAATTCCTCCTCTGATCCATCCAGCAAAACTGATACTGTAATCATTTGCCCACTCTTAAAACACGGAGTAACTCGGACATTTGACTTCCATACCACCCAAATCCTACCAAGTCGATTATACTCATAATTAGACAGAAAAGACCAACCTTGAAAAACTGCGGAAGCAATATTTTCTGATTTTCTTTCCTTCATTCTTGTTTCCATCAATCCCCCAAATTGAAACGAATTTTTCCGTATCCATTCCCAGACCACCGTATGTTTATTTGATTTATTGAAACCACGCATATTCCAGAAAATCCCGACATTAACGATTTTTACAAGAATACCTCTTTGTTGAAGCACTAGGGATAGGTGGAATACTTTCTCTAGTTTTTTACAAATCTGATTTCTGAGTAGTCTTTGACAAACGAGGGAGTGATAGCCTTATTACCTCCTTCACCTTTTGAAAGCTAGCATCAGCTAATACATTTGATATATCTTTTGCTCCTTTGACATTATCTGCAACCTCTAATGTCGCTACTTCCTCTTTTCCAACTACATCATCCCCATCTCCTTTCTCCTTGTCTACCTCAGCCTCCACTTCTTTCTCATCTCCAACAATCACCTCTGTTTCCGTCTCACCACCATCCTCCTCTGCATCATCCAGAACAGAAAATCTTGACTTTGATAGAATAGTAACTTCACCAAGTTTCAAAGCATCTACTTTTTTGGACTGTGTCCCCCTCTTTTCGGAGAAACGTTAGACCACTCTCCTTCTTCTAACTCCTCTGCAGTCGCCTCTAAATATTTTAACAATTCTCTACTTTCTTTAGTTACCAATGGCACTTCTTCATTTAACCCAACATTAGCTGCTACTACATACACAATAACAGCCACATCACTTGTTTTCTCATGCCTCTCTTCCACTATAACTTCACCAGCTTTTTCAAAATCTTTGTTAATACATTCATTAGGGTTTCCATTTGTTAAACAAGCCTTCGCCATATGACCCCACTTTGCACACCTCGAACATCTCATTGGTAACCAAGGATAAAAGAATTCAATTATAGCTTGTTTACCTGCTGGTGTAGTAAACCTCATTGTTTCTGGGAGCTCCTTTGAGAAGTCTCCATTAACAAACACTTTTGCTACTAAGGTTCACCTACTGCACTTGAGTAGTTTCTGGATGAAGCCTAACGGTTCACCTACTGCACTTGTTACAAAGCTCAACCCCTTCCATGAATACGTATCCATAGGAACATTCTTGAGATGAACCCATAATGGAACAGTCTTCACTTCAACTGAACTCTCTTCCAAAAACGGGGTCCATTTTGACATCCCCAACGGAATATCCGCCAAATTCCACATTCCCCTGCGTAAACTCGATTTGTTATTACCGGATTACTGATCTGAAACTTCATAGTTGTTGAGCTGACTTCAAAGACCTCTATCATCTGAAACTATCCCCCATGACCCAAATCTTATTAACTATCGCATGAATCTTAGCTACATGTGGAGCTGTAGCTAGAAATCTCCCGATTAGAAAGTCTTCCCAGAGAGGAGAAGAATCCTTAAAAATTTTGTCAGGCACAACAACAGAATTCACCCCATCTTGCTTCAAAATATTAAGCTCATACTTTTTTCAGAAACTTTTTTGCTTGAACCACATTCGACCGGAGGAAGATCAGCTGTGTGAGATTGAGAACCTTGCTCAGGAGAACCAGAAGATGATGATAACATCTCCACCATGATTCTCAGCCAACGACGCAACCGGCGGCAGCCGAGAAGCTAAACGCACCGTTTAGTTTTGTATAATATAACTTTCAAATCCAAGTACAACAGCACATTTATGTCCTACATATGCTCTCCCCCCCCCCTCTATTCTTGTGTTCTACAACACCTATTCCGATTTCAGGTGATTGGTTTGATTAGGGTTTTGAGTTTTAACTAAACTCATGCTTTTTTTCTATTATTGTGCTTCTAGATTTTTCTTGTGTTTCTTTTAATGGGAATCATGAAAAATTGGCTTCAATGTTATGGATTCTCTGTCGATTATTAGGTAATATACATTATACATATACAATGGCTCTTTATTTGTTTGATTGATAAGCTTGAGTGTGCTCTAGAATCTTTTAATGATTCTTACAAATTCTGATTGATTCTTGAGTTATGATATACCTAGGTCTAGAATCTAAGTTTGATTCCTACTAATCTACCTTGGTCTAGAATCTCAGTTTGATGGTTACTGATCTTTTGATGTTTGTTGATATGAGCATGTGAACATAGACTGATTTTATTACTTGATTTGTTGTAGGAATGGAAGATGATTTTCTGAAATGCTATTTCAGGTTTGGAGATGAGACTCAAGTAAAGCATATAAACAATCATTGCAAATTTTCAGCTATCAAGAAAATAAAGAAGGCCTTACCGATAGAGTACAAACAAATGAAGACAAAATCCGTTGTTGCAAATATTCTGGCAATATATGAGAACGGTTTACATTATTCAGCTCGAGTGATACACAAAATGATGAGGTGTAGGCATCTAGTTACACAAAAATAATATGAGTTTTGGTGTGTATTTGGTGGGAGACCATTGAGATTTTCAGTACATGAATTCTAAGTTGTCACATGGCTCAAGTATAAGGTCGACAATGTGAGTACTGCTGCAAAAAGTATTAAATATGATAATGGGTTTTGGAGTAATTTTCTCAAATATAAGATAAACATTAGCATTAAGGATTTGATTGAAAAATATTTAAATGCGGCTAAAGGATGGGATCCTAAGGATAAACTCCGGTTTGTGTATGTTTGCAGAATAGCGAGTTTGGTAGTGGCAAAGGATGAGAAGACACATATTCCACACAAACACATCGATTGTGTAGCTTGATCCTTTTGATTGAGTTTGTTTCTCTTTACTGTTTTCTCATTTTAGAATCGATAACTTGCACTTGATCCTTCAGATCAAGTTAATTACTTTTCTTGCATTTCCATCTTGTTTCATTTAGGTTGTTAGATTCAAACCTCTTTTATAATTTGGCTTGAGTTAGAACTGTTGATTGCATCTCATCTACTTAGCACACTACCCATTATGGATTCACACCTCATACATACTACAATGTCGGTTTAGTGCATGAGGAATTGAACCACTGCATCCACTATACTAAGACTGAGAAAATATATGTATCAACGGGTTTGGGACAAAAAAAGTTTACCATTCCAAAATGGATAAACTTAAATTTGTTTACCAATATATATATTTATAAACATAACCCCGGGTCCGATTCTAATGTGTTATTTTTTATTCGTAAACCTAGAATATTACCTAACTTCCTAACCAATTTGTTATATTGTGCCAATTATATGTAACCAATATGATACTTATCATTTTTTAATTCTCATTTCTTTGTTTTTTTAACAAAATATCGTATCAAATTACCGCTTGTTGATCCTTATTTATTTGAGTTTTATTTTTTGCACTTATAACTTATTTGACTAGTAATAGTTATATGTAGATGTTTAGTTTTCTTGCATGCATGATACATATTTCTCATCAAATATATAATCTTATAATTTTCTGTAAAAACTATGATTCTATAATATATTGAATTTTATACAATTAGTTCATTGTTATTATTTTATGATGATAAATTTATATTCCTATTTAAAATTTTGATCCATAAAATTAAAGACTTATTTTGTTCCTAAAAAACAATGTTCTAGGATTTTTCTTTGTTCCAGAAATATTGTTTTTATGCATTTTTAATTAATAAATGTTAGTAATTTTTAAACTTCACGAACTAATTATTGAAACTATTTGAATAATTGAAATTTTATTAGTCTATCATTAAATATTAAAATTTTGGTAAGAAAAATAATACTATTTAATGATAGTAATCATTGTTTCTTAATTTGTAGGAAAGGTTATAAACCCTAAATTATGTTCATTTTTACCGTTAAATTGGATATATTTATTGGTTTATTCAGTAAATTAACCCTATGATTTTATTTAATACTTAACCAATTAGGATAACAAATTAGCTTGGAGCCTTGGAGTATTACTAAATCAATTTTTTTTGTTGAACAATTAGAGACATGTGAAATTTTATATTGGATTCTAAATAATATGAAAATCTAAAAACCTAAATTTCAAATAAAATTTTAAATTTTATTGATATAATAAAATTGAACATATATTATAAAAATATAAAGTAAAATATTTTGTTTGTTCCTTAAAGACAATGTTCTAGGATTTTTGTTTGTTCCACAAATATTGTTTTTGTACATTTTAAATTAATTTATGTTAGTAATTTTTAAATTTCAAGAAGTAATTATTGAAAATATTTTAATAATTGAAATTTTTATTAGTCTATCATTAAATATTAAAATTTTGGTGAGAAAAATACTACTATTAATAATAGTAATCATTGTTTCTTAATTTATAGAAAAGGTTCTAAACGCTAAATTATGTTCATTTTTACCACTAAATTGGATATATATATACCCTATGTTCTAGGATTTAGTATATCTATATTGGTTTATCCAGTGAATTTACCCTATGATTTACTTAACACTTAATAAATTAGGATAATGAATTAGCTTGGAGCCTTGGAATATACTAAATCAATTTACTTTTTTTGTTGAAAAATTAGAAACATGTGAAATTGTATATTGGATTCTAAATAATATGAAAATCTAAAAATATAAATTTCAAATAAAATTTTAAATTTTATTGAAATAATAAGATTGAATATATATTATAAAAATGTAAAGTAAAACCTATCTAATTTATTATTTATATTTTTCATTTCTTTTGGGGTTCCTGATTGATTAAGAAAATAATTTAGGTAATTTTTTTATATTAAAATATAGATACTCATCTTAAACTATAACTTATGAGTTACATATAAGCAATTATTTGAGGTTAGTTTTAAATTTTTAAAAATATATTCAAAATTATATATGTAAAAATAGAATGTAAAAAATTATTCATTATCAAATATTTTTTACTTAATTCATTATAGATTTAAAAGAATAAATTTAAGTATTTATTCGAGGTTTATTTTAAAATATCTAAACTTGTTCTAAATCATGTTAAAGATTATATATATAAAAATGGAAAGTACAAATATCTACTTAGTTATATATATATATATATATATTTATATTGGTTTTCATTTTAAATTAAGAAAATATATTTTTACAAGTGCAATAATCTAGTTAATAAACCGACAAGTGTAAATTTTTTGTGAGTGCAACCAAACTTCTAATTGATTAGAATTTTGACATGTGTAAACTTCTTGTGAGTGCAACCAAACTTTTTATATAATAAGATATTATTGTTTTATAGGTTTAGCTATATTATGATGGATCCAAAAATCTTGAAATGATAAGGTATAAAATCCTGGTCTACCCTCCTAAATGCTACATAATAAGTGCTCACCCCCTAAATGATTAATTAACCCACTAGTTAATTAAAACAATTAAAAAGTGGAAAAACAAAAAGTAACACTAAAAACTTTATAAGGTGCTGCTACATGTACAATTTTAGCTTCATTGTTTCTCTTTCAATATAATGATATATGCAACACTTTTATGATCATTAAAGACTTGTAAACACATAAAAGTTGATGAGTTTGGATACTATATTATCCGTCTAAACACAATTTAATATCAACTACAACAACCATCGACCATGGCATAGCAAACCAAGTTTAACCAAATTACTTAAATACAAAAGGAAAATATTACTCCTAACAAGTTCCACTTAGTATTAGCTAAGATCAAAGATCAAAGATCAATCACAAGTCACAACATACAGTATATACGAAGTATCGACATTCCTGAAATGACTGGTACATATCCTTTATAATCTACAACAGAAGTAGCCCAACATGGTCTTCATATATGTGTTTGCAGACATGATCTATTTTTCATCGAAAAAGAAATGTAATGTAGACTGCGTCTCCTTAGATTTCTTGATGTTAGACTTCCCCTTTCCTTGCTTCCTTCCGAAGCTTTTAACATGTTGCAATTTCTCAGGGCGTTTCCATGGATTTTCTTGAACAGAGAAGACCTCATAGTCTCGCTTTATCCCACTCTTTCCTGAAGACATGTCACTAAACTCTAAGCCACCTTCCTTTGAGGTCTGGCTAGTTGAAACAGCCTTCCAGTTTTCATTCCCTGTTTTTTCTTCAATAGCCTCTAGCTGGAGTCCAGGCTGATTTGATTCCTCAATTGTATTAAAGCGATGATGGCCTTGTGTCTCTTTTGATATTATTGGGAGATCAAGGTTGTAAGACTCAGTCGGTATGTTGGCATTGCTATCACCTGTTTCTATGGATTCCTCAACTTCATTCTTCACAGCTGAGGTATCTTGAATAAATGGTTGTGCTTTCAAAATCTTATGAAACCCCAGATTTTTTGCTTCATCCGATATATCTTTCTCCTCATCTAATTCCTCAATTTTCTTAATGCTGTCAGCAAATAGGGCCCCTTCATAACCTTCACCTGTAGGTTCCTCTTTCAAATCAACTGGGATATTTGCGTCTTTCGATTTGATTTCTTCATCTGCTTTGGGCTGCTTTGCTGAGAAAAACTTCGAGATCAAGATATTTTGTGAAGCCTTTAGCGGTATCTGCAAATGGCATAATCCTTATTTATAAAACCACCATAAGCGTATAGAGTGTACAAAAACATAGCTGCTGAGAGGGTTCCATGAGAATATGTTTAACGCGACACTAAATTTACAATAAAAAAAAGGAAACTGGTTAAGCATACCTGTTGAATACACTCTGGTCCATCAAAAGTTGTTTTACCAATTGCAGAGGTTACTGGATACCATACCTGAAAGTTCAATCTCAAGTAAGTGAATAAGGAACGATCATTGTTACATAGAAAGGAGGAGCTAAGTAAGCTTACCAAGTCCGAGTTTTCATACGGTGAGAGTAATGGCTGCAGTTTCGAGGTCGAGGGATCATCTAACCATGTGCCAACTGAATCCTTGTCACCTAGAATTACTGGCATTCTGTCTTGGGTGAAAAGTAAAAAATTCAGGACTACGAGCTTCTTATAATGTAAGCTTTGTTTGTATAAGTAGCACTAATGTCATTATTATACTAACACCATGGTTTTGGGATTGGTTCCTTTATTAACAATACATTGCATTACACAGATATATAACAAATCATATCTTTCCACTACTATGCGGGTTCGACCTACGAACAATGAGAAACTAAAGCTTCAAGGGTCCATAGAGAATCCAACTTCATATGCTATGTGTTCCATTATGTTTTTGAGTGACAATGAATATTGAAACAGACTTCATTTAATAAAAAGGACAACGGCATTTATTGCTCACCATGGAGCCAATGGAGGGCCGACGAGGAGGTGGTTGTCAAAATTGTGAAGGTATAAAGTGTCTCGCCTGCCATGAAAGAGTGTAAAATTTCATTTTCCAAATTCAAAACAGGCGAGATAATCCAGGTAGCAAAATGGACCTAAAACCATGATATCGAATTCATCAAACTCGTCAACAAGTACTCTCATGTTTTGGTATCACACTGAGTATATACAAGTTAAAATTTAAAAGTGATGAGAACAAACGGATAAAGGTAAGCGATAACAAGATAAACTTTTCAAACATCTGTGAAAAGGTTGCTGGAAGTGTTTTAATCAAATTATTCAGGATAGGCTTCAAAATTAATATGGACAGAGCTTAAAATAAATGGAGAAACGGTTCACCTTCTGAATTTTGCCAAGAATCAAAGAGAGCAGCAAACACCAGAGGCCTCCCGTCCTTAAAATGGATATAGTAGGGTTGCTTTTTTGAACCTTCCTTTTTCCACTCATAGAACCTTCAAAACGAATCTCATATTTTTTAGAGTTTTATAGTATAGACACAAGCATGTATATAAAGAAAAACTACACATCTAACTATAGTAATATCATATCACAAACTAGCTGAAAGTTTATGCGAGTTTTGTGATACCAAATCCACTGTCACAACACTACACATTCATCAACTGTGTAATATTCAGATATCTATAGCAGAAAAAATAGATGCAAAAATTTATAAAAACCTTATAATCCTAGAGAGTTCCTTAGTAGAAAACTATTAACAGAACAACAGTTTTTAAAAGAATGTTCAGAGAAAAAAAGTCAATCTTACGAATTATTTACACATAGCCAAAAGAGTAAAACCATGAAATTAGTGGAAAGAGTAACATTACTGATCACAATTGAAACAATTTATTCCACTAATTTCCGAGGAGAATATAAACTAAGATATCTTAACACAGTCACAGATTAAAACATGGATTAGTATAGTTTGCAGATAGCAAGATGAAAGCAAATCAAATGGATGCAAAAGTTTAGAAACAATATTTATCCTACTGATAGAAGAGTTTCCTAACTAACAATTGGTTTCCATGTATTGTCAATAACGATACTTAAGCCGTGAGATTATTTTACATAGTCAAAAGAGTAAAACCATGAAATGAGTGTAAAATGTGAACATTGCAGATCAAAGTTGACACTAATTTCTAAAGAGATTATATCTGCACACACAGATTGAACGTAAATTAGAATACTAAGAAAGAAGAGATACCCTTCAACTGCAACAAGACACCTATTCTTGGGAAGCAATCGACGAAATGACGCTTTCTCAGCTACCGATTCAGACCGAGCATTAAACTGCAAAATTTATAAACTATATTATCGCCTCAACTTAGCAATCAAAGAGACAAAGAGATGAAATAGGCTACTTTCAAAAACAAGTATTGAACTACAAAATTCACAAACAGATGCATTAACTACCAAACCTGTAAACAAAAAAGAATCTTCACTAAGATAAACAAAACAGACGCAAAAACCTCATAACAATTACAAACAAAACCCACAAAAGAATGCTTCTAATCACAAGTTGTTACCATTTTGAAGAAGTCTGGCCTATCAGTTTTCTTAGTGAAACTTGGAATTAATCCCCACTTCATACAGTGAACAAGAACACCATTACCAACAACTTCATTGTCTCTTCGTAGAATTGGTAAATATGATCCAGGGGCAACGTTGTAAGATGGGCGATAACTGATTGACAAGAAAAGTAACCAACTTTAGACGATGCAGAGGATAAAAATGGAAAATTGAAATTAAGAAAAGAGTTAAGACCGGTCTAAGTGAAGAAAACGAGTTGGAACGGTGTGGCGGTGAGAAGCCCTGGGGACGTCGTCTGGTCTTAAAGTACAGCGAGCCCTACCGCACATCTTTACTATTATTGATTACTCAACTGTAGCACCGTCAATAGTCGCCGACGCCACTCTTTCACTCTGGTTCTGCACAAAAAGGTTCTTTCTCGGTTTTCTTTTTATTATTATTGGAAGAAGTGCAACACATTTTCTACTGCGCACGTCCGTGTCCTGGCCATTCGGCTACCCGTTCGGGTTTGAATAGGATCTTTCGGATTTTCTGGTTTTTAGGTTTAAGATTTGAGATACTTTTCGAGTATTCTTATTTTTTAGATTGGGTTTGGTTCGGATTTATGTAGGTTCGGTTCGGATCTAGGTACCCGAAATATTAAAAGAAAATAAAAAATAAATAAATTTAGTTAAAATTGAATAAAATTTTACAAATATGATTAAAAGTTTACAAATAATATAGTTATTTTAGATATTTTGACTATTTTAGTTTTAAAATAACTGATATATCTAGGTTTATAATTTTAGTTTTAGATAATTAGACTATATTAAATATAAATATAATTAATATTAGTATATATATAAATACATTCGGGTATTTCGAGTACCCATTCGGTTTTTGGTTCGGTTCGGGTTCGGGTTCGATTTTTTAGGTTTAGAATTTAAGGTACTTTTCGGGTATTTTCAAATTTTGGATCGGTTCAGGTCGGGTATTTGGGTCTGTTTACTTTTGCCCAGGGCTAAGCACACCGTCAGGCGTCAGGATTTGACTGTAGTGTATTTAACTTTTTATTATATTATCAACAGTAAAAGGGGTGGACACTGGACAATAGAGCATCCTCATCGCACATTTTTTAGAGTGTCTTAAGCTTAAAATTTTTAATAAAAAGACGGAACAGTGTAGATCCCGGGTCTCTGCGGAAACACAGATACCAGAAGACACCCTAATATATGACACGTGGCGCGCTCTAATTGGAAGGAAAATAATTATTTTGCTTCGCCAAAATAACTGGATAAATGGCTCATATGCCCTAGAACACATACAATTTTTTCTTTATGCCTTTGATAAATCTTTATATCATTGTTTAAGTTAAGTTACAATTTTAACCCTCCTTCCTTTCCCTTTTAATTATTCAATTAAATTTAAATCCAAAATAACAAAAGAAAGTTAGGTTTATGATTGGTGAGAATTAAATGAAAAACTTAAATGTGGACCAATCAAAAACAAACAATATTCATGTTTCTTTTTCTTCTTCTCCTCTTCTTGCGGACACGAGAGAAACTTTAAACCTCCATAGCCGATTTTGAAGCTTTATTTGAGGTGATTATTTTTTCATTCCTTGTGTTACTGTTATATTAACAAATTCTTGTTGTATTGGGTGATTTATAACCCATATCGAAGGTTTAAATTTACAGTTAAAGGTTGACAAAACTTATAGATTTCCAATGTTCTTGTAGATTTCAAATTTTACAGAGTTTTGTGTGCACATTGAAAGATTAAACTTGTTTTCTTGATTGATTAGTATGTAACAATCGTATCAGGTTATAGTGGTGAAATCATAGTGAATCCACCGTAAGGTAGATAAAAAGAAAATTCAAATATATAAATTACCCAGGAAAAAGTGCAATTGTACAACTATGTATTGTCCAGTAAAACTGGTACGACTACATATATAGAATAAAACTGGTACGACTTGGTACAGTTCGTTACTACTGTGACTAGTAATACTAATATTCTATTTTTATTTTTAATAACTTTCAGGGGGAAATCAATATGAACCGATGCATACTCATACATTTTGATTATAGAGGGTATTATTCAAATATTGGAGGAGGTTATATGGAATAGAATCAAAGCGAAGATCGAATTTACACTGTGATTATGAAGTTAGTGATAGAGGATGTAACTTATTCTGAGGTGGTTCATAGCATATGCAAGAAGATGAAGAGAGATGAAGATGCGACGAGGTTGAAACTTATTTACACTCCAAAGGCGGATCATAAACATAGACCATCAATTATAGAGGATGATGAAGACTTGTGTGCCTATATTATGACATGCCATCAAGATCAAAGTGGGAATATTTTGCATGTTGAGCCTTTGGAAGATGTTGCAGAAAATATGGAGTCTGAGGAAGTAGTAAGAAATGAAAGTGAGGATTGTGTGAATGAAAGTGCAGCTTGTGTGAATGAATGTTTACTTAGTATTTACGGAGAAGAGCGAATGGAACATGGGTTGGTGAACACATGTTCAAATGATGCACGTGATGATGAAGAATTTGTGAACATGGATGAATACTATCAGCTTGGAGATGTTGCAGAAGAAGGAGAAGATGGAGGAGAAAGAGGGGGGGAAATGAGGATGGACGAGAAAGAGGATTGAATAAGGTTGGACATATTGCATGGGATGATGATATAAATGTTGTTTTGGATCAAGAGTTTCAGACTAAGGGATACAAAATTTAGTTGAAATCGCGGGCCATACAAAATGTTTTGTTTTGAGTCAAAGTGGCAGAGGATCAAGTCAAAGTGGTGAAGGTTCAAGTCAGAGAAGCCGAGGAGAAACTCAAAGAGACCGAGGATCAAGTCAAAGAGGCCCATGATGGTTTTACTGTAGTGAAGGTAAAATAGATGTCCCTTAGTCAGTTAGTCTTAATGCTTGTGAAGTAGTTGTTGTTGTTCTTATGTGATAATTCTAGTCATGTTGTTGTTGTTCTTATGTGGTTTTCCATGATCAGAAACTTGTTTTATGATCATTTCTGTTAAGGTACAACTAGGAACTACTTTGATTTTATAAATGGTTATTTGTAAACTCAAAACTATGGTTGTGGTAGTTTTATTTATTTTAATATCAATATCATCTATATAATATCATATATATAACAAATAAAAATATGAAAGTTTAAATTTTGACAGAAAACATCATATTTTTCCGTAAATGCCATATAACACTAAGGTTTCTTTGGTTATGAGACACTAAAAAGTTCGAAAATTGTATAAATGATCAAATTTCAAATATGATGATATGAAAATATAGTAAATGTATTTTCTATAAGTTTTGACATAAATACAACTACTAAACTATAATTTAAACTCTGGTACAACTAATTAACATTATAATCATCTTTGTACAACTATGTACATTATGAAGTACAACTGAATTTTTTGGTACAACTATGGTACAACTTGTTTTCACTTTGTCGGATGTTTGATTTTTCCCGGTTTATTGGTTTTTGTCGGATCTTAGGTATCATCAATCATTGGTTTTGTCAGATATTAAGTTTTGTCATTTTCAATGAAGTCAATCATTGGTTTCAGATTTTAATTCTTAAAAAAATTTTAAAATTGGTAAGTTTTGTCAGATGCACCTCATTTTTTTTATTTTTTTATTTTTGTTTCCAAAATATTTTACATTGATAAAAATATTCATACATTTCTAAGTAGCACCAGTTGTACTCGAGTAGTACCAGTTGTACCTACGATTTCAACAAAATCATAACATCCTCCAAGGTCTCACATCGGAGTTCCACACTCAACAACAACAAAAAATTACAACAACATCCAACAATATTAAACCTACACCTTTGTGCGCTTGTTCTTCTTTGCAGCCTTCTTCTTCTTGTCCTCCTTCTCCCCAGCCTCCTTGCACACATCCAAATCATTAACAATCCACAGCAATAACGAGTCAATAGGTCCCCCGACTTTAGTCTTTGCTTCCATGGTCTGGGCTAGAAAGTAAAGGACGCTATCTTCAATTGATATTCACAAGCTATCATTGACTCCAACACCTTCTCCACATCACTCACATAGATCTTTTTGGTGCGTTTAAACCATCTCATAACAAAATCATTGCTCTCAAGACTCAAATATTTTGGAGGGTACTCACTACAATATAGTCCGGATATCACTCCATGCTCCCACAATGAATACCGAACTGGAACTCCGTTTACCACAAACCACCATGCCTTGCACTTCTCAAGAACCGCAGCCCTCAAAACAAGCATCAGCATGCCCATAGACTTCTGATTATTCTCCCTGGGCATGTGGAAAAATGCTTCAACTGGTTGTCATCATCCGTAAACCACTTTATCTCAATGTCTTCAAAGGTTTTCTCCAGCTTTTTCAATACCGTAACAATCCTACACCTTGTCACAATTTCAGATGTCTTCGTGAATTTATCTAGCCCAAAGTAGAACCTGGCAGGTGGCTCTGGCTGTTTATCCTCCTCATCACAACTCTACAACCAAATCAAACTAATTTACTTAGAAGTTGTACCAAGTTGTACCAAGATTACTAACTAACTCTATTTATTAGTTGTACCCAATTCATTTTCATCAAATATGCTGGAACAATCTTATATTTTTATACAATCACACGAAGTCTTACCTCATTAGATGCTTCTGAATTATTTCAGGATATTATCTCCTCTTCTGCTTCTGCTTCTGTTTCTGAATGGTCCGCTGATGATTTATTGTTTTCTTTTTCTCCTCCAGATGATGAGTTTTGATATTCATCTTCAACTGGTATTGATAAAGATGACAGAGGCGTCCCTTGAATTTTAGCGTTTCTGATCCTAGCCATATCTGCAATTCAAAGGAAGACAAAACCAATTAAACCAACCACTAAACTTAAATAAATTTGTAATTAAACTTAAATTAAACCAAAATTTCAAACCCTAAAAAATTAGTGTTTTTAGAGACTAACCTTAATGGTAAACAAATGTTAAGAAACAACAGAAAGACAGCCGGCGGAATAGGGTCTATGGAGGACCATCGATAGAAACCCACCGGAATCTTTGGATGTTAAGAAGCGGAATGGTTGAGGAGTAGCCTCTTTGCCTAACACAACAAATTGACCGTAGACAAAGACAGATCAGCAACAGACTAATTCCGGTTGAATTCTGTGAAACTTCGAGTCAGAATTTGCAATTTCTGGTGAAAATATGAAGAACAAGAAAAGAGGGAAAAAGAGAGAAGATGAAACGAGAGAGGAGAAGAGAAATAACGAGGCTTAGATCTAAAATCATAAGTTTTCTCTTTTGATTTTTGTTAGTGGGTTTTGTTGGGCTTCATTTGTCAAGTTTTTTTACTAAGTTTTTGTTAAAGCCCGAGTTTGTAAGAGTTCAGGTTTTATTCAGTAATTTTGTATATTTATACTGGGTTTTTAGTAATTTAACCAGTTTTTATATTTAAAAATAATGTTTTAATAAAATAAAAACATAACAGGGATATAATAGCCGAATTTTTGATAGAAAATAGTCCAAAAAAACTCTCTCTCGAAAAGAAAAAAAACGAACAAGCTCTTTCTCTCGTGAAAATCTCTCTGTAACGAATTCATGGTTAGTTCTTCTTTTGTTTATGATTGAATCTTCATCTTTGAATCTTGGAGTTTTGAAAGATGAAATTAGGTGAAATAGTGTGGAATCTATTGACAAAATCTGATTTGAAGATTGACGATTTTGCATGTGTGTAAATCTATTGAATTTTTTTTGAATCGATGGTTAGTTATTGAAATCGATTCAATTATATAATCTTTTGATCAATTTTGAACTCCAATTTCAAGATTTAGAAGTTTACTTCTGATTTAATCTCTGAAATTTATTGAATTTGAACTCTAATATTTAAGTAGAATTTTTTGTTTGCAGGTATCAGATTCCATCTCGTCTCATATAACATATTAGCTCAGGTTATTAATAAATTCAGCTTTTTTTACGGTAGATAAATTATATTAATCATAAAAAAAACATAAAAATCTTGATACAATTGTTTTGTCAACCAAAATGGAGGATAACGAGAATCTGAAAAAAAACAAATTGTTTAAAGGGAAATGAGTTGGTAAAAGATAAATTTAGCTTTTTTATCTTCTCATATGATTTATGATATGGTGTAGCTTAGCATTTGTTACTCGATCTCACATCAAACTGCCTTTGTTATTTTGTGTTGCTTGGGCTTGATGTAAAGATAAAGGCACTTCTTTTATCTTTTTCCGTTTGTGTGGTTTCTTATTTCTTTGAGATTCATCTTTCTGTTAGGTCTAGTTCCCTTCTCCCACACTCTCTGTCTCAAGTAAATATTCTCTACATTTCTCAGTTTCGAAACCAAATCCTTCTTATATTAGTCAAGAGTTATTTTTGTGAGATGTGTAGTCAAGATTTAGAATTTGCTTACTACATTACTTGGAATCTCGTGAAATTTATCTAGTAATATTCTGAAAGTTTAAATTTTATGTTTTCTTGTTTTGGTAACATGGGAACTTGAGGAAGTTTTTTGTCTTTTTGGTTTTTCCAGCCTCACGACTTGTGCGTATCTGTTTCTGCAACTTATTAAACTTACAACTCAAGAAGCTCTGGAATATCCTATTTACTATTTGTTACTTCGAGATTCAATCAAGTATGTGTTTCCGTTTCTGTTTTACTTTGTTTCTTCTGTCTTGTGAGTTTATCTCTTTATAAGCATTGTTATTAATGTGATTAGTGACAGTAATGATCATTCATTAACATTCTAGACCAATTAAATTAATGTGTTCTTGTTAGGGATGGAGTGGGTCTAAGAGACAAGAAATCACGTGTTCTTGTCACTGCAAGAATTGTGTTTGGTGCCTTTAGGATGTGTGATGGTAGGAGCTTTGATTTACACTTGTTTGACTATGGTTCTCTTTTCCACATGGACCTTCTATACCCATAAGTTTATTTTCATTTGTATTTGAATCGCCTATAGTTCTTTGGCTTTGCTTGTATTCTCATATTGGCTAAATTTTCCACAGGTGGATGGTGGTTTTACTGATTAACTTCCACATTAATTTTCCACAACTGTTTTAAAGAAGCTAAAATCTCTGCTCTACTCATTGATGATGGATTGAAGCTGAACTAGAAACATGACATTGAATGGCATAGAAGCTTTGTTCCATTTGTTGGTAGAGTCTTGCGTATCGAAACTCTTGACGAGCAAATCCTTGGATTATACACAATATAAGTTTAATCGAACATTTGAAATTTTGTAAATTTAAACTAAAATAAATACACATCATCAATTAATCATTGTTTTTATTTTTTTTAGGACATCCTTAAAAGTATCACTAATGGAGGATGGTGTAAGTACTGATAGTTAGTGGGTGTCTTAAATTAAAAAAAATATTAAATTTAATATTAAATATTACTTAAGACACTCATTACACGTTGTCTAATGAGGATGCTCTATACCCAAACCCGAAATACGATCCGAAACCAATCCAAAAAAACAATTGGGATAGGATTCGGTTAGTTGTAAAACCTGATCGGTTTATATCTTATTTAATTTCTGTTTCAGATTGGTGTACCTGAACCGAAATTAACTGGGATACAAATTCATAATTCGGATAAATTGGATAAGATAAATTTATTTTATATTTTTTTGGTTGGGACGTTTTATAATCCGATTATGCTCCAAAATTATTTCAAACGAATCGGTTCAAAAAATTTAAGATTCAGATTAGATTTCAAATTTTATAGGAACTAGATTAGGACCCGTGACACCCGTCCGATGGACAGGTTTTAAAATATTAAAAGAAATTAAATTTTTAAAAAGTTAAACTAAAATCTGTTATACGTGATGTATTTTAATATATATGTTAATGCTTGTTTTGAGCTATATAACTGGAAATGATTAATTTTGAGACTTTTTCATTCTTTGATAGTTAATTCTCTTATCTATCGTACCACTTTCAATCTTCAATAGAAACCCCACCATCTTCCTCACTCCTTCACACATATATTTTTACATGAGAAATGCTTTAAAAAAATTAAAAGTTTGAAAGATTCCACCATCTTCTCTAACGTCAAGAGCAAAAGAATTTGAAAGTAAAATATATATTTTATTAGTTTTAACACCTTTAGGATTAGATGTGTTTAATGCTTTTAAATTTTTTAGTGTATTAATCTTCTCTAATGTCAAGAGCCAAGGAATGAAGAAGTAAAAATACCTATTTTATTATGTATTTAATTTTTTTTTGTTTTTGCAAACTAAACAATAAGACTTAAAAAATATATTAGAAAATAAATAAAATATATATTTGATCATGTATTTAGTTTTTGTTTATGGTTTTTATTTTTGATCAGCAAAGATAAAAATACAGTTATTTTAATACATGTCAGAATCTCATCGATCAACCAACAAATATCATCATTGTGTTATTTATAATTTAACAGTATATATATATTAGAATATAAATAAAAATATCTATTTTATCATGTATTTAATTTAATTTAATTTTGTTTTTATTTTTAGTCAAGCAAAAATAATAATACAATTGTTTTTGTACATGTCAGAATCTCATCGATCAACCAACATATATCATCATTGCGTTATTTATAATTTAACAGTATATCTATTTTAGAAAATAAATAAAAAATATATTTTTTATGTATTTAGTTTTTTTTTTAGTTTTTTTCTGATTAAGCAAAGATGATAATACAATTATTTTTATGCATGTCAGAATCTCATTGATCAACCAACTCATATCATCTTCCTGTTATTTATAATTTAACAGTATATCTGTTGAATATTGAATTTCCTTTTACTGATAATAAAAAGAATTTTATACTTTATTTTTATAAGGTTAGAATTTTGTTTTAAATTAGGTAACCATATTTTTTTAATTTAACAAAAAAACTAACAGTTTCATCAAGTAAGAGTATATTCATTCCTACTGGTTCATTGTTTTTTCTTCCCTCCTAATTTCCTTTTTAAATTGTAACAATGTCAAAATATTATTTTATTTTTATTAAACATGTTTTCATTTTTTTGGTACTAAATAAATTTGAGTTTCTTTTTATACATATACAAAACTAGATTTTTTTAAAAATAAGATATGTCATAATATATTATTTAGTTAATTAAACATATTTTTGATGAAGTTATTATCTTTCCTTTTATATTTGTATTCATTTTGAAAATTTCCAAAAACTTAAAAGTTTTATTCCCAAAATGTAAATATGTCGTCTATTTTTATTAAATACGTTTTAATTTTTGTTACTATATAAAAGTGAAATTATTTTTATAGAGATAATATTAGAATTAGTTTATTTTTATTTTTATTGATAATTAATACTTTTATTAATTAAACACTTGTTACCTTAAATAGTATTGTCCTATATAAGAATTAAAATTTAGTTATAGTTAGATAATATGTTGTTCAAATTTAGTAGTACATATTTTTTAATTTAACAATAAAACTAACATTTTCTTCAAGTAAGAGTAAATTCATAATTGTATGAATTTACTTTTATAATTATATGACTTTTTAAATGAGAAATGCCATAAAACACCAAATTTTTATGTTTTGTTGCCAAAAATACCACCATTAATTAAATGTTCCAAAAATACCACTAAAAGTTTTTGTTTCCAAAAATACCACAAACACTAAAATTGATTTTATAAAGTTTATATTTATTATTTTTGAGTTTGGGTTCACTAATTTAAATTTAGAGTATAGTTTTGATGGGGTGGGCGTATGGTTTTAGAGCTTACGGTTTAGGGTTTAGGTTTTTTAAATCCTAAACCCTAAAAATATTTACATGGTTAAAGGAATTTATGGTCATTTTGTGGTATAGATGAAAGTTTTCAAAATTAGTGGTATTTATGGAAGAAAAACATAATTTAGTGGTATTTAAGAGAGTTGCTCTTTTTAAATTGCCAGAAACTTTTTCTTTTCCTTTAAAATTTAAATATGTATTATTATTTTTATTAAAACATTTTTTTTATGTTTTGTTACTACAGAAAAGTTAATTTTTTTTTTACAGATATGTAAAACTAGAATTAATTAGTTTTCCTATTATATTGATAACTAGTGCTTTTATTTAATTAAATACATGCCAAAATTTGATCGTATAAATTGACTCGTGTCACGAATTAAAATTGGGTTATAATTAGATAATGTTGTTTAAATTTAGTAGTACATATGTTTTAATTTAACAATAAAACTAACCTTTTCATTCCTATTAGCTTATTGATTTTTTTCTGATTTCTTGCTTCCTACTTTCTGATTAGACGACCTACGGTATGACGGTATGAGTGTTTTTTGTTGAGTTGACCCAATATCATATACTCCCTAATGTTGTTTTAAATTTTTGAACTCACTGTTTTCCTTTTGAAACTTGATAGTCCTGAAAATATTAAACAAATAATCAGAAAATTAAATAGAAGTTCATATATAAGATTATTAAATTCGAATCATTGTAAAATATTTTGTTATGATCAAACCCTTATTTGCATTAGAATAATCTTCATAAAATCAGAATTTACCTATATTTTATGAACTGTTTTAGATGTGTGAAAGAATGTTTGGGTTTAAATTTGAGAAACTTTCAAACTGTTTATATAGAGGTGGAAAATTATAATTTATTTTTATTTTTAGTTTTTTTTTTCCTTTTTAAAAGTTTCTTTTTTGTTCTTTTAGCTTTATAGATTTGGAAATTTCTTTAAAATTATTATAGTTGCTTTTTTAAAAAACAATTCCAATAACCTAAATATTTCCTTTTAAAATTGAAAATATATCAAATAATATTTTTGTATTAAATATGTTTTTTTCAAATATGTTTATTATTGAAAATTAATGTTTTTTGTTTAATGTTATTAACATTCCTTTTATATTTGTATTCCTTTTAAAATTGCCGAAACTTTAATTTTTCTTTTCCTTTTTTTATAATTATTTTTTATTTAATAGTTATTAACTTTACTTTTATAATTGTATGACTTTTTAAATTGCCATAAACTTAAGATTTTCCATTAAATTTTAAATGTATTATTATTTTTGTTAAAATGTTTTTTATGTTCTATAGAAAAGTTGAATTTATTTTTATTGATATGTAAAATTAGACTTAATTAGTTTTTTCTATTGATAATTAATACTTTTTTTTTAATTAAATACATATCAAAATCTGATAGTTTAAATTGACACGTGTCACGATCATGTGAGTTACTAACTTTGAATAATTTATCTTTATATAATAAGATCTGAAATATAACCCAAATATAGATAAGTTCTGTTTTTTTTTTAACGTCTTGTTTTTTTTATTAATAAACTTGGTTTACATAACAATATTCATTGTTCATTGTCCTCCAAATACATAGGGGATGAAAATTAAAAACTTGAGAAGAAACTTGGTGAAAAGATGCAGATTTAGCTAAAATATCTGCGATCGAGTTGCATTATCTTGGAATTTTTGAAAACTCAATTTCTGAAAAACGATCCGCCCAGCTGCGGATATCAGTAATAAGATGATCGGTTGTAACGAAAGTGGTACGATTGTGAAGAATATAGAATAAAATCTGATTGTCTCTTTCCATGATGACTTGCCTATATAACCTTGACTCCATGAGACCTGTAGTGATTGTAAAGAGCTAATCCTTCTGCTTCTAAAGGAGATGTTGTTTGTATCATTTGGGATCATCCAGCAAAACAAAGTCGGCTAGTGTTGTCCCTAGTTATCCACCCCACACCTATATGACTATTTTGATAATTATAACTACCATCAAAATAAAATCTTAACGAATTCTGATTGGGGTGGATGCTATCTGGTTGCTGTTGATGAGAGGTGGCATCGTCCTTGATCTGAATCGTCTCTACCTGAAATCGTGACTGATTGCCACTCAACAACATCATCTGTCGATTTGCGAATAATCGAATCTGACTCCCAACTTATTTTATTGAAGACCAAATTGTTTCGAGATTTGCATAACTACCATGTTATCCAGAACGGGAGGAGTGTTTGTTCCGCCGTTGGCGCTCTATCAGATAAATCCAAGAGGACTTTGATATATTCATTTACTGAATGCATCATGGACAACGGATTTGCTTGCTGATTACTCATAGTGTTCCATACTGAGGAAGCGTAAGGGCAGTGAAACATTACATGGTTGATTGTTTCATCTGCCTGGTGAGATCGTTTACAAACTGGGTCAATTGGTATCCCTTGTTTATTTATTTTTGTGCCAACACTGAGTGCAAAGGATAGGATTCTCCAATAGAAATGCCTTAACTTTGGTGGGATATCCGTTTTCCATATCCTTGCTTTCAACAATGGACAACCTTTTGGAGGAAGAGTTGATGAATCAACAAAATCGGGAAGATGATTTGATAGCCAATATCCTGATATGACACTGTATTCTCCATCCTTGGTGTAATGCCAAATTATTTTGTCATTACATTGATTTTGCGGAATATATATGCGTCACACCAATGAATAGTCCGCGCCATTAAGCCACTCACGTAATACCCGTTCGTTCCATTGGCTTCCATTAAGATGTCACATATCCTCAACTTTAGCATTTGATGGACCCCTGAAATTATGTTCTCCTCTCGGTGGATGAGTGGGTAACTAACTGTCTGTAGCTGGGTGTAATGAACTATTGGTTTTAAACTTATACCCAAACCCCCTTACTAGTAAGTCTCTTCCATGCAAGATTGATCGCCAACCATGAGATGGTTTCACTCCAAGACTTGCTTGTTGTATTGTAGTAGCAGGTAGTTATCAAGATTTTCTTCTCCACTTCCTCCTTCAGGCTCATCCTATAGCTCATCTTCATTTTCAGAATCTGTTTCTGCAGCTCCACCTTCAGATGAATTTTCCTGTACGATCTCAGAACTAGTAAAATTCTCATTTTTCTCAATCCCTTGGATTGTCACTACGCTTCCTTTGATTCCTGTAGTTTTAGGTTGAGTCGTCTCTGCTTCCTTCACCATTAATATGTTTTTGTAGAGCTTATCTTCTGTGAACACATCATTTCTACTAATGACACATTTTTTGTCATTGATCAGCCACACCTTGTATCCTTTAACTCCATGCGGATATCTGATGAAAATTCCTTTCAAAGCTCTTGGCTTTAATTTCCCTTGATCTATATGAATGTAAACGATAGAGCCAAATCTTCTTAGATGTGAGTAACCTGGTGTTTTTCCCAACCAAAGCTCTTCAGGGATATTGCAATCATTTGATGACGATGGTGTTATGTTGATGACGTAGACTGAGGTTGCAACAGCTTCTGCCCACAAATTTTCTTTGAGACCTGATTCATTCAAGAGACACCTTACTTTCTCCATGATTGTTCTGTTCATACGTTCAGCTACACCGTTTTGTTGTGATGTGTATGGACATGTCTAATGTCTCTCTATTCCATTCTTCTTGCAGAATGCATCGAACTCAGAGTTGCAAAACTCTAAACCGTTGTCAGTTCTTAGGCACTAAACCTTCTTGTTAGCCTGATTCTTGACCAGAATCTTCCACTCACAGAATTTGTTGAATGCTTCGTCTTTTGTGGCCAGAAAATAGACCCAAACCTTCTTTGAGAAGTCATCGATGATAGATAGAAAATACTGCTTCTTTGATAGAGACATTTGAACATTTGGAGAAACCCACAAATCAGAGTGTACATGTTTTAGTACTTCATCAGTGTTGTGTGAAACAAGATATTTCGTGGGGTCAAAGGTTTCAATTCCTCAATCTATAATGGGTTATATAAGCAATCAGGATGTGATCTAGCAATATTAATCCAAGCCAAGCATGGTAAAAAGGTGTGGTTTTCTAACAACCTAAGTGAAAATGAATCCACTTTGTCAGAAGGATCGAGTAGAAGGGTCAAGTAAGCTAAAGAACAACGCACTCGATTGGATGGATCGAGTACACGGATCGAGTAAGTGAACGAACATAAGTGAAACTAAGATAAGAACTTGGTGAACAAATAAACTAAGTAAACATGATTGTGATTGCAGATTATGACTAAATAGGGATCAAAATGATGAGATGAATCGACCTATGGATGCTGGTAAACCTTTCTGATACTTATCAAGCAACAGCCACAAATACTTTGGGCTAATCCCTAGACAATAGATTTCTAAAAAAACCTAATCCACTGTCGTGACAGAAGGTCTCAAGATCCACCACTGACACACCCGATTTTGCCAGGGCCACCATGATGAATCATGCATAAGGAACCAATCTATTAAAGCCAAAACACATTCCTACAGCTTGATTTTGCCAGGGTAGTGTATGTGGATCTCCGGAAAAAGTTCTTCCAATGGATCCACCACACTGTCGTGTGGGATCCATTTGAGATCATGCTCCAATTAATCAGAGAGGAGTGATAACACTGTATTTAGCACGTTTTTACCATCCTTTTATCATAACATAGTATAGAATTTTAGTCATTGTTCATACCATTTTATGCATTTATCATTCATATAGGTTGTCTAATGTTTTTGCATGAGCATTGCATGCATTTTGCACATTGGGGGTGTTCTCAGGTACTTATGGAGCTCATGGAGTTTTTGGAATAGGAAGTGCTGTGTAGCTGCTGAGCTAGAACAGATGTGCAGAGAATTACGGCCACTTTCACAGCCACTTTCACAGGCACTCTCACGACCACTCTCACGACCACTTGAACGGCCACTCTCACATGCACTTTTTACAGGCACTTTCACAAGTACTTTTACAGGCACTCGAATGACCACTTGAATGAGCACTCGACACAAGCGTTCCACCCAGGGCACTCGAACGAGCACTAGTATGATCAATCGACCATACCACTCGAGAGACCACTCGAACAGCTAACCAGACGACACCACTCGACCACCCACTCGAGAGGATGCTTGATCAAGCCACTCGACTGCTGGGTCGAGTGGCAATCCTCTACTATTTTTCCTGAAAACTCGGACTTGTATTTTATCTATTTTAACGCCTAGTATAAAAGCCCCTGATTAACCTAATGTCAAGGGGACGCCGCATTTTATTAGCTTAACCTAATTTTTAGACTTTATCTCTCTAGTTCATCACTTTTGTTCTTGAGAATTATCAGATTTCATGACTTTGTATTGCTCATAACTTTTTATATAATTTGTATTTGCGTTTGACTTCTTCTACAAAGTTGTTCATCGGCTCTTTATCTACACCCTATGTCAATTTTAGAGATTTCTGGGTTTGAGCCTCAGTCGATGAAATCCGTGTGTGAGTAGTTAGATTAGGGTTATTAGGGGTGGATTAGGCTTGTGATGTTCTTGATCGCCTTGGGTGTCTAAGTTTGTTTGAAAATTTGTTGTTTTCCCTCTTGGGTGAGTGATTTTAGTGCTTGTTCTTTTCTGGCCAGTTAGGGCATGATTTTAGATGGTCTCATGAGCACGAACCATGCCTTGAGCCATTAGATAGACTTTTTCCGATGTTTATAGTACAATAGCGTGAGGGTGGATGCATCAGACATTGATTTATGTCACGACTCCACCTATTCACTTGTTATGAACTCTTCTCGACTTGAATAGGCTGAATCTTCATGCTTGATCCGACTCCTCAAATTATGCTGACTGGGTTGGGTCTTGAGGCTCTCTACCACGACCCATGGATTGAGCTGGCTATGAAGTCTGTTGTTAAGGGAATCCCTTATTGATTGACCTTAGTAGCACCTGGGACTTTCTAGAGCATTCATTTAGCTAGTTAATTCACCCCTATGATCCATATAGCTTTAATATCACTAGTTTCACTTGCTTAGAACGTTTTAGTCACTGTTTATTTCCATAGTTATTTCATTCAACCCTGCTACTCGAGCACCAGGTCGAACCACTCATGCACTGTTGCTTTTCCCTGCTTTTACAGTTTTCTTAGCGTTTGAGCACTGTTGCTTTTCCCTGATTTTACAGTTTTCCTAGCGTTCCAGCACTGTAGTTTTTCTGTACTTTCTCTGTTTCTCTGATAACATACCTAAGTGTGACAGCCTTTGGTAGGTTTGGTCTTTAGCTTATTTTCATTTTCATTCACTTAGGTTGATAGTTTTCACAACAACTACTTCCATACATGGCTTGGATTAATTGCTAATGTACACATCCTTTTTGCTTAGTGCTATTCACCCAATGGATTGACTCATATCTATACTATGATTGATTGAAAACATGTGTTCAGTTTGCATGCTCTGTTTGATTGTTTTCATTCTTAGCATATAGGCAAAATACTTGTTTCAATTTGGCGCCGTTGCCATTTGGGTGTTTTTAGTATTACAATTCGGATCACATTGCTTTTGAGATCAAGTTCTTTTCAATTTTTATTTTGGATACTCACTTTGGTACACTTTGTCTCTCGCAGGTACCACTCAGCTTGACCACACATTCGAGCTCTTTACTCCGGCGTACTACCATACCCAATGGCGGGATCAATAGGTGCTCATCTTGATAAGTTTGAGAGGATATGTAGCCTCACAAAGATTCAAGGAATCACTAAAGATGGTTTCAGATTGAGACTTTTTCCATTCTCATTAGGCGAAAAAGCAGCCCACTGGGAAACCAATCATCACCCTGTCTCCATAACAACCTGGGATTCTTGCAAGAGGTCTTCCCTTACCAAGTTCTTCTCATACAAAAGAACAGCAAAGTTTCGCCAAGAAATCGCAACGTTTCACCAGCCGAAAGGTGAAACACTATCAGACGCCTGGGAAAGATTCATAGACTACACAAGGCAATGTCCACACCATAACTTCTCCAAAGAGTCCCTGCTATGCATTTTATACAGAGGAGTACTCCCAATGGTCCGGATATGCCTTGACACTGCAAGCAAAGGAAATTTCCTCAACACCGCTGTACAAGAAGGATGGGAGTTGGTAGAGAATTTGGCTTGCTCAGACAGCATTTCAAATGAAGAACATGAGCAGAGTATTAGGGATGCAATAATGTCTGATGAAGGCGCCAGAGCTGAAATCAAGATCCTTACTGAGAATTTTGATATGATGTTGATTCACACTCAGAAGATTCAAGAACAAGCTGCACCTGATATGGATATCAAGTTATTGTTACAGCAACTCATCCATAGTCAGGAACACACTACTAATGAATTGCGATCCAACGCCCTAGACGTCAATGAGAAACTTCTTGACATCACACAGCAGATCAACACCCTCCACTCTAAAGTTCATTACCTAGAGAACAGCCAGATCAATCATACACAGCCATCAACCGAAAAAGCCCATGTTATCACCTTGAGGAGTGGCAAACAGTTACCACCGAGAGAACCTGCAACGATCACTGCAGACAGTGATGAACAGGGTGGGGAGGATTTGCAAGAGGAAGAACTGCAATCTAAGGAAGCTGCTGAAGAGATAGTACTCGACCATACTGTTCGAGTACCAGGTCGAATGGCTCCAAACCCAGAGAAAAATTATGTGCAGCCTAAAGACAAATCTTCTGAACCATCCTCCTATGTACCTCCCTTGCCTTTCCTAGGAAGAAATAAGAAGCAGCAGGTAGTTAAGTATAAGAAGCTATTTGAGAAACATCTGAAAGACGTTGAGCTTCATATACCCCTCTTGGATGCTTTGATGCTAATACCCCCAGCCCAGAAGTATATCAAAGATATGGTTATGGAGAAGACCAAAGAAGCACAAAGTATGGTGCTCCTCACTCATGAATGCAGTGCTATCATCCAGCAGAAAGTCATATGTAGAGAAAAGCTCCAAGATCCAGGCTCTTTTACTCTGCCATGCTCAATTGGACCCCATAGCTTCAAAAATTGTCTCTGTGATTTAGGAGCTTCGGTGAGTCTCATGCCACTATCAGTAGCACAGCGTTTAGGATTCACAAAGTTCTCCCCTAGCAGAATCTCCTTAGTCTTAGCAGACAGGTCTGTTAGACAGCCACCTGGCATGTTGGAGGATTTGCCAGTTAGGATAGGACACCTCAAAGTTCCCACAGATTTTGTCGTCCTAGAAATGGAAGAAGAACCGAAAGATCCTTTGATCCTAGGAAGACCATTTTTGGCAACTACAGGAGCCTCCATAGACATCCAGAGTGGTACCATCGCTTTAAAGCTAGAAAAGGAAACCATGCAGTTTAACATTAAATCCTCAATGAAACAACCCATGATGCAGATATTCGGGGTTGGAGAGATAGATGATTTAGCTGAAGAATTCTATAAGGAGATAGTTGAGAAAGATCATCTGAAGACAGCTTTGGCTAAGAGTGATGAGGGAGGATATGTTCATTCTGATACCTCTGACTACGAAAATTTGCTAAACATAAAGCAACCCTTTGGAGTTGATGGCGCTTTGAGAGTTTGATAAGACCAGAAAGGATGGCAGTACTTGAGCATGCCGTTCGACCTCAGGACTCGAACGGACCAGTCGAGCCCAGCGACCCTGTGAAGCATACGCCTCAGCAGTTGTTCGATGACCCACTCGAACCAGGCACAGCTGAACCACCCGAGTGGTCTGAACTCAAAGCACCAACAACTTTAACCTTGGGTTTTGTCGTTTCCACTTTGAGATTCTGATTCAAACTCGCTTTAACCTTGTGCCCAAATGTGAACAGGTGGAATCTTTTCTCCATTTCGTTTTCACCATCTCTTGAAAACCTTCTCTACCAAACAATCGTTTGTCATAGTAAAATTGACCTCTCTTTATTGACGTTTCAATAAGCAGATTAACGATTATTGGCCTATGGTCAGACTCGATAGGTTCCAGAAACTCTGCTGTTAAAGAAGGATAGATTGAAAACCACTCTGAATTGGCGATCGCTCTATCAAGACAACACTGAATAAGTTCCTTATCTCTGATCCCGTTTCTGATGACACTTCTTTGCACACTCCAACTAAATTTGTTTCCAATATGTTTGAGGTCCAGCATATCTCACATGTATCCACCATGATGTTAAAGTCACGATAAGAAGAACCCACACAAGGGTTTCCACACAATCTTCTATGTATCATTTAAAATTTGGTTAAAGTCACTAAAATGTAACTAGCCTTCATTACGGTTTAACCAGAGGTCTATAAGTTTATTCCAAAGTTCTGATCAATATTGTTGTTGTTGATAGCAATAACTGCAAGACGAATAGAAAGTAAATATATTATCATTAACATAGCAATCTATAACTCTTGCATCTTGATACAATATAGAAATATGGATAGAATTTTTCTAGAATAAAGCTAAGCCCCCCCCCCCCCCCCCCGATAACCTTATAGGTGGTACAATACAAAAGTTCGGAAATCCTAAAGTAGTAGCGACTTAGCGACATAATCAGTAGGTTGTTTCATCTCTATGAGAAAGAATGCGTCCAGAAGATATCTCCAACATATCTCCTTAAGGCGTCAAACTGTAGAGAACTTTTCCATTCCCTGACAGTTCCAGATGGCTGCTCTCATGGATCCGGTGGAGGTATCGGGCCTGCCGCACCTCTGTTGCAATTGCTGGTTGATGAGCGGGCCTCCCATGCAGCAATTTGATGTCTCTTGTTTGAATAAGCCGGGGGTGTACCTATTGGTCTTGTAATTTCATGGATGATAGCATTGCCAGTATGTTCAATGGCTAGAAGCATTCTGCGTTTCCTTGCTTCTGCTTCAGTAGGATCACGACAGAGGTGTACTGGTGGTAAAAGCTTCGTAAATTTGCCACTGGAACTTGGCGTCCATACCATGAGCACAATTGCTGATGACATATCTATTTGGTTCCTGGGTGAATATGGAAGAGGAAGAAGATGAGGTGCAGGTGCAATGGTCCTGATTGGAACGTCTTTTATCGCTGCTTGATCTGAAAAGTTGTGAACCAACTCATTTGGGATAGCATTGTTTTGGATAACATTGTTTGGATCATCATCTTCTTGGTGTTGGTGTCCCATTGCTGCATCCTGTTCTAGTACATCACATTCCTTTTCATCGTGTTGAAGAGAATGACATCGAAAGCTGACACGGGTCAAATATAACCCTGGAAGCTACTCTCTCAAATTAAGAGGTCAGTTGCAGCACTTAGAGTCGAATTCACAAGGACTCTAAAAACTCACACAATAGACGGACATATTCGAATTACGCTAGATTAAACAAGTTAGAAACTAAAAGAAACAAAATAGCAATTAAATGGGATTAATTCAAGTGATGAAAAGCGCTAGACCTAGGGACATCAATCAGGAAAACTCAGGAAAGTGAACTGGGCAGTTCGTAAGTGTTTGTGCGGTTCTTAAACTCGTAACCCTAATGTGATATCTCATCCAACTCTCGCTGCGATGACATCAATCCTCTAAACAGAAGCAAACCAAATCTCTTTGCAAAATACCGATAAATAGAGTCTCTATGATTAGCGGGTACGATATGTTTACAAAATTCCTAAACCATCTCTCGCTGCGAAAAGGCTGTTTGCTTATCTAAGATTGGGTCAGGGTATCAATAGCACTCTCGCACCTACCAATAATCCTACAGTACCAGTATTAAGGTGATTAATCTGAAGACTAGTGTAATTATCTAACCTAGATGAAGAACATAATAGATAACTTAACAAGACTATGCCCAATTCAACAATCCTTCATAAACCCTTTTGAAACCCAAGATCTAACAAGGTTACTACTCAGACATAGAAGATGAAACACAAATCATTGTCTGTATAATACTCATAAAATCAGAAATAAGAAAATAAAGGGAGTTCATAATTCTTCTCTTTGCAAGTTTGAGATCTGAATCTTCTCCCCAATAATCTACTTGAACCTTACAATAAACTTAGAACTTCTCAAAAACTTAGAGAGTTCCAAAACTTAGTCTCTGGGACTTCTAAAACATAGTTTAACCTAAAAACATGATTAGGAATAAAGTATAAACTTTGAAAACTTCTGGGGCAAAGTTGCAATTCTTGAAACTTGATAAAACTCGAAGGCGTCAATATCGTCGTGGTTGTGTCGACCAACACAGGTAGAGCCTGTCGATCGACATGGACAGAAATATTTGTCTCGTTGTTGATTTGCTCAGCTACAAGCGTCCAAATGCATCCAAAGTGCTCATTAAGGTCCAATCCATGTTTGTACCTAATAAGACTCAATATATATAGAAAAGACTCCAAAATCAATACACATATCATGTCATAAAACCATAAAATCCATGATATATCAACTCCCCCAAACTTAGCTTTACTTTCTCTCTAGCGAAACAGAAAACCAAACCAAGGAAGTGAGATTTTAAAGAGATTAGATCCGGAAATAAGGACAGAGATTAGATGAACTAGAGAGAAAGAGAGGTTCAGCCATTTTCTTCTTTAAGCCTATGGAGGCAAGAATTGTGTTAGGTTACAAGAAAAAAGGGGTTTCCTCCTTTTATAGAAGAAGGAGGAAGCCCTAAATAAAAAAAAAACTGCAGCAATAGTGAAACGCAGTTTAAGACTCATGGGATGAATAGTAATCTCGGGTCTCGGGATGAATAGTACCCGGCCTTCTACACGGAATGCCTTTTCTCAATACGAAGACTCACGGGATGAATAGTAATCTCGGGTCTCGGGATGAATAGTACCCGGCCTTCTGCACGGAATGCCTTTTCTCAATACTCCCCCTCAAGCTTAGCCGTCGGTGAACAAAGACTAAGCTTGGACCTACATAGGCGTTACCTCGGTAAAAACCTCATCATAGAAAAAACCACTTGGGAAAAAATCTGTGATGAGGAAAAAAGCATAACGTCTACGAGTAGGGGATATGATCAAGGGTGAGTTGGATCCACAAGCCCTAGTTTGCTGTAGATGTGTTTGCAAACCTTAAGACTCGCAGCTTTGGTGAAGATGTCTGCTAGTTGATCTTCACTTCTTGTAAAGAATGGTAGTGTGACTCCTTCTTTGATCTTCTCTCGAACTTTGTGGCAGTCAACTTCTATGTGCTTGGTCCTCTCGTGAAACACAGAGTTGCTGGCATTGTGTATAGCAGCTTGATTGTCACAATGCATAGTGATGGGTCTTGTGGTTTCAATGCCTAGATCTCTGAGTAGTGCCTTAAGCCAAATGAGTTCTTCCGTGAGCTTCCTCATTGCTCTATACTCGGATTCAGCACTTGAACATGACACTACCTTCTGCTTCTTAGACTTCCATGTCACCAAATTCCCTCCAATGAATGTGCAATATCCTTTGGTTGACTTCCTATCATTTGTGTCACCAGCGTAGTCTGCATCACAATAACCAACAATCTCAACATTCTCATTCTTTCCCATCCATATGCCTTGTCCCGGACTCCCTTTTAGATATCTGAGTATCCTCTCCACCATATTCCAATGGTAGACTGTGGGTTTCTGCATGTATTGACTCACCTGATTCACAGCAAAACATAAGTCAGGTCTTGTTAAAGTCAGATAGATAAGCTTACCCACTAGTCTTCGGTATTGGAGAGGATCTGCATATGGTTTGTCTAATGGATCTTCTTCTTCGAGCTCCTTGCCCTTTTTCTCCCCCTTTTGCTTGACCTTGTAGCCATCTGCAAGAGGAGTTTTGGCTGACTTTGCTCATATTTTACCCTCCCAAGAGTATACTTCCTTTGTGATAGAAATAAGCCCTCCCAAGAGCGACATACTTCAATCCCTAGGAAATATTTTAGTTCTCCAAGATCTTTGATATCAAACAAAGTTTTAAGATAGGTTTTAGTTTCGAGAATACCTTCCTTATCATTGCCAAAAATGATAAGGTCATCCACGTAGACCAATACTACAACAATTCCTCGTGGACTGTGGACTGTGAACAATGTGTGATCAGCTTCAGATCTCTTGAACCCTTTCTCTTCAAGAGTACATCTCAGTTTGTGGTACCAAGCTCTTGGAGATTGCTTTAGTCCATAGATGGCTTTTCTAAGCCGCAGAACTTTTCCTGGAGCAATGGAGTCTTCAAGGCCTGGTGGTGGAGTCATGTACACTTCTTCTTCAAGTTCTCCTTGCAAGAATGCATTCTTCACATCCATTTGCCATAACTCCCAATTCAGATTTGTAGCCAATGAGAGAACAACTCTAACTGTATGCAGCTTGGCGACTGGAGCAAACGTTTCTGTGTAGTCGTCTCCATAAGTCTGTGTGAATCCTCTTGCAACAAGTCTGGCTTTGTACCTCTCAACATCTCCATTGCTCAGATACTTGATAGTGAAAAGCCACCTTGAACTAACAGCCTTCTTTCCCAACGGTAGGTCGGCTTCATCCCATGTATGATTCCTTTCCATAGCCCCAACCTCATTATCCACTGCTCCAAGCCATTCGTTACTCCCTTTGGCTTCTTCATAACTCTGTGGAATCCATTGAGCATCAATTTTCCCAAGGAAGGCTTGATGAGCAGTTGGCAACAGGTCAAGCGAACACACAGCTTGTATAGGATGCGCCACAGCTTGGTTGTTGAAATAGACTCTAGTGACCTTCCAATGTTCGGGTCCAAACCTCTGTCTAGTGCTTCTCCGAAGAGGAGGTGGCGGTGGAGGAGGAGGAGTTTCTATTTCATTTCCAACCTCATCATGGTGATCTTCTTGAACCACATCTTCAGTCATACCATCCTCATCTTGAACTTGGTCTTGTTCCCTGTCAAGTGGGTTTGGTTCCGGCTGAGTGTGCTCAGTGGTATCAGTTTCTTCCATGGGGTTTGGAGCAGCATGTGTATTCCCAAGGTCAGTATTGGGTTGATCTTCTGTAGTATCCACTCCTTGTTGGTTGGTTTCGACATTATCAGATTGTTCTTCTCTCCGAGGAGGAGGATTCCCAAGATGACTAAGGAGATGTTGGAGACTAGCGGCTCTATCTGATGGTGATCTTGCCAAATCTTTCAAACTTCCCCAATCCTTCTTGTCGTAATACCCTT
Source organism: Cardamine flexuosa (assembly GCA_963555745.1). Lineage (NCBI taxonomy): Eukaryota > Viridiplantae > Streptophyta > Magnoliopsida > Brassicales > Brassicaceae > Cardamine > Cardamine flexuosa. The sequence goes on along the minus strand of OY743217.1, from coordinate 22,212,807 downwards.
GGAGCTCAATGAACTTGACATCTCTTGACACAATTGTTCTGTTCTTTGAGAGGTCATAGCACTTGTAGCCCTTTTGAGTAGTAGAGTAGCCTAGGAACATGCATTTTGTGCTCTTAGCTTCAAACTTGTCCCTTAGTTCACCTGGTCTCAGTACAAAACAAACGCAACCAAACACTCGTAAGTGATCAATAGATGGTTTGGTTTGGTTCAATACCTCAAATGGTGATAAATCAGTTAGGATCCTTGTTGGTGACCTATTTATCAGGTAACAAGCTGCCATGACAGCATCACTCCAGAATCTCCTTGGAACATTGGTGTTAAACATCATGGATCGTGCAACTTCCATAAGATGCCGATTCTTCCTCTCAGCTACACCATTTTGTTGAGGTGTATACGGGCAGCTAGTTTGGTGTATGATCCCATGTCTTGCTAAGTGATCTTTGAACTTGTGACTAGTGTATTCCCCCCCATTATCAGACCTAAATACCTTGATCTTGGCATTAAACTGGTTAGTAACATATGATTGAAAATTAACAAATGCATCATATACTCTATCCTTAGATGCAAGCAGTTGACCCATGTATATTTTGATTTCTCATCAATAAATGTAACATAGTATTTATTATTGTCTCTAGATAAACTTGGGGCAGTCCAAACATCTGAATGCACAAGATCAAAATATTTTTCATAGAAAGTTGAAGACTTAGGAAAAACAGTTTTACAATGCTTTCCTACAATACATGCTTCACAGTTCATATGATTAAAGACAACATGGGGTAACATAATCTCTAAAGCCCTAGCATGAGGGTGACCAAGTCTATCATGCCACAGTTTATTTGGGCTAACAGCATAACAAGATTGACAAGAAAGAGAAGTAGATTTTGTTGCTGGAGAATCCTCAAAAACATATAAGTCACCGTTTGTGTTCCCTTCTCCCAGAACTTTTCCACTCTCAATATCCTGAAAATGAAAGCTATTAGGGCCAAATATAGCATAGCAATTAAGATCATTTGTAGCTCTTTTTACTGAGACAAGATTAGAGGTGAACTCAGGCATGAAGAACGCTTTAGAGGTTTTATCACAAAGTTTTAAATCACCTACTCCTCTTATGGGGATCCTATCACCATTTGCAATGATCACATTTCCATTAATAGGTTTAACATTATTAATGAGGTTAGGGTTACTAATCATATGATGAGAAGCCCCAGAATCAATAATCAATGTTTTATTTTGTGATTTAGGTAAAGAAGCAAAGTGAGTGATACCGGATTCTTTATTGGTAAGGGCAGCAATGGACTTGATGAGAGCTTCAAGGTCCGACTTCGTAACAACATCATTGGAGTAGGCAACCATAGCCAGTTCATCTCCTTGTCTAGATGGTCCGGCCTGAGCTTGCTCAGTTGAGGCTTCTTGAGAGTAGTTCGCTTGAACCTTGAACTTTGCTGGCTTAAGATGTGGATGTAGTATCCAACATTTATCCTTGATATGGCCTCTCTTCTTGCAGTGATCACACACAAGAATCTTCCTATCTTCAGACTTGAAAGTAACTTTGTGTGCCATGACCATTTCCCCTTTGCCACTGAAGAGACCTACTGAGCCTTGTTCACGTTGGATTTGAGAGCACACCTCATCTAAGCTTGGTAACTTCTCAGCTCTAAGGATGTGCTTGATGAGATCATTGTAAGCTGGGTTCAACGTGAGAAGCAGACCAAACACCCTATCTTGTTCACCCCTTTCCTTGAGAGCACTTGGATCCACCGAGAAAGGTCTTAGCATCTCGAGTTCAGCCCACAGTGATCTGAATTTTCCAAAGTGTTTTGTGAAGTCAAGATCTTCTTGGCTGAGATTGTTGATAGCTTTCTTGACTTCAAACACTTGGGTAAGATTGGAGACATTTCCATAGACATTCTTTAGTGTGTCCCACAGCTCCTTTGCCGTCTCACAATAAGAATAAGCTTCAAGTATTGCGGCTTCAAGTGAGTTTTGAAGTAGTCCAAGAACCCCCTGATCTTCTTGAAACCATTTGCCATCTTCAGAACTTGGATCTCCACTGATCTCTTTTCCATCTTCATCTGTGATTACTTTCTTATCTTGGGTTTCAATGTGATTCCAAAGACCACGACCACACAGATTTGTCTTGGTGGTTCTAGCCCAGAGTAAGTAGTTCACACCTTTGAGAGTAACTGGTATAGGAACAGATTTTGAAGAATCCATGCTTCAGCGTTTCTTCTAACCAACGCACCAACAAATTCCCAGATTGATCCTAACTTCCCAAGCAACCAACAAGACTAGAATTGTATGAACTAAGTTTTAAGTGAAGTAGAACAGAGATGATTTTTACCAAATAAAGCAGAGAAAGATTACAACTTTGCTGAGAAATCACAAGTTCTGTTGGTGTCACTGTTGCTACAGTACCACCGAAAATCTGTCAAACCCAGAAGAGAGCTGAAGATCTATAGAGCCAGCAATGGAGATTAATCTCTGAGACAGGACAGAGATCTGCTGAGATCTTCAAGTATTGACAAGAAGAACAAACAAATTTCGGAATTGAGAACTTGAAAAAAAAAAAAACGAAAATGGCTGTGGTGTGTAGAGAAGAGAATAGTAACTGAGGAGAAATCAAGAGAATAGCTAGAAATGATTGAATACAAACAGAGAATCAGTAACCTGCTCTGATACCATGAGATTTTAAAGAGATTAGATCCGGAAATAAGGACAGAGATTAGATGAACTAGAGAGAAAGAGAGGTTCAGCCATTTTCTTCTTTAAGCCTATGGAGGCAAGAATTGTGTTAGGTTACAAGAAAAAAGGGGTTTCCTCCTTTTATAGAAGGAGGAAGCCCTAAATAAAAAAAAATTGCAGCAATAGTGAAACGCAGTTTAAGACTCACGGGATGAATAGTAATCTCGGGTCTCGGGATGAATAGTACCCGGCCTTCTGCACAGAATGCCTTTTCTCAATACGAAGACTCACGGGATGAATACTTATCTCGGGTCTCGGGATGAATAGTACCCGGCCTTCTGCACGGAATGCCTTTTCTCAATAGGAAGTAGTTTGAAAATCGCGAAACTCATAACTTCATAAGAACACCACAATCACATTCACTATAGTGAACCACTAAAAATCCTTACTTAACAAGATCCAGACCATCATGTACTTCATTGCAGGCACTCACATCATTCCTAATTTCCACCACAGTTTACTCTTTAAACTCCCTCAGACTTATTATTTATTATTACTTCTTTTTTTTATAAGGATTAAATCCATAACTTCGGAGATTATAAACAAAATGGTCATCAAAAGTTTCTTCCTACTGTTTATAATTCCTGTGAGCTCTTTTAACTAGAATAAACAAATGGTCATCGGAAGTTTCTTCCTACCGTTTATACTAATGACAATCATCTCACCGTTCTAAATTCAGAATTAGGGACAATAGAGAGGAGTACCACATTTAAATCAAACATGCCAGAGTGTCAAGCTTATACAAAAAATCAAACCCAGCAGACATCAATTCCATCAATAAAATAAAATACTTAGCTCAGATCTAGGACATTGGAAACAAGAGGATCTTAAGCAATCTGACTGGCCATTGAGTTTTCCATTAGTCTCGGATTCAGGTCAAGATGGAATCAGATGGTCACATGAGAGCTTACTGTAAAGTGTGATTGATTCCTCAGTAACATCATTGTTTCTGGACAAGTTTTGACTCAATAAAATAAAGGTTTTGAAAAACAAAAGAAAAATTAGGACTGACTCTCAAATGAATGAACATAGTTAGCAACAACCTCCCCTAGACTTAAACTACACTGTCCCCAGTATAAATAACCCTAAGAAAAGTGATAAAAAGAAATAAAATTGAATAGAGATTGAACTGTTATGTTTTAAAAAACGTGACCTGTGATGGAGTGTGCATGACGACCGACACACACCCTGCGTGTCGATCGACATGAGCAGGGATGTGATGTTCCAAAATTCTGACACCATTCAACTGATCATTCAACTTGTTTTCTGACATTTAGATCCTGATTAAGAGCAAAAGATGTCAAATAACAAGCAAATATATAACATAAAAGAGTTCAACAATAAAAAGTAAGAAGATACGATAGAGTGGGTTGCCTCCCACTAAGCGCTTGTTTAAAATCATGAGTTAGACGTAATGGTGGTGATATAAGTCGATGGAGGCTCTTCCAGGTCCAAAAGATGTCCATCAGGATTCATCGTATCAGCCCAATAATGTTTGACTCGCTTACCATTGACAGTGAAATCCTCTCCATTGGGATTGTTGAAGACCAAAGCACCATATGGCCGAACCTCTTTGATTGTAAAGGGACCTGACCAAAGAGAATGCAATTTCCTAGGAAATAAATTCAAACAAGAATTGTAGAGGAGTACCTGGTCGTTTGGCTCAAAGGTTATGTGTATGATCTTCTTATCATGATATGCTTTAGTTCTCTCCTTATACAGCTTTGAATTCTCATACGCGTGATGTCTTATCTCATCTAACTCATTCAGCTGTATCAATCTCCTTTCCGCAGCAGGTTTGATATCAAAGTTCAGCAGCTTAACAGCCCAGGCGACATTATGTTCAAGTTCAACTGGGAAATGACAAGCTTTACCATAAAGAAGATGGAAAGGTGTGGTTCCAAGTGGGGTCTTATAAGCTGTCCGATATGCCCAGAGTGCATTGTCAAGTTTCACGGACCAATCCTTGCGTGTCCGACCTACTGTCTTCTCCAGGATTTCCTTAATCTGCCTATTCGAAAGTTCCACTTGACCACTTGTCTGTGGATGATAAGGTGTCGCGACCCGGTGCTGTACTCCATGTTTCTTCAAAAGTTTAGCAAATACCTTATTGATGAAATGTGATCCACCACCGCTAATGACTATGCGAGGCACTCCAAATCTGGGAAAGATGATGGACTTAAAAAGTTTGATCACAACAGCTGCATCATTGGTGGGACTTGCCACAACTTCTACCCACTTAGAAACATAATCCACAGCGACAAGGATGTATCTATTCCCAAAAGATGATGGGAAAGGACCCAATAAAATCAATACCCCAGCAGTCAACCACTTCTACCTTTAGAATGAAGATCTGTGGCATCTCATTCCTCTTACTGATCTTTCCCCTTCTCTAACAGACATCGCAACGTGCTATGAATGCATGAGCATCACAAAACATTGTAGGCCACCAAAATCCAGCTTGACGTACCTTATACAATGTTTTGAAGGTTGCAAAGTGTCCAACATACTCAGATCCATGGCAATGAAACAGAATCTCAGCAACCTCTGTCTCTGATATGATCCTAGACAGCACTAAAGACCTGGAGCATGGATTCGGATAAGAGATTGTAGCTGAGGATGTAGTTGAGCTTGCACCAGCGGATGAACATGAAGACGAGGAGATATTTCTTGTTCCAATTGATCTTATGATCAGTGCTAGAGCATCAAACCACTTTGGTTTTGATTCAAGCTAAGTGTTGAAAAGGAAAGCCCAAAGCCCATTCTATAACATCCATTTCGTGGCTAAGGAAGGAAATAGAGCTGAAGAGTCATTTTTATTTTAAACACTGTTTTATTTAAGTTTTGTTATTTCCAAGGCTGTTTGCATATTGTTTCAGCTTTGTTTGTTTCTTTTCTCTTTATATTCTCTTGTATCCTAAACTCAGATTTTTATCTATCTTTTTATTCAAAAACTCTTTAAGTTAGATCATCTCTTACTGGTGAGTAATATCCACAAGAAACCCTGATTCTCCTTTGGTGCGTCATATCTGAAGTAGATTCAGTTGGAAAATCAGAGGCCTTCCGCATCCTCGGTGTGTCCTATCAATCCACATCATTTGATCCTTGAATCCTCTTGGTTTCCTGGTTGCAAAGACTATCCCCAGCTTACTTCAGAGTGCCGAAATTGGGAGGTTCTCATTAAGTGGTATCAGAGCAACATTTTGAAGTTAAGTTTTGTCCGTCTGTGATTTTGTTTGAATTTTCATAAATTATTGGCGAGTGATAAAATCGGGAGATTGGTTGGATCTGTTTCGAAAAAGGGTCTAGTATTTGTTAAAATTAGTTCTGGAATTTTTGGAGGTGTTTTGATAATTTTTCGAGGTAAATTTCGTCGAATAGTCGCGATTAGGGTTCTTCAGAAGTTGAAGAGTCATTTTCGTGTTTTGTTCAGTTGATCGCAATTTCTTTCAAAGGAACTTGTTACTGGGTTAGTGTTGTGTTGATTTGAAGGAAGAGAGGGCCGATCATTAAGAAGAATCCAATACAGCAATGTCTAATCACAAAGAAGAGAATCTGTTCTACACAAGGTGCGATGTTCAAAGCAAGGTATGCAGCCTCAAGATCGATGAAAGGAGTTCCAACAACGTGGCAAGTGAGTACATGGTTCAGAAGCTTGGTTTAACCGTGAAGCAGCACCCATGGTTAGATGACAATTACAAATTAAGGGTGAGCCGCCAAGTGAAGGTTTCTATAGCCCTGGGAAAATATGAAGACGAGATTCTGTGTGATGTTCAACCAATGGAAACATGTCACATTCTTCTTGGAAAACCATGGCTGAATGAGCGAAGAGTAATCCATGATGGTCACAAAAACATATATTCACTCAAGCACAAAGGAAGCAAGATCATTCTGATTCCAATGTCATCACATGAGATTCAACAAGATCAGCTCATTCTAAAGCAAAGAATAAAACAGGAATGCCATGACACATTCCATGAAGATAATCCAAAGAAGTCACTACCCATTTGTGGAGAAGAAAATCAACTCCAAACGTGTCAAGAAGATACTGGTGAAGACTCAGAACAAGAACCAAAGCAAAGCAAAAATTCATCACTTGACTCCAGCGGTGAACCAAAGCAATGTCATACTATGGAGCAGGAGAATGACAAAGCTGAAACAGTTCTTGATTGCCGTCATTTACCTAGAGCTGAAAACATCATGGTTATCAAGGAGAAACAACCAAATGCTCCACCACCAAATAAAACCCGAGATTGTTCGGATTGAGGTCAAATCCTTTTCAAGAGGGAGGGGATGATATGATCCTAGACAGCACTAAAGACCTGGAGCATGGATTCGGAGAAGAGCTTGTAGCTGAGGATGTAGTTGAGCTTGCACCAGCGGATGAAATATCCACAAGAAACCCTGATTCTCCTTTGGTGCGTCATATCCGAAGTAGATTCAGTTGGAAAATCAGAGGCCTTCCGCATCCTCTGTGTGTCCTATCAATCCGCATCCTTTGATCCTTCAATCCTCTTGGTTTCCTGGTTGCAAATACTATCCCCAGCTTACTTCGGAGTGCCGAAATTGGGAGGTTCTCATTAGTCTCTGCTACACATCTTCTATTCATCCCATTAGAACAATGCTTGAATAGGTAAGGTTCATCCCAAAAATACCTTCTAAGCTCTCTAAAGAATCTTTTCTTTGCATAATCCTTAAGGTGATTCGGGGTACATCAGCAGCAAGATAATTGGCAATATCAGCATACCAAGGTTTGGTGGGGACAGCTCTCACTGCAAAACATGTATGCACAAGAGGAGTTCTGGAGCGTTCACTCGGCAACGTGTCGAGCGACACAGGGGAAGCCTGTCGGTCGACATGAGCGCTAACACGTTCGTCCTTGAATGTTTTTCCATCCAAACTTGTTTCCACAAAATAAATTTACTCCTCTGGTAAGAAATCGTTAATAGGCACGCCATCAGTGATCTTTATCCTTCAAAGATGATCAGCAACTCCATTCTCAATGTGTTAGAGAGCCTTTCTTATCTCTAACTTCAATATTTAACTCTTGGAGAAGAAGTATCCATCGCAACAACCTTTGTTTAGCATCCTTCTTGTTCATTAAGTACTTCAAAACAACTTGATCTGTATGAACAATAACCTTAGAACCCACAAGATAATTTCTGAACTTCTCCACAGCAAACACCACAGCCAAAAAATTCTTTCTCAGTAGTTGTATAGTTCTTTTGAGCATCATCTAATATCTTACTCGCATAGTACACAACATGCAACTTTTTATCCTTTCTTTGACCAAATACAGCACCAACAGCATAATCACTTGCATCGCACATCACCTCAAAAGGTAATTCACAATCTGGTGGTTGTACAATAGGGGTACTAATCAAAGCTTTCTTAATGTGTTCAAAAGATGCAAGACACTCAGGTGTAAAATCAAACTTAACCTCTTTGCATAGCAGCGCAGTAAGCGGCCTAACAATCTTGCTAAAGTCCTTGATGAATCTCCTATAAAAACCAGAATGTCCCAAGAAACTTCTAACTGCCTTCACACAATCCGGAGGCTGCAAACTCATCATAACCTCTATCTTAGCGCGGTCCACCTTAATACCAGCCTCTGAAACTCTATGTCCTAACACAATACCATCTCTAACCATAAAGTGACACTTCTCCCAATTCAGAACAAAATGCTTCTCTTCACATCTCTTAAGTACCAAGCATAAATTATTCAAACAATCCTTGAAGTAAGGGATATAAACTAAGCAGTCATCCATAAATACCTCCATAAACTTCTCAATCATATCACAGAAGATAGACATCATGCATCTATGAAAAGTAGCTGGGGAATTGCATAAACCAAAAGGCATCCTAGCATAGGCGATGGTACCATAGGGGCAGGTGAAAGTAGTCTTCTCTTGGTAATTTGGGTGAATAGGGATCTGGAAAAACCCTGAGTATTCATCCAAAAAGTAGTAGTATGGGTGATTAGCTAACCTCTCAAGCATCTGATCAATAAAGGGCAAAGGGAAGTGATCATTCTTTGTGGCTGCATTAAGCTTCCTGTAATATATACACATCCTATGACCAGTCACTGTCCTAGTAGGGATCAACTCATCCTTATCATTCTTTACCACTGTCACTCCTCCATTCTTTGGAACCACATGAACCAGACTAACCCATTTGCAATCCGAAATTGGAAAGATAATTCCCACATCCAATAGCTACATGATCTCTTTCTTAACAACTTCTTTCAAATTCGGATTCAGCCTCCTCTGATGCTCAATAGATGTCTTTGCATCATCCTCAAGATGTATCCTATGCATGCACAATTCCGGAGATATACATGTAATATCATCAAGAGAGTAGCCAAGACCTTTGCGATACTTGCGCAGCTTGCTTAGCAACAAGGTAAGTTCTGCGGAATTTAACAATAAATTGACAATAACAGGATAAGAGCTATTAGGACCAAGAAATGCATACTTGAGCCCCTTAGGGAGTGTTTTGAATTCAAGTTTTGGAGCTGCTGTGGCGCTCCAATCGTAGGCCATGTCGACCGACATGACCGTCTTGTGTCAATCGACACGGTTGGAGGTTTTACCAACAGGTTCTGTAGTAACAAGTTTCATGACTTGTGCATTGTCATCCAATTGTTAGCATAACCAGCAGCCTCAATATCCAAAAATATGCTTCCTCAGTGGATGCAACCAAAGCTCTCTCCAGTGGGTCATTCAGATGAATCTCCTTGAATATCTCCTCATCAAGGTTGGTGAGTGTATCCACATAGTAGGTCTGTCCATCTATGGTTGGTCTTTGTATCAGCTTGTTTATATCGAAGTTCATTACCAAATCACCAACATTCAAACCAATTCTTCCTCCTCTCACATCAATCATAGCACTAGTAGTGGCTAAAAAGGGTCTTCCTAACATTAATGGATCCTTAGGTTCCTCTTCATATTGAAGTACCACAAAATCTGTAGGAATAAGGCAATTACAAATATTAACTGGAACATCCTCAAAAACACCATCAGGAATCTTGGCTGATCTGTCGGCTAGGATAAGTGTAATTCTCGTGGGCTGAAGATCTGTCATATCCAACTTCAGTGCAACTTACCTAGGCATCAAACTCACACTAGAACCAAAATCACAATGAGATCTACCAAACTTCTCAGAGAAGATAGTGCATCCAAGAACAAAGCTCTTTGGATCTGAAAGTTTCTCTGGAATCCTATTCTGAACTACATAACTGACTTGAGCTGAAATCATCATAACCCTTTCCTATCTACTCAAGTTTTTGGTGACCATTCTCTTAACATATCTCCTAATCATAGGGGATGTCTTAACATCGTCAATGAGTGGAATATCAACAATTAGTTTATCAATGATAGCCTTGCATCTAGCATCTTCCAACTCTTGTTTGGTCTTCTTATGAGCATTAGGGAATGTAGTTTTGGGTTTATAAACTCTCTCCTTAGGTTTCGAAGCAGGATTAGGCAAGATCGGAGTAGTCTTGGCAGTGTGTCGACTGACATAGGCAGGATCCTGTCGATCGACGTGAGTAGGAATCTTACTTTCGTCCTCAAAAATCTTTATAGCTGGATTTCCAATGCATGTCGACCAACATGGCAGCTCTGAGTCGATCGACACAGGTACGACTGTCTCGGGAAATTCCTCATCCTCGGTTCAAGGTCTTTTACCTCTTCAGATGACAATCCTTTTCTCACCACAGGTTCTAGTTGTTTCCTACTTCTAAAGGTAACTGCATGGCAAGGTGAACCAGGTCTCCCTTCAATCACTTTAGAAGAACTAGCCATTTGTGAAGTTCGAACATCTAATCTTTTGACATGACTATCCAAAATTTCAAACTTCCCATTCAAATCTGCATATAAGGCATTAATCATGCCATCAAAATCTGTCTTCAGCTGTTGTTGTCCTTCCAAGATCTTTTTAAGCATGACCTTGATCTCATCCTCAGAAGTTTTAGCAGGAGGGTTCGGACGGAAAGTTTTCTAATAATTCTTAGTGAAACTCCTTCCTTGAAACTCTTTGCGAAGATCGTGTCTTGGCGCAGGCCCAGAATTCTGATTGCTTCCATAACTATTTCCACCACTGAAATTTCTGGAGTTTCCAAACCTTTGACCACCAAACCTAGACCCAGTCACAAAATCACATCTTCCTCTTTGCAGTCACTCTGTTGTTCCATGCTTTCAACATCTTGAGCAAATTTGGCTGATTTCCTGTTGACTAGAAGATTGTGCATAGAATCAAGTCTTGCCTTGACCTCTCCAATCTGATAATTGTCCATTCCAGCAGCTAGTTTTGTCCTTTCAAAATCAGCATTCTTGGTATTGTTACTAATCACCAAGTTCTCAATCAACTTAATAGCTTCCACTGGTGTTCTAGTCTTGAAATTACCCTTCCTTGCAGCATCCAAAGCAACCTGATATCTCCAATCTATTCCATAAAAGAAAGTCTGAAAGAGCTGGACTTCATCAATATTATGGTGCGGACAATCTCTTTGATACCCCTTGAATCTCAACCATGCAGCTTTCAGAGTCTACGCAGGTCCTTGAGTAATTTGAATAATCAAATCCCTCAAGTCTTATGTTTTAGAATCATCATAAAAATTATTCAAGAAAGCTGTCTTGCTAAGTGGTTAAGGAACCCGATTCCTACTGTTTCAACTATTGAGCTGCTTCCCCAACAAGAGAGTTTGGGAAGAGCTTGCAGAATAGATAGTCTTCAGACACTCCATTGGCTTTAATACTCGAAGCCAAGTCTTCAAACTTCTCTATGTGGTCCATTGGATATTCAGCAGGATGAGCATGGAAAGTGTATTGCCGCACAAGAGTGTAGTATTGGGGTTTCAACTCAAAATCATTCTTCTAAAAAGTAGAAGGACATATAGCAGACCTATGGAGTAAAGCTCATAAACGGTTGTCACCGTGTCAACCGACACCAGTGTTACCATGTCGGTCGACGTGACCAGTGTTGTCGACAGTTTTGACAATGGGGTTCCCATCAGCATCAAGTCTCAGACCTTGATCATTATACTGGTTGCCCTCTTTATCACGTAATATCTCAGTAGCATCTCTCTCAATCACAACAGTCATAACCATCTCTGATTACTTCTGTGCTCTGCGATTAGCTCTCTCTAACCTCCCAATCTCCTCAGTAGCAACTAAGTCTTTGCTCTTGTTGCTCCTAAGATTCATGCACCTGAGATAAGAGAAAGTAGAAGCATAAGTAACAAAATAAAAGAAACATCTAGACTAAACTCTAACTGAAATCTAATGGTGAATTTAGAGTCCCCGGCAACCGCGCCAAAATTTAACACGGGTCAAATATAATCCTAGAAGCTACTCTCAAATTAAGAGGTCAGTTGCATCACTTAGGGTCGAATCCACAAAGACTCTGAAAACTCACACAATAGACGGACATATTTGAATTAAGCTAGATTAAATTAATAAGAAACTAAAAGAAACAATGCAAGAAACGAAATAGCGATTAAACGAGATTATTCAAGTGATTAAAAGCGCTAGACCTAGGGACATCAATCAGGAAAACTCAAGAAAATGAACTGGGCAATTTGTAAATCAAGTCTAAAGTGTTTTTGGGATTCTTAAACTCGTAAAACTAATGTGATATCTCATCCAACTCGTGCTGCGACAATATTTATCCTCTAAACAGAAACAAACCAAATCTCTTTGCGAAATACCAATAAATAGAGTCTCTATGATTAGCGGGTACGATATGTTTACAAAATTCCTAAACCAACTCTCGCTGCAAAAAGGCTGTTTGCTCATCTAAGATTGGGTCAGGGTATCAATAGCACTCTCGCGCCTACCAATAATCTTACAGTACCATTATTAAGGTGATCAATCTTAAGACTAGTGTAATTATCAAATCTTGATGAAAAACATAATAGATAACTTAACAAGACTATGCCTAATTCAACAATCTTTCATAAACCCTTTTCAAACCCTAGATCTAACAAGGTTACTACTCAGACATAGAAGATGAAACACAAATCATTGTCTGAATAATACTCATAAAATCAGAAATAAGAAAACAAAGGGAGTTCATAATTCTCCTCTCTACAAAGTTTGAGATCTGAATCTTCTCTCCAATAATCTCCTTGAACCTTACAATAAACTTAGAACTTCTAAAAAACTTAGAGAGTTCCAAAACTTTGTCTCTGAGACTTCTAAAACATAGTTTAACCTAAAAACATGATTAGGCATGAAGTATAAACTTTGGAAATTTCTGAGGCAAAGTTGTATTTCTTGAAACTTGATAAAACTCGAAGGCGTCAATATCGTCGTGGTTGTGTCGACCGACACAGGTAGAACCTGTCGATCGACATGGACAGAAATATTCATCTCCTTGTTGATTTGCTCAGCTACAAGCGTCCAAATGCATCCAAAGTGCTCATCAGGGTCCAAACCGCGTTTGTACCTAATCAGGCTCAATATATATACAAAATACTCCAAAATGAATACACATAACATGTCATAAAACTATAAAATCCATGATATATCAGAAGCAATAGTTACAAAGTTTCTCATAGCGAATGGAAACTATTGCTGACTTTTGCCGAAATTGAAAATCTCTCACAAGACTAATGGCACGTTCAAAGGCCACCTTATACATACCTGTTGGAAAACTGAATTTCCTCCCATAATGACTTCATCAAATTCAACAAGTTGGCCCAAGGATTCTGCAACGAATCGCACTAGATCAGCAGACAATAATTGCAGAGGGATGTCTCTGATTTGAATCCAAAAATCAATTGCAGTGGGGCACTCTATAGTGATATTTGGATTCTTGGGTGCCATCTCTGTTGTTGTAAGCTTGAAATAGCTTGAAGATCAAGTCAAGTATATTTAGAGAATTCTAAATATACATATTTGAATTAGGAGTTATCTAAATTGTGAGTTTTCCTTTTTGTATTAGGAGTTATATATAATAGGGTTTTGGAGTTATGTTTCCCTATATAGGGAGGTGCTAAGATGTAGCACAACTTATGAGATAAGAGCTTAAGTTTTGAGTTATATTCTTGAGCTAATATTAACAAGAGAGTTATTCTTGTTAAACTTGTGTGTTCGTATTTCTTTTGAAACTATATTTGGTATCAGAGCCAGGTTGTCCAAGGTCACCATGAGCGAACCAAAGAAAGAAGATGCTGAGGTAAACACAAAGGAGATGGAGCCTTCTTCCATCAAGTGTCTGATGCTAAATTCCTCTAACTACACCGTCTGGTCCATGCAAATGAAAATTTCTCTCAAGGTGAACAAGGTGTGGGAAACTATAGAAGATGGAGTTAATAACAAAGATAAGAACAACATGGCAATTTCTTTGTTGTTCCAATCCATACCAGAAGCTTTAATCCTCCAAGTTGGAGATCTTGATACATCGAAAGCGGTTTGGGATGCAATAAAGGTGAGGCATGCTGGAGCTGAAAGAGTAAAAGTGGCGAGTGTTAGAATTCAGAGATTACGCTTCTAGAAACGAGAATAAGACTTGCAGAAATAATAAGAATAAGAATGGGAGTTGAGAGATTTTATTATCTCTTAGAGATTTAATTATCTCAGTAGTTGTAAAGTGTTACAATGAGTTACATATTTATAGAACTCTTAAACGCAAAAATAACTAGGCGTATCTTGTAGTTCACACGCTCATCTATCTGTTGGGAATAGTTGCGGATCCGTGTAAGATAAAAATAGAGCCGTTAGAGAAGAAAACAATTTGGGCGTCCTTTCTTCTCTTCTTAGGCCTGAATTCCTTATTGGGAATTTGTTCCTTGATTAATACTCCCCCTCAAACTTAGTCGGAGTGAATGTGGAGACTAAGTTTGATTTTCCAGAAACAAATCCTCACAACTACCTCATTAAAAACCTCACAAGTACAAACCCGGTGGGAAAAACTCCTTGTGAGGAAAAGAGTGTAGTGTCTCTGGAGATGGAGAGGCATGATCAAAGGTGAGTGAGATCTACTAGTCCAAGCTTGCTGTATATGTGGTTGCAAATCTTGAGACTTGTAGCTTTGGTAAATATGCCAGCCAGCTGATCTTCGCTTCTTGTGTAGCATGGGAGGATTACTCTTTCAATGATCTTTTCTCTAACTTTGTGACAATCCACTTCTATGTGCTTGGTTCGTTCATGGAAGACTGAGTTGGTAGCATTGTGAATTGCTGCTTGATTGTCACAATGCATGGTAATGGGACTTGTGCTCTCAATCCCCAGATCCTTTAGAAGCGCCTTTAGCCATACTAGCTCATTTGTGAGCTTCTTCATTGCTCTATACTCACTTTCAGCATTTGAGCATGAGACGACCTTTTGCTTCTTTGATTTCCAGGTTACTAAGTTCCCTCCAATGAATGTGCAATAGCCGGTTGTGGATTTTCTATCCATCGTATCTCAAGCATAATCCGCATCACAATAGCCCACAACTTCAGTACTATCATTCTTTCCCATCCAAACACCTTGCCCTGGTGATCCTTTGATGTATCTCAGAATTATTTCCACCATATTCCAGTGGTGCACCAAGGGCTCTTTCATATGTTGGCTCACCTGATTCACAGCAAAACATAGGTCAGGTCTTGTTATGGTTAAGTAAATTAACTTACCTACAAGCCGCGGGTATTGAGCTGGATCTTCAAATGGTTTGTCAAATGGATCTTCTTGTCCTTTCTCCCCTTTCTCCTGACCTTGTAGCCATCTTCAAGTGGTGTCTTGGCCGGTTTAGAACCTAATTTTCCTGTCTCTGTAAGCAAATCAAGTGAATATTTTCTTTGGGATAGAAACAAGCCTTCCGGAGAGCGGCATATCTCTATTCCTAGAAAATATTTAAGTTCACCTAGATCATTTATATCAAATACATATTTAAGGAAAAGTTTGGTTTCTTGAATACCTGCTTGATCATTGCCGGAAATGATCAAGTCATCTACATATACCAAGACCTCAATGATTCCTTGAGCACTTTGAGAAGTAAACAAGGTGTGATCAGCCTCCGATCTTTTAAATCCTTTGGCTGTTAATGTGAAGCTCAGCTTGTGGTACCAGGCTCTTGGGGATTGCTTCAACCCATAAATGGCTTTTCTAAGTTTGAAAACTTTGCCATGAGAAATTGAACTTTCAAGACCCGGTGGAGGCTTCATGTACACTTCTTCTTCAAGCTCTCCTTGGAGGAATGCGTTTTTGACATCCATTTGCCATAATTCCCAAGATAGGTTGGTTGCCAATGATAGAATCACTTGGACTGTATGGAGCTTAGCCACTGGTGCAAAGGTGTCCGGATAGTCTTCTCCATAAGTTTGAGTAAATCCCCTTGCAACCATGTGAGCTTTATACCTTTCAATTTCTCCATTGCTGTGATACTTGATGGTGAATACCCATTTAGATGTCACAGCTCTTTTTCCCGAAGGTAGATCATTCACATCCCAAGTGTGATTTCTAACCATTGCTTCTATCTCAGCATCTATAGCATCCATCCAGACCTTGATTTCTTTTGCTTCTTCATAGATCTTTGGAATGTAATGCTGCTCTATCTTTCAAAGGAATGCTTGATGATCTGATGGCAAGAAGGCAAGAGAACACTGAGCTTGTATAGGATGAGCCACAGCTTGATGATTATAATAGACCTTGGTTTGTTTCCAATGGTCCGGACCAAATCTTTGGCGTGTGCTTCTCCTCAAGGTTGGTGCTGGTGCCTCTTCTTCCTCATGATATTCATTCTCCTGAATATCAGCTTCTGGTAAAGTTTCTTGATTAACCCCCCCTTGTTCATTTACTCCTTCGTCATTCTCTTGCTCATTTTGAACATTTACCCCTTCTATTTATGAGGTAGCATGCGGTCATGACAGCATCTCCCCAAAATCTCCTTGGCATGTTTTTGTGGAACATCATTGATCTTGCTACTTCCATCAAATGCCTATTCTTCCTTTCGGCCACTCCATTTTGTTGTGGAGTATAAGGACAGCTCGTTTGGTGAAGAATGCCATGATTTGCCAAATGAGCTTTGAAAATGTGGCTTGTGTATTCCCCTCCATTATCCGATCTTAGCACCTTAATTTTAGCATTGAAATGATTAGTCACATATGTTTTAAAGTTGAAAAATGCCTCAAATACTCTATCTTTAGAAGGTAACAATGTGACCCATGTATATTTCAATTTTTCATCTATGAATGTCACAAAGTATTTTAGGTTATCTCTAGATAGGCAAGGTGAGGTCCAAACATCAGAGTGAACTAAATCAAAACAATTCTCATATATTGATAAGGAGTTTTGGAAAACACTTCTACAATGTTTTCCCAAAATACAAGACTCACACTTAGAGTTATCAATGACTACATTGGGCATAATTAATTTTAAAGCTCTAGAATGAGGATGGCCTAATCTAGCATGCCATAAATCATTTGAACTACTAGCTACATGACAGGAATTAATAAACGGCAAACTAGCAGAGTTGGAGCATCTAGAATGGTTCTTGAGATCTTCTAGAGTATACAACTCTCCCTTAGTGTTTCCCTTGCCTAAAACTTCACCGGTTTTAATATCCTGAAAATGAAAGCTGTTAGGTACAAATATAGCATAAGCATTGAGATCGGTGGTAGCTCTTTTTACCGAGACCAAATTATTGCTAAATGTAGGCATGTAAAAGGCACTGGATTCATTTCCAACGAGGTTTAAATTTCCTATGCCTTTAATTGGCACTCTAACTCCATTAGCAATTTCAACATGACCAGATGTGTTTTGAATATTATTTAGTAGATTGGGATCTTTAATCATATGGTGAGAAGCTCCTGAATCTACTAAAAGAGTTTTTGAAGAGTTAGAGGCTAGAAAGGTGATACCGGACTCCTTGCAAATTTTCATGGTCTTGATCATTGCCTCTAAGTCTGCTCTGCTCATGGTGATCATGCCATTGTTATCTAAGGTATAGGCTTGATTAGAATGGCCGTTTGGAGCATTTGGGTTCAGACCGAGTAATGTAGTTGGTTGAGCGGCTGGAGCATAATTTGAAGCATTTGCTTCATTCGCTTGTTGCCTTGCTCTGAAGCTGGCTCTGAGATGAGGATGAAGGATATAGCACTCCTCCTTGGTGTGTCCTCTCCCTTGGTTGAATTTGTCAATGTTCTTGCAATGTTCACATTGCTTTGTTGTTCCTTTCTTGTTGGAACTGAATGGGGGTTTGTAAAACCCTTTGTTTGCTGTTGGCAACTCTCCTTTGCTGAAGAGATCAATGGAGCCTTGCTCCTTTTGGATTTGAGAGAAGACGTTCTCAAGGCTTGGTAGCTTCTCCTCCCTTAAAATGTACTTTATAAGGTCAATGAATTTTGGATGGAGATATTGGAGAAGTCCAAACACTCGATCTTGCTCTCTTCTTTCCTCTAAAATTTTGAGGTCTTTTGTGCTTGGCCTCAGCATGTCCAATTCAGCAAGTAATGACCTATATTTACCAAAGTGTGAGATAAAAATAGAGCCGTTAGAGAAGAAAACAATTTGGGCGTCCTTTCTTCTCTTCTTAGGCCTGAATTCCTTATTGGGAATTTGTTGCTTGATTAATAGCGAGGCTACAAACCCTAATGGCGGAATTTGATCAAATTAAGATGAAAGAAACTGATACTATTGACACTTTTGTGGGATATCTCTATAAAATTGCATCAAAATCAGCATCTCTTGGAGAGACCATTGAAGAATCAAAGGTAGTCAAGAAATTTCAGAAGAGTTTTCCACGAAAAAAACATATTCACATTGTTGCGGCTCTTGAACAAGTTCTTGACCTAAACACAACTAGCTTTTAGGATATTGTTGGAAGGCTGGAGGCATATGAAGAAAGAAATGGTGAAGAAGAAGAACAACAACAGGAATATCAGAGTAAGCTGATGTATGCCAACTCGGACTCTCAAAATCAAGGAAGCTATGGTGATAGCATAGGTAGAGGCCATGGACGTTTCGCGAGTTATCAAAATGGACCATACAGACAAGGACGTGATAAAGAAAGATAGTCTACAATAACGTGTTATCGATGTGACAAGTAAGGTCATTACTTAAGCTTCAAGAAGCTGTTGAGAAAATGGTTGAAGACACACTAGAAGCTGATGATTTGATTATGCACGAGGTGGTGTATCTAGTCGAGAAGAAGGTGAAACAAAACAGTTTCGAAACTACTCAAGATACAACAAACGTGTGGTATCTTGATAATGGCGCAAGTAATCATATGAGTGGAAATCATAATGTCTTCTTTGATCTTGACGAAACAGTTACTGGATTCGTAAGATTTAGGGATGATTCCCATATTGATATGAAAGGAAAAGGCTCCATTCGTTTTGGGTTTCAAGATGGTAAAAGAAAGGTTCTGAAAGCTCTACACAACTTTATTACATACCAGATTTAAAGAGCAACATTATAAGTCTTGGTCAAGCCACATAAGCAGGATGTGATGTAAGAATGAAGGAAGATATACTTATGCTTTTTGATCGAATGGGTCAATTGTTGGTGAGAACAACAAGGTCTAAAAATCAGTTATACAAGGTCATATTGGATGTTGAAGACTTAAAGTGTTTACAGTTAACGACATTAAACAAATCAAGTATGTGGGTCATGTTAACTTAGACACAATGAAGATGATGATCAACAAGGAGCTAGTAACTGGGTTGCCAAGTATCACAGTTGAGAAAGAAACATACGTGTCATGCCTACTTAGAAAATAGACAAGAAAGTCATTCCCAAAAGCTACATTGTATCGAGCTGCACAAGCTCTTGAACTAATTCATGGAGATCTTTATGGACCGATCACACCCTCTACACCAGCTCATAAAAGGTACATCTTTGTGCTTATTGATGATTATTCACGTTATATGTGGATAATTATGTTGAAAGAGAAGAGTGAAGCACTTGACAAATTCAAAAAATTCAAGTTACTTGTCAAACAAGAAACGAGAACTACAATCAAGACGTTTCAAACTGATAGAGGTGGAGAGTTTGTATCTCATGAGTTTCAAACATACTGTGATAAATATGGCAACAAGAGACATTTGACTGCACCATACTCTCCTCAGCAAAACAGAGTTGTTGAAAGACGTAATCGAACTCTCTTGGATATGACTAGGAGTATTTTGAAACACATGAGTTTACCAACCTATCTATGGACTGAAGCTGTGAGACATGCTACCTATCTAATCAATAGGATTGCTACAAGATCACTTACTGAAATAACTCCATACGAAATGTTTAAGGTAAAGAAACCTAACCTTGGTCATCTTAGAGTATTTGGATGTATTGGTTATGCAAGAACATAGGCTGCAGGAAGAAAAATCTGGATGACAGATCAAGAATATTGGTGCATCTAGGCACTGAGCCTGGTTCAAAACCTATCGCCTTCTTGATCCTACAACCAAGAAAATAATTGTAAGCCGATATATGATATTTGATGAAAGTATGAAACTAAGGTTTTAGCCTACTCTAAGCAAAGAAAGACAGCCAATCAATCAGCCTAAGCCTAGAGAGACAAAACACCAAGCTTCTAATCAATTGTAGTATAGTGGTAAGAGTTTGAGAACATGTCGAACAAACTAGCAGATTATTAAGGCAAGCTGTTCAAGTAATTATCAAAAGGGTATGGTGTACTAGCAGTCTAAATGAGAAATCTACTAAAATCACACTTTAGCACATCGTGAAACTAAGCAAGCAAAATCACAGAAAACTAAGCTGAACTAACCACTTGACCTAAGCAGTCGAGTAGGCTGGTCGAGTGCTACAGTAAAAATAGATAAAAACTACAGTGAACGAATACTAAGCAAGCTGTGAACTATGGGGAAAAACAGGAACTCTAGGGATGGAAATCACAGGATCGCACACATTATGTTCTATTGCAGCTATCAACTAGCAATTTCATCACATGACTACCCTAGACAACAGACTTCATAACTAGCTCAATCCATGGTTTGTGGTAGAGAGCCTCAAGACCCAACCCAGTCAGCATAGTGTGAGGAGTCGGATCAGTCATGAAGAATCAGCCTATTCAAGTCGAGAAGAGTTCATAACAAGTGAATTGGTGGAGTCGTGACATAAATCAATGTCTAATGCATCCACCCTCACGCTATTGTACTCTAAACCCCGGAAAAGGTCTATCTAATGGCTGAAGGCATGGGTCATGCTCATGAGACCATCTAAAATCATGTTCTCCTTGATTAGGAGAGAACAAGCATTAAAATCACTCACCCAAGAGGGAGTCGAAACTGAGTGATGATCAACCTATCTAAGCAATAACAAAACAGAGAGAAGCTACCCCAATCCATCCCCAAAAATCCTAACTTTACTACTCACACACGAAAATCATAGCTGGGGTCCAAAACCCAGAAAAGCCTAAGCTTGACATATGTGATAGCCTATAATCTAGTTAGTAAGGTTGGAGAAGAAATAAATTGCAAGTACTGATTTTATAAAAAGTTATCAAAGTTACAAGGTTGCAGAAAAATGAAGAACTATGAAGAACAGCAAGAACAAGATAGAGAAAAACGAGAGCTAAACCTAAAAATTACTAAGCCAAAGCGTGCTATTCAATTTGTTTTAATTAGGTTTAATGAGGCGTTTTAATACCTAGTCAAAAGCGTTTATTATATTTTGCGAGTTTTAAGGAAAAATAGTTGGAGAGTGCCCACTTGACCACGCAGTTGAGTGGGGTGGTCGAGTGGTCACTCGAGTAGGCAGGTGGTGCTGAAATCCAGTGAGCCTGTGATGCTGAGGTTGAGTGAGCCTGTCTTGAGCGCTCACTCGAGTGCCTGGTCAAGTAGCCTGTCTTGAGTGCTCACTAAAGTGTCTGGTCGAGTAGCATGTCTTGAGTGAGCCGTCTATCATCTCTGCAAACCTCACTCGAGTCTATAGGGCTGGACTGCACATCTCCACTCCATGAGCCAAAACCCAAGTATGCTCCATATGCTCCATAAGTACCGGATAAAACCCAAAATATGCAAAATGTATGCAATGCCTATACAAAAACACTAAACTCATATATGAAGGATAAATGCAGGAAATGGTATAAACAATGGATAAAATCTACACTAAGACATGATAAAAAGCTGGTTAAAATGTGTATAAAAGTGGTGTTATCAACTCCCCCAAACATACCCTTTGCTTGCCCTCAAGCAAATAGAAAGGATAAGATGAAATGAGTAGTGTGAAAAGTGGGGACTCAGAATCTAAGCAGACCAACCAAACCTCTAATGTTAATGTCACAGTTAATACTTCTACAATGCAGTTCACAGAATTTCTACTTAAAAGCTTTAGCCATACTCATCACATCAAATTTAACACGAAGACTCAGCCACAAGCAAACATTCAGAGCAAACTATCCCTTTAACATTGATTAAGCACGAACTGGTGAATCATGATATGCAATAACTGTAACTCATTTGGTTGATGGACAAGTTTTAAGAGATAAAAATGATCTCTTCTTCCTCTGGTTTTAGGCGCATGCATCAGGATCTCTCAATGAAATAGATTGCATTATAAGAGAATGCTAAAGGTAGAACCAACTGGTGCATACAGGAGCAGACTATTATCTACCCATGAAGAACCAATGACTCTCCTAACTCTAAACCCCAGAAACTGATCCTAGTTCTACCCTTGTGTTTAAAAGCTTTTCTTTTAATTTTTTTTTTTTTTACTCAAGGACCGATTTTCTGTTTACTTCTAAGGAGAGGATATTTTACATTTTACTTCTAGCGGATTTCGGATTTTTTTTATTTTTTCCTAAGCTATGACTCGACCACTCACTCGAGTGGTCTAGTCGAGTGGCTACTATACGATTATGTTTCTTTTACTGAGCTAACTTTTATCTTTTTCTTCCAAATCTTTTATTAGACTCATATTTTTGAACCTATCCTCTCCAAAAGCTTATGATTTTTAGCAAACTCTTTTTCTCTTTTCTTTTCTTTTCCCAGACTCAGACCCCAACTCATTTAAACTCTTAGCCTAAATCAGGTCCAAAAATTGTGAACCAGAGACTACATGAGAGGCTACTCCTCTCGGTAACACCTAACACTCTCTCTCTAATTCAATCAGGAAATAAGCCTCACTTCACTCGAAAATACTGTATGGTCTGAAACGAAGTTTTGGGTTTGGTTTTTGTGGAACTGCCTCAATGGTGGAGACAGTTACTTGGATTAGCAAGAGTGGTAAGATGTGAAAGAAAATCCAAGTATTTTTGAGGTATCCATGAGTTAAAGTTTAGAGCATATCATGATAATTAAGTTTTTCAAATTAGCAGTAAGCTTCAACCAAGTGAGAGTGCTAAATCTAAATTTCAAGCAAGGTGCAGCCTTAATTTTCAAACTTAAGTGAATGCATTAGACAACTTATAACTGTGGCATTGAAATTATATGTTTTGTTCTTAAGCTTTTTACGGTTTGACTCATCATTATCCCCTATGCATATGTACAATCCTAAGAATAATTCTAAAACTCAATCCTAAAATGATAATGAAACTACATGACACTCTGCTTTTTTAAAATAGTTTTCTGAAAATTTTCAAATTTTTAGGTTTTTTCAGTGCACATAGATGATGCAAATTTGAATAAGAAAATAAGGAAATATGTGAAATACGTCTCTCAAACGCTCCCCCAAACTTAAATTACACGGTCCCTTGTGTAAAATAAATTCAAGAGATGATTTGAGAGACTAAAACAAAAGAGAACAAAAAATCCAATGATATAAACAATGATAAGTGGGGTTCTTCAAACCAGAAGAGGTGTCAATAACAGCTCTAGAGGATGCCAATAATGGTCTGCCTAGTATAAGGGGGTTGATTGGCTCTTCTTCCATCTTCATAACTATGAAGTCAGTAGGGATCTCCATGTTCCCTACTCTCACTGAGACATTCTCTAGCAAGCCATGGGGAAATCTGATGGTTCTGTCAGCTAGGACTAGAGACCTGGTGCTTGGCAGAAATTTGTGATAGCCCAGCTTTCCAGCCACAGACAATGGCATTATGCTGACTGAAGCACCCAGATCACAGAGAGAATTCTGGAAACTCTGGTTTTTGATGGTGTAGGGTATTGTGAAAGATCCATGATCCATCAGCTTCTTTTGCAGGGTATTGTGAAAGATCCATCAGCTTCTTTTGCACTACCACTTTCTGCTGAGTGATTATCTTACACTCATAGGCCTTAGCAGCTGTTGCCTTCTTATCTTGAATTTTCATCAAGGCTCTTTTTTTCAAACCACTGTCAAAAGGCCCAAGTGACTTCACATCTTCATTCCAAGTCATTTTAGCTTCAAGCTCTGATAGCTCTTCCTCCAGCATAATGGCATACTCCTTCTCGATCTCAGCCTTGAACCGTTCTGGGAAAGGGCTTGTCATCATCGCATGCAGGTCCATTATCCGCTTCTCCTTTGCAGTTTCTGGTTCCACTAGACCACTCACTCGAGTGGTGTTGTCGAGTGCTAAAGTGCTCGAGGCAATTTCAGCAGCAGATCGAAAGATTGCCCCCCCCCCCCCCCAACTGGAGTATCACTGTCCCAAGTGATGTTGGAGAATCTTTTCTTGAAAGGAGAAGATGGAGAGCTGGTGCTGTGCTCACTGCATAGAGAGTTACAGGTTCCTTAGGGTTCTGCACAGCTTTGCTAGGAAGGTTGTTTGTGGTCTTAGTAGAGGCTGATGCAGCACTGGACTCAACAAACTTCAATCTGCTGTTGAGGACCTCAATCTTATGGTTCAAATCATCATAAGAGCAATCGATGTGGGTCCTTAGTTCAGTGAACCTCTTTGACGTCTCTTGAGTAGCAGTGTTCTGGCCTTGAAGAAGTTAGAGTAGAAGAGACTTAAGGTCACCCTCAGCTGGTTGGGCTGGTCTTGGAGCAAATCCAGGTGGATTGGCTGGAGCTGTTGGCACAAAAGGCTTGTTCTGGCCTGGGTTCTGAGTTGGGTAGACTTGATCCTGAGGGTTGGCTACGTTGGGATTCCAATAAGAGAGATTAGGATTCTTCCTATAGTTGATGTACCCTCTGTTGAAGCCAGCTTAAGTCTGTTTATACAGGATCTCTTCAACCTGATCATCTTCACCTTCCTAAGCCTGACTTGCTGATGCTTCACCCACAAAGTTGACAGATTTCTGCTGCGCTAGAATGAGCTTATCAAGCTTGTCACTGAGAGACTGGATCTCTTGCTTGTTCGTATCAGCATAAGAGGAGGATCCTCTGATGGATCTATCAAAGTCTTCACTATAGTTGCCATCAGAAGTTGCTAAGTTCTCCACTAGTTCCCAGCCAGTAACCACATCTTTGTTGAGAAAGTTTCCATTGCTAGCAGTATCCAACAACATCCTTATGTCAGGGCTTGCTCCTCTATAGAGTGTACTGAGTAGAGATTCTTTAGTGAAGCCATGATGAGGACACTGAGTGGTGTACTGCTTGAAACGCTCCCATGCTTCAGAGAAGCTCTCATTGTTCCTTTGAGTGAAACAAGAGATATCATTTTTAAACTTGGCTGTCCTGGAGTTGGAGAAAAACTTGAGCAGAAAGGCCTTCTTACAGTCATCCCAGATTGTTATAGACCTCTGGGGTAGTGCCCTTTCCCAGTGTGATGCTTTGTCACCCAGAGAAAAAGGGAACAAGCAAAGTTTGAAACCATCTTCAGAGATCCCATTGATCTTAGTCAGCTCACACAATCTGTCAAACTGGTCCAGCTGCTGAACTAGATTCTCCATAGGGGGTCCTTCAAATTTGTGGTTCTGGACCATGGAGATGAGACCAGTCTAGATCTCAAAATTATTGTTTGTGACTAGAGGAACCACAGTCCCTTGCCTTTGTGAGTGAGTGCTTGGAGCATCTCCTGCGCCAATCACCCTAGGCTGAGGAACTTGTTCTCCCATGACCACAGGTGTCTCTAGAATTGGTTGGACAGGAGTGGGAGTAGCAGGTGCAAGTGTAGGTGGACGAGTGCGTATGTTGATACGGTGAATGTGATCCAAATACTATTAAATTTTGCTGCCTTGAGAACGCGTTTGCATTCAGAGAGTAGTGACTCGATCAAGTACTCGAGTGGTAAGGTCGAGTAGGGGTCGAGTGCTACAGTACCTGATGCAAAAAAAACAAAATTTCAAAACCAAATCAGTACCCAGATTTCATAAGTAATAGACTTGATCTAGTAAGCCTTAAACTACTAATTGTGCAGACAAAAACACTCAAAACTGGCAACGGCGCCAAATTCAAACTAGTATTTTTGCCTACTCCAAGCAAAGAATAACAGCCAAACAATCAACTTAAGCCTAGGGAGGCAAAATACCGAATTTATCAATTGTAGTATAGTGGTAAGAGTTGTGTAACAATGTCGAACCAATCAAGAGTGGTCTACAACAACTAGCAGATTATTTAGGCAGGCTATTCAAGTCATTATCAAAAAGGTATGGTGTTCTAGCAGTCTAAATGAGAAATCTACTAATAACCCTAATTGATACTAGAGATACCAAAGTCTATCACACTTTAGCACATCGTGGAACAAGGCAAGCAAAATCACAGAAAAGTAAGATGAACTAACCACTCGACCTAAGCAGTCGAGTAGGGTGGTCAAGTTATACTGTAAAATTAGAGAAAAACTACAGTGAACGAATACTAAGCAAGCTGTGAACTATGGGGAAAAACAGGTACTCTAGGGATGGAAATCCCAGTACTGCAAACACTATGTTCTATTGCAGCTATCAACTAGAAATTTCATCACAGGACTACCCTAGACAACAGCCTTCATAACCAGCTCAATCCATGGTTCGTGGTAGAGAGCCTCAAGACCCAACCCAGTAAGCATAGTGTGAGGAGTCGGATCGGCCATGAAGAATCAGCCTATTCAAGTCGAGAAGAGTTCATAACAAGTGAATAGGTGGAGTCGTGACATAAATCAATGTCTGATGCATCCACCTTCACGCTATTGTACTATAAACCCTGAAAAAAGTCTATCTAATGGCTCAACGCATGGGTCGTGCTCATGAGACCATCTAAAATCATGTTCTCCTTGATCAGGGGAGAACAAGCATTAAAATCACTCACCCAAGAGGGAGTCGAAACTGAGTGATGGTCAACCTATCTATGCAATAAAAATACATAGAGAAGCTACCCTAATCCATCCCCAAAAATCCCAACTTTACTACTCACACACGAAAATCAGAGCTAGGGTCCAAAACCCAGAAAAGCCTAAGCTTGACATATGTGATAGCCTATAATCTAGTGAGTAAGGTTGGAGAAGAAATAAAATGCAAGTACAGATTTTATAAAAAGTTATCAAAGTTACAAGGTTATAGAAAAATGAAGAACTATGAAGAACATCAAGAACAAGAGAGAGAAAAACATCAAAAACAAAATGAAGAACTATGAAGAGCTAAACCTAAAAATTACTAAGCCAAAGCGGCGCTATTTGATTTTTTTTCATTAGGTTTAATGACGCCTTTATACCTAGTCAAAAGTGCTTATTACATTTTGTGAGTTTTAAGGAAAAATAGTTGGACAGTGCCCACTCGACCCAACAGTCGAGTAGGTTGGTCGAGTGGTCACTCGAGTAGGCAGGTGGTGCTGAAGTCCAATAAGCCTATGATACTGAGGTCGAGTGAGCCTGTCTTGAGTGCTCACTCGAGTGCCTGGTCGAGTAGCCTGTCTTGAGTGAGCTGTCTGTCTTCTCTGCAATCCTCACTCGAGTCCATAGGGCTTGACTGCACATCTCCACTCCATGAGCCAAAATCCAAGTATGCTCCATATGCTCCATAAGTACCTGATAAGAACCAAAATATGCAAAATGCATGCAATGCCTATACAAAAACACTAAACTCCTATATGAAGGATAAATGTACGAAATGGTATAAACAATGGATAAAATCTACACTAAGGCATGATAAAAAGCTGGTAAAAACGTGTATAAAAAGTGGTGTTATCAACTCCCCCAAACTTACCCTTTGCTTGCCCTCAAGCAAATCGAAAGGATAAGATGAAAGGAGTAGTCTGAACAATGGGGACTCAGAACCTAAGCAGACTAACCAAACCTCTAATATCAATGTCACAGTTAATAGTTCTACAATGCAGTTCACATAAGTTCTACTGCAAAGTTTTAGCCATACTCATCTCATCAAATTTCACACTAAGACTCAGCCACAAGCAAACATTCAAAGCAAACTATCCCTTTAACATTGATATGCAATGTTAAACTGGTGAATCATGATATGCAATAACTGTAACTCATTTGGAAAAGGGACAAGGTTTAAGAGATAAAAATGATCTCTTCTTCCTCTGGTTTTAAGCGCATGTATCATGATCTCTCAATGAAATGGATTGTATTATAATAGAATGCTAAAGGTAGAGCCAACTTGTGCATATAGGAGTAGACTATCATCTACCCATGAAGAACCAATGACTCTACTAACTCTATACCCCATAAACTTATCCTAGTTCTACCCTTGTGCTTAAAAGGTTTTCTTTTCATTTTTTTTTGACTCAAGGACTGATTTCCTTTTTTCTTCTAAGGAGAGGATACTTTACTTTTTACTTCTAGCGGTTTGAGAATTTTTTAGTTTTTACTAAGCTATGACTCAACCACTCACTCGAGTGGTCTGGTCGAGTGCCTACTATACGATTTTTTCTGTTTCTTTTACGAAGCCAACTTTTATCTTTTTCTTCCAAATCCTTTACTAGACTCATATTTTGGAACCTATCATCTCCAAAGGCTTATGATTTTTAGCAAACTCTTTTTCTCTTTTCTTTTCTTTTCCCAGACTCAAACCCCAACTCATTTAAACTCTTAGCCTAAGTCTGGTCCAAATATTGTGAATCAGAGACTACATGAGAGGCTACTCATGTCGGCAACACCTAACCTTTCTCTTTAATTCAATCCGAAAATAGGCCTCTCACTTCACTTGAAATAATGTATGGTCTGAAATGAAGTTTTGGGTTTGGTTTTTGTGGAACTGTCTCAATGGTGGAGACAGCTATTTGAATTAGCAAGAGTGGTAAAAGGTGAAAGAAAATCCAAGTATTTTGACGTATCCATGAGTTAAAGTATAGAGCATATCATGATAATTAAGTTTTTCAAATTAGGTTCTAATTCATAGGGATAGTTTGACAAATCACAGTAAGCTTCAACCAAGTGAGAGTGCTAAATCTATATTCCAAGCAAGGTGCAGCCTTAATTTTCAAACTTAGGTGAATGCATTAGAAAACTTATAACTGTGGCATTGAAATTACATGTTTGGTTCTTAAGCTTTTTACGGTTTGACTCATCATTATTCCATATGCATATGTACAATCCTAAGCAAAATTCTAAAACTCAATCCTAAAATGATACATGACACTCTGTTTTTGTAAAATAGTTTTCTGAAAATTTTCAAATTTTTAGGTTTTTTCAATGCACATAGATGATGCAAATATGAATAAGAAAATAAGGAAATATGTGAAATACGTCTCTCAAACCCTCCCACAAACTTAAATTACACAGTCCCTTGTGTAAAAGAAATTCAAGAGATGATTTGAGAGACTATAACAAAAGTGGGGGTGGGACCTCATTCTTGTGGAGTGAAGAAGGCATCTGTGTTAGCCTCCATGCTCTCCTGAGTGTAGCTTGGAACTGTGGTGGTGAGAGGATCAGCATGGTGCATCTGCTGAGCTCCAGGGTGCGACTCAACTGGTCCACTCGACCTATCAGTCGAGTGGTCTGTCATGTATCGTGCACTTGACCCAGCCTGGTCGAATGGTTTGCTTTGGTAAAAACATGTATAAAAGTGGTGTTATGAAAGTAAAAGCTGGAGCTGGAATAATTCAGAAAGAGAACCTCATAGAAACGCTGGAAAGTTTGTGATCGATATAGGAGAATTCGGGAATAAAGGCATTAGGGGGAATGAAACTGAAACCAAAGTAGAAGCAAATACACACGTCACTCGAGCTATGAATGAGGATGTTCAAGATATGGTGGAAGATTATAACAGTAGAATTGGAGATGAGATCGATGAAGATGATAGTGGTGATGAATTGCATCAATCACCTCCACAACTAAGAAGATCAACGCGATTGAGAAGACAGTTAGCGTATTTGAATGACTATGCTCTTCTAGCAGAAATCGAGTGCGAGCGACTATTGATGGTAATAAACGAGGAGCCACTGAATTTTCAAGAAGCACAAGAGTTGAAAGTTTGGCTAGAGTTGCTGAAGAAGAACTCTCATTAATAGAGAAAAATGGAACCTGGCATCTTGTTTATCTTCCTGTTGGAGTCAAGCCAATTGGTTTGAAATGGGTGTTCAAAATCAAACGAAATTCTAATGGGAGTATTAACAAATAAAAAGGAAGGTTAGTGGCAAAGGGATATGTACAAAGACATGGCATTGATTATGATGGGGTATTCGCTCCAGTAGCACGCTTTGAAGCAATTCGTTTTATCATTGCTTTGGCATCTTCAAATGGTTGGGAAATACATCACCCTGATGTAAAAACCGCATTTCTCCATGGTGATTTGAAGGAGGTAGTGTATGTCACTCAACCAGAAGGATTTGTGACCTTAGGAAGTGAAAACAAGGGTTACAAGCTAAAAAAGGCTCCTTACGGTTTAAAACAAGGGCCTAGAGCATGGAATGAAAAACTGAACCAGATACTCAGACATTTGAAGTTTCAGAAGTGTTCTAAGGAAGAGAAATGGTTCCTACTTATTGTGGCTGTGTATGTGGACGATCTTTGAAGTCCATACTTGAATTCAAAGGAGAAATGACAACAAAGTTTGAGATGAGTGATATTGGAAGACTGACATATTATCTTGGGATTGAGGTAAATCAGCATGAAGGAGGCATTAGTCTAAAGCAAGAAAGATATGCACAAAGAATACTAGAAGATGAACTTGCAATTCTACTCAGGTACCGATGGAGATGAACTTGCAATTGTCAAAAGCTTAGAATGAGAATAACATTGATGAGAAAGGGTATAGAAGGAGCATAGGATGTCTTCGATATTTGCTTCACACACGTCCAGATCTCTCTTATTGTGTTGTGGTACTGAGTAGATACATGCACGAGCCGAAATAATCGCATGGGGTAGCCCTGAATAAAGTTATGAGATATTTACGAGGTACGCCTTCACTTGGTCTCATGTTTACTCGTAACAATAAAACGAGTCTGGTTGGTTACAGTGACAGCAGTCACAATCTTGATCAAGATGATGGTAAAAGTACGACTGGTCATATCTTCTATCTTGGTAGTATTTCAATTACTTGGTGCACTCAAAAGCAAAACACGGTGGCAATGTCTTCATGCGAGGCTGAGTTTATGGCTGATATCGAAGCAGCAAAACAAGCAATTTGGCTTCAAGACTTGCTTAGTGAAGTCACTGGGTCACCTAATGAGAAAATCACGATCCTAATTGATAACGAATCGACAATAGCTCTCACAAGGAATCCAGTGTTTCATGGTAGAAGCAAGCATATACATAGAAGGTATCATTTCATTAGAGAATGTGTCGAGAATGGGCAAATCAAAGTGGAACATGTCCCCGAAACAGAGCAAAAGGCTATACTAAGAAAGGCACTTGGAAGAATCAAGTTCAGAAAAATGAGAAGTTTCATTGGAGTTCAAGATGTGAAAGAAGACAACTTCAACCTTAAGGGGGGGGGGGGAATGTTGTTGTAAGCTTGAAATAGCTTGAAGCTCAAGTCAAGTATATTTAGGAGAAATCTAAATATACATATTTGAATTAGGAGTTATCTAAATTGTGAGTTTTCCCTTTTTTTATTAGGAGTTATCTAGAATAGGGTTTTGGAGTTATGTTTCCCTATATAAGGAGGTGCTAAGCAATAGCATACCTTATGAGATTAAGAGCTTAAGTTTTAAGATATATTCTCGAGCTAATATTAACAAGAGAGTTATTATTGTTAAACTTGTGTGTACTTATTGCTTTAGAAACTATAATCACTACCATTCATTCACTGAAACTCCATGGGCCTCGTCGAAGCACAAGTTGGAGGGCCTCGTTATTAGGAAACAAGAATTGAGCGCGACCATGATCAACCACTCGACAGGTGACTGAATTGTCCATTCCTCAGAGCCGGGGGAAAAACCGGACCAAAGCTCCAAGATTTTGGCGGCAAGGATTAGCAGGCTGGACCAACAAACTTATCTGAGACGCTCTTGTTGCTTCATAACACAAATACACAGGAACATGAAAGACATTTAGATTGGTATTCATTGTGATTGGTGGTTTTTGAGGATTTTTCACTCGAGAAGAGAGTATGTACATTAGTTGAGACGAAAAGAGATAGATTGGAAAAAGTGGGTGAATTCCTCGGGTTTTAATAGCCGAGTGAAAAGAGGAGTTAGATTGCCGTTATATTGCGAACTATGTGGGGAAGTTATAGAGAAGTTTTTCGGGAGGTTAAGAAAAGTGTATGAACCACTGTGTATTTGGTATGAACCGGTGTGAATATATAACCATGGCGGTTTCCAACATTGGAAATGCACACAGTAACATGAGAAAAACCGGTAGTTAGATCCAGGGTGTTACACCGGACAGAGTCTCTACCATTGAGACAGATTGCGATTACAGGGAATCGATTGAAGAAAAAAAAGTTTGCAAAGGGGATGACGATAGAGAGAGAACAAAGAGAAAACATTTTTTCTTGTCTTTATTCTTCCGTTGTTATTTGTTTCTACGATTTTGTCATTTAGATAAGTTCTGTTAGATAAATAATTATATAGATTATTTTATATTGAGTTTGAATTTATATTGTCACTAGACGTTTGTACAAGTAGAAAAAAAAACACCAAGAAAAAAGTACATGTACATGTTAAAAGATAGAGAAAGTCCCTAGGATAGCACTGATTCATGTTTTTTTTACACCAATAGCACCGAAAAATAAATTGGACATGAATAGCATTTTAATGATGCAAATAATTAAATATGCCCCTGTTTTTAAATGGGGTGTTTTGATTTTTTTTCTTCTATCGATCTTTCTTTTCTTGCAAAATTCGACGGCCACGGAGAAATTCTACGGAGAATTTTGACGGTGAAGCCAACGACGAAGACTGACGGCCACTACGACGACGAATACAAGACGAAGAGTGACGGCGACTACGATGACGAATACAAGGCAAAGACGACGGCGACAAAATCAGCGAAGACGACGGCAAAATCGATCTTTCTAGGTTTGTTCAGTTCAGGTTGATATTTTGGATTTGTGAATTGTGTAGTTTTTGATCAAGCTTCTATTCTCTGATTTCGAAATTACATTGTTTTGATCAAGCTTCTATTCTCTGATTTCGAAATTACATTGTTTAGATTAAGCTTATATTCTCTGATTTTGAAATTAAATTGTTTAGATCAAGCTTATATTCTCTGAATTTGAAATAATAGTTTTTTATCAAGCTTTTTCTCCTTTCTACATAATTCACCAGCAAGCTCTGAATATAGGATCAATGGTTATGCATAATCCGCTTGTGTATCTAGATAAAAGCTTTCATAACAGTGAAGAAATATGAACTTTCAATTTTTTGCTTATTGAAGATGAATTTGAAATTAGAGAGTTTTTTGTTTACTTCGCTCTTTTTCAGTGGTGTTAATGTACTGATGACTACTGTGTCTTTTAGCAATGTAGCAAAAAAGTTAGTGTCGTGCTATTTACTGTATCTCTGTTTTGATGTGTATCTGATGAATTTTTGCTTTTCACAAAAGTTAAATCTCTGTTCTGTATATGGAGAGTGGGATTCAAGCGAATTTACTTATAAGAGAGAGTGGACTTTTTAGTTGATTCTGATAAAGGAGCATCTGTTTTTGAGATTGATGAGGATGCCAAATTAAAGGATTTTTTAGATATGGTCATTGATGACTCTGGAATTGAAGATAAAGAAGTTAGACTTAGTTATGAACTTCCTCAGAGTTTGAATGTGCTCATAAAGGTTTCTCCGCCTGTGTTTATATGTAATGACCGGCAGCTTAAATCTTTCATCAAGAAACTTAAAAAAGATGCAGAAATCATTAGCTTGTTTGTCACTGTAAGAAATTCTTTCTAAAACTGGACTATTTTTGTGTTTTTTTACAATTGGTTTTTTCTTTACTTTGCAACTTTTTTCGTTTTTGTGTATTCAAGTTTGTGACAAAGACAAGTTTCTTTGTCACGAGAATGTTGGTAGTATCAACCAATCAAGGCATATAGATGGATCTGATTCTCACAGAAATCGACAGGTAATTCTTTTCCTTGTTCACAGTTTTTTCTCTTGTTTTTTTCTGTATGATTTACGAAGGCTTTCCTAAATCTATAATAACGCTTCCTAAATCGTTTGTTATCTGTGTTCATTTTTGATCCAGTCGTTGGAAGTGGAGAACAATCCACGTATGCATCAACGTAGAACACATTCTATGTCTGAAGACAATATAAATGTCCAGGTACTTTGCTTCTCTAAAAGTGTTTCCCGTTCATACAGATTTTTTAGTTGATTTCTGTGTATGATTTTAGAAAGGTTTTCCTAAATCTATAATAACGCTTCCTTAATCGTTGTTTCTTTGTTCATTTTTGATCCAGTCGTTGGAAGTGGAGAACAATACACATATGCATCAACGTGGAACACATTCTATGTCCGAAGAACATATAAATGTCCAGGTATTTTGCTCCTCTAAAAGTGTTTCCCGTTCACACGGTTTTCTTAGTTGATTTTTGTGTATGATTTTAGGAAGGCTTTCCTAAATCTATAATAATGCTTCCTAAATAGATATTCCTTTGTGTGATTTTTGATCCAGCCGTTGGGAGTGGAGAACAATCCACGTATGCATCAACGTGGAACACATTCTATGTCCGAAGACCATATAAATGTCCAAGTATTTTTGGTTCTCTAAAAGTGTTTCCCGTTCACACAATTTTTTTAGTTGATTTTTGTGTATTATATTAGGAAGGCTTCCCTAAATCTATAATAATGCTTCCGAAATCGATATTCCTATGTGTGATTTTTAATCCAATCGTTGGGAGTGGAGAACATTTCATCTATGCATCAACGTGGAACTTATTCTATGCCCGAAAACCATATAAATGTCCAGGTATTGCTTCTCTGAAAGGTTTTTCCATTCACAGTTTATTTAAGATGTGTTTTCTGTATGATTTAGGAAGGTTTTCCTAAATCTATAATAATGCTTCCTAAATTGCTGTTTTTTCTGAGTTGATTTTTGATCCAGTTGTTGGGAATTGAAAACAATCCACGTATGCATCAAAGTGGAACACATTCTATGCCTCATGACCATATAATCAACCGGTAATTCTTCTCATTTTGTTTTTCTTGTATGATTTTTAAGATAGGCTTCCTAAATTTGATGTCAGTTGTTTTTTAATCGGTTCAGAGATGTTTCGTAAGTGACACATGCTCCTTCTCGCCTGCTGATAGAGAAGATTATTCACGATTATTGAATCTTATTCCAGATCTTCCACCAGTTCATATAGGTCATTCATCAGGTGTAAAAGATGATGTATAGGTGAACAAAATTTTCAAGAACAAGACAGAGATGATGGATATTCTGAGGAAGTGGGCATTAGAGGGCAAGTTTAAGTTTAAGTATCTGTGGTCAAATAAAGGAAGAGTGATATTAGGTTATGTGGATGATAATTGTAGTTGGAGGTTCCGTGCATTGATTGTTCCTTATTCAGATTTTTTTTGTGGTGAAGAAGCTTGTGGATTAACACACATGTGACACAACACATACGAATCCTAATCACAGGCAAGCTACCGCACCGACTCTTGCCTCCCTTATTTGGAGCGGATATCATGAGAAGAAGGATGGATTGAAACCAAAGCAGATCGTAGACTTAGTAAGAATGAGCCATGGTGTTCAGATCAAATACATGAAAGCTTGGAGAACCAAAGAAATAGCTGAGACTTTGGTTAGAGGAACTCCTGAAGATAGTTATCGTAACCTTGCGAATTGGTTATTCAAGGTTCAAGAGAACAATATAGGATCTAAGGTATTCTTAGAGATGGACGCTGACACAAAGTTTAAGTATGATTTTCTAGCATTGGGGCAATCATTGAGAGGTTTTCAATACTTGAGGCATGTCATTGCAATTTACTGTACCTTTCTCAAGGCTAAATTCAAGGGGAATCTTCTTGGAGCTACTGCGCAAGATGGAGACTTCCATCTTTATCCTTTGGCTTTTGGCATTTTTGATTCTGAAAATGAAGATTCTAGGGCTTGGTTTTGAAGAGGGTTGAAGACAGTGATCCCTGATGGAGAAGACCTCGTTTTTGTGTCTGACCGTGCTATATCAAATGCTACTGCTTTGTCAACAGTCTATCCACTCGCACACCATGGTGTTTGCAAGCTCCATCTTATGAAAAATATAAAATATCAGTTCGGGAATAGAGGTATGATCCCGACTGTTCAAGAATCTACTGATGCGTACACTCAATTTGAGTTTCGTGAAATTTTCTCCCAAATTTAGAGAGCAAATCCAAAGCTTGCTACATACTTGGAGAAAGCAAAGTTTGCTAAATGGGCTAGATGTTTTGCACCAGCCAACAGATACAACATTATGAAAACAAACATTGCTGAGTCCCTGAATTCACTGCTAAACATGCCAAGGGAGATGCCTGTTATATATCTTCTTGAGACGATAAGAATGGCCCTTAGCAACTGGTTTTTTTAACGCAGGGAATCGGCTACCATATTTGGTAAGTACGCAACACCAAATGTAACAGAGAAGATTGCTTTAAGGTATGACGATGCTATGACGCTTGATGTATACCAAATAGACGAGTTCAAGTTTGAGGTCAAAGAAAACACTCATAAGTTTGTAGTCCATTTGAAGAACAAGCATTGTTCTTGCAACGTCTTTAACATAGACAAGATTCATTGCATCCACGCAATAGCTGCTGCTAAACGCACAAGGATGGACGAGTACAAGCTTGTTGACTATTTTTGCAGAAGGGATACATGGGTTAAGGCTTACTCTGAGAGCATACATCCTTGTGGTGATCTATCGACATGTTCTTTTCCCGATAATTTGTCTGCTTAGTTTTGCAGTCCTCCATCCACGAAGAAGAGTAGTGGAAGACCACCTAAGAAGAGGAAGAGAGCGGCTGGGGAATTTGGTGTGCCTGGGTCAAAGTCTCAAGGACATAAGTGCAGTAGATGTGGCATAGGAGGACACAACAAGAGCACATGCAAGAACCAGATATGAAGAACAAGAGCACATGCAGGAACCGGATATGATGAACTTTCAACTTTATTTCTTTTATTTTTTTATGAAGCATTTGTATTTTTTTAGGAACCCTTTTCCTAATATACTGTATTACCAATTTAAAATCCCAACATTACATGTTCTTTTTTGTGTGTTTCTCCTACTAGGATGATTTACCAAAACCTTTTTTAAAACAAATTTTGTTTTATATATCTGTTCCCATTTTATCATAATCTGTTCAAAAACTTCTCTTGAGATCATTCCTAAAAAATTTGTAAACTACTTGTTTGATAAATCGGAAACAGATACAAATGCTTCCTAAATAATTCCTAAACATGTGTATATGTTTCCTAAACTTGTTTTAGTGTGTTAGGAAGCAATTCCTAAACAGCTACAAATGCTTCCTAAATAAATTCTTAAACGTGTGTACATGTTTCCTAAACTTGTTTTTAGTGTGTTAGGAAGCCATTACTAAACAGCTAAAGATGCTTCCGAAAATAATTCCTAAATGTGAAAAATAAACATCAAAATAAACATCGAAACTTTGTTTTAGTGTGTTAGGAAGCCATTCCTAAACTGCTACTGATGTTTCCGATATCATTCCTAAATGTGTGTACATGTTTCCTAAACTATTAAATTAATTTAGAAAACACTTACACATAATTAGGAATCGAATCCCTAAATGTTTTCTAAACCAATTCAAATAATTTTCAGTAATATTTCAAAATATAAAAAACAAAGTAAATAGATCAATATAACAGCAACAAACCAAACATTTCATAACACAAAAATACCATGTTCTCAAAAATACCAAATTTAACAAAACACAAGTTACCATGTTAGAAAACAAACATAAGTTCAAAAAGGAAACAGAAGTTCAAAACATAATTGAAAACATTAGAAATAAATTCAGAGCTTTAGTTGAGAGATCTACAGTGGTCTCAGAGAATGGAAGGCATAGGCCAGGTCTTGTCGAAGTCGAGCCTTTCCCAATCCTTTGGATCCGCTTCCAGCCTACGGATCTCAGTCTTCATCTTCTGAATTTTCTTGACCATAAAGTTGCGCTGCACCACCAATATTTCGTGTTCCACAGTCATCTTAACAAAAGAGAAACCAAATCAAAAATAGGCTTATGAATTCTTTTCCTAATTCTATAATAAGTCTTTCTAATTTTATACATCTACTCCTTCAAATAAAAACTCCTTCAAATAAAAACTCAGTCAAATAAAAACTCATTTTCCCAAATTCTACTCATTTTTATAATATGATTATAAACGAAAAACCAACATCTATGTGTTATAAAGAACTACCTAAAAAATAAGATATTTCTATATACCTACTCATTCCAAACTAACTTCATATACTTGCCTAATGAACCTTGGTTTTGTCTTGTTGTGGGAGCGTCTCTATCCACTTAATTGGAGGGTTCACTTCGTAAGGCATTAAAAAATAAGGTCCCGCCTCGAAATCCAGAAAAGGATTACTCTCTGGTGATGGAGTTTGACTTGCAGGAGGAGATATAGGGGGAGTTTGTTCCATTGTTTGAGCATCAGATTCCGTATCGGATTTTGATGTCGTTCTGGAACGGTGAGGAGATGAAATTGGGGTTGGAGATCTGGAACGAGATGAAAAAGAAGGGCTCGACATGGTTAGATATGTTTTTTATAGAGAGAATATGAATAGTTTAAGTTTTTTAGTGATGAATAGAGTGAAGAGAGCATGTACATATAGAATCAGAAAGTTGCAACTCTTCAACTTCCCCTTCCAGTTATATTTCCAAGACTGTTTTAAATCAGTTTTAATTAAGTGCATCAGTTATATTTCCAAGGCAGTCTTAAATCAAAATAACCCACAAATAATTGGGCTAAAAAACCAAATGTAACTATAGGTCCAATTCATACATAAAACTCAATAACCCAATTCATTGTTTTTTGTTAGTGATATATCATTGATTTTATGGTTTTATGACATGATATATGTATTGGTTTTGGAGTCTTTTCTATATATATTGAGTCTTATTAGGTACAAACACGGATTGGACCCTGATGAGCACTTTGGATGCATTTGGAGGCTTGTAGCTGAGCAAATCAAAAAGGAGACGAATATTTTTTGGTCCCCGTCGATCGATAGGCTTCACCTAAGTCAGTCGACACAACCTAGATGTGAATGACGCTTTCGAGTTTTATCAAGTTTCAGGAAATGCAAATTTGCCCCAGAAGTTTCCAAAGTTTATATTTCATGCCTAATCGTGTTTTTAGGTTAAACTATGTTTTAGAAGTTCCAGAGACTAAGTTTTGTGATTTTTCTAAGTTTTTGAGAAGTTCTAAGTTTATTGTAAGTTTCAAGAAGATTATTGGAGAGAAGATTCAGATCTCAAAGTTTGTAGAGAGAAGAATTCTAAACTCCCTTTAGTTTCTTATTTTCTATTTTATGAGTATTATTCAGACAATGATTTGTCTTTCACCTTCTATGTCTGAATAGTCACCTTGTTAGATCTAGGGTTTCAAAAGGGATTATGAAGGATTGTTAAATTGGGCATAGTCTTGTTAAGTTATCTATTATATTTTCCATCTAGATTAGATAATTACACTAGTCTTGAGATTGATCACGTTAATACTGGTACCGTAGGATTATTGGTAGGCGCAAGAGTGCTATTGATACCCTGACCCAATCTTAGATGAGCAAATAGTCTTTTTGCAGCGAGAGTTGGTTTAGGAATTTTATGAGCATATCGTACCCGCTAATCATAGAGACTATATTTATTGGTATTTCGCAAAGAGATTTGGTTTGCTTCTGTTTAGGGGATAGATGTCGTCGCAGTGAGAGTTTGATGAAATATCATATAAGTGTTACAAGTTTAAGAACCGCACAAACACTTTAGACTTGATTTACGAACCGCCCAGTTCACTTTCCTGAGTTTTCTTGATTGATGTCCCTAGGTCTAGCGCTTTTAATCACTTGAATCAACCCCGTTTAATTGTTATTTTGTTTCTTGCTTTGTTTCCTTTAGTTTCTCATTTATTTAATCTAGTTTAATTCAAATTTGTTCGTCTATTGCGTGAGTTTTCAGAGTCCTTGTGGATTCGACCTCTAAGTGCTACAACTGACCTCTTACTTTGAGAGAGTAGCTTCTAGAGTTATATTTGACCCCTGTAAGTTAGGCCCATTTATTTTGATAAATCGGAAACTTTGTTTTAGTGTGTTAGGAAGTCATTCCTAAAATAACTTCAGAGGATTCCCAAATCATTCCTAAATGTGTCTACATGTTTCCTAAACTTGTTTTAGTGTGTTAGGAAAGCCATTCCTAAAATAGCTACAGATATTTCTGAAATTATTCCTAAATGTCTGTACATGTTACCTAACGTATTAAATATATTTAGGAAACAATTACACATATTTAGGAATTGTTTTCCAAATGTTTTCAAATCCAATTCGAATAATTTCCAGTAATGTTTTGATAAGATAGGTTGTTCCTTCTTTATGGTATTCATTTGTTTAGAGATCCATTTTTTTATTTTAAACATTAGCCATGGAATATTTGTAACATCATTTTTTTCTTGTTTTCTTTGATTTGTTGTATGTTTTTTAAGAAGCATTTTTTCTATGTTTTAGGAACCATTTCCTAAAATATTTCTTTAAACTATTGAATGAACTGCACGTGCACATCATATCAGTAGTAGTACTTAAGCTATTGATCCCACAGAGAGTAACAAGTACGCGGATTGAATTCAAGTAATGATATCTAAGTAAGACAATGCAATATGGGGTTTGGTTTTGGGTTTTCTAGTGAATGAATGCAAATGAATGAATGAAAGCAAAGTGAATGATTGGTTTGTAAACTATATGATTAAAAGGTTGGGCGTCTAGTGTTTATCTAAGGTTTCCATGGTTTCTAACAAATAGGGGATAGATCTAACTAATAGGTTTTCATCAATGGTTCTCAACTACAAACAATGATACACACCCAAGCCATAGTTCATGACATAGGCGTTTTAAGTCACCACACCCTTGCACTCAACTTCCGCAGGTAACAACACGCTTAGACCAGCAGTATAAACAAGTTCGATATGTTCACAAAGTCCTATAACTCAACTATCGCAGGTTATAACACAAGGATTCGGTAATACTAGTTCCGAGAAGTAGGTTTACGAGGATAGTGCTCCTATTCTCCTAAATCAATGCTTGGTGATCAAGTCAAACAACATGCATTAAGTAAAAGATATCCCAAGAGAACTCATAATCTAGATGAAAATTGGATCTAACAACCTAAGTGAATGCAACCAGGGGCGGATCCAGACGTGTTTTTGTCTGGGGCACAAATGATTTAAATTTTTAATATGCTTAAAATTAAATAAATTAATAATTTTATGATATATTTAAATTTTTAGGATTTAAAACATCATTAAATAACCATGGTATTGATTTTAAAGAATACTTTTACATATATATATATATATATATATAAGATATTTAAAATAACCTGTATAGATTATAATAAAATAATTTTATAGTTAAACAAATAAGATTCTAAAGTATTTGTATATTGAAACTAAATCCCAGAATATACTTGTTTTGTTAAGTAATGAGTTCTTATTAACGTATACATAGTAACATAGATGATATAATAAAAAAAATAAATTACCTAGTGACTTTAAATTAATATGTTAAAAAAGTAAAAATAAATAACATGTTTTAATAAATAAACAAAAAAGTACAACATGCAAAAAAGTTAATGAAGAAAATTAGAAAAAAAAAGAGAAAACAAGAGGCATTGAACTCTTTTTTTGTTTAAAAGCATTCAATTTAAATTGCAGAAAGAAAAAAAATTACATGGCTATAAGGTTTTATGGGCTTGTCGCACGTAAAAAAAAATAAAGTCAGCCTTATTAAAAAAATTAGACAAATAGAAGAGGCATCAAACTCTAGTGCTTTAAGTTTGTATGGGGCACCTTTAACCAAATGAATCAATTAGAAAATAATGTTAATAACTATTTAAAACTTTTTAAACAATCAGTGTAGGGCACGTGCCCTACGTACCTCCTCATTGCGTCCGCCCCTGAATGCAACCATTTTTTCCTAATATATTACCCCATCAAACCAAACAAAAGAACTACTCGCTCATGGTGTAAAGAAACAGAAAAGACATCATAGAAAACATCAATATAACGATTCAATATAACAAAGGGGGTTCAAAGGAAACTTCTCTAGATGTCACAGATGAGATCTCATCTCCCCAATAGCGAGTACAAAAAGTAGAAAAAATAAACAATGAAGAACAATAGATGAAACTTCAAGGAGAAAGTCTTCTAGGTTGAGGCGACGAAGGAGGGTGAAGCGGCGGTGTGAGAGGCAGAATAAGGTCGTGGATCTCCTTGTCTAGCTCCTAGAGACGTTCCTTGTGGGTGGCTATGCTTGCTTAGGGTTTCCAAAACACTAAGAAGTGTTTAGATAGGGTCTCCCACGAAATTAGGTAAAGAGACATCAAAACTACGTCATTTTGATATGTGTGGAGGCAATGGGCCGAGCCTGGTCATGAGCTGAGTTCCTTAGGTTGGAGTAAGTTGGCACCGGTCACTAGGGGTAGTGACCGAGGTCTTCAAGAGGGCTAACCTCGGTCACGGGGCTTGTGACTGAGGTGGACATGTCTTCACTCTTCAGGGTACATCTTCCTAACGGCTGAATGGATTGCTTCGATCCTTGTCCGAGTTGAATCTAGATTCTTCTAGCTTTCCATGGATATAGAGAATTCCAAAATTGGCCCATGGGAAGATCTTCAAATGTTGCCCAACTTCTGATTCTCCGAAACTGCCTTGAAACATGTTTTGCTTGACTTTGGGTCCTTTTTGCTCCAAAACTCCCAAATGTCTTTGGGAACTGTAAATGGTGGAATGTGGCCGTAAAGCTTCCATAATCTCTTGTTTCTTCATGATTTTCCTGCCAAAAAAATTTGAAATATAGGCGAAAATATGATGATATCAACTCCCCCAGACTTAAGGTTTTGCTTGTCCTCAAGTAAATAAGAGTCCAAGTCTGGTGGAGAGGTTTGAAAATCACGAAAACTCTCCTATGATCAGAGACGATGTTCATAATAGATGACCTGCAGACGTGTTATTACATGGATTCTTAGTCAAAACCTTCTCACTATAGACTCACAACATTCTCAATCTCTGATCCTACCATCGCAAATCGTCTAGAGACTTTGGAATTCACTTAAGTCAACTCCTTACATTCATTAAAGGTCGCATGGATTTCTCAAGAGGGAGCATCATTCGAGGTAGACGGCGCTTGGTATAGAAAGGCTTTTGGTGTTTAAGTGGAGTTTAAAGTGTTTAGAGTGTACCGTGATTTCGGAGGGCAGCTATGTCGCAGACCCGCAAGAGAGTATGACCCATTGATGTTCACAGCTTCCAACCACTTCTTCATGTCAACACCTTGTTCCTTTACTTCTTTTGTTCTTCTGGATCCCCTAGAATTAGATGTTTATGTAGGGTTCTTTGCACCATCTTCATAATTTCTTTTCGTCATAACCTTCTTCTCGGGATTTCCTGTGCTTATGAGATTATTTTGTAACCGTTTCCTTTCCTTTCGTTTCTTTTTTCTTTTCTTTTCTTTTTTCTTTTCTTTTCTTTTTTCTTTTCTTTTCTTTTTTCATTTTCTTTGCTTCGTTTTCTATATTTTTTCTTTTTCTTTTTTTTGTTTTCTTTTTCTTTTTTTTTGTTTTCTTTTTCTTTTCTTTTCTTTTGGTGAAAGGGGAAACGGTACATAGATTAAATCATTTTCTTGTTGATTCCGAGGTGTAGTGTTTTGTAGACCAAATCATGACTCTCTCTCTCTATCTCTTCTTTGATTCCTTCAAGCCCTCCATCTTCAAGTGGTTGGAAAACTGTGTCATAAATTTCTCTCTCGCGTTTCTACGCATATCTGCCTACGAGATCGAAAAAGAGATTGGTGAGAGGTCTGAAAAGAAATATGTGGTGTAAGGGTAAACAACTGAAAATGAGTGGCCATTCAGGATCTGCAAAGAGTGGTAAAAGGGATAAGAAGTCCTGAATGTGCTGCTCGGTTCCCCGTTCTAATGCGCTCATGAGAAATCATTGGAGTCAGGATTATGGTTCAAATAGAGTGGAGTTAACGTCCGTTCCAACCGTGTTCTCCGTAGGATGAGACTTTAGGGAGAAAGGTCCAGCGGTGAGCTTCTAGGTGTTATCCGTTTATTAGTGAATCCTGCAAAACTTGTCATTAGGGAATGAATCAGAACATATTTTAAGTCAAAATCATCATATCATAGGGTCATATTTTTCTACAAACTTGACTCAAAAAGACATCAAAATGACTCAACAGATAAAATCCCCCAGACTTGAATCACACTGTCCCCAGTTTGAAGAGTCAAAATAAAAGAGGGAATAAAAATGAAATGCATAAAGATAGAGATAGAACGAGTGAACCTTCAACTTCTCAGGAGGTTCTGGTGCTCGGTGGTGGACTAATCATGGTGTCCGGGATCTGAGGTCATTCTCTCTACAAGTGTAGTGGCTGCGAGGTACTCTGCTAGCTGCTCCTCTGCTGCAGTTCGTAATGCTCTCTCCTCCTCAAGAGTAGTGGTGTCACTCCCTGGAGGGTTGCGTGTGACATGGTGAGAAGCAAAGGAAGCAATTGCCTTAGCCTTGGTAAACTTACCAAGAGTGAGTGGTAGACGGTCTTCGGGAAGAGATGAGTGATAC
The DNA here is from genome assembly GCA_963555745.1 of Cardamine flexuosa. Classification (NCBI taxonomy): domain Eukaryota; kingdom Viridiplantae; phylum Streptophyta; class Magnoliopsida; order Brassicales; family Brassicaceae; genus Cardamine; species Cardamine flexuosa. The sequence continues at coordinate 22,168,188 of OY743217.1, read as the reverse complement.
TCATTCGTAAAAAGGTACCAACTCGTGATGCCGTCTCTAAGGCGTGGAATAGTAGGGATAGGAAGTAGTATGGTGTTTGTGGCATATGGTGGAGAATGGTACCTATATCCAATCTGGTCGAGGTTGATCCGTGCTCCTTCAAGTATCTTCATCTTCTCAAGCTTTGCAAGATCCAAATGTTTATCCTTGATTGTGTGAGCACGGTCCACTAGGTTGACTCTAGCGGTCTCAAGGATGGTAGTGATGACTCCTCCAAAGCTTATGCAAGCTTGCTTATCTCTACTTGTGATTGCATCATGCTTGATCTTCACAAGTCTCTTGGCTAGGAGGGCAGCATAGTTGGCTCTCCGTGGATGCTCAACAAAAGGTATGCTCAAAATATTGAGCTCATCACTAATCACATTGTTCTGGGCTGTGCGTGAGAAGAGAGTGTTGGCAAGAAGCTTGTGTACATACCAGATCGATGGGTGTGATAGTGAGGCAGCCTTGGTCTTGGCACTATCAAAACTTCCTTGTCAAAAGCTTGACCAATAAGCATTGGTATCAACTTTTGCATTCCCAAGATCAAGAATGGATATGTGGTGGTGCTCACCAATGATGGTGAAGAGGAGCTTTCCATCTCGCGCCAATGGGGCTTGTGTGCGCGGATAGGCTAGTGTGACCATGGCAAGGAATTGCCTTGTCTCTTCTTCATAGATCTCTTGGCGAGTGGATGCTAGGAAACTGCTGAGTCTTAGAGCATTCAACATCCATTCAACATCACTTGCCAATCCAAGAGCATGCAACAATGTGTATTCAACTCTCAAGGTGGATAAAAGCTTGAACTCATAGAGTGGTGTGAGATAATCAAGACTCTCATCCATCTTCTTTCCAACAAAGATCAAAGGCAGCTCCTTCTTCTTGCGTTGTTGGTGTAAGCGGTGAGCTACTCTAGCTCTAAGATGGCGTGGCACACATAGCATGATTGGTGTATCATAATCAATATTATCTTGAATCTCATCACTCTTGTCCTTAGAGTTGGCGCCTTCATCAATAATCTCTTTGCCTTTGTTCCCATGTGTTGCTTTGTCATGTATCATCTTAGTCCTCATCTCATCACTAGTGATGGTCTGAAATTTCTTCTTAGAGGTCCTAGTTTCCATTGTTTGGTACCTAGAACAAAAGAAATTGATACAAGTTAGCAACATGGCTCAATGAAAAACATATTTCAATCTATTACATATGAGATGTAACAATGGGGTTGAAATAAACAAGATAATGTATGTTCAATATAAGAAATCAATAAAATGCTCTTTTCAATATAAAAACATGTTTTAACCTAAAAAGGTTGGACTTTTGTAAAGGAGGGAAACTTACTTGTGGGGCCCACGAGATTGTGGTTCACGAAAACTTACAGTGAATTCTGGGTATGATCAGTTTTGTTGGTTGTGAAAGACGGTTCAACGGGAAATCCATTGATTCACGGATTTTACAAACGGATCGGGAAACTCTCAAGACGGCTTGGGATCAAAGATTTGAGCAAACAGGAACCGGGTGGGATTTGGCCGGGCATGGTGTAAAACCTCGGTCACAGGCTTCATGACCAGGGCCAGCCTTTCTTGGCACGGCCCGTGACCGGGGTTTTGGCTCCTCGTGGTCAAAACTTTGGTTTTGGCCAAATTCATCTTGGAAATCATTTTTCTCAACCTGTAAAGTAGAATGGCATCCCACAATGATTATAGAGACTAGGAAGAACACTTACCTTGATGGGATGGAAATTGGTTGGATCCTTTTGCCATATTTCCCAAGAAAGGTCCCAAATGAGGGTCTATTGGAAAATTTTGACATTCGATCCTTGCATTGCCATTTCTCCTTCAATGATTTCCTCTTAAATGTCCTCATATCATTAGACATTCAATATCAAAGCGTTTCATCGAACCATTTGCAAGATTCTCCAAGTTTCGTGTATTCCGTAATCGCGGCTCGGCGATGGTGCTGTCGCGTCGGTTGCGACAAAGAATTGGGATAATTTCTAGTTGCGAATTTCATCCTCTAAGATTTTCCTCGATCATCGCTCTAAAAAATACTCAAATATATTAAGTACCCGATTATAGTTCATTTGATCGAGTATTTCATGGAAATCTAATACCTTAGTGGTTTTCGTAGCCGCGGATGGAACCACCTAACGGGTGCGGAATGAAAAGTTGGCCATTTTCAAATCTGAGCTTCTTTTTCTGAAATTTCTTCAACCAAAACTTCCCAATGGTCACCTCTTAGTGTGTGTCAAGTTGGACCACCTTTGCTCGAGTAGATTTCAATATCCTCCCACTTTGGTGAATTATGCAACCCAGAAACTTAAGATGGAATGATCTCCTACCCATGAGTCTTTTCCCAAAAAGTAGCTCGGCCATTACTCCTAGAATACCCATATGGTGTTGAGTACCTGATCCTTGGTCATTTGGACGAGTGGAACTTGAAAATTCTACAATCGGTCATGAATGACCCAGTCGGGGCTCGGAAACAGAATAAACTTAGGCCTTGACTTGGTAAATCGTTATGGACGTAGTTGGGGAAGTGAATGCAACCATGTTTTCCTAAGATATTACCCCATCAAACCCAACAAAAGAACTACTCGCTCATGGTGTAAAGAAACACAAAAGACATCATAGAAAACATCAATATAACGATTCAATATAACAAAGGGTGTTCAAAGGAAACTTCTCTAGATGTCACAGATGAGATCTTGTCTCCCCAATAGCGAGTACAAAGAGTAGAAAAGAGAAACAATGAAGAACAATAGATGAAACTTCAAGGAGAAAGTCTTCTAGGTTGAGGCGACGAAAGAGGGTGAAGCGGCAGAGTGAGAGGCGGAATTAGGTCGTGGATCTCCTTGTCTAGCTCCTAGAGACGTTCCTTGTGGGTGGCTATGCTCACTTAGGGTTTCCAAAACCCTAAGAAGTGTTTATATAGGGTCTCTCACAAAATTAGGTCAAAAGGCATTAAAACTTTGTCATTTTGATAAGTGTGGAGGCGATGGGCCAAGCCTGGGCATGGGCTGAGGTCCTTAGGTCGGAGTAAGTCGGCACCGGTCACTAGGAGTAGTGTCCGAGGTCTTCAAGAGGGCTAACCTTGGTCACGGGGCTTGTGACTGAGGTGGACATGTCTTCACTTTTCGGGGTGCATCTTTCAAACGGAAAAATGGAACACTTCGATTCTTATCTGAGGTGAATCTTGACTCTTCTAGCTTTCCATGGATATAGAGAACTCCAAAATTGGCCCATGGAAAGGTCTTCAAATGTTGCCAAAACTTCTAATATAAACTTTAGTTCAAACAAAAGTAAAAACACAATTGAAACACAGGAAATGCAGATCACAGCTTCGATTGAGAGATCTGCAGTGGTTTCGGAGAACAGAGGGCATAGGCCAGGTATTGTCAAAGCCAAGCCTTTCCCAATGCTTCGGTTCTGCTTCGAGCTTGCGAATCTCAATCTCAAACCTCTGCATTTCCTCGACCAAATCGTTGTGGTTCCTCACCAACCTATAGTGATCATCAGATATCAGTGACAAAAAGAGGAACTAAATCAAAAAATAGACTTATGAAGGCATTTCCTAACTATATAATAACGCTTCCTAATTCTATGCATCAACTCATTCATATCAAAACTAATTCAAATCAAAAACTCATTCAAATCAAAACCCATTTTCTTAATTCTACTCACTTTTTACGACATAATTAGTAACAAAAAACCATCATCATCTATATGATACAATAACTTCCTAAATTAAGATATTTCTATATACCTACTCTTCGAGGTGCATCTTCCAAAATACCTACTTCCATAGTTTACAGTTTACATTTTGGACGAACCTTGTAACCTCGACTTTGTCTTCCGGTGGGAGAGTCTCCATCCACGCAGTCGGAGGGTTAGCTTTGGTAGGGATGAAAAACCAAGGCTCCGCCTCAAAAACCGGTAAAGGATTTCCCTCGGGTGACGGAGATCGACTTGCATGGGGAGTTTAATCCATGGTTTAAGCATCAGTCTCCATATCGGATTTTGATGAACGATGGTGAGGAGATGAAATGGTTGTAGATGGTGGTGATTGATGAACGATGGTGAGGAGATCAACTTGGAGGGGGAGATTGATCCATTTTTTGACCATCAGAATCCGATTCGGATTCTGACATCGTTCTCGAACGGCGAGGAGATGAAATTTGTGGAGATGGTGGTGTTGGAGATCTGGAACGAGATGAAAAGGAATGGCTCCACATGTTTTGGAGAGGATATGAAATGTTTTTAGTGATGAATTGATAGTGAATAAAGCGTTTACATATATGGAATCAGAAAGTTGCAACTCTTCAATTCACTTTCAACGATTGCTTCGTTTAGTGCACCCAATAGAGAAAGTTGCAAATCGTCAGTTTACATAAGCCCAATTCATTGTTTTTAGGCCCATTTCTAAATAGCTACTGATGTTTCTGAATTCATTCTTAAATGTGTCTAAATGTTTCCTAAACGTGTGTAAGTGTTTCCTAAATTAATTTAATAGTTTAGGAAACAATTACACATATTTAGGAATGATTTCGGAAATCATATTTTAAACCAATACGAATAATTTTCAGTAATATTTTTTGATAAGATAGGATGTTCCTAATTTATAGTTTTCATTTTTTAGAGATCCATTCTTTTTTGTCTTCTTATAAAATGATAAGTAACAATGATAAAACATGTTTTTAGTAACAAAACAAAAGTGATAATATAAGTTTCTTAGATTCTGATAACACACATAAGTCATAAAATAAGTTGATAACATAAAAAAAACTTACTGACATGGGCAATATCAATGTAAAGTGATAACATATGTTTTCATTTTAAACAAAAAGTGATAACTATTGTTTGCAAAACCACTCCTTAGGTTACATCAACCTTCCCTAAAACAGTCAAATATATTATATGCTAAACCACTCCTTAGGTCATGAATCACTACACTATTTATCTTTGAGAAATCTCATATCATAAGGGAGTGACACTGGATCTTTTTAAGCACAAATATCCCACAGTTTGATTTTATGCTTCAGTTCGGGCTTTCTTCACAGTCTTTCACAATTTTGAAAGGAGCCATGTTCTTCATTGGCTTCAGGATGTCAGCGATACAGAGGAGATGAGGTATCATCTCTGCACAAATGTAATTATCATCACATATATTATCATAGTTTTTATAAATTTATTCAAGTAAAACTTTCAAGTATTTTTCGTTACCTGCAATTTTTGTAACAGTTTCCAACACGTGTCTTTTGTTCTCTTGCTGATGGTTGCAGGCGAAAGACTCTATTGTTCTGTTCTTCACGTTTATCCCGAATCCTATCCAGTGTTTACCAGGCTTAGTAGCTCCATAAATGACATCCACATCGGTCTTCCAGTTCTTTTTTGGATAAGCTTCTCTTCTTGCATCTTTAATCACAGAGTTCGGGAATGGGTTTTTAGTACGCCCGGTCAAAAAACTGCTGTAGGATTTCAAACTCTGTGAAGATGTTGGATGTGCAGAATGAAGCTCTTGGGAACCAGTTGTTGTGTAAGTAAGGTGCATGTATTTCACAAAGAGTATTAAAATAGATCATTGCTATGTCTGCTTCCTGCATTTATATATATTTAATAAATCAACAACATAATTTTTCTCAAATCACTACAGCTGTTTCCCAAATCATTTCCTAAATCAAGACTCGTGTTTCCTAAATCATTTCCAAATAACTACAGCTGCTTCCCAAATCATTTCCTAAATCAACAGTTATGCTTCCTAAACAAATAAAGATGAGCTTTACTTACCGCTTCGGTGACATGTTTGTTCGCATCATCCACTCTGGCGAACCACGCTGAGTTAGTTTTGATCCAACCAATCCTGAGTTTTTTGTCAATTTAATTTGGTTAGTTAACATCTTTTTTAGCAAAAATCATTTAAGTATAAACGAACGATGATTATAGATAAGTATACACTTACTTTAGAGTCCTCTCTCCTAACATATTGTAAAATCTGTCCATTTGAGTAAATGTTGGCGACTTAAATGGATCCAGAAGCAGATTTGGTTCAGGTGTTTTGGTTAGTGCTGGGTTTGGAGGAGCTTTGTATGGAGTTCTGACTGTGCTAGCTTCTTTTGTTTGCCGGTTGCTCCTCCTTAGAAAACACTTAAAAAGTTTTTGTATTGCTGCAACCCTCATTTTTTATGTGGATGGTCATCTTCTTCAGCTGGTCTCTTCATCTTCAATTTCTCACGTACATTCCCACCCTGAATCATTTCTTCCCACTGAAACAACCAAATTTTTGTAGACCCAATAAGACAAGACAAAATATCAGCTCTATAATAACTACAGCTGTCCCATACTTTTAATAAATCAACACTTATGCTTCCTAAATCATTCCCAAATCACTACAGCTGCTTCCCAAATCATTTCCTAAATCAACACTTATGCTTCCTAAATGTTTTCAGATAGTTCCTAAATACATTTCTACAATAATCTCAGCAACAAGAAATCGGAATATTCTTTGTAAGACACAGGCAATGATACAATAGAGAGAAAGATAATTACCTGAACATCAGCTGGAGGATCCCATGCACCGTTCAACCATTCTCTATAGATCCTTATGTTCTTATTGTCGAACTCAAGTACCTCAGCTGTATGCTCTATGTTGACTGAAAGCTTGATTTTGTTTGAAGGGTTTTTACAAATCCTACACACCAATGATCGATATGGTAAACTTATATCTTCTGCATCAGATCTAAAATGTAGTATGTGTAAATAGGTTCTTCTGGTTGAGGAAATGGAGGTGGATGAGGACGTATCCTCAACTCTGAGACTCTTTCGGTCTGCTTGGTCGATTTGCTGGTGTACAAATCTTCATACTCCAAAACAAACATCCTCAAGTCAAGTTGTGGATCCATCTCTTGCTTCACTTTTGCTACATACCACTTCCCATCAGGATGTGCTATCTCCACCCTTGAACCGAGTATCAAGTGTTGTGGAACCTCTGGGATACCAACCTGCATCCACATAAACGTGTTAGTAACTATTGATATATAATTTTATCAAATTTCTGAGTTTTATAGCCTACCTTTGATTGTGATGCTCAAAGAGATTATAAAACAACAGCTGCATCCTCAGTCCCCTCGTTCTCCTCTGAGTCCTCTACATTTTCCATTACTGTATCAACAGTAGCATCCTTATCTGTATCAGAAGCAGCATGTATTTTTTCATCTTTCTGATTCTTCTCTGTATCAGCAGTAGCAGTGGCAGCCTTGTCTTTTTCACTCTGATTCTTCTCTGTATCAGCAGCACCAGTAGCAGTTGTCTTAAAAATTTCGCTTTGATTCTTCTCTGTATCAGCAGTAGCAGCGGCATCCTTGTCGCTCTGATTCTTCTCTGTATCAGCAGCACTAGTAGCAGCAGCAGCTGCCTTGTTCATTTCGCTTGGATTCTTCTCTGTATCATCAGTAGCAGCGGCAGCCTTGTCGCTCTGATTCTTCTCTGTATCAGCAGCACCAGTAGCAGCAGCAGCTACCTTGTCCATTTTGCTTTGAATGTTCTCTGTATCAGCAGTAGCAGCGGCAGCCGTGTCCTTTTCGCGCTGATTATTCTCTATATCAGCAGCATCAGTACCAGCCGCAGCTGCATTGTTCTTCTTTGTCTGCACTATCGCCACATTCGTTTCAACAACAGGATCACAACTCTGCAAAATGGTTAACTTTTTTTAGGAACATTTAATACAAATTTAGGAAAGCCTTTCTTAAGGCTTTTAAACAACGGATAATGCCAACTATACCTCAACATTTTTTTCTGCGGTTCTTGTTTGTTGTGTCACAGCTGGAGTCAGAGGTTGTGTCACAGCTGGGGTAAGAGGTTGTGTACCATCTTTTTCTCTACCTCTGGTTGATGACACATCAGGAGTCAAAGGTTGGGTACCATCTCTGTTACTCTGCAAGAATAATTCATCTTTTATGAAGATTTAACTATAATTGTAGGATGTTTCTTAAAAATCGCATATATATTCTTCCTAAATCTCTATAGATGCTTCCTAAAAATCGCATACACATTCTTCCTAAAATCTCTACGGATGCAAAACTAATTATGAACCAAAGAATCTTACTTCAGCAGTTAAAAAGATTTCATTTTCTTGTGTTGGCCCAACACTCTCATTTTGGTTTATTTCCTATGTTGTTGTGCACTGACTTTTTTCAATCTGCAAAAAAACCCAAAATAGTAACTTTTTTTTTCCTTCTTCTTGAGCTTTGTATACATCAAAAACATCATCAGACGAGTGCATTACATTATCATTTTGCTCTTTAAGTTGGTCTTTCTTTTCCTGCGTCTTTCCTTCTTTCGTGCTGGTAATCTGTAAGAAAATAACTAATCAGTCCAAAATTGATAAAATATTTCTAAATTACTTTTCAGAGTTATGGAGACAATACCTTTTTAATCAAAGTGTCTAAATTAAAGTAATCATCTTCTTGCATCTCTTTGTCACTCTTTGGGGAAGGCCTCTCGGGACTCTCATCAGATGTATCTTCTTCTATCTCTTTCTCACTCTCGTCAGTACAAGAACTCAACTACATGATTCATCATTGTCACTCTCGGGATAAAGATCCCTATCATCAATATTCTCATTGTCACTCTCTCGGGCCATGTTCTCATTGTCACTCTCATGGGCAATGTTCTCATTGTCACTTTAGAGGGCCATGTTCTCTGGTGTCGAGGAACTCCCATCAGATACATCTTTTGGCTGACTAGGTACGAACACATGTGTTCTCTGACTATCACTTTGGATCGTTTGACGACTTTGTTCATTAATCCCCATATTCTTCTCAATTTCAAACAACCTATCTTTGATAACCTTGTTGCCATCCTCAACTCTCTTCACTGCTTTATTACCTTCCTCAACCATCTTCATGAGGATTGTCAGTTTCATATCCACATAATCTCTTGAAGAAGAGGCTGTGTCAGCGGCTCTTCTTTGTTTTTCTGAAAACGGATAGTGCAGCCTTTGTTTCCCTATTTCTTCTAATGCTTCATAGCAATCCAGCTTCTTATTTTCCCACAGTTGAACTGTTATCATTAAGCCCTGCTTCACAAACCCTATTAGCGTGTCAACATCTTGATCGATATTGTCTTCCATAGTGACGTTGTCCTCAACATCGTCTGGTATGCTTGGAAGAATGTATACTACGTGCAGCTGCCAATCAGATAAATAAAAAAATACTAGCTACATATCATATTACTCTAACTTCAGAACATTCCCAAACCTTTTCCTAAACTACTCCAGTTCATTCCTAAATCGCTACAGATGCTTCCTAAAATCGCTATAAATGCTTCCTAAAATCGCTACTGATGGTTCTTAAATCAATACAGATGCTTCCTAAATCGCTACTGATGCTTCCTAAAATTGCTACATATGCTTCTTAAAATCATTCTCAAATCTGTTCTGAAAATATTAAGAATCATTATCATAAAATATTTATGAAAATTAATTACATCCTGTTTTGCTTCTACTGGTAAAACCTCTTCATAACCTGGGTTCTTCAGCTGCTTATACTTTTCACACAAGAAGGCTGTCGCTCGGACTGATTTGTCAACTGTAGAGAAAGCCGACTGAAGCCTTGGCATGGATTCTAGGATCCATAAGTGCAGCGCCAATGGGAACCGATGAATGTCTAATGAAACTCTTGAAAACTTGTCCTTCGTTATTTTCCCCACTGATTCTAAGAGAAGCACATACGCATCTTTCCCCCATGGATGCTTCATCATCGACTCAAGACTGGTCGCTTTCTCTCAGTATTCTCTTGGATACTTGGCTGCTGCATATCAATGGAGGAAGATGTTTTCAATTAGCAGCAGCATCCCTAGACAGAACTTCTCGTCATATAAATCCCTAGGAGCTCTTCTCGTCATATCAATGAGGTCCTGTGATATGTGATTCTCCTGCTCTAATTCTTTCCAATTCCAGCGTTCTTCATTCTCTTCATTCTATGCAATCCAATCTCTGCACTTCAAACCAGTAACCATATGAATCTCATTGGTTTCCCACCAAAATGAAACAACAGCTCATTTCCCTTCTTTGTCACCAGTTTTCTGGCCAGTATGCAATGGAGAATCTTGGCTGAGAGCGTCATCTTTCCATTTGAATAAAACTTGAGAATCGGCCCAAGAAAGGAGCTTTTTACTCTCTTAGATTCTTCAACTCCCATTATCCCTTCTACTTGATCCATGTAACTTATACTGGAGAACTGGTTTATCTTTATAGACTTCCCACTCGGTTCGAACCCCATTTTGAAAACTGGTTCAGGTAGAGAATATTAATCAAGCAACAAATTCCCAATAAGGAATTCAGGCCTAAGAAGAGAAGAAAGGACGCCCAAGTTGTTTTCTTCTCTAACGGCTCTATTTTTATCTCACATGGATCCGCAACTATTCCCAACGGATAGATGAGCGTGTGAACTACAAGATACGCCTAGTTATTTTTGCGTTTGAGAGTTTCTATAAATATGTAACTCATTGTAACACTTTACAACTACTGAGATAATAAAATATCTAAGAGATAATAAAATCTCTCAACTCCCATTCTTATTCTTATTATTTCTGCAAGTCTTATTCTTGTTTCTAGAAGCGTAATCTCTGAATTCTAACATGGTATCAGAGCGTTGATCCATAAACAAGATCAATCTTTTGATTTCATCATTCTCTTTCTCTACTTTTTCAAAAACACCATTGTTACAGCTCAAGAAAGTTCAGAAACTTTTCTTGAAGAATCACTCCTTTTCCTGGTCTCTTTTGCACCTACAATCTCTCCTCCTTCATATTCAAAGCTTCCGCAGCATTCAAACGCTCTATAAAGCTTCAAATCAAGAAATTTTTTTCGAAAATTCAAAAATCTAACCGTTGGAATCACTGTTCAATCATCTTCTCCGAGAAAAAAATAAAAAAAATAAAAAAAATTTCTTTGGTTATTTTGGAAATACATCCTTCTAGCTTCCTTAAAAACTCTGAGATTGATATATATATTCATCCTAGACGAGTTTGTGTGAACTTAGAGTGGTATATTTCTGGAAATTCGTCAAAGAACTTTGGGTTCAAACTATTTCTTTGGTTATTTTGGAAATACATCCTTCTAGCTTCCTTAAAAACTCTGAGATTGATATATATTCATCCTAGACGAGTTTGTGTGAAGTTAGAGTGGTATATTTCTGGAAATTCCTCAAGAACTTTCAGTTCAAACTCTGAGATTGAAATATTCATCCTAGACAAAGTTTGTCTGAAGTTGAGCGGTAGATTATCAAGCGACTAGTCATTACTTTCAATCATGTAGGAGACAAAACCAACCACAATAAGAGTCACCCTAAGACGAGAAAACTATCTCCTATGGTCACGATCCACAAAATCGAACCTATATGGTCGTGGCTTGTGGAATCAAGTCGAACCAGCCAAAGGAAAAGAGCTTCAAGAAGGAGATGAAGAAGCTCTGGAAAAATGGCTACAAAAAGACCAAATGGTGCTCAGCATAATCCACAGCTCCTTGAGTGATTCAATATTTGAATCTTACTCATATTGCGAGACAGCTCAAGAACTTTAGGAAACTCTAAAGAAGGTGTATGGAGACATCACCAATCTTTCAAGAGTATTCGAAGTGAAGAAAGATCTCAGCAACCTCACTCAAGAAGATCAAGATTTTACCAAACACTTTGGTAAATATAGGTCATTACTTGCTGAATTGGATATGCTGAGGCCAAGCACAAAAGACCTCAAAATTATAGAGAAAAGAAGAGAGCAAGATCGAGTGTTTGGACTTCTCCAATCTCTCCATCCAAAATTCAATGACCTTATAAAGTACATTTTAAGGGAGGAGAAGCTACCAAGCCTTGAGAACGTCTGCTCTCAAATACAAAAGGAGCAAGGCTCCATAGATCTCTTCAGCAAAGGAGAGTTGCCAACGGCAAACAAAGGGTTTTACAAACCCCCATTCAGTTCCAACAAGAAAGGAACAACAAAGCAATGTGAACATTGCAAGAACATTGGCAAATTCAACCAAGGGAGAGGACACACCAAGGAGAAGTGCTTTATCCTTCATCCTCATCCTCAACAATTTGGAAATGAATCCAGTGCCTTTTACATGCCTACATTTAGCAATAATTTGGTCTCGGTAAAAAGAGCTACCACCGATCTCAATGCTTATGCTATATTTGGACCTAACAGCTTTCATTTTCAGGATATTAAAACCGGTGAAGTTTTAGGCAAGGGAAACACTAAGGGAGAGTTGTATACTCTAGCAGATCTCAAGAACCATTCTAGATGCTGCAACTCTGCTAGTTTGCTGTTTATTAATTCCTGTCATGTAGCTAGTAGTTCAAATGATTTATGGCATGCTAGATTAGGCCATCCTCATTCTAGAGCTTTAAAATTAATTATGCCCAATGTAGTCTTTGATAACTCTGAGTGTGAGTCTTGTATTTTGGGAAAACATTGTAGAAGTGTTTTCCAAAACTCCTTATCAATATATGAGAATTGTTTTGATTTAGTTCACTCTGATGTTTGGACCTCACCTTGCCTATCTAGAGATAACCTAAAATACTTTGTGACATTCATAGATGAAAAATCAAAATATACATGGGTCACATTGTTACCTTCTAAAGATAGAGTATTGGAGGCATTTTTCAACTTTCAAACATATGTGACTAATCATTTCAATGCTAAAATTAAGGTGCTAAGAGCGGATAATGGAGGGGAATACACAAGCCACATTTTCAAAGCTCATTTGGCAAATCATGGCATTCTTCACCAAATATCAACTCGTGGACAAAACTTAATGAACTACTCAGGGATAAGTATGCACCAAAGGAAGTGTACAAAAATGTTTTAAGTGAGAAAGTGGAGGCTAAGTCAACATCTCTACCAAAGGAGGATGCCAAACAAGTCACAGTTCACAAGCAAAGCCTAAATCCATCACTTGAAACAAGCAGTGAACCAAAGCAATATGTTGATTCAGGTCATACTATGGAGCATGAGGATGACAAAGCTGAAGGAAGCACAAATGAAAAAAATCAACTTTCAGTGTCAACCACTTCACAAGGTTGCCGAGATAACAAGTATGAGCAAAATGACTATGAGCGTATGGTGACTAAAACTGGTTGTGCTTCAAATATCACCATCTTCAAAGATGAAATGTTATCAAACATCTTACAAGGTACTCAGGTAAGTTTAGCTTGCGAGTTTATTCGATATTGGAATAATTTTAGTTTCAATCGTACCTTCAATCAACCTGTTTTGAATGTTGAAATTTCAAGTATAATGCACTTGATTTTTCCCTTAAGTACCAAGAAAGATACAGGTACCTTAGATGTGTGCAACGGCTTCGGAGGAATCACATCCACACGGAGCTTAACAATGGATCAATCAGAGAGAGTAACAAGAACTGAACACATCATTGTGATCAAGGAGAAACCACCGATGCCTCACCACCAATAAAAACCCGAGGTAATTATCTAGACTCTCAAAAACGAATGAAAGCTAACTTGCTTTCACTTGGTGCAGATTGTACAATTTTGAGTTCAAAACCTTTTCAAGAAAAGAAGACCACTCTTGTCACCAACCATGTACTGATCAAAGAAGAACCTCCAGATCCAACACCACTCTCATTTACCGTGATACCAATGAACACCAAATACTCCAAGGATCAGGTAAGTATCTCTTTGCCTCGATTAGTTTCTCATGATTTAAGGGCTGTGAGTATGAATATATTATCTCCAGAAATCATTGAGAAAAAGTTAGGTTTATTCAAGGAATATTCGGAATCAAAATCTTGTCTTAGGATGCAAGAAAAAGAAGAACTTGATAAGATTAATGCTTTGATAGAATCTGACACATGTTTTCTTGTTTATTGTGATTCCATGACTGTGATAATACACTTGCTCTTTGCCAAAAGTGTTGACAACTTTGCAGGAATAAAAGAGGAGCCACCGGATTCAAAAATTATCTCATCTAGTTGCTTGGCGAGGACTGAAATTGGAGTCATTTTTCTGCATGATAAGAAACCCCTTCCTTACTTCAGAATGATCTTTGAGGTTGGAGATCAAGTATGGACGCCAAGGATTGCTGGTCCATTTTCCCTAACAAGAAGAATCATCAACAATGCCAATCAACTTGATCTCCGAGGTAAGCATCCCATGATGTTACTCTTTGCTGGTTCTAACTTAGTGTTGTTTGTGGCAGGTCAAACAGATTTGAGGACAAATCCTTTTCAACTGGGGGAGGATGATATGATAATGTAAAGCTCAAAGGACCTGGAGTATGGAGCATGGATAGGACATGAAGATATGGACAAGCATGGAGCTAAGGATGCTTTGGAAGTACCGCTTGGAGCCAAGACTCGTTTAAAGACCAAGAAGTTTAACCATGCTAGTGGAGGACTGATTAACAACATAAGGAAACATTTGGATCTCTTGAGCAAGAACAGAGAATATATTATCCAAACCTCATTGGTTTTGATAAATGCTCAAGATGATCAACAAATGGGCATGTGTTCCATTTGTACTCTTTTTCCCTTATCTTCGGTTTTGTCCCATTGAATTTTCCGGAGAAAGGTTTTTAATGAGGCAAGTGGATCACATTTCTCATTAGCCCATTTGTTGGTCAAGATCAGGCCCAAGACCCATCAGCATTTCGTGGATAAGAGGAAGGAAAATGACTTGAAGAGTCAGTTTTGAATTCAAACAGTTTTTATTAATTTTTGTCATTTTCGAGTTGTTTTAATTTCTGTCTCGAAACTTGGTTTGTTGGTTTTGAGACTTTCTTCTTCCTTCTCTTTATAATCTCGTGGGAGATCTCATTGTAACTGATCTTTCTTTTTATTCTCAAACTTTTTAAGTAAAGATCATTGATCCTTTTTTGTGTGTCGAATCTCGATCTCTTAAGACTGATCAAAAGGTCTTCCGCAACCTTTTGTGGCGTCTATCAATCCATTTCACCTATTTCTTTGCTTGTGTGTCGAGCCTAGATTGAGATTGTTTTCCATAACTTCACAGTGTCGATATTGGGGCGTGATCCCTAACCAGAATCGCATCAGTAGTTCCTTAAGATATTCCCATGTGGTGATTGTTGGCTCCTTGTAATACCAGCGATCATTTACTTCTTGCACCCACCACTTATAAGCATCTTTAAACAGCCGGCCAATTGCATAACTTAACTTCTTCTCTTTCAGAATCCGGTTGTAGTAAAACCAGTCATCCATGTTTTGTTCCCACTCTAAGTAGTTTCCCTTTCCTGAAAATTTATAGGGTTCAAGCTCATTAGTATGTTGAAAATCAGAATAAAAATTCAACTTCGATTTGGGAGTAAGAGAGTTTTTATGCGGGCTGTGACGAGTTGATCTTGATGGATCATCTGGTGGCTTGGGATTAATCTCTTGTTCCCTCCTTTGTCGTGCTTTGTTCTTCTCTTGTTGTCTTCTTGGATCTCTGAAGGTGTCTTGACTTTCTCCTTCAGGTGAATGATTTACTTGGTTCCTTTGATTTAAAGCCAGCTTTTGTAACATAGCTTCAACCTTATCATTCAGATCTTGTTGCATAGCTTCAACCTTATCAGTCATGATCTTTTCCATCTTTGCTGTTAGTGCTTCAATATAAAGCTTGTGTTCTTGGTCTTTGCTGGTTCCTTCATCTTCTTTTTCAGACATCTTCCTGCAATGTTACAACAAGAAATAACCAGTAACAAGTCCTTGAAAGCAGATAAATTCTCAACAACAAGATTGATCAAACTGACTCTTCAAATACTTTAAACTTTTTTTCTCAAAAACCCTAGATCTGATCTGAAAAAACATTTTTTTGATGAATATGAAGAGACAAACTCGTACAGATCTAGCAAATAAATTTCCACGAATTTTAAAAAATTATTTCAACACATCTAAGCATAGATCTGACAGGCCTAGATGAAGAACACTCAAAAATCGACAGAAAAAAATTATTTCCACACAACCTAAAATTCAAATGGTCAGATCTGATGCAAAACAACTAAGAAAAATATGATTCAAAATTCAGATCAATACTTAACACACTGATTATCATAATCTGGGTGAAAATTTGATGCAATAGACGCAAAACAAACGAGAAAGAGATTACCCAACTTCGCAAGTGTGCTCTGATACCACTTAATGAGAAACACCTAATTTCGGCACTTGTGAAGTTGAAACAAGATAGATTGGTGGCTGTGAGCCGTGGTGATGGAAGGAGTTTGATGATTGAATGGTTTGAGATAGAGATCTGCGGAAAGGATCTCTAAGAACCAACTTAATCTCTCTTGGATATTACACACCAAAAGACACTAAGGTTCTGCTGGATATAACACACCATCAAGATCCAAACTGAGAAAGTATTTTGATAAAAGATTGGATCACTGAAAAATGTGAAAAGACAGAGTTTAAAAAGAAACAACAAGCAGGCTGCATGAGCAACACCTGTTACATAAATAATCAAGTCTTAATTCAAAATAAATGGGCTGCCCGAATTCTTCTCTTCATGGGCTAGCCTTGATCAACAAATGAACAATGGTGAAGTAATACACAAGCCTCATTAAAAACCTTATCAAGAAAACCCATTGGGACAAAACTTGACAAGGGAAAAAGAGCACTCATGCATCACTTAATCCATTTGTTGATGCTGTTCAACTTGTATCAAAACCAGAGTGGTTTGGATAACTTCTTCTTCCTCCATGTATAAGCGTATGAGCATTACTCCAATGGCTTGGTTGAATAGCTTGCTTCTAGCTCGTGTCATTGGTCCTCTTGGTGTAGTAAACACGTCCTCATCTCCAAGTGCATCCTCAGCTACAAGCTTAGCTTCCTCTGGCACATGCTCTGATTCATGCTCTTTGTTCTTTATGCTATCTAGGATCATATCATGATCACCATGAGCAGAGCAAACTTAGAGGCAATGATCAAGACCATGCAAATTTGCAAGGAGTCTGGTATCACATTTCTTGCCTCTAAACCTTCAAAAACACTTTTAGTAAATTCAGGAGCTTCTCACCATATGATTAAAGATCCGAATCTACTAAATAATATTCAAAATACCTCTGGTCATGTTGAAATTGCTAATGGAGTTAAAGTGCCAATTAAAGGCATAGGAAATTTAAACCTCTTTGGAAATGAATCTAGTGCCTTTTATATGCCTACATTTAGCAATAATTTGGTCTCGGTAAAAAGAGCCACCACTGATCTGAATGCTTATGCTATATTTGGACCTAACAGCTTTCATTTTCAGGATATTGAAACCGGTGAAGTTTTAGGCAAGGGAAACACTAAGGGAGAGTCGTATACTCTAGAAGATCTCAAGAAACATTCTAGAGACTCCAACTCTACTAGTTTGCCTTTTATTAATTCCTGCCATGTAGCTAGTAGTTCAAATGATGTATGGCATGCTCGATTAGGCCATCCTCATTCTAGAGCTATAAAATTAATTATGCCTGATGTAGTCTTTGATAATTCTAAGTGTGAGTCGTGTATTTTGGGAAAACATTGTAGAAGTGTTTTCCAAAACTCCTTATCAATATATGAGAATTGTTTTGATTTAGTTCATTCAGATGTTTGGACCTTACCTTGCCTATCTAGAGATAATTTAAAATACTTTGTGACATTCCTTGATGAAAAATCAAAATATACATGGGTCACATTGTTGCCATCTAAAAATAGAGTATTTGAGGCATTTGTCAATTTTCAAACATATGTGACTAATCAATATAATGCTAAAATTAAGGTACTGAGGTCGGATAATGGAGGGGAATACACAAGCATCACTTTCAAAGCTCATTTGGCAAATCACTGCATTCTTCACCAAACAAGTTGTCCTTATACTCCACAACAAAATGGAGTGGCTGAAAGGAAAAATAGGCATTTGATGGAAGTAGCAAGATCAATGATGTTTCATAAAAACATGCCAAGAAGATTCTGGGGAGATGCCGTTATGACTGCATGCTACCTCATAAATAGAACTCCAACAAAAGTCTTAAATGACTCATCACCATTTGAGGTATTAAACAAAACCAAACCAACTATTAATCACTTTCGTGTGTTTGGTTGCTTGTGTTTTGTTTTAGTGCCAGAAGATAAAAGAAATAAGCTAGATGCTAAAAGCACTAGAAGCGTGTTCATTGGATACTCCACTACTCAAAAAGGTATAGATGTTATATCCAAGCACCAAACGCATCACGACTTCTAGAGATGTGAAATTCCTAGAAGATCAAAGTTATTTTGAGCAACCAGGTTGGGAGAGCGTGAAAGACTTGGCTGACTCTACAGCAGATCGAGCAGCCTCTCTTCAACATCTTTTGAGTCACATGGGTTTTCCTCCAATGAATGAAGATCAATCAGCTCCTGTAAACAATCAAAATGATCAGATTCAAGAAGAAGAGATAAATGGTCAGAATGAGCAAGAAAATGAAGAAGTAAATGAACAAGGGGGAGTTAATCTAACTCCACCAGATGCTAATATTCTGGAGAATGAAGATCATGAGGAAGAAGAGGTACCAGCACCAACTTTGAGAAGAAGTACACGTCAAAGATTTGGCCCTGAACATTGGAAACAAACCAGGGTCTATTATAATCATCAAGCTGTGGCTCACCCTATACAAACTGAGTGTTCACCATCAAGCATTCCTTGAAAAGATAGAGCAACATTACATCCCAAAGACCTATGAAGAAGCAAAAGAAATCAAGGTCTGGGTGGATGCTGTAGATGCTGAGAAAGAAGCAATGGATAAAAATCACACTTGGGATGTAAGTGATCTACCTTCGGGAAAAAGGGCTGTAACATCTAGATGGTTATTCACCATGTATCACAGCAATGGAGAAATTGAAAGGTATAAAGCTCGCTTGGTTGCAAGAGGATTTACTCAAACTTATGGAGAAGACTATACAGACACCTTTGCACCAGTGGCTAAGCTCCATACAGTTAGAGTGCTTTTATCATTGGCAACCAACCTATCTTGGGAATTATGGCAAATGGATGTCAAAAACGCATTCCTCCAAGGAGAGCTTGAAGAAGAAGTATACATGAAGCCTCCACCAGGTCTTGAAAGCTCAATTCCTCAAGGCAAGGTTCTCAAACTCAGAAAAGCCATTTATGGCTTAAAGCAATCTCCAAGAGCCTGGTACCACAAGCTAAGCTTCACATTAACAGCCAAAGGATTCAAAAGATCAGAGGCTGATCACACCTTGTTTACTTCTCAAAGTGCTCAAGGAATCATTGTTGTCTTGGTATATGTAGATGACTTGATCATTTCCGGAAATGATCAAGCAGGTATTCAAGAAACCAAACTTTTCCTTAAATCTGCATTTGATATAAAAGATCTAGGTGAGCTTAAATATTTTCTAGGAATAGAGATATGTCGTTCTCCGGAAGGCTTGTTTCTATCCCAAAGAAAATATTCATTTGATTTGCTTAAAGAGACAGGAAAAATTGGTTCTAAACCAGCCAAGACACCACTTGAAGATGGCTACAAGGTCAGAAGAAAGGGGGAGAAAGAACAAGAAGATCCACTTGACAAACCATTTGAAGATCCAGCTCAATACCAGCGGCTTGTAGGTAAGTTAATTTACTTAACCATCACAAGACCTGACCTATGTTTTGCTGTGAATCAGGTGAGCCAACACATGAAAGATCCCTTGGTGTACCTCTGGAATATGGTGGAAAGAATTTTAAGATACATCAAAGGATCACCAGGGCAAGGTGTTTGGATGGGATAGAATGATAGCACTGAAATTGTGGGCTATTGTGATGCGGATTATACTGGAGATACAATGGATAGAAAATCCACAACCGGCTACTGCACATTCATTGGAGGGAACATAGTGACCTGGAAATCCAAGAAGCAAAAGGTAGTATCATGCCCAAGTGCTGAAAGTGTGTATAGAGCAATGAAGAAGCTCACAAATGAGCTAGCATTGCTACAAGTGCTTCTGAAGGATCTAGGAATTGAGAGCACAAGTCCCATTACCATGCATGTGACAATCAAGCAGCAATTCACATTGCCACCAACTCAGTATTCCATGAAAGAACCAAGCACATAGAAGTGGATTGAAGGAGTAATCCTTCCATGCTACACAAAAAGTGAAGATCAGCTGGCCGACATATTCACCAAAGCTACAAGTCTCAAGATTTGCAACCACATCTACAGCAAGCTTGGACTATTAGATCTCACTCATCCTTGATTATGCTTCTCCTTTTCCAGAGACACTACACTCTTTTCCTCACAAGGAGTTTTTTCCACTGGGTTTGTACTTGTGAGGTTTTTAATGAGGTAGTTGTGAGGATTTGTTTCTGGAAACTCAAACTTAGTCTCCACACTCACTCCGGCTAAGTTTGAGGGGGAGTATTAATCAAGCAACAAATATCCAACAAGGAATACAAGGATAGATGCCCAGAAATGATGCCCAAATTCAAATCATCTCCAATGCCTCTATTTTTATCTCTAACGGCTCTATCACTATTCCCAACGGATACATGAGAGTCTGAACTCCACGAAACACTTACTAATTTTTGTGTTTAAGTTTTCTATAAATATGTAACTCCATGTAACCTTTTGAATACTACTGAGATAATAAATTCTCTTAATTCTTATTCTTATTCTTACTCTAAGTTCTTATCAATTCTTAATAAGTTCTTATCAGTTCTTACTCATTAATCTTTGAAATCTAACAATATTTGACCCATGTCAAATTCTGGTTTCACTAAGGACTTTGGAAGTTCCACTTACCAAAATCTACCTCCAAAGACTGCGGATTCTGAGTTGAAGGATATGCTTGACCAAGTACTTGAAGGACACCAGAAGATGACTGAGGACTTCAATGGTAAGATTGATGCATTGTATGCAAATCTTAATGGGAAGTATGAGACTTTGAACAACCACATCAAGAGGTTGAATACCCAGTTTGCACAATCTGCTGTGAACACTAAACGCCCTGACGGCGTCTTACCTGGAAGTACTGATACTAATCCTAGGTACTCTTGTGCTGCTGTTATGTCTTGGGGAGATATGGTCAAGAGAGAGATCAAAGAAGAAGTTCTGGAGAAGTCAGAACCTAAGGAAAAAGTTGAGACTCTCATCACGGAACTCATGTCGATCGACACCACCCTTACGTGTCGGTCGACACACCCTTACGTGTCGGTCGACACCACCCAACTCATCAGAGGATTCGATGCAAGTCATGACTAAGGACGGTCCTGACTCCACTGACATCGATCTACAGGTACCTGGCTGTGTCGATCGACATGCTCAGCTTCATGAGGGAATCTATCTCCAAAATCTACCTAAGTTGGAGGATCCTGGAAGTTTTTATGTACCCTGTTCCATTGCTGGAGTTAAGTTTACGAATTCACTCTGTGGTGCTGGGGCTAGTATCAATATCATGTTTTATGATGTTGCAATAAGGTTGGGAATCAATGATATGAAGAGGTCTTCAATAGAGATTACATTGGCTGATTCTTCTCTGAAGAAATCCGTGGGTTTTATTGAGAATCTGAGAGTACAAGTTGGCGATTGTCTGCTTCCCTGTGACTTCCATGTTGTTGAGATGGATATCAGTTCTGATATGCCACGATTTTGAGTAGATCATTCCTTGCTAGTGCTGGAGCTATGTTTGATTTGCTAAGTAGCAGGATTTCTCTAAGGCATGTTGATCCTGATGTGTTTTATCCTGCTAATCCGGACGGATATGTGATGTGGAGTCCCCAGGTTGTTGTTGACCCCTGTGAGAAAGGTTGATGATACTATTGAGTATAACTGCAATATGGAAGTGGCTCAAGGCCATTTGCCAAGATTAAAGCTATCATCACTCCCGAGTTCAAGGCTAAAGGACAAGCCACGATGGATGAGATGATGAATAGGGTTTTGAAACCCGAGATGCTTGACTTAAGTGAGGATGATCTCAGCTACAATACTTCATCTTCACTACCTTCGGATTCATTCGGAGAATCTCCATCCATCTGATTTCTGACAAAGTCAAGCTAATAATTGAAAAATAAGTGCTTAGTGAGAGGTAACCCACTGGTGAGTCTTTAATTGAGTTTTCTTTGTCTTTTTAACTAATTTTTCTTTGTTTTTGTTTTGTCTCAGGAACTAGATGTGCTTAATGACAAATATGGAAAGATTGCCTGGATTGGAGAAGTTTTGCATAATTTTTCGACAAAGAAACACTTGTTTGGGTCCGTGTTGATCGACACGAACACATTGTGTCGGTCGACACGGACCCGAGGTTAGTATAAATACCTAATTTCCTTTTCTTCCCCACTTTCATCTCTTTCCTTTTTGCGAAAATCGCCGCTTCTAAACCCCAAATTGCAAAAACTTCTATATTTCACCAAATTGATCAATTTTTGTCCATAAACTCAAGAGCATTCGATTTTATTCATTCCAATATCATCCATTCTATCAAATTCCAAAGTATGATCCACAACTTTCTTCTATAAATCCGAAAATTTCAAGGTTTAGATTTTCACTTTTTCAATCCAAATTTGGTCTTAAAGCTTGCTAATCTTGTTAGATTAAGATGAACTTATAAGGATTGAAGTGTTAATTATCGCTAAATTAGGTTGATTTAATAGAAAGTCATGAATTTGAGATGTTTAGGATGATGGATAGATATAGAGATGTTTAGGATGATGGATAGATATAGGTTTGACAATGTTGATGATTGTTTATGCTTAAATATTGATGGAATTGCGATTTGAGATGCAATTGTGCTTGATAACACCGATTTTGGCACCGTGTCGATCGACACGGTATGCTCATGTTGGGGTATGTTATGTTGATTCTCTTGTCTCACTGGTACGGGGAAGCAAGCACGGACTTCAGAGGCTCAGGGAGAGTCTAGTAGTACACCGTCTCCACCTATTGAATCTCATCGTCCATGGCCTTATCGAGAGGGGATGAGGATTAGACCCCAACGTGATTGGGACAGAACTCCAAGACAGGAGGTGATGAGGCCCGAGTGTTACAACAGTGAGATCTCTGATGAGTGGGACAAATATGATACTCTGTTCTACAATGCTTGGTTGAACATGGAGATTAGGCCAACCCGGAATATACACAGCGTTCCCTTGCGACATATGAAGATCAAGGACGACTGTCTGCTAGCTTTGCAGAATATTGGGCTGGGTACTATGTGCACTCAGTACTATGAGGTCTATTCGGAGTTGGTCCGATTCATGGCCACAGTGCAGCTCTACTACACCTCACCTGAGGGGCTAGCTCAGACGGGCATCCTCAAATTCTTGATCCGGGGAGTTCGGTACAGGATTTCCATCCCTGATCTTTGCACCATCTTTGGGTTTGACCCGACCACGACTGGGACTACTCTGGCCCTCAACAGGTCAATTGATTTTCAGACTTACAGGGGTAAGTTTGCGGATGGGGTTTACAGCCCCAACGGGTCTGCGCACTCTGACATCCGGCATCCGGTTCTTCATTACGTGGTTTAAGCCATCTTGAACATGCTGCTGTGTAAGATGCAGGCCGACAAGATGAGGCAGAGTGAGATAGTTCTGATGTGTTATGCGATTCAGGGGTTGTTCACTGAGGATTGGAACGAGCTAGATCCTGATGTGAACCTTTGCGCGATCTATGCGCATCATTTGGTCAGTTTGAAGGTCTGCCCATTCACGGGTACGAGGGACAAGTCAGAGTATGTGGGTAGCTTGTTGATTCCCATCTTCCGTTTCTGCGGGATTAGCACCAATGGGGTCAACATGCTCACTGATAGATCCATCATGGAAGAGAGGTTCTTGACGCATGCCAAGTGGTTTAGGAAGGATTATGTTTGGTGCTACCGCAGTGAGGGAGTATATTATATGGTGAAGCTTCCGCAGACGGAGCTCACGGGCATCATGGGCAGTCAGGCCTGCCTCCTTTTCCATCCACATCACACTGATAGGTGTCAAATATAACCCTAGAAGCTACTCTCTCAAATTAAGAGGTCAGTTGCAGCACTTAGGGGTTGAATCCACAAGGACTCTGAAAATTCACGCAATAGATTGTAACAGATTTGAATTAAGCTAGATTATATATAGAAGAAACTAAATAAAGCAATGCAATAAACGAAATAGCAAGTAAACGGTGGTGATTCAAGTGATTAAAACCGCTAGACCTAGGGACATCAATCAGGAAAACTCAGGAAAGTGAACTGGGCAGTTCGTAAATCAAGTCTAAAGTGTTTGTGCGGTTCTTAAACTCGTAACACTAATGTGATATCTCATCCAACTCTCGCTGCGACGACATCTATCCTCTAAATATAAACAAACCAAATCTCTTTGCGAAATACCAATAAATAGAGTCTCAATGATCAGCGGGTACGATATGTGTACAAAATTCTTAAACCAACTCTCTCTGCGAATAGGCTGTTTGCTCATCTAAGATTAGGTCAGGGTATCAATAGCACTCTCGCGCCTACCAATAATCTTACGGTACCAGTATTAAGGTGATCAGTCTCAAGACTAGTGTAATTATAAAATCTAGATGATAACATAATAGATAACTTAACAAAACTATGCCTAATTTAATGATCCTTCATTAACCCTTTTGAAACCCTAGATCTAACAAGGTAACTACTCAGACACAGAAGATGAAACACAAATGATTGTCTGAATAATACTCATAAATTAGAAAATAAAAAAACAAAGGGAGTTCAGATTCTTCTCTCTACAAAGTTTGAAATCTGAATCTTCTCTCCAATAATCTCCTTGAAACTTACAATGAACTTAGAACTTCTTAAAATTTTTGAGAATAATGAAACTTAGTCTCCCAGACTTCTAAAAACATAGTTTAACCTAAAAACACGATTTGGCATGAAATGTAAAGTTTGGAAACTTCTGGGACAAAGTTGCAATTCTTGAAACTTGATAAAACTCGAAGGTGTCATTCACGTCTAGGTTGTGTCGACCGACACAGGTCAATCCTGTCGATCGACGTGAACATGAATATTCGTCTCCTTGTTGATTTGCTCAGCTACAAGCCTCCAAATGCATCCAAAGTGCTCATCAGGGTCCAATCCGTGTTTGTACCTAATAAGACTCAAAATATATAGAAAAAACTCCAAAACCAATACATATATCATGTCATAAAACCTTAAAATCCATGATATATCAACTCCTCCAG
The DNA here is from genome assembly GCA_963555745.1 of Cardamine flexuosa. NCBI lineage: Eukaryota > Viridiplantae > Streptophyta > Magnoliopsida > Brassicales > Brassicaceae > Cardamine > Cardamine flexuosa. The sequence continues at coordinate 22,143,034 of OY743217.1, read as the reverse complement.
ACTTAGCTTTTGCTTGCCCTCAAGCAAAATAGAAAACCAAACCAAGAAAGAAGTTTGAAAATCGCGGAACTCACCTACTCTTTAGAACATTGTGCTTACCAGTCATCATGTAATCCACATGGTACAAGAACTATTCAGAGACTAACCACCATGTACATTCACGGTAGTCACTCGCAGTCTTCTTAATACCCACCACAACTTAACAACATATCCCTTTAGTAAGCCAATTCATCGTTGGGTCTAACTTTCGAATTCAGTGTTCAAGAGCCTTCTAGACTCAGCTGGCATCGTATACCATAACAAGACAAACCTCACAACAACAATGATGTTTTCGTCTCCCCCAGACTTAAATCCTTGGTTATTTTGGATCTTTTCTTAATTTATTTTTCTTTTGTCTATGAAGTTAGGCTATTAGAAGTGAATAGTGGGTCATGGGATCTCTCCTGGCCTCACAGCAACCCTACTTTCATCATCCCCTTAAGAAGTAGAAATGTGGGGGCATAGATTTCTCTTACCCGCTTCTACTTCATAGAATCAATTGGTCATTCATAGACTATACTTATGAAAGAAACTTTTCGGGGAGACTAGACATCATAACTTACTTTGGTTTTATCAGGTCAGGTATGAAAGAAAAGTCAAGCTCTCAAACACCAATTTGGTCTATGAGGTAAAAGGAACTGACAGAAATTAGGGCAGGCTATAGCGGGCATCTGTTGTAAGTATGGGGCTCTCATGTTAACCAGTCAGACTTGGGGTTTTCCATTAATTCAATCTGAATAAGCTCTGCAACAATGGTCACCAGAAGATATAGAAAAACATAAATAGACAAAGAGATAGCTCATAGTTCCTGGACTAATTTTGACTCAATAAAACAAAGGTTTTGAAAAACAAAAATTTTGGGACTGACTCTCAAAAGAATAAACATAATTAGCACCTACCTCCCCCAGATTTAAACTACATTGTCCCCAGTGTAAATAAACCTAAGGAAAGTGAGAAAAAGAAATAAAATTGAGTAGAGAATGAACTGTTATGTTTTGAAATATGTGACCTTATATGGTGTGTCCATGTCGACCTACACACACCCTGCGTGTCGATCGACATGAGGAGGGGGTGTGATTTTCCGAAAATCTAACACCATTCTATCTGATCATTCAGCCTGACATTTAAATCCTGATTAAGAGAAAAACATGTTAATAAGAAATTGATGGATAACATAAATAAGTTCAACAATATCTCAATATAAGTCAAAAACAAAATATGAAGCAAAAACAGAAGCAAATAGAGCAAAAACAAAAGCAATGTCTTAAAGGAAAAAGAAAATAAAGGAAAAACTAATCCTCTTCCGAAACGGGATAAGAGGACGGAGTAGGGGTGAGAATCGGGATAGGCTGGGGCTGAGTTGGACCTGCATCGATCCGACGAACACATCCGAAGCGAGAGAATGAAGCAATCACGTCCCAGACACTCTGGAAACTATCCGCAACATACCTCTTAAACACAACAGTCTCCATCAGAATGGGAGGAGTAGCAGGAAGTCCGTACTGAAGTGCAGTAGAGTCAGGAATTGGATCATCCTTGGAGGCTGTAGGAGCGGTCTGTGAAGAGGCGCCTCGGCGACGGCGGGCCTGAGGAGCACGGGTGCACAGCGGGTGATGCGGCTGAAAAAGTAGGCGGGCCTGAGGGCCCGTGATGCCAGTGAGCTCTGTCGGAGGAAGCGCGATCATATAGTCTACTCCCTCTCTGCGGTAGCACCAAAACCAATCCTTCCTTATCCACTTGGCATGCATCAAGAACCACTCATCCATGACGGATCTATCAGTAAGCACATTGACTCCATCGGTGCTGATCCCGCAGAAACGAAAGATGAAAGTCAATACGCTACCCACAGACTCTGATTTGTCCCTCGTTCCCGTGATTGGGCGGACCTTCAAGCTGACCAAATGATGTGCAAACATCGCGCCAAGGTTCACATCGGGATCTAGCTCGGTCCAATCCTCAGTGAACAGCCCCTGAATTGCGTAACAGATCAGAATCAACTCACTCTGCCTCATCTTGTTGGCCTCCATCTTAGACAGCAGCGTGTTCAAGATGGCTTGAATTGATGAACCGTATGCCGGATGTCAGAGTGCATGGACCCGTTGCGGCTGTAAACCCCATCCGCAAACTTACCCCTGTAAGTCTGAAAGTTAATCGACTTGTTGAGGGCCGGAGTAGACCTAGTCGTGGTCGCTTCTCCTACCAGACATGATGTACCTGAAAGAGAGACAAGAGAACAAATCCAAAAATCAGAAAAAATCTGGAATAAGTGTACCCATGTCGACCGACACGATCATATTGTGTCGATCGACATGGTGCCAAAATTGGATTTTGTTGAACACAATTTCATCTGAAATCGCAAGTCTATCAATGTTTAAACATTAACAATCATCAACATTGTCAAACCTATAACTATCCATCATCCTAAACATCTCTTAATTCTGAATTTCATGTCAAATTGGTTCAAGTTTTCATTCACAGAAATTCATGACTTTTCTATTAAATGAACCTAATTTAGCAACAATTAACACTTCAATCGTTCTAATTCATCCTAATCTAACAAGATTAGCAAGCTTTAAGACCAAATTTGGATTGAAAAAGTCAAAATCTAAACCTTGATATTTTTGGATTTAAAAGATGAGATTTGAGGAACATACCTTGGATTTTGATAAATTTGATGATATAGGAATGTATAAAATCCAATTCTCTTGAGTTTAGGGACAAAAATTGATCAATTTTGTGAGATATAGAAGTTTTTGTGATTTAGGGCTTTGGAGGCGGCGTTTTTTCATGAAAAAGGAAAAGGATAGAGTGGAGAGGAAATGGAAATTAGGTATTTATACTAACCTCGGGTCCGCGTCGACCAACACAAGGTGTTCGTGTCGAACAACGCGGACATAAACCTTGTGTTCCTTGGTCAAAAAATTATGTAAACCTTCTCCAATCCATGCAATCTTTACATATTTGTCATTAAGTACGTCTATTTCCTTAGTACAAACAAAAGCAAAGAAAAATTAGTTAAGAAAACACAGAAAAATTAAATTAAAGACTCACGAGTGGGTTGCCTCCCACTAAGCGCTTATTTTCATTCATTAGCTTGACTTTGTCAGAAATCAGATGGATGGAGATTCTCCGGATGAATCTGAAGGTGGTGAAGATGATGTTTTGGAGCTGAAATCATCGTCACTTAGGTCAAGCATCTCGGGTTTCAGAACCCTATTCATCATCGCATCCATCGCGGCTTGTCCTTTAGCCTTAAACTCGGGAGTGATGATAGCTTTAATCTTGGTAAATGGACTTGAACCATCTGCATACTGCAGCTTATACTCAATAGTATCATCAACCTGCTTTTCTCTGCGGTTTCTTCTTCTTACCCGCAGCTTTTGGATTCCTTGTTATGAACTCATCAGAGTGAATCTCATTCAGTTCTTCAACAACAACCTGGGGGTTCCACATCACATATCCGTCCAGATTAGCAGGATAAAACACATCAGATCAACATGCCTCAGAGAAATCCTCCTACTCAGCAGATCAAGCACAACTCCAGCGGTAGCAAGGAATGCTCTACCCAAAATCAGTGGTATATCATAACCGATATCTGTCTCAACAACATGGAAATCACAGGGAAGCAGACAATCACCAACTTGAATTCTCAGATTCTCAATAAAACCCATGGATTTCTTCAGAGAAGCATCAGATAATGTAATCTCAGTTGAAGATCTCATCATGTCAATGATTCCCAACCTCGTTGCAACATAATTATACATGATATCGATACTGGCTCCGGTATCACAGAGTGAATCAGTGAACTTAACTCCAACAATGGAGCATAGTACAGCAAAACTTCCAGGATCCTCTTACTTAGGCAATTTTCAGAGATAAATTCCGTCATGAGGCTGAGCATGTCGACCGACACATCCAGGTGCCTGTCGATCGATTTCAGTGGAGTAATTACCATCCTTAGTCGTGACTTGCATCGAATCCTCTAATACGTTGCGTGGTGTCAACCGACACGTAAGGGTTGTGTCGATTGACATGAGTTGAGAGATGAGAGTCTCAACTTTTTCCTTAGCTTCAGATTTCTTCAGAACTTCTTCCTTGACCTCTCTCTTGACTATATCTCCCCAAGACATAACAGCATCACAGGAGTACCTAGGATTAGTATCAGTACTTCTAGGTAAGACGCCATCGGGGCGTTTAGTAGTCACAGCAGATTGTGCAAACTGAGTGTCCAACCTCTTGACGTGGTTGTTCAAAATCTCATACTTCCCATTAAGATTAGCATACATAGCATCTATCTTGCCATTGAAGTCCACAATCATCTTCTGCTGTGCTTCAAGTATCTGGTCAAGCATATCCTTCAACTTAGAATCCGCAGTCTTAGGAGGCAAATTCTGATAAGCGGAACTTCCAAAGTCCCTAGTGAAACCACTGTTGTTTCTCTGAGCTTCCGGAGTCACAGGCATGGGCGTAAATCCAGATGAGTTCTGGTTGTTCTCGTAGTTGTTTCTCTGGTTGTTGTAACCTCTGAAGTTGCATTGAGAATTGCCAAACCTTTGTCCATTAAAACCGGAACCAATTGCATAGTTCACATCCTCTTCAGTAGCTTCTTCTTCAGCTTCAAAAACGTCAACCTCTTGAGCAAAGTGAACTGACTTCTTGTTCACTAGAAGGTTGTGGACAGTATCTAGCTTTGCCTTGACTTCTGCCATCTGATTGTTGTTCAAAATCAGCATTCTTAGTACTACTACTAGATGCCAAGTTCTCAATCAAATTAATAATAGCCTCTGGTGTCCTGGTCTTGAAATTACCATCACTAGCAGCATCTAAAGCAACCTGATACCTCATGTCTATTCCGCAAAAGAAAGTCCTAATGAGCTGGACTTCATCAATGTTGTGGTGCGGACAATCTCGTTGGTACCCCTTGAATCCCAACCACGCAGCCTTCAGTGTCTCTGCAGGTCCTTGAGTAAACTAAATAATCAAATCCTTCAAGTCCTCTGTCTTAGCATCGTCATAGATATTGTTCAAGAAAGCTGTCTTGATATCCCTCCAAGTGGTTTAGGAACTCGATTCCAACTGTTTCAGCCATTGAGCTGCTTCCCCAACAAGGGAGTATGGGTAGAACTTGCAGAATAGGTAGTCTTCAGACACTCCATTGGCTTTAATACTCGAAGCCAAGTCTTCAAACTTCTCTATGTGGTCCATTGGATGTTCCACAGGATGAGCATGAAAAGTGTGTTGCCCCACAAGAGTGTAGTATTGGGGTTTCAACTCAAAATCATTCCTCTGAAAGCAAGAGGACATATAGCAGACCTGTTGGAGTAAAACTCATTGGGTCTGTTGAAATCAGCAAGTGTTCTTCCCATATTCTCAATCATAGCATCCAAGTTATCCGGACCGTTTCCGTCTCCATCACGTCGACCAATACAAACATTCCCTTGTCGGTCGACATGACCAGTTTTGTCGATAATTTTGAAGATGGGGTTCCCATCTGCATCGTCTCTGACCTTGAGCATTGTATTGGTTGCCCTCTAAATCACGTATGATCCCATCAACATCTCTCTTTATCAAAACAGTTCTAACCATCTCTGATTTCTTTAGTGCTTTGCGATTAGCTCTCTCTAACTTCTCAATCGCCTCAGTAGCAACTTGTTCTTTGTCCTTGCTGCTCTTAAGTTTCATGCACCTGAAATTAGAGAGAGTAAAGGCGTAAGTAACAAAATAAATGAAAATTCTAGACTAAACTCTAACTGAAATCTAATGGTGAATTTAGAGTCCCCGGCAACGGCGCCAAAATTTGATAGGTGTCAAATATAACCCTAAAAGCTACTCTGTCAAATTAAGTGGTCAGTTGCAGCACTTAGGGGTCGAATCTACAAGGACTCTGAAAACTAACGCAATAGAATGTAACACATTCGAATTAAGCTATATTAAATAAATAAGAAACTAAATAAAGCAATGCAAGTAAACGGTGTTGATTCAAGTGATTAAAAGCGCTAGACCTAGGGACATCAATTAGGAAAACTCAGAAAAGTGAACTGGGCACTTCGTAAATCAAGTCTAAAGTGTTTGTGCGGTTCTTAAACTCGTAACAATAATGTGATATATCATCCAACTCTCGCTGCAACGACATTTATCCACTAAATAGAAGCAAACAAAATCTCTTTGCAAAATACCAATAAATAGAGTCTCTATCATGAGCGGGTACGATATGTTTATAACTCTCGCGGCGAATAAGCTTTTTGCTCATCTAAGATTGGGTCGGGGTATCAATAGCACTCTCGCGCCTACCAATAACCCTACGGTACCTGTATTAAGGTGATCAGTCTCAAGACTAGTGTAATTTTCAAATCTAGATGAAGAACATAATTGATCACTTAACAAGACTATGCCCAATTCGATTTTCCTTCATTAACCCTTTTGAAACACTAGATCTAACAAGGTGACTACTCAGACATAGAAGATGAAAAACAAATAATTGTCTGAATAATACTCATAAAATAGAAAATAAGATAACAAAGGGAGATCGGAATGCTTCTCTCTACAAAGTTTGAGATCTGAATCTTCTCTCCAATAATCTCCTTGAAACTTCCAATAAATTTAGAACTTCTCAAAAATTTAGAGAATAATCAAACTTCGTCTCCTAGACTTCTGTAAACATAGTTTAACCTATTAACATGATTTGGCATGAAGTATAAACTTTGGAAACTTCTGGGGCAAAGTTCAATTCTTGAAACTTGATAAAATTCGAAGGCGTAATTCATGTCTAGCTTGTGTCAACCGACAAAGGCGAATTCTGTCGATCAACGTCAACAGGAATATTCGTCTTCTTATTGATTTGCTCATCTACAAGCCTCCAAATGCATCCCAAGTGCTCATCAGGGTCCAATCCGTATTTGTACCTTATAAGACTCAATATATATAGAAAAGACTCCAAAACAAATACCTATATCATGTCATAAAACCATAAAATCCATGATATATCACACACGCTGCGCACCCTTGCTCCTCAGACCCGCCGTCGCAAAGGCTCCTCTTCATAGTCCGTTCCTACGGCATCAGAGGATGATCCGATCCCAAAGCCTTTTACACTTCAGTACGGACTTCCCAGTACACGTCCCATTCCTATGGAGACCGCTGTGTTTTAGAGGTATATCGCGGATAGCTTCCAGAGTGTCTGGAATGCGATTGCTTCACTCTCACGCTGCAGATGTGTTTGTAAGACCGATGCAGCCCCTACTCAGCCCCGGCCTATCCCGATTCCAACTCCTACTCCGTCTTCAGATCCCGTTTTGGAAGAAGATTAGTTTTTCTGATTTTCTTTTTCCTTTGAGACATTACTTTTGTTTTTTTTGGTTTATTTGCTTCTGTTTTTGCTTCATATTTTCGTTTTTGATATATATTGAGATATTGTTGAACTTCTTTATGTTATATATCAGCTTCTTATTGACATGTTTTGCTCTTAAACATGATCTAAATGTTAGAAAACGAGTTGAATGATCAGAAAGAATGGTGTCAGAATTTTGAAACATCACATCCCTACTCATGTTGATCGACACGCAGGGTGTATGTCGGTCAACATGGAGACACCATCTCAGGTCACATTTTTCAAAACATAACAGTTCAATCTCTATTCAATTTTAATTCCTTTTATCACTTTCTATTAATCAAGCAACAAATTCCCAATAAGGAATTCAGGCCTAATAAGAGAAGAAAGGACGCCCAAATTGTTTTCTTCTCTAACGGCTCTATTTTTATCTCACACGGATCCTCAACTATTCCCGACGGATAGACGAGCGTGTGAACTACAAGATACACCTAGTTATTTTTGCGTTTAAGAGTTCTATAAATATGTAACTCATTGTAACACTTTACAACTACTGAGATAATAAAATCTCTAAGAGATAATAAAATCTCTCAACTCCCATTCTTATTCTTATTATTTCTGCAAGTCTTATTCTCGTTTCTAGAAGCGTAATCTCTGAATTCTAACATGATATCAGAGCGTTGATCCATAAACAAGATCAATCTTTTTATTTCATCATTCTCTTTCTCTACTTTTTCAAAAACACCATTGTTACAGCTCAAGAAAGTTCAGAAACTTTTCTTGAAGAATCACTCCTTCTCCTGGTCTCTTTTGCACCTACAATCTCTCCTCCTTCATATTCAAAGCTTCCGCAGCATTCACACACTCTATAAAGCTCCAAATCAAGAAATATTTTTCGAAAATTCAAAAATCTATCCGTTGGAATCACTGTTCAATATTCTTTTCCGAAAAAAAAAAAAAAAAAATTTCTTTGGTTATTTTGGAAATACATCCTTCTAGCTTCCTTAAAAACTCTGAGATTGATATATATTCATCCTAGACGATTTTGTGTGAAGTTAGAGTGGTATATTTCTTGAAATTCCTCAAAGAACTTTTGGTTCAAACTCTGAGGTTGAAATATTCATCCTAGACAAGTTTGTGTGAAGTTGAGCGGTAGATTATGAAGCGGCTAGTCATTACTTTCAATCATGGAGGAGACAAAATCAACAGCAATAAGAGTCACCCTAAGAGGAGAAAACTATCTCCGATGGTCACGATCCACAAAATCAAACCTATATGGTCGTGGCTTGTGGAATCAAGTCGAACCAGCCAAAGGAAAAGAGCTTCAAGAAGGAGATGAAGAAGCTCGGGAAAAATGTCTGCAAAAAGATCAAATGGTGCTCAACATAATCCGCAGCTCCTTGAGTGATTCAATATTTGAATCTTACTCATATTGCAAGACAGCTCAAGAACTTTGGGAAACTCTAAAGAAGGTGTATGGAGACATCACCAATCTTTCAAGAGTATTCGAAGTGAAGAAAGATATCAGCAACCTCACTCAAGAAGATCAAGATTTTACCAAACACTTTGGTAAATATAGGTCATTACTTGCTGAATCGGACATGCTGAGGCCAAGCGCAAAAGAACTCAAAATTATAGAGGAAAGAAGAGAGCAAGATCGAGTGTTTGGACTTCTCCAATCTCTCCATCCAAAATTCAATGACCTTATAAAGTACATTTTAAGGGAGGAGAAGCTACCAAGCCTTGAGAACGTCTGCTCTCAAATCCAAAAGGAGCAAGGCTCGCTAGATCTCTTCAGCAAAGGAGAGTTGCCAACGACAAACAAAGGGTTTTACAAACCCCCATTCAGTTCCAACAAGAAAAGAACAACAAAGCAATGTGAACATTGCAAGAACATTGGCAAATTCAACCAAGGGAGATGACACACCAAGGAGGAGTGCTTTATCCTTCATCCTCATCTCAGAGCCAGCTTAAGAGCAAGGCAACAAGCAAATGAAGCAAATGCTTCAAATTATGCTCCAGCCGCTCAACCAACTACATCACTCGGTCTGAACCCAAATGCTCCAAACAGCCATTCTAATCAAGCCTCTACCTTAGAGAACAATGGCATGATCACCATGAGCAGAGCAGACTTAGAGGCAATGATCAAGACCATGCAGATTTGCAAGGAGTCCGGTATCACCTTTCTTGCCTCTAACTCTTCAAAAACTCTTTTAGTAGATTCGGGAGCTTCTCACCATATGATTAAAGATCCCAATCTACTAAATAATATTCATAACACATCTGGTCATGTTGAAATTGCTAATGGAGTTAGAGTGCCAATTAAAGGCATAGGAAATTTAAACCTCTTTGGAAATGAATCCAGTGCCTTTTACATGCCTACATTTAGCAGTAATTTGGTCTCGGTAAAAAGAGCTACCACCGATCTCAATGCTTATGCTATATTTGGACCTAACAGCTTTCATTTTCAGGATATTAAAACCGGTGAAGTTTTAGGCAAGGAAAACACTAAGGGAGAGTTGTATACTCTAGAAGATCTCAAGAACCATTTTAGATGCTCCAACTCTGCTAGTCTGCCGTTTATTAAATCCTATCATGTAGCTAGTAGTTCAAATGATTTATGGCATGCTAGATTAGGCCATCCTCATTCTAGAGCTTTAAAATTAATTATGCCCAATGTAGTCTTTGATAACTCTGAGTGTGAGTCTTGTATTTTGGAAAAACATTGTACATGTGTTTTCCAAAACTCCTTATCAATATATGAGAATTGTTTTGATTTAGTTCACTCTGATGTTTGGACCTCACCTTGCCTATCTAGAGATAACCTAGAATACTTTGTGACATTCATAGATGAAAAATCAAAATATACATGGGTCACATTGTTACCTTCTAAAGATAGAGTATTTGAGGCATTTTTCAACTTTCAAACATATGTGACTAATCATTTTAGTGCTAAAATTAAGGTGCTAAGATCGGATAGTGGAGGGGAATACACAAGCCACATTTTCAAAGCTCATTTGGCAAATCATGGCATTCTTCACCAAACGAGCTGTCCATATACTCCACAACAAAATGGAGTGGCCGAAAGGAAGAATAGGCATTTGATGGAAGTAGCAAGATCAATGATGTTCCACAAAAACATGCCAAGGAGATTTTGGGGAGATGCTGTCATGACCGCATGCTACCTCATAAATAGAATTCCAACAAAAGTCTTAGATGACTTATCACCATTTGAGGTACTAAACAGAACCAAACCAAATATTAATCACTTACGTGTGTTTGGTAGTGTTTGTTTTTTCTTAGTGCCAAGGGATCAAAGGAATAAACTAGATGCTAAAAGCACTAGAAGCGTGTTCATTGGATGCTTCACTACTCAAAAAGGGTACAGATGCTATGATCCAAGCACCAAACGCATCATGACGTCTAGAGATGTAAAATTCCTAGAAGATAAAAAGTTATTTTGAGAAGTCGGGCTGGGAAAGTGTGAAAGACTTGGCTGACTCTACAGCAGATCGAGCAGCCTCTCTTCAACACATTTTAAGTCACATGGGTCTTCCTCAAATGAATGAAGATCAAACAGCCCCTGCACACAATCAAGATGATCAGAATCAAGATGATCAGATTCAAGAAGAAGGGGTAAATGTTCAAAATGAGCAAGAGAATGACGAAGGAGTAAATGAACAAGGGGGATTTAATCAAGAAACTCCACCAGAAGCTGATATTCAGGAGAATGAATATCATGAGGAAGAAGAGGCACCAGCACCAACCTTGAGGAGAAGCACACGCCAAAGATTTGGTCCGGACCATTGGAAACAAACCTAGGGTCTATTATAATCATCAAGCTGTGGCTCATCCTATACAAGCTCAGTGTTCTCTTGCCCTCTTGCCATCAGATCATCAAGCATCCTTGGAAAGATAGAGCAGCATTACATTCCAAAGACCTATGAAGAAGCAATGGTTAGAAATCACACTTGGGATGTGAATGATCTACCTTCGAGAAAAAGAGCTGTGACATCTAAATGGGTATTCACCATCAAATATCACAGCAATGGAGAAATAGAAAGGTATAAAGCTCGCATGGTTGCAAGGGGATTTACTCAAACTTATGGAGAAGACAATACGAACACCTTTGCACCAGTGGGTAAGCTCCATACAGTCCGAGTGATTCTGTCATTGGCAACCAACCTATCTTGGGAATTATGGCAAATGGATGTCAAAAACGCCTTCCTCCAAGGAGAGCTTGAAGAAGAAGTGTACATGAAGCCTCCACCGGGGCTTGAAAGTTTAATTCCTCATGGCAAAGTTGTCAAACTTAGAGAAGCCATTTATGGGTTGAAGCAATCCCCAAGAGCCTGGTACCACAAGCTGAGCTTCACACTAACAGCCAAAGGATTTAAAAGATCGGAGGCTGATCACACCTTGTTTACTTCTCAAAGTGCTCAAGGAATCATTGTGGTCTTGGTATATGTAGATGACTTGATCATTTCCGGCAATGATCAAGCAGGTATTCAAGAAACCAAACTTTTCCTTAAATCTGTATTTGATATAAAAGATTCTAGGTGAACTTAAATATTTTCTAGGAATATGCCGCTCTCCGGAAGGCTTGTTTCTATCCCAAAGAAAATATTCACTTGATTTGCTTACAGAGACAGGAAAATTAGGTTCTAAACCGGCCAAGACACCACTTGAAGATGGCTACAAGGTCAGGAGAAAGGGGGAGAAAGGACAAGAAGATCCACTTGACAAACCATTTGAAGATCCAGCTCAATACCGGCGGCTTGTAGGTAAGTTAATTTACTTAACCATAACAAGACCAGACCTATGTTTTGCTGTGAATCAGGTGAGCCAACACATGAAAGAGCCCTTGGTGCACCACTGGAATATGGTGGAAAGAATTCTGAGATACATCAAAGGATCACCAGGGCAAGGTGTTTGGATGGGAAAGAATGATAGTACTGAAGTTGTGGGCTATTCTGATGCGGATTATGCTGGAGATACGATGGATAGAAAATCCACAACCGGCTATTGCACATTCATTGGAGGGAACTTAGTAACCTGGAAATCAAAGAAACAAAAGGTCGTCTCATGCTCAAGTACTGAAAGTGAGAATAGAGCAATGAAGAAGCTCACAAATGAGCTAGTATGGCTAAAGGCGCTTCTAAAGGATCAGGGGATTGAGAGCACAAGTCCCATTACCATGCATTATGACAATCAAGCAGCAATTCACATTGCTACCAACTCAGTCTTCCATGAACGAACCAAGCACATAGAAGTGGATTGTCACAAAGTTAGAGAAATGATCATTGAAGGAGTAATCCTCCCATGCTACACAAGAAGCGAAGATCAGCTGGCTGACATATTTACCAAAGCTACAAGTCTCAAGATTTGCAACCACATCTACAGCAAGCTTGGAGTAGTAGATCTCACTCACCCTTGATCATGCCTCTCCATCTCCAGAGACACTACACTCTTTTCCTCACAAGGAGTTTTTCCCACCGGGTTTGTACTTGTGAGGTTTTTATTGAGGTAGCTGTGAGGATTTGTTTCTGGAAAATCAAACTTAGTCTCCACATTCACTCCGACTAAGTTTGAGGGGGAGTATTAATCAAGCAACAAATTCCCAATAAGGAATTCAGGCCTAAGAAGAGAAGAAAGGACGCCCAAATTGTTTTCTTCTCTAACGGCTCTATTTTTATCTCACACGGATCCGCAACTATTCCCAACGGATAGATGAGCATGTGAACTACAAGATACACCTAGTTATTTTTGCGTTTAAGAGTTCTAATGTAACTCATTGTAACACTTTACAACTACTGAGATAATAAAATCTCTAAGAGATAATAAAATCTCTCAACTCCCATTCTTATTCTTATTATTTCTGCAATTCCTATTCTCGTTTCTAGAAGAGTAATCTCTGAATTCTAACACTTTCATTAGGCTTATTTACACTGGGGACAGTGTAGTTTAAGTCTGGGGGAGGTAGTTGCTAACTTTGTTTATTCTTTTGAGAGTCAGTCCCAAAATTTTGTTTTTCAATACCTTTGTTTTATTGAGTCAAAACTTGTCCAGAAACAATGATGTTACCGAGGAATCAACCACACTTTACTGTAAGCTCTCATGTGACCATTTGATTCTATCTTGACCTCAATATGAGACTAATGGAAAACTCAATGGCCAGTCAGATTGCTTAAGATCTCCCATGTTTCCAATGTCCTAGATCCGAGCTAAGTATTCTATTTTATTGATGGAATTGATGTCTGTTGGGTTTGTTTTCCATATAAGCTTGACACTCTTTCCTGTTTGATCTAAATGTGGTACTTCTCCCCATTGTCCCTAATTCTGAATTTATAACGGTGAGATGATTGTCATTAGTATAAACGGTAGGAAGAAAATTCTGATGACCATTTGTTTATTCTAATGAAAAGATCACACAAGAAATATAAACGGTCGAAAGAAACTTCCGATGACCATTTGTTTATAATCTCTGAAGTTATGGATTTAATCCCTATTAAAAAAAAAGGAAGAAGAAAAAGAAAGTAATAATAAATAATAAGTCTGGGGTAGTTTAAAGAGTACCAATAAAATTGATAATGGTTGGTTTGTTATAGTGACATACGGTTATATATCTAGAAGATCCTTGACATTGAAAGTGTTGGTAAGATAGAAAAACAGCGACGAAGGTTGTTTGGTGGATTATGTTGAGTAAACTGTGGTGGAAATTAAGAATGCTGCAAGTGCCTGCGAAGTACATAGTGGTCTGGATCTTGTTAAGTAAGGATTTTTAGTGGTTCACTATAGTTAGTGTGATTGTGGTGTTCTTATGAAGTTAGGAGTTCCGCGATTTTCAAACTACTTCCTTGGTTTGGTTTTCCGTTTTGCTTGAGGGCAAGAAAAGGCTAAGCCTGGGGGAGTTGATATATCATGGATTTTATGGTTTTATGACATGATATATGTATTGGTTTTGGAGTATTTTCTATATATATTGACTCTTATTAGGTACAATCACGAGATAGACCCTTATGAGCACTTTGGAGCATTTGGAGGCTTGTAGCTGAGCAAATCAACAAGGAGACGAATATTTCTATCCACGTCGATCGACATGCTTCACCTATGTCGGTCGACACAACCTACACGTTAATGACACCTTCGAGTTTTATCAAGTTTCAAGAATTACAACTTTGCCCTGGAAGTTTCAAAAGTTTATATTTCATGCCTAATCGTGTTTTTAGGTTAATTTTAGCTTTTAGAAGTCCCAAAGACGAAGTTTTGCCATTCTCTATGTTTTTGAGAAGTTCTAAGTATTGTAAGTTTTTAAAAGAGATTATCGGAGAGAAGAATTATGAACTCCCTTTGTTTTCTTATTTTCTATTTTATGAGTATTATTGAGACAGTGATTTGTTTTTCATCTTCTATGTCTGAGTAGTCACCTTGTTAGATCTAGGGTTTCAAAAGGGATTATGAATGATTGTTGAATTAGGCATAGTCTTGTTAAGTTATCTATTATGTTCTTCATCTAGATTTGATAATTACACTAATCTTGAGAACGATCACCTTAATATTGGTACCGTAGGATTATTGGTAGGCGCAAGAGTGCAATTGATACCCTGACCTAATCTTAGATGAGCAAACAGCCTTTTCACAGTGAGAGTTGGTTTAGGAATTTTGTAAACATAGCGTACCTGCTAACCATAGAGACTTTATCTATTGGTATTTCGCAAAGAGATTTGGTTTTCTTCTATTTAGATGATAGATGTAACATCCACAATCCAAGAATGGGGGTGAAATTGTTGAATTCAAAAGTTAAAGGTTGATTTGATTAAATCCGGAAGTTGCAGTCGGGTTTAATTGATAATTTTGGAAGTTTGGGGCCAATTGGTGATTTCAGAAAGTTATAGGTTAAATTGATCGAATTGGAAGTTTCGGATGGGTTAAATTGATCGATTTTAAAGTTTTGGGGTCAATTTTGAAAGTGGGAGAAATGGGAGGACCGTTCGGTGTAATACGAGAACTTGTTATACATATATGTGTATAGTTGCGTGTATCTCCCCCTTCGTCGGAACCTAGTCGCCTCCGAGGTTAAAAGAGAGAGAGAGAGAGAGAGAGAGAAGGGAGGAAGAAGAGTGTTCCGGTGGTGGTGGTGAGCCGTGCACGTGAAGGATTCTTCTCCGCCGTGGTTGTTACGGTAAGGACTTCCTTCCCCTCTCTAGTATCAGTCTCGATGAGAACAAGTTTTGCGGTGAGAACAAGTTTTGGGTTGGTGTTATCGGAGTGGTGGCGATCGTCACGACGTGGGGATGGTCCGGCGAGTGAAGAAAATGACCCATGTCATTGGGCCGGTAGTGGGCCGGTTCAATCGGCCGGTTTTGTGGGTTGTTCGATTTAATTTTCGTTTGTTAATATTAAGTATAATATTTTAATATTATAATTAATATTATTATATTAGCTATTAATATTTTATGTCCCGAGTATTTTTGGTAAATAGGTCTTTAGGAATTTTGGAAGTTTCAGAGGTCGTCAAACTTTACCCCGGACATATCCCAAAGGTTTCGAGGTGAGTGCTTGCGTGTTAGAACCCTAGTTAGTCGGAGAACTACGGGTGGGGGTGTTTATGATATTGATTGTGTGGTTTATTGTGTGATTTATTGCATGGTTTATAGTGTTGATTATTGTATGGACTGCATTGGGTTGCATGTTAAATTGTAGCTAACATGGGGATGTTAGCCGGTAGATTTTGTGCCTCATTCAGTATCCTTTATACTGAGGCATCTCGTTGTGTGATGCAGGTAAAGACTGATTCTTATCAAAGCTTGTGGGACCAAGGCTGTGGGGATGGATGACATAACCAGAGTCGGGGTTGACTTTTTGTTGCTTTTATTATTTATTTATTGTTGAGACAGTGTCGTTAATAATTTGTTTCCGCTAAGTTGCTAGATTCTATTTATTTATTTAATTGCTGGATTTAATAAATAAATTGTCTAAGTTGTTAGAAATTTTTTAAATTTGCTCTTCGCAACTGACCTCTTAATTTGAGAGAGTAGCTTCTAGAGTTATATTTGATCCCTGTCAACGTACATGGTGGTTAGTCTCTGAATAGTTCTTGTACCATCTGGTTTACATGATGACTGGTAAGCACAATGTTTTAAAGAGTAGGTAAGTTCCGCTATTTCAAACTACTTCTTTGGTAAAAGCTAAGTCTGGGGGAGTTGATATATCATGGATTTTATGGTTTTATGACATGATATATGTATTGGTTTTGGAGTCTTTTGTATATGTATTGAGTCTTATTAGGTACAAACACGAGATGGACCCTGATGAGCACTTTGTATGCATTTGGAGGCTTGTAGCGGAGCAAATAAACAAGGAGACGAATATTTCTGTCCACGTTGATCGACAGGCTCTATCTGTGTCGGTCGACACAACCACGACGATATTGACGCCTTTGAGTTTTATCAAGTTTTAAGAATTGCAACTTTCCTCCTGAAGTTATCAAAGTTTATACTTCATGCCTAATCATGTATTTTTTGCGTTAAACTATGTTTTAGAAGTCGCAGAGACTAGTTATGTCATACACTAAGTTTTTGATAAGTTGAAAGTTTATTGTTAGTTTGAAGGAGCTTATTGGAGAGAAGATTTGGATCTCAAACTTTGTAGAGAGAAGAAAAATTATGAACTCCCTTTGTTTTCTTATTTTTTATTTTATGAGTATTATTCAGACAATGATTTGTGTTTCGTCTTCTATGTCTGAGTAGTCACCTTGTTAGATCAGGGGTTTCATCTAGATTTGATAATTACACTAGTCTTAAGATTGATCACCTTAATACTGGTACCGTAAGATTATTGGTAGGCGTGAGAGTGCTATTGATACCCCGACCCAAGCTTAGATGAGCAAACAGCATTTTCGCAGCGAGAGTTGGTTTAGGAATTTGGTAAACATATCGTACCCGCACATCATAGAAACTCTATTTGTTGGTATTTTGCAAAGAGATTTAGTTTGCTTCTGGTTAGAGGATAGATGTCGTCGCAGCGAGAGTTGGATAAGATATGATATTAGTGTTACGAGTTTAAGAACCGCACAAACACTTTAGACTTGATTTACGAACTGCCCAGTTCACTTTCCTGAAGTCTAGCGCTTTTAATCACTTGAATCAACACCGTTTAATAGCTATTCGTTTATTGCATTGTTTCTTTTAGTTTCTTACTTAATTGATCTAGCTTAATTCGAATCGGTTCGTCTATTGTGTGAGTTTTCAGAGTCCTTGTGGATTCGACCCCTAAGTGTTGCAACTGACCTCTTAATTTGAGAGAGTAGCTTCTAGGATAATATTTGACACCTATCAAGCACAAGAGTGGCCATGAACTGACACGTCTCTTCCTTGAAACCATTGAACTGCTTGCTAGCAAGATACATTATGTTGGCGGCCTTGAAGAGCTTTCTTGTCTCCTTGAAAATCCCTAGAGCCAACATGGTCTCTTTGTCGAGGTACCTAGTGTTAGAATTCAGAGATTACGCTTCTAGAAACAAGAATAAGACTTGCAGAAATAAGAATAAGAATGGGAGTTGAGAGATTTTATTATCTCTTAGAGATTTTATTATCTCAGTAGTTGTAAAGTGTTACAATGAGTTACATATTTATAGAACTCTCAAACGCAAAAATAACTAGGCGTATCTTGTAGTTCACACGCTCATCTATCCGTTGGGAATAGTTGCGGATCCGTGTGAGATAAAAATAGAGCCGTTAGAGAAGAAAACAACTTGGGCGTCCTTTCTTCTCTTCTTAGGCCTGAATTCCTTATTGGGAATTTGTTGCTTGATTAATACTCCCCCTCAAACTTAGTCGGAGTGAGTGTGGAGACTAAGTTTGATTTTCCAGAAACAAATCCTCACAACTACCTCATTAAAAACCTCACAAGTACAAACCCGGTGGGAAAAACTCCTTGTGAGGAAAAGAGTGTAGTGTCTCTGGAGATGGAGAGGCATGATCAAGGGTGAGTGAGATCTACTAGTCCAAGCTTGCTGTAGATGTGGTTGCAAATCTTAAGACTTGTAGCTTTGGTAAATATGTCAGCTAGCTGATCTTCGCTTCTTGTGTAGCATGGGAGTATTACTCCTTCAATGATCTTTTCTCTAACTTTGTGACAATCCACTTCTATGTGCTTGGTTCGTTCATGGAAGACTGAGTTGGTAGCAATGTGAATTGCTGCTTGATTGTGACAATGCATTGTAATGGGACTTGTGCTCTCAATTCCCAGATCCTTTAGAAGCGCCTTTAGCCATACTAACTCATTTGTGAGCTTCTTCATTGCTCTATACTCACTTTCAGCACTTGAGCATGAGACGACCTTTTGCTTCTTTGATTTCCAGGTTACTAAGTTCCCTCCAATGAATGTGCAATAGCCGGTTGTGGATTTTCTATCCATCGTATCTCCAGCATAATCCGCATCACAATAGCCCACAACTTCAGTACTATCATTCTTTCCCATCCAAACCCCTTGCCCTGGTGATCCTTTGATGTATCTCAGAATTCTTTCCACCATATTCCAGTGGTGCACCAAGGGCTCTTTCATGTGTTGGCTCACCTGATTCACAGCAAAACATAGGTCAGGTCTTGTTATGGTTATGTAAATTAACTTACCTACAAGCCGCCGGTATTGAGCTGGATCTTCAAATGGTTTGTCAAGTGGATCTTCTTGTCCTTTCTCCCCCTTTCCCCTGACCTTGTAGCCATCTTCAAGTGGTGTCTTGGTCGGTTTAGAACCTAATTTTCCTGTCTCTGTAAGCAAATCAAGTGAATATTTTCTTTGGGATAGAAACAAGCCATCCGGAGAGCGGCATATTTCTATTCCTAGAAAATATTTAAGTTCACCTAGATCTTTTATATCAAATACAGATTTAAGGAAAAGTTTGGTTTCTTGAATACCTGCTTGATCATTGCCGGAAATGATCAAGTCATCTACATATACCAGGACCACAATGATTCCTTGAGCACTTTGAGAAGTGAACAAGGTGTGATCAGCCTCCGATCTTTTAAATCCTTTGGCTGATAATGTGAAGCTCAGCTTGTGGTACCAGGCTCTTGGGGATTGCTTTAACCCGTAAATGGCTTTTCTAAGTTTGAAAACTTTGCCATGAGGAATTGAACTTTCAAGACCCGGTGGAGGCTTCATGTACACTTCTTCTTCAAGCTCTCCTTGTAGGAATGCGTTTTTGACATCCATTTGCCATAATTCCCAAGATAGATTGGTTGCCAATGATAGAATCACTCGGACTGTATGGAGCTTAGCCACTGGTGCAAAGGTGTCCGTATAGTCTTCTCCATATGTTTGAGTAAATCCCCTTGCAACCATGCGAGCTTTATACCTTTCAATTTCTCCATTGCTGTGATACTTGATGGTGAATACCCATTTAGATGTCACAGCTCTTTTTCCTGAAGGTAGATCATTCACATCCCAAGTGTGATTTCTAACCATTGCTTCTATCTCAGCATCTATAGCATCCCTCCAGACCTTGATTTCTTTTGCTTCTTCATATGTCTTTGGAATGTAATGCTGCTCTATCTTTCCAAGGGGTCTGATGGCAAGAGGGCAAGAGAACACTGAGCTTGTATAGGATGAGCCACAGCTTGATATTATAATAGACCCTGGTTTGTTTCCAATGGTCCGGACCAAATCTTTGGCGTGTGCTTCTCCTCAAGGTTGGTGCTGGTGCTTCTTCTTCCTCATGATATTCATTCTCCTGACTATCAGCTTTTGGTGGAGTTTCTTGATTAACTCCCCCTTGTTCATTTACTCCTTCGTCATTCTCTTGCTCTTTTTGAACATTTACCCCTTCTTCTTGAATCTGATCATCTTGATGGTTTGCAGGGGCTGTTTGATCTTCATTCATTTGAGGAAGACCCATGTGACTTAAAATGTGTTGAAGAGAGGCTGCTCGATCTGCTGTAGAGTCAGCCAAGTCTTTCACACTTTCCCAGCCCGACTTCTCAAAATAACTTTGATCTTCTAGGAATTTTACATCTCTAGACGTCATGATGCGTTTGGTGCTTGGATCATAGCATCTGTACCCTTTTTGAGTAATGGAGTATCCAATGAACACACTTCTAGTGCTTTTAGCATCTAGCTTATTCCTTTGATCCCTTGGCACTAAGACAAAACAAACACTACCAAACACACGTAAGTGATTAATATTTGGTTTGGTTCTGTTTAATATCTCAAATGGTGATAAGTCATCTAAGACTTTTGTTGGAATTCTATTTATGAGGTAGCATGCGGTCATGACAGCATTTCCCCAAAATCTCCTTGGCATGTTTTTGTGGAACATCATTGATCTTGCTACTTCCATCAAATGCCTATTCTTCCTTTCGGCCACTCCATTTTGTTGTGGAGTATAAGGAAGGCTCGTTTGGTGAAGAATGCCATGATTTGCCAAATGAGCTTTGAAAATGTGGCTTGTGTATTCCCCTCCATTATCCGATCTTAGCACCTTAATTTTAGCATTGAAATGATTAGTCACATATGTTTGAAAGTTGAAAAATGCCTCAAATACTCTATCTTTAGAAGGTAACAATGTGACCCATGTATATTTTGATTTTTCATCTATGAATGTCACAAAGTATTTTAGGTTATCTCTAGATAGGCAAGGTGAGGTCCAAACATCAGAGTGAACTAAATCAAAACAATTCTCATATATTGATAAGGAGTTTTGGAAAACACTTCTACAATGTTTTCCCAAAATACAAGACTCACACTCAGAGTTATCATAGACTACATTGGGCACAATTAATTTTAAAGCTCTAGAATGAGGCTGGCCTAATCTAGCTTGCCATAAATCATTTGAACTACTACCTACATGACAGGAATTAATAAACGGCAAACTAGCAGAGTTGGAGCATCTAGAATGGTTATTGAGATCTGCTAGAGTATACAACTCTCCCTTAGTGTTTCCCTTGCCTAAAACTTCACCGGTTTTAATATCCTGAAAATGAAAGCTGTTAGGTCCAAATATAGCATAAGCATTGAGATCGGTGGTAGCCCTTTTTACCGAGACCAAATTATTGCTAAATGTAGGCATGTAAAAGGCACTGGATTCATTTCCAAAGAGGTTTAAATTTCCTATGCCTTTAATTGGCACTCTAACTCCATTAGCAATTTCAACATGACCAGAGGTGTTTTGAATATTATTTAGTAGATTGGGATCTTTAATCATATGGTGAGAAGCTCCTGAATCTACTAAAAGTGTTTTTGAAGAGTTAGAGGCTAGAAAGGTGATACCAGACTCCTTGCAAATTTGCATTGTCTTGATCATTGCCTCTAAGTCTGCTCTGCTCATGGTGATCATGCCATTGTTCTCTAAGGTAGAGGCTTGATTAGAATGGCCGTTTGGAGCATTTGGGTTCAAACCGAGTGATGTAGTTTGTTGAGCGGCTGGAGCATAATTTGAAGCATTTGCTTCATTCACTTGTTGCCTTGCTCTGAAGCTTGCTCTGAGATGAGGATGAAGGATAAAGCACTCCTCCTTGGTGTGTCCTCTCCCTTGGTTGAATTTGCCAATGTTCTTGCAATGTTCACATTGCTTTGTTGTTCCTTTCTTGTTGGAACTGAATGGGGGTTTGTAAAACCCTTTGTTTGCCGTTGGCAACTCTCCTTTGCTGAAGAGATCTATGGAGCCTTGCTCCTTTTGGATTTGAGAGCAGACGTTCTCAAGGCTTGGTAGCTTCTCCTCCCTTAAAATGTACTTTATAAGGTCATTGAATTTTGGATGGAGAGATTGGAGAAGTCCAAACATCAATCTTGCTCTCTTCTTTCCTCTATAATTTTGAGGTCTTTTGTGCTTGGCCTCAGCATATCCAGTTCAGCAAGTAATGACCTATATTTACCAAAGTGTTTGGTAAAATCTTGATCTTCTTGAGTGAGGTTGCTGAGATCTTTCTTCACTTCGAATACTCTTGAAAGATTGGTGATGTCTCCATACACCTTCTTTAGAGTTTCCCAAAGTTCTTGAGCTGTCTCGCAATATGAGTAAGATTCAAATATTGAATCACTCAAGAAGCTGTGGATTATGCTGAGCACCATTTGGTCTTTTTGTAGCCATTTTTCCCGAGCTTCTTCATCTCCTTCTTGAAGCTCTTTTCCTTTGGCTGGTTCGACTTGATTCCACAAGCCACGACCATATAGGTTCGATTTTGTGGATCGTGACCATAGGAGATAGTTTTCTCCTCTTAGGGTGACTCTTATTGTGGTTGGTTTTGTCTCCTCCATGATTGAAAGTAATGACTAGCCGCTTGATAATCTACCGCTCAACTTCAGACAAACTTTGTCTAGGATGAATATTTCAATCTCAGAGTTTGAACTGAAAGTTCTTTGAGGAATTTCCAGAAATATACCACTCTAACTTCACACAAACTCGTCTAGGATGAATATATATCAATCTCAGAGTTTTTAAGGAAGCTAGAAGGATGTATTTCCAAAATAACCAAAGAAATAGTTTGAACCCAAAGTTCTTTGAGGAATTTCAAGAAATATACCACTCTAACTTCACATAAACTCGTCTAGGATGAATATATATATCAATCTCAGAGTTTTTAAGGAAGCTAGAAGGATGTATTTCCAAAATAACCAAAGAAATTTATTTTTTTTCTTGGAGAAGATGATTGAAAAGTGATTCCAGCGGTTAGATTTTTGAATTTTCGAAAAAAATTCCTTGATTTGAAGCTTTATAGAGCGTTTGAATGCTGCGGAAGCTTTGAATATGAAGGAGGAGAGATTGTAGGTGCAAAAGAGACCAGGAGAAGGAGTGATTCTTCAAGAAAAGTTTCTGAACTTTCTTGAGCTGTAACAATGGTGTTTTTGAAAAAGTAGAGAAAGAGAATGATGAAATCAAAAGATTGATCTTGTTTATGGATCAACGCTCTGCTACCATGTTAGAATTCAGAGATTATGCTTCTAGAAACAAGAATAAGACTTGCAGAAATAAGAATAAGAATGGGAGTTGAGAGATTTTATTATCTCAGTAGTTGTAAAGTGTTACAATGAGTTACATATTTATAGAACTCTCAAACGCAAAAATAACTAGGCGTATCTTGTAGTTCACACGCTCATCTATCCGTTGGGAATAGTTGCGGATCCGTGTGAGGTAAAAATAGAGCCGTTAGAGAAGAAAACAACTTGGGCGTCCTTTCTTCTCTTCTTAGGCCTGAATTCCTTATTGGGAATTTTGTTGCTTGATTAATACCTAGTGCCAAAAAACTCAACTCCTCTTAGAGACTCGATCCAGTTATCCTCATAGGGAGTTTGGCCTCTTTCCTCAACATATCTGAGGCTCTCCTCACTCTCATCCACACTCATCTCATGTTCACTCTCTCTTTAATTCTCATCTTGAGCCACAGCTCTCTTTCCTCTTCGTATCTCTTCTCTTCTCTTCGAGGCTGCTCTCTGAGCTCTAGTCAAAGCTTTGGATTAACCCGCATGTTCCTCAGTGTCCATGAGATAAGAGAAATAGGAGTTTAGTGTGCAATTTTTTACTTACTCCAACAACTTACTCGATCAATGGTTCGAGTGCTACAAAATATTTTCAAACCAAACCTTGACTCGATCCATCGGATGTAAATTATTCCTCAATCAGAACTTTAAATCAATGTGCTTATTTCAATCGACTAGTTTTGAAATATGAACGCTTAATCAAACATCAACTCTTCAATATATTCAATTAAACAAATCGGTTTCCTTCTAGATCTAATCATGACTAGATAATTATTCAAATTAAAACAAAACTGGGTTGATTTGATTTTTATTTTGTTTTCTCAGATCATATCTAGCATCTTAAAACTCAGAGTTTTGGTTAAACAAGGCATTCAAACCCAGAAACCTTCGAGATCAAGATCAATGTAGTTTTAGGTTTTTACTCGATTATTTCAATCGAGTTAGCTAATGATTAGAGAAACTTACATGTTCAAAGCGGAGTCAAAGTTGGATGCAGACATGGTCGATTCAAAGATGTTTGAATTTAAAGAGGTTTTGAAGAATTTTTGAGCTTTGAAAGTGTGAAAATTGCAAAAAATTTGTTTTGGAAAAAGCATGAAATCACAAAAATGGCAAGTAGAAGAGAGATAAGAGCATGTAAGATTATATAAAGAAGGATATGGGGTTTTGTAGGGGGGGGGGGTGAAATAGATCGTGTGGCTGAGAATTAAACTTAAAAAATTTTAAATTAAACCTGGCCACTCTGACCTGGGGGTCAAGTGGAGTAGTCGAGTAGGTTTTCTCTTCCTTATGATCACCATCAAATTCGCTTGTCCTCTTTCAATTTGATCCCCTTTTCTCCTACGCATGCTTCCCTGGAACTTAATACACTTGAAAACCCATTAAACAACATAATTCTAGAAAGTTAAATAGAAGATATATATACAAGGATAGCCATGGGATTTCATCCCAAGTGAGCTTATTTAAAGTCTCTAAGCTTGACTTTCGGATAACACCATATTTTACCTGTTTTAGGCATTGTTTTATGATAACTTTAGGTTAGATTCTTTCATTGTTTATACCATTTTGTTTCATTTTAGGTCAATTAGAGAGTCCTGCATATGCATTGCATACATGTTGCATATTGGGGTTATTTCAGGTACAAATGGAGCAAAATGGCAAAGGATGGACATTAGGAGTCTGACTCAATCCATTGACTCGACCCAGACCACTCAAGTAGAAGCACCAGCGAAATTTGCTTGATAACTCAACCCACCTACTCGGTCTGTGCCCGAGTCAACATGCTCGGGGAAGCTTCTCGGACAAGGAACTCGATCCCATGATCGAGTGGAGGCATCTTACTCACTTCTCACTGGACCCCTCGACCTCTCACTCGACTAAGGCGCCCAAGCACATTTAATCTAGATTAATAGTGACTTATTCTTGGACTTCTCCAGAGGATTAGGGCTTCTGATCCTTCCCTATAAAGGTATTGTTGGATAAGAGCGCCGCATAGAACCTTGAACCTAGTTTTATTTTTGTTCTTAGCTTTTTATCACAACTTTGTCTCTCTAGTTTTTCTTAAGTTTTTATTGTATTTGCAACTTCATTTCCGTTTAATAAAATCAGTATTTGCTTTTGTTGCTTAAATCATACTTGATTATCTCTCTAGGATCTTCATCTCCATGTCTTCTTTTATAATTTTTGGGATCTTAGATCCAAGTATGAGTTTAATTTCTGAGTAGTTTCATTAGGGAGATTAGGGATGGGATAGATCCGTGGATGCTTGGTTTATTGATTTGATTAACATATATTATGTTCTTTTATTGAAAATCCCTTTTAGGTGAGTGTTCTTAGTACTTGCTCCTCTCTGATCAATTGGAGCATGAACTCAAATGAATCCTACACTACAGTGGTGGATTCATTGGAAGAACTTTTTCCAGAGATTCACATACATTACCCTGGCAACATCGGGCTGTAGGAATGTGTTTTGGCTTTAATGGATTGGTTCCTTATGCATGAATCATCTTGGTGGCCCTGGTAAAATCGGGTGTGTCAGTGGTGGATCTTGAGGCTTTCTGTCACGACAGTGGATTAGACTGTTTTAGAAATCCATTGTCTAGGGATTAGCCCAAAGTATTAGTGCTTGTTGCTTGATAAGTATCAGAAAGGTTTACCAGCATCTATAGGTAGTTTAATCCCATCCCTTTGATCCATATTTAGTCATAATCTGTTTCACAATTCTGTTTATCTAGTTCGTTTGTTCGTCAAGTTCTTATCTTAATTTCATTTATGTTCTTTAGCTTACTCGGTCCGTGTAATCGATCCATCCGATCAAGTGCAATGTTCCTTTAGTCTGCTCGTCTGTTCTACTCGATCCTTCAGATCGAGTGGATTTTTATTCAATTAGGTTGTTAGAAAAACCACCCCTTTTACTATGCTTGGCTTGGATTAAGATTGCTAGATCACATCCTCATTGCTTATATTACCCATTATGGATTGACACCTCAAGTATTACACCGATTGAGGAATTGAAACCTCCGACCCCACAAAATATCTTGTTTCAATTTGGCGTCGTTGCCATTTGGGTTTATATTCCATTTAGGATTTCTACAAGCTTTAGGCCAATTTCTGTTACTTTTTATCTCTAGATACTAACTTATATCCATTTTTCTCTTTTCAGGTACCCTACTCGATCTCTCTACTCGACATAAGTGATCGAGTCACAGTTCATGCAAACAAGATCACAAAGTACTTTCACTCAAACACTCTACTCGAATCCTGTGATTGAGTAACTACCAGTACACACAACAACATCAATGGCAAGAAGAATTGGTGCCAATGACACTCCAGATATACATACACAGAGACAAGCAATCTTACCACCTGCTGCACATGATGATTTCGAAATCAATGGAAGCCTCATCTCCTTGGTTCAGCAAGCAAAGTTCTATAGCAACCCTATGGAAGATCCTCTGGATCACCTTGATGAATTTGGTAGGCTTTGTAACCTCACTATAGTTAGTGGAGTATGTGAAGATGGTTTCAAACTTAGACTATTTCCTTTCTCCCTAGGGGACAAAGCTCAACAATGGGAAAAGAGTTTACCTCATGGATCAGTAACTTCTTGGGAAGATTGTAAAGAAGCATTTATTGCCAAGTTCTTCTCTCATGCAAAGACCGCACGACTGTGAAATGACATAGCAGCCTTCTCTCAGAAGATAGGAGAACCATTCTGCTCAGCATGGGACCGTTTCAAGATATCAGTATCAAAATGTCCACACCATGGCTTTCACAAGGATTCCTTACTTAGTACATTCTACAGAGGAGTCTTGCCAACAGTAAAAATGCTCTTGGATGCTGCAAGCAATGGAAGCTTCTTTATGAAAGAAGAAGAACAAGGATGGGAATTAGTGTAAAACCTTGCTAGATGAGATGAGAGCTATGCTGATGAATACAACAGTCACTACAATCAACAGAGAAGTTGATGACACTCAGAAACAAGAAATGTGAAGCCTAAATGAGAAAATAGACTTGATACTTAAGGCCAAACACCAATCTCATCCGCATGTCCATAAAAACACATTGCTACAATCTGTGGAGGATAAAAGCACTAGGATGGAGGAAGTCTACTATGCCCAAAACCGAGGATTGGAGAATCAAACAAATCCTTCAATCAGTCTAATGCAAATGGACATTACCTACACCCATCAGTCCTTCCTACCACTCAATATATCCAGCAGCAACCTACAGAGGATATGGATATCATGTCTATGCTATAACAATTACTACAGGGCCAAGAAATTGGGCAAGAGGACACAAACAAGAAGTTTGAGAATATGACATGCAAGCTGGAAACAACAACACATGAGCTCACTACATAGATCGAGACAGTGAACAACAAGATCAAATCCCTGGAATGAAGTAATACTTCAACATCCAGTCAGCCAACACACTACCATCAAGTTTGTAATTCACCCACAAGCACACCTGTCTTTGCTAATGCGATTACTTTGCGCAGTGGGAAGTTACTCCCACCAAGGTTAGACCCCAGACAAGTCACTGAGGACAGTGATGTTCAGGATGGGGAGAATCATGATAGCCCAGAGACGTCAAATCTAGTTGATGAAGAATCACTCGATCAACAAACTCGGTCCAATAATCGAGTCGAAGAAAGTGAACCAACCAAGAAAGACTCACTCGGTCCACCGACTCGATTACCTGATCGAGTAAGCTCAACGCCGGCTACAAACCTAGAGAAACAAAAGGGAAACCAGAAACCTTATGAACTGCCTCCATACAAACCACCTCTACCTTTCCCTCAAAAATTCAAATTCCATTACTAGATTCATTACTAGATGCCTTTATGCTTATACCCCTTGCTCAAAAGTTTTTAACGGACCTAGTAATGGAAAGGATCAAAAAAGTCCAAGGAATGGTTGTACTGACCCATGAATGCAGTGCCATCACCTAAAAGGAGAAAATAGTCCAAAAGAAGCTAGGGGATCTAGGATCATTCACGCCGCCTTGTTCCCTAGGCCCTCTAGTGTAAGAACTGTCTACGCGACATGGGAGCTTCGGTAAGTATTATGCCCCTCTCGGTAGCCAAGAGGCTAGGGTTTACAATGTACAAACCTAGCAACATCTCCTTAGTACTAGCAGACAGGTCTGTGCGACCTCCCCATGGATTGCTTGAAGATTTTCCAGTTGGAATAGGTCATGTGGAAATACCAACAGACTTTGTAGTACTAGAGATGGATGAGGAACCAACAGACTCATTGATATTGGGAAGACCATTTTTAGCCACAGTAGAAGCTCTGATCAATGTAAGAAAAGGGAAGATCAACCTCAGTTTGGGAAAGGAGTTGGTATTGAAGTTTGACATCAACGAAGTGATGAGGAAACCAAAGATAGACGGCCAACTTTTCCGTATTGAGGAAATGGACAATATGGACCGGGAAATGATTGAAGAATTTGTAGCAAGAGATCATTTGGGAACTACGTTGACCAATAGCTACAAAAATGAGTTTCTACACCAGGATACAGCAGAGTAGGCATCTATCTTAGATTCACACAGGATTTTAGAAGGGAATTATGGATATGAGGATCTATATTCCACTCGGACTACCTACTCGATCCATGAACCGAGTAAGTCCCAAGAAGAAGCCACTCGATCAACTCACTCGATGCACCAACCGAGTCAAATGCTTTAGATTAAGAAGATTGGACAGAACTCAAGGCTCCAAAGGTAGACCTCAAACCTTTACCAGCTAGGCTAAGGTACGCATTTCTTGGACCAAATTAGACCTACCCTGTCATAATAAACAATAAATTAAATCCTGATGAATCAAACTCATTATTGAATGAATGGAGGAAATATAGGAAAGCAATTGGGTATTCATTAGAGGAAAAAATGTCATTTAAATCGTGATACTACGCTAAAACGCCATTTTAATCGTGAACTTTATGGAAGGCCATTTTAATCATCAACTTACTTTGAATTCATTTTTTATACATGAAGTTTTCGTTGACCAGGCCAAGGTGAAAATGACGTTAAATCTGCTGACAGACCTACTGACATACGTTACTTTGCTCCATTAGTGACAAAACAACGTTGTTTTCAGACAAATTTTTAATGTCATTTAATTCACAAACTTTCAAATTTAGGCCATTTAAAACACTAACTTTGTAAAATAGGCTATTTAAATCATCAACTATGTACTATAGGCCATTTATATCTTCAACTTTTATTGACTAAGTTTTTTAGGCTTCAAATTTTGATACTTTATAGTTAACGACTCTCTGTTAACCAAAACCTAGGCACCAACTTTTTAGGTTTTTTAGAAATCAAATTTTGTTACTTTATAGTATGATTGGAGATGCCTGAATTTAAAAGCTCACCTGAGAAAAAAATCTACAAGATAACCCAATAACACAAATTAAGCGGGATGTACGATTTTAACCAAAACCCTAGAAGAGCAAAATAGAAAAAGAAAACTCAGATCTGTGAGAGAGTGGAGGCCAGACAAGGTTATGGTTGACAAGCCAGCCGTAGAGAATGCGGACTAGACTTTTCCACTGAGAGTACTCCTCGTAGACACTCGACAGTTGCAGTATTTTCTTTCCACTTTTCCTCATTTTACCACCGATATGTCGCTGCGATGACATCGTCTGAAAATTATCCTTATTTTTATGTTTCCAAACTTTCTTATTCGATCTAGAAGCTCTGGTTCCTCCGCTTGGTGTTGTTGGTTAAGGCAAGCTTTTAAATTAAAATCCTTAAATGAAACTTCAAATCTAGGGTTTCGGTTAACAGAGAGCTGTTTACGATAAAATAACGAAATTTGATGCCTAAAAAACCTAGTCAATCAAAAGTTGATGACTTATATGGCTTATAGTACAAAGTTCATGTTTTAAATGGCTTACATATGAAAGTTTGTAATTTAAATGATATTAAAAATTTGTCTGAAACGATGTCGTTTTGTGACCTCTGCTAGTGAGTACCTCTGCTAGTGGATTTAATGTCATATCCAGTTTGACCGGGTCAACAAAAATTTCATGGATAAAAAATGAAGTCAACGAAAGTTGATGTTTAAAATGGCCTTCCACAAAGTTCATGATTAAAATGGCATTTTAGGGTAAGTTCAGGATTTAAATGACATTTTTCCCATTCATTAGATGATATAAAAGGAATCTCATCTAGCCTCTGGACTCATAGGATTCATTCTGAAAATGAGGAAAATCTAGTATTAAGCATCAAAAAGATTGAACCCAAACCTAAAAGAAGTGGTTTAGAAGGAGATACTCAAGCTATTAGATGCTAGAATCATTTACCCAATATCTGATAGTACTTGGGTATCACCTGTTCATTGTGTTCCAAAGAAAGGAGGTATGACTGTTATAAAAAATGAAAAAGATGAACTAATCCCTACAAGGACAATAATAGGGCATATAATGTGCATTGATTATAGAAAACTTAATTCAGCCTCTAGTAAGGATCATTTCCCCCTACACTTTATTGACCAAATGCTAGAACGCCTAGCAAATCACCCATACTACTGTTTCTTGAATGGATACAGTGGTTTCTTCCAAATACCCATACACCCAAATGATCAAGAAAAAAAACATTCACATGCCCTTATGGAACATTTTCATATAGGAGAATGCCATTTGAATTGTGTAATGCACAGCCAACTTCCAGAGGTGTATGACCTCTATCTTTTCAGATCTAATAGAGGAGGTGGTGGAAGTGTTCATGGATGACTTTTCAGTCTATGGCTCCTCTTTCTCCTCCTGTTTGTCTTATATTTGCAGGGTATTGGCTAGATGTGAGGAAACCAACCTAGTCCTGAGTTGGGAAAAATGCCACTTCATGGTAACAAAGGGAATAGTCCTAGGCCATAAGATATCAGAAAAGGGAATTGAGATAGACCAAGCAAAGATTGAGGTGATGATACAATTCCAGCCTCCAAAGACAGTGAAGGACATCAGGAGTTTTCTGGGACATGCTGGGTTCTACCGAAGGTTTATTAAGGATTTCCCTAAGTTAGCAAGACCTCTCACCAGATTGCTATGCAAGGAGACGGAATTTGTATTTAATGATGAATGCATGAAAGCCTTCCAGCTTATCAAGGAAAGCTTAGTATCAGCTCCAATCGTTCGCGCCCCAAATTGGGATCTACCCTTTGAGATTATGTGTGATGCCTCAGATTATGCAGTAGGAGCAGTTTTGGGTCAAAGAGTGGACAAGAAGTTGCATGTGATATACTATGCTAGTAGGACTCTATATGATACTCAGGGGAGATATGCAACCACAGAGAAAGAGCTGTTAGCAGTAGTGTTTACCTTTGAGATGTTCAGGAGCTATCTGGTAGGATCCAAAGTCATTGTCTACACCGATCATGCAGCTTTGAGGTATATTTATGCCAAGAAAGACACCAAACCTAGACTACTGCGTTGGATCCTCTTACTACAAGAGTTTGATATGGAGATTGGTGACAAGAAAGGCATAGAGAATGGATTTGCTGAGCACTTGTCAAGAATGAGGATTGAAGACCTTGTTCCAATCAATGATGCTTTACCAGAAGAGCAGCTACTGTCGGTTGATTTGTGACTAAGTGTGAAACATCAAGTGTTGCTTTGGTGGAAACAACGAGTTTGGTGGAAGGTGGTGCACCAAGGTATGCAGATATGGTGAATTACAAAGCAGCAGGAAGGATCCCAGATGGTTTAGATGAATATAGGAGGAAGAAGTTCTTTAGGGACTCCAACCACTACTGTTGGGATGAGCCTTACCTCTATAAGAGAGGGACATACAGTCTTTTCAGGAGATGCATTGCAAATGAGGATGTTAAAGGAGTCCTAGAGGATTGCCATGGCTACTCATATGGAGGTCATTTTGCAACTCACAAAACTGTGAGCAAAATCTTACAAGCTGGATTATGGTGGCCAACCATGTTTAAGGATACGCATGAGTTCATCACCAAGTGTGATTCATGTCAAAAATAATGGGAAACATAGGGAGGAGATATGAGATGCCTCAGAACACCATTTTGGAAGTTGATGTTTTTGATGTATGGGGCATAGACTTCATGGGACCATTCAATCCTCCATCCCAAGGAAATCGATATATACTGGTTTCTGTTGACTATGTGTCCCAGTGGGTTGAAGCTATTGCATCACCAACTAATGATGCTAAGGTTGTTTTAAAGCTTTTCAAGACAATCATTTTCTGAGATTTGGAGTTCTAAAGGCATTTATAAGTGATGGAGGATCACATTTCATCAACAAGGTATTCGAGAACCTTCTTAGGAAGTATAGTGTCAAGCCTAAAGTAGCAACTCCTTACCACCATCAGACGAGTGGGCAAGTAGAGGTCTCTAACAAGCAAATCAAATTCATCTTGAGCAGGATAGTTAGTACTTCCAGAAGAGATTGGGCAGCAAAGCTGGATGAAACCCTTTAGGCATACAGAACATCTTTTAAAACACCCATAGAACGCACACCATTTCACTTACTTTATGGAAAAGCTTGCCACATGCATGTGGAAATTGAATATAAAGCTTTGTGGGCCATAAAGATTCTGAATCTGGATAACAAGAATGCCCAGGAGCAGAGAGAGATGAATCTGCATGAGTTGTAAGAGATAAGGCTGGAAAAAGCCTATGAGAGTTCAAAAATATATAAGGAAAGGACCAAGGCAATCCATGATAAGAAAATCTTGCCGAGAAAGTTCAAAGAAGGAGATCAAGTGTTGCTATTCAACTCAAGACTCAAGCTTTTTCCAGGGAAGTTAAAGTCAAGATGATCTGGCCCTTTCACATTCAAGGAAGTATTATCTTATGGGGCCATCACTGATGTGGTTTTGTTATCATCATGTTTTACCTAACCAATGGTTCCGCAAGTGCACAGTTGTGCGCGGTAGTATAATAGTAGGATCGATCCACAGAGAGTAAAAAACACTATATATCAGTAGATCTGAATAGAGGTAGGATGAAAATATGGAAATGTTTGTCACAAAAGGAAATCAGAATAAAATCCAAATAAAATCTTTAATTATGGAAATAAAATCAATTTAAAATAAATATTGGGTTCTGGGAAATTGCAGGGATTTAAATAAATAAAAAGGATATCTAACCATTAGAAATTAAATTATCTAGATCTAGAACAAAAATACTGTACCAAAATAAATATCATTTTAAGAGCAAATATTATTCTACCATAAATCCGCTAGGACCTTATGATAGCATGTTTATAACAAGTTTGATAAAGTTCACTTGTAGATCCAGCTTCAACTCATGCAAAACTGGAAATCAAGCCTACAAACTATAGATTCTAGGTAGAATAACCAACGCTAGCTGTATTATTAAACCCTAGAAATCATTTGGTAGATTTGTCAATTCTAACAAAAACATTAGTTTCATAGAAATAGAGATCTAATAATTATAACCCTAATCTATAACAATAACCTAATTAAACATTAAATCCCTTTGAATAGATCCCATCTCCCAACAAACAGATCTACTCAAACATGGCAAAGGATTGATAGATCATGATGAAATATAACATGTAATGCAGAGAAAGAGATAAAGACAGAGTTTAGATCCAATGATTCAATAAGAAAATGTTTAGATCTGAAAATATCAAAGGAAAAGTTTATAGATCTGAAAAGATGAAAAGAAACAAAGGAGAACAATGAAAATGACCAAAAACGGCCTAGGTCGTGTCTGGGATGAACGCCTCTTATTTATAGGGATTCACTAGGCTAAAATCGGAGTAAATGCTTGATTTGGAGAATATACAGGATTGGGAGCGATCGGTCCTGTTTGGATTGGTCGATCCCAGTGTCATTCCCGCAACTGCTTCGTGTCCGCCAGATAGACATGTCTTCAGTAAAACGGGCATAACTCTTGAACCAAAACTGATAATGACATGAGAGCGGTGCCAAATGTAAGCTAACGCAAATTTCTCTAATTTGTCAAATTCTCATTGCCATACGATAATTGGAAGACCTCCAACGAATGTCAAACTTCTGAAGCCTCTGCATTACTCTGCATCTTTAAATTCGTAAATTCATCACAAATCGTCATGTTTTGCTCCAATTATGTGTAAACCTGTAAAAACCTTAAAAAAACCAAAAAGACACAACAGACACAAAAAACCTAATCCTAGACTCAATAAAACATGTGAATACAATAGTAAAAACAGGTCAAAATACACACTCATCACACCCCCAGACTTGAATCCTTGCTTGTCCTCAAGTAAGAAACAAGACAATGAAACAAAGTTCAGAAATGGAAGTTTGAGAAACAGGAACTTACGCTTAGCTTTAGAATCCACCATGTTGATCATGTAAACCAAAAAAGAAACCTTGTGAAAGGTTAATTGAACTTTAGCAGTACAACATGTACTTTACCATAAGCATAGCAAACATTACCATATTCTAACATTCGAGATCCTAGGGAACTTTTGAAATCTCCATTGTTGGCCCTTTAACATTCATTAAGTGTTGCATGCTGTCTCACAAAGGGAGTCTCAATCACTAATGGCTAGTAACGGGGGGCCATTTTAAGGGTGATGGTTAGGCATGAAAAATGAAGTCTGATGCAAGCCAATGCGCAAAATTCCAGTGAGACGGAAAGCAAAGATGGTCCACAACCTCATGAACCTTAGACTCTAAGTAAGCTTCTAAATGATGATCCTAATAGAGTTGTTATTGGTGCTAAAATAAATAGCAGAAACAAATAACTAACTAAGTAAATAAAAGGTTATATTTTGATTCCTTCAGACTTCATTCCCTTCTCTTTTTTTTCTTTTTTTTTTCTATTTTGTTTGTTTGAAAGAGAGTCTCAGGATGAGACGGGATCAATTGATCAAGATAGGATCGGTCGATCCCAGAGTAGTTTTTCTGAGAAAGGGAAGTTGGAACAAGTTCTAACCATGTACATCAAAATATAAAAACTGCACCAATAGTCAACTCTAACGAATATAGATTACGTATTCATACTAGAAAGCTTACTCGAATATCCTTGGAACATTTGGTTGCACGATACTAGAAAGATTTCAGTCGATCTTGAAAAGGGATCAGTCGATCTCGAGAGAACTAGGATCGATCGATCTTGCACGAAGTATGATCGGTCGATCTTTAGGGATCGATTGATCGTGCAAGAAGTAGGATCGATCGATCTTATGGGGATTGGTCTATCTTAGAGACATAAAAATTAAAAATGCAAAAAATTAAATATTCTATACTATGTCTAAAACTTAGATATAAAGGCTATAATTAATCTCTGGCAACGGTGCCAAAAACTTGATGTGGTTTTATTATCATCAGGTTTTACCCAACCAATGGTTCCCGCGAGTGCACGGATGTGCGCAGTAGTATAATGGTGGGATATATCCACGTAGACTAAAAAGCACTATAGATCAGTAGTTCTAAACAGAGTTAGGATGAAAATATGGAAATATTTGTCACAAAAGGAAATCCGAATAAAATCTTTAATTATGGAAATAAAATAAATTTAAAATAAATGTTGAGATATGGAAATCGCAGGGATTTAAATAAATAAAAAAGATATCTAACCAGATTAACAATTAAATGATCTAGATCAAGAACACAAACACTGTACCAAAATAAATTTCATTTTAAGAGCAAATATTATTCTACCATTAATCCGCTAGGACCCTATGATTGCATGTTTATAATAAGTTTGATCAAGTTCACTTGTAAATCCAGCTTCAACTCTTGAAAAACTGGAAATCAAGCCTACAAACTATAGATTCCGGGTAGAGTAACCAACGCTAGCTGTATTATTAAACCCTAGAAATCATTTGATAGATTTGTCAATTCTAACAAAAGCATTAGTTTCATATAAGTAGAGATCTAATAATCAAAACCATAATCTATAACAATAACCTAATTAAATATTAAATCTCTTTGAATAGATCTCATCTCCCAACAAACAGATCTACTGAATCATGGCAAAGGATTGATAGATCATGATGAAATATAACATGTAATGCAGAGAAAGAGATGAAGACAGAGTGTAGATCCAATGATTCAATAAGAAAATGTTTACATCTGATAATATCAAAGGAAAAGTTTATAGATCTGAAAAGATGAAAAGAAACAAAAGAGAACAATGAAAAAGTGACCTAAAACGGCCTAGGTCGTGTTTGGGACAAACTCCTCTTATTTATAGGGATTCACTAGGTTAAAATCGAAGTAAATGCTTTATTTGGAGAATATACGGGATTGAGATTGTTCAACCTTTTTGGATCGGTCGATCCCAGTGTCATTCCCACAACTGTTTCGTTTCCGCCAGATGGACATATCTTCAGTAAAACGGGCCTAACTCTTGAACCAAAACTGAGAATGACATGAGCTCGGTGCCAAATGAAAGCTAAATCAAAGCTCTATCTGGTTTTAAAATCACATCACCATCCGATAATTGGAAGACCTCCAAGGAATTTCAAACTTCTGAAGCCTCTGCATTGCTCTGCATCTTTAAATCCGTAAATTCATCACAAATCGTCATGTTTTGCTCCAATTATATGAGCCTGTAAAAACCTTAAAAGAACATAAAAGACACAAAAAACACAAAAATACTATTCCTAGACTCAATAAAAAGTGTGAAAACAATAGTAAAAATTGGTGAAAATAGACACTCATCACACCCGTAGACTTGAATCCTTGCTTGTCCTCAAGTAAGAAACAAGACAATGAAACAAAGTTTAGAAATGGAAGTTTGAAAAGCGGGAACTTACACTTAGCTTTAGAATCCACCATGTTGATCACGTAAACCAAAATAGAAACCATGTTAAAGGTTAATTTAACTTTAGCAGTACAACATGTACTTTACTATAAGCATAGCAAACATTACCGTACTCTAGAATCCAAGATTCATGGGAACTTCTGAAATCTCCATTGTTTAAGTGTTGCGTGTAGTCTCAAAAAGAGAGTCTCAATCTCTAAGGGCTAGTAACGGGGGGCCATTTTAAGGATGATGGTTAGGCATGACAAATGAACTCTGGTGCAAGCCAATGCGCAAAAATCCCAGTGAGACGGAAACCAAAGATGGTGCACAACCTGCTCAACCTTAGACTCTAATAAAGCTTCTATATGATGATTCTAATAGAGTTGATATTGGCGCTAATTTAAATAACAAAAACAAATAACTAACTAATTAAATAAAATGTTTTATTTTGGTTTCTTCAGACTTCTTTCCCTTCTCTTTCTTTTCGTTTTTTTTTTGTTTTTGTTTTGGAAGAGAGTCTCGGGATGAGACAGGATCGATCGACCAAGATAGGATCGGTCGATCCCAGAGCATTTTTTCTGAGAAGGGGAAGTTGGAACAAGTTCTAACCATGTACATCAAAATATAAAAACTGCACCAATTGTCAACTAAAACTTATATGGATGAAGTATTCATACTAGAAAGCTTACTTGAATATCCTTGGAACATTTGGTTGTACCGGCTCCCATGCTCCTAATGTTGCGAAAGAGGACTGGGGTCAGAATGAAAAAGGGTGTGGAACCAAGCTAAAAATGAGCTTGGCCATCTGGACCTCTAATAAGAATTGGGTGAACTCCAGATGTATGTGATCCTTTTGCGATATCGAGCTCCTAAGTTAGAATTCAAGAAAATATTTAAATTCTCATGTTTTGACTTAATGAAACGATTCAAGAAAAATGAAAAAG
Source organism: Cardamine flexuosa (assembly GCA_963555745.1). Lineage (NCBI taxonomy): Eukaryota > Viridiplantae > Streptophyta > Magnoliopsida > Brassicales > Brassicaceae > Cardamine > Cardamine flexuosa. The sequence continues at coordinate 22,105,013 of OY743217.1, read as the reverse complement.
TTTATTTTTTTGAAAACTTTTGAAATTTTTTTGACAAAGAAATAAAAGAAAACACAGTGTTAGTAACATATGAAAGCAGTCACCCCTTCCCCCAGACTTAAATCACTGCGTCCTGCAGTGATATAAAATCAAAGGAAAATGGTGCTGCAAAATAACACTGGAGATAATAAATTGTGAACAAGAAAGCAAACCATAAACCATGGAAGGAATTTTACAACCAAAAGGGATCATTGATCTGTTCATGTACCGGTTTTTAGCTTTTCTCGTCTTGGGGATTGATCGATCCGGGGAGGATCGGTTGATCTCAGCGTCCTGAAACTTCTTCAAAGTTCTCATCTTCTGCCTTTGGCACCTGTTTTCAGTCAGCTCAACACAAAAACATCATCATATCTAATTATGAAAAAGAAAAATAATTAAATAAAATAAATAATGCATTGCATTGCTCCATCAAATGTCAAACTTCTGAAGCCTCTGCATTGCTCTGCATCTTTCAATCCGTAAATATACACAAATCGTCATGTTTTGCTCCAATTATATGTAAACCTGTAAAAACCTTAAGAGAACCAAAAAGACACAAAAAACCTAATCCTAGACTCAATAAAACATGTGAAACAATAGTAAAAACTGGTCAAAATAGACACTCATCAATCACCTTACTGACAAAAGATGGTGTTGAGTTCACAGTTAATGGTCAAAGGGTCAAACCTTACTTAGAAGATCAATTCATACCAGAGGGAACCTCAGTACCTCTTGATGATGCTCCACCAGTCTGAAATGTGAAAGTCAAGCTCAGAGACTCTAAACAAGCTCACATGAGAGGAACTCTCATGATTATCCTTGTACATACTTTCTTTTTCACTATCTTTAAGAGCAATGGAGAATAGAGAATGGAGTTTGCAGGAGAGGAAAGAAGTTAACCAAGGTAACTGATCGAGCAAACCAGCCAAGTGATGACCAAAATGCCTTACCCGTCCTCTAGACTCGGTCAATAGACCAAGTAAGGAACACCTACATGAGATCCTACGCCTCGGTCCACTAATCAATTCCCCAATCGAGCCAGCACTTCAGGGAAGCCTCACTTGATCCACAAACCGAGTCAACCGACCGAGTACACAAATTTCTTTGATCGTCTAGTGGATCTATATGCTGCTCAAAACACGGACTCCACCGTTTCTCAGCCTCCAGAATGAGTTACCACCCCCAATTCCCCACCATTTGTGTATCCATTGCATTTAGGTTTAGAATAGTTTCTATTTTTTTGCTTTTGAATCTCCTAGGTTCTCTCTTGAATTTTGTTACACAGGGACTCTGTAATTTAAGTTTGGGGGAGGGTCTAGGAGCCATATAACATAGTTTAATTTAAATTTAGCATGCATCTATGTGCATTAAAAAACCATATAAAATTGAAAAATTTCAAAACCAAAACCACAAAAACAAAGTGTTCATGTAGTTTCATTTGCATTTTCGGATTGAGTCTAGTAAAATTCACTTAGTGATAACACTGCATTTTACCAGTAATAAGCATACATTTATCATCCTATTAGTGCATATTCATCCCCTGTTTATACCATTATATGAATATTTCACTCCCTTTTGAGTTTTAGGGTCCTTTGCATGAGCATTGCATATATATTGCATAGTCTGGGTTGTTTACAGGTAAAAATGAAGGAAGCTTTGGAGCATTCAGGAGCTGGATAGGAGTTTTGGATCAGCTCAAGAAGGAGATTGAAGGAAGATGGAAGCTACTCGACCAGCCACTCGATTAATATGGTCGACTTGTATTTCCGGATTAGTAGGATATCTATTTTGTCTTATCCTTAACCTTATCATTAGTATAAAAGCACATGTGTTCATCCTAATAAAAGATGTGCCCGTTTTTGGACCTTAGTTATATTAACATATGGAGAGTATGCTTCAATGGCCTTTAGAATCCATTATATTCAAAGCTATTATCAGGAAATCATGTTGGCTTAGGTAGATTGATTCTTAATTCTTGTCCAATGGCTTGACTCTGGCAGAATCGGGTATGCTGAGCCATTGGGTTTGAGATTATTCATCGCGATTGTGGGCTTGATTGGTTTAGATATCTATCATCAAAGGATAAGCCTTAAAATAGGTTGTGTTTGTTAAGTACCCAGGTTATGAAAGTGATCCCTTAGTCAATTGATTCATCCCTATGATCCATATCTCTTTACATTAAACGCTTAGTTGCTTGTTCTATCTAGTGATCCTGTGACTTTACAATTCGATTCGACCAACCACTCGACCGTATCGATCGAGTGACTTTCTAATTTTGTTTCTCTGCTTTGTTTGTTTGCTCTTTGTTCGTTTGAATTGACATCTCAAGTGTTCATTTCTTTAATTATTAAGTATTTGCATTTACAATCATTAGGTTGTTAGTTTCAACTATCATCTCTGATTTGGCTTAACTTATTATGCATTGATATATTGTGATTGCTTGCACTAAAGCCATTATGGATTGACACCTCATGTGTTACAACAACAATGAGGAATTGAAACCATCCATGCTTTCTTAGTTCCGAAAAATACGTGTTTCAATTTGCCGCTGTTGCCATTTGGGTAAAGGCTCCCCTTGTGGTCTGTTCAGACCCTTTTCCTCACACTGGTTGTTGACCTCTATGGCAAACAGATGCCCATCAATGATGAGCTTCTCATGACTCTACTCTGCATCAAACTTCAGATACAGATCCTTCCCCAATTTCAACCCATCCTTTCCTTTCTTGACATCATTGATAGCTCCAGCACTTGCCAAAAATGGCCTTCCCAAGATTAGAGGATTCTTAGGTTCCTCATTCATGTCCAACAAAATGAAATCAGTGGGGACCTCAATGTGACATATTCTCACCGAAAGGTTTTCCAACATTCCTTTTGGCATCCTCATTGACCTATCAGCCAAAATCAGAGAGATCTTGCTTTGTTTGAGGTCATCAAATCCAAGTTTCTTTGCAACAGACCATGGCATTATGCTTAAAGAGGCTCCTAAGTCGCATAGAGAATTCTGGAAGTCTTGGTGATTCAAGGAGCAAGGAAGAGTGAAATGATCTTGGGTCCTCAAGTTTTTCTTGGACCAAAACCTTCTTCTCTATACCAGCTTTACATTCGTGAAGTTCTTTTGCTGCTAATTCCTTTGCGTCTATCCTCTTCATGACTTTGGCTCTCAATCTATGCTGACTCAAGGGAATGAGCTCATAAGCTTCTCTTATAGGCATCTTGGCCTCAGCTTCTTCAAAGCACTGATCAATAAGGGCTTCATATTCCCTTTGAGTCTCCTTTTTGAACCTTTGTGGGTATGGACATATCTTTAAGATCTTGAGTTTTATGTACAGAGGTTGTATGCAAGGAACATACTAAGTTACTCGATCAGTAGACTGAGTGGAACGACCGAGTGATGACTTTTCTGGACGATTTACCTTGACTCGGTCAGTACACCGAGTAAGCTCGTCGAGTAAGACCAATTTTTCCAAAATCGGGGCCGTTACTCGGTTAATAGACCGAGTAAGCTGGTCGCGTGGGTTTACTGAGGCTTCCTTCAAAGCTTCCTTCTTCTCTAAGTCTTTGATTCTATCCTCCCCTTCTTGAGCAACACTGTCCCCAGTGTACAAAAAGTATATTTTCTTCATAGGTAGATGCATAAGTGATCCAATGGTAACGACATTCACATTGGAAAAGTCCTTAGGGTTTTGCACTGATTTTCCTGGTAGTTGACATGTGGGCTTGGATGATGTAGAGGCTGAGACAGTCTCTAGGTACTTCAGTCTGGAATTGAGCACTTCAAACTTGTTGTTGAGATCATTGTATGATCCATCTATATGATTCTTCAAATCAGATAACTTCTTGTTGTTCTCTTGAGCTGCAGCAACTTGTCCTTGAAGCAACTGTTGGAACATATACTTCACATCAATATCAGGTGCCTTAGGAATAGCAAAACCAGGTGGTGAAATCATAGGAAGATTCTGCTTTGGAATGAAGGCTTGGTTCTGATTTGGAACAAAAGGTCTTGTGCCTTGTTGTTGGATTGGATAAACCTAATCTTGAGGATTGGCAACATTGGTATTGCGATATGAGAGGTTTGGATGTTGCATGACGTTTTTGTAACCTCTAAAGCCTCTTTGATTCATGAAGAAAGCTTCTTCAAACTGCTTATTCTCCCCATCTTGGATTTATTGCTCGTCCTCACCAACAAAGTGAACCAACTTTTGCTGAACCAACAATAGTCTATCAAGCTTTTAATTCAAAGCCTTGAGATCCTTTAAATGTCCCTCATTCACCTCTGTGCTTCCCCTTGGAGTCCTATCAAAATCTTCATTATATGTCCCCACAGATGTGGCTAGGTTCTCAACCAATTCTCATCCCTTCTCAACACTCTGACTAAGGAAGTTCCCATTGCTAGCAGTATCAAGGATGGTCGTGATAGTAGGCAAAGCTCCTCTATACAATGTACTCAGCAAGGTTTCATCACTGAAAGCATGATGTGGGCATTGGGAGGTGTACAGCTTGAATCTTTCCCATGCCGTAGAGAAAGGTTCTCCATTCTTTTGAGAGAAACTGGAGATCTGATTCTTAATCCTTGCAGTCTGAGCCATGGAGAAGAACTTAGCAAGGAAAGCTTTCTTGCATTCATCCCATGTAGTGATGGTCTCGGATGGCAAAATCTTCTCGCATTGATGAGTTTTATCTCCTAGGCGGAATGGGAATAGTCTCAGCTAGAAACCATCCTCAGTGATGCCACTGATCTTAGTGAAGCCACACAACCTATAGAACGCATCAAAATGATCCAATGGATCTTCCATCCGTAAGCCGTAGAACATATTGCCCTGAATCATGGAGATCAATCCGCTTTTGATCTCGAAGTTGTTATTCTGAACCAAGAGAGGCACAATCCCTTTACATTGAGTGTAAGTGTTGGTGCATCTCCGGCACCTATCACACGTGGATGAGGTTGATCACCAGCCATTGGTGTAGTGTGTTGTGGTATGATTTGTTCCACTTTCTACCTTGGTCTCTCTCTCTGTTGATATGGTCTAGAAGTTGGATGAGATTGTGGCTACCTTGTGATCTTGTTTGCATGAACTGTGACTCAGTCACTTATTTCGAGTAGAGTATAGATTTTATGAGATTTATGCGGATTAACTTGAGAATTAGAGAAGAGATTCAATAAAAACAAGAGAATTAGAGGCAACTCTCTCTCAGCCATAAGAGGCACGAAAATTAGGTTTTGGTTACAAGAGAAAAGGGGTTTCCTCCTTTTATAGAAAAAGAGGAAGCCCTAAATGAAAAAAGGCAGCAATAGTGAAACGCAGTTTAAAGCATGAATAGTGACATTGCTGGAACGTGAAGACGAAGACTCTCGGGATGAATAGTAATCTCGGGTCTTGGGATGAATAGTAATCTCGGGTCTCGGGATGAATAGTAATCTCGGGTCTCGGGATGAATAGTACCCGGGATGAATAGTACCCGGCCTTCTGCACGGAATGCCTTTTCTCAGTACTCCCCCTCAAGCTTAGCCGTCGGTGAACAAAGACTAAGCTTGGACCTACATAGGCGTTACCTCGGTAAAAACCTCATCATAGAAAAAACCACTTGGGAAAAAATCTGTGATGAGGAAAAGAGCATAACGTCTACGAGTAGGGGATATGATCAAGGGTGAGTTGGATCCACAAGCCCTAGTTTTCTGTAGATGTGTTTGCAAACCTTAAGACTCGCAGCTTTGGTGAAGATGTCTGCTAGTTGATCTTCACTTCTTGTAAAGCATGGAAGTGTGACTCCTTCTTTGATCTTCTCTCGAACTTTGTGGCAGTCAACTTCTATGTGCTTGGTCCTCTCGTGAAACACAGAGTTGCTGGCAATGTGTATAGCAGCTTGATTGTCACAATGCATAGTGATGGGTCTTGTGGTTTCAATGCCTAGATCTCTGAGTAGTGCCTTAAGCCAAATGAGTTCTTCCGTGAGCTTCCTCATTGCTCTATACTCGGATTCAGCACTTGAACATGACACTACCTTCTGCTTCTTAGACTTCCATGTCACCAATTCCCTCCAATGAATGTGCAATATTCAGTGGTTGACTTCCTATCATTCGTGTCACCAGCGTAGTCTGCATCACAATAACCAACAATCTCGGCATTCTCATTCTTTCCCATCCATATGCCTTGTCCCGGACTCCCTTTTAGATATCTGAGTATCCTCTCCACCATATTCCAATGGTAGACAGTGGGTTTCTGTGGCTTTTCTTAGCCGCAGAACTTTTCCTGGAGCAATGGAGTCTTCAAAGCCTGGTGGTGGAGTCATGTACACTTCTTCTTCAAGTTCTCCTTGCAAGAACGCATTCTTCACATCCATTTGCCATAACTCCCAATCCAGATTTGTAGCCAATGAGAGAACAACTCTAACTGTATGCAGCTTGGCGACTGGAGCAAACGTTTCTGTGTAGTCATCTCCATAAGTCTGTGTGAATCCTCTTGCAACAAGTCTGGCTTTGTACCTCTCAACATCTCCATTGCTCAGATACTTGATAGTGAAAAGCCACCTTGAACTAACAGCCTTCTTTCCCAACGGTAGGTCGGCTTCATCCCATGTATGATTCCATTCCATAGCCCCAACCTCATTATCCACTGCTCCAAGCCATTCGTTACTCCCTTTGGCTTCTTCATAACTCTGTGGAATCCATTGAGCATCAATTTTCCCAAGGAAGGCTTGATGAGCAGTTGGCAACAGGTCAAGCGAACACACAGCTTCTGTAGGATGCGCCACAGCTTGGTTGTTGAAATAGACTCTAGTGACCTTCCAATGTTCGGGTCCAAACCTCTGTCTAGTGCTTCTCCGAAGAGGAGGTGGCAGTGGAGGAGGAGGACTTTCTGCTTCATGTCCACCTCATCATGGTGATCCTCTTGAACCACATCTTCAGTCATACCATCCTCATCTTGAACTTGGTCTTGTTCCCTGTCAAATGGGTTTGGTTCCGACTGAGTGTGCTCAGTGGTATCAGTTTCTTCCATGGGGTTTGGAGCAGCCTGTGTATTCCCAAGGTCAGTATTGGGTTGATCTTCTGTAGTCTCCACTCCTTGTTGGTTGGTTTCGACATTATCAGATTGTTCTTTTCTCCGAGGAGGAGGATTCCCAAGATGACTAAGGAGATGTTGGAGACTAGCGGCTCTATCTGATGGTGATCTTGCCAAATCTTTCAAACTCCCCCAATCCTTCTTGTCGTAATACCCTTGGTGCTCAATGAACTTGACATCTCTTGACACAATTGTTCTGTTCTTTGAGAAGTCATAGCACTTGTAGCCCTTTTGAGTAGTAGAGTAGCCTAGGAACATGCATTTTGTGCTCTTAGCTTCAAGCTTGTCCCTCAGTTCACCTGGTCTCAGTACAAAACAAACGCAACCAAACACTCGTAAGTGATCAATAGAAGGTTTGGTTCGGTCCAATACCTCAAATGGCGCTAAATCAGTTAGGATCCTTGTTGGTGTCCTATTTATCAGGTAACAAGCTGCCATGACAGCATCACTCCAGAATCTCCTTGGGACATTGGTGTTAAACATCATGGATCGTGCAACTTCCATAAGATGTCGATTCTTCCTCTCAGCTACACCATTTTGTTGAGGTGTATATGGGCAGCTAGTTTGGTGTATGATCCCATGTCTTGCTAAGTGATCTTTGAACTTGTGACTAGTGTATTCCCCACCATTATCAGACCTGAATACCTTGATCTTGGCATTAAACTGATTAGTAACATATGATTGAAAATTAACAAATGCATCATATACTCTATCCTTAGATGCAAGCATTATGACCCATGTATATTTCGATTTCTCATCAATAAATGTAACATAGTATTTATTATTGTCTCTAGATAAACATGGGGCAGTCCAAACATCTGAATGCACAAGATCAAAACACTTTTCATAGATAGTTGAAGACTTAGGAAAAACAGTTTTACAATGTTTTCCTAGAATACATGCTTCACAGTTCATATATTAAAGACAACATGGGGTAACATAATCTCTAAAGCCCTAGCATGAGGGTGACCAAGTCTATCATGCCACAGTTTATTTGGGCTAACAGCATAACAAGATTGACAAGAAAGAGAAGTAGATTTTGTTGCTGGAGACTCCTCAAAAACATATAAGTCACCGTTAGTGTTCCCTTCTCCCAGAACTTTTCCACTCTCAATATCCTGAAAGTGAAAGCTATTAGGACCAAATATAGGATAGCAATTAAGATCATTTGGAGCTCTTTTTACTGAGACAAGATTAGAGGTGAACTCGGGCATGAAGAACGCTTTAGAGTTCTTATCACAAAGTTTTAAATCACCTACTCCTCTTATGGGGATCCTATCACCATATGCAATTATCACATTTCCATTAATAGGTTTAACATTATTAATGAGATTAGCGTTACTAATCATATGATGAGAAGCCCCAGAATCAATAATCAATGTTTTATTTTGTGATTTAGGTAAAGAAGCAAAGTGAGTGATACCGGATTCTTTATTGGTAAGGGCAGCAATGGACTTGATGAGAGCTTCAAGGTCCGACTTCCTAACAACATCATTGGAGTAGGCAACCATAGCCAATTCATCTCCTTGTCTAGATGGTCCAGCCTGAGCTTGCTCAGTTGAGGCTTTGTGAGAGTAGTTTGCTTGAACCTTGAACTTTGCTGGCTTAAGACGTGGATGTAGTATCCAACATGTATCCTTGATATGGCCTCTCTTCTTGCAGTGATCACACAAAAGAATCTTCCTATCTTCAGACCTGAAAATAACTTTGTGTGCCATGATCATTTCCCCTTTGCCACTGAAGAGGCCTACTGAGCCTTATTCACGTTGGATTTGAGAGCACACCTCATCTAAGCTTGGTAACTTCTCCGCTCTAAGGATGTGCTTGATGAGATAATTGTAAGCCGGGTTCAATATGAGAAGCAGACCAAAGACCCTATCTTGTTCACCCCTTTCCTTGAGAGCACTTGGATCATCCGAGAAAGGTCTTAGCATCTCGAGTTCAGCCCACAGTGATCTGAATTTTCCAAAGTGTTTTGTGAAGTCCAGATCTTCTTGGCTGAGATTGTTTATAGCTTTCTTGACTTCAAACACTCGAGTAAGATTGGAGACATTTCGATAGACATTCTTTAGTGTGTCCCACAGCTCCTTTGCCGTCTCACAATAAGAATAAGCTTCAAGTATTGCGGCTTCAAGTGAGTTTTGAAGTAGTCCAAGAAACCCCTGATCTTCTTGAAACCATTTGCCATCTTCAGAACTTGGATCTCCACTGATATCTTTTCCATCTTCATCCGTGAGTACTTTCTTATCTTGGGTTTGATTCCAAAGACCACGACCACACAGATTTGTCTTGGTGGTTCTAGCCCAGAGTAAGTAGTTCACACCTTTGAGAGTAACTGGTATAGGAACAGACTTTGAAGAATCCATGCTTCAGCGTTTCTTACAGCCAACAAACCCACAAATTTCCAGATTGATCTTAACTTCCCAAGCAACCAACAAGACTGAAATCGTATGAACTGAGTCTGAAGTGAAGTAGAACAGAGATGATTTTACCAAATACAGCAGAGAAAGGTTACACCTTTGCTGAGAAATCACAAGTTCTGTTGGTGTCACTGTTGCTACAGTACCTCCGAAAATCTGTCAAAACCAGAAGAGAGCTGAAGATCTATAGAGCCAGCAATGGAGATTAATCTGCTGAGAAGGGACAGAAAGCTGCTGAGATCTTCAAGCATAGACAAGAGAAACAAACAAAAGCAGAGATTGAGAACTTTCTGTGAGAGATAAAGAGAGAGCTGTGGCATGAATTGAGATTAAGAAAATAGCTAGAGATGATTGAATAGAAGCAGAGAATCAGTAACAAGGCTCTGATACCATATAGATTTTATGAGATTTATGCGGATTAACTAGAGAATTAGAGAAGAGATTCAATAAAAACAAGAGAATTAGAGGCAACTCTCTCTCAGCCATAAGAGGCACGAAAATTAGGTTTTTTTTACAAGAGAAAAGGGGTTTCCTCCTTTTATAGAAGGAGGAAGCCCTAAATGAAAAACGGCAGCAATAGTGAAACACAGTTTACAACATGAATAGTGACATAGCTGGAACGTGAAGACGAAGACTCTCGGGATGAATAGTAATCTCGGGTCTCGGGATGAATAGTAATCTCAGGTCTTGGGATGAATAGTACCCGGCCTTCAGCACGGAATGCCTTTTCTCAATATAGAGAGATCGAGTAGGGTACGTGAAAAGAGAAAAATGGATACAAGTTAGTATCCTAAGATAAAAAGTAACAGAACTTGGTTTAAAGCTTGTAGAAATCCTAAAATGGAATATAAACCCAAATGGCAACGGCGCCAAATTGAAACAAGATATTTTGTGGTCTCAGAGGTTTCAATTCCTCAATCAATGTAGTACTTGAGGTGTCAATCCATAATGGGTTATATAAGCAATCAGGATGTAATCTAGCAATCTTAATCCAAGCCAAGCATAGTAAAAAGGTGTGGTTTTCTAGCAACCTAAGTGAATATAAAGCCACTCGATCAGGTGTATCGAGTACACTGGCCGAGTAAGCTAACAAACAGAAATGAAATTAAAATAAGAAGTCGATGGACAATCAAACTAGATAAACAAGATTGTGAAAGAAGATTATGACTAAATAGGGATTAAAGGGATTAGATTTATCGACCTATCGATGCCGGTAAACCTTTCTGATAGTTATCAAGCAACAACCAAAAATACTTTGGACTAATCCCTAGACAATAGATTTCTAAATCAACCTAATCCACTGTCGTGACAGAAGGTCTCAAGATCCACCACTGACACACCCAATTTTGCTAGGGCCACCATGATGATTCAGGCATAAGGAACCAATCCATTAAAGCCAAAACACATTCCTACAGCCCGAATTTGCCCGGGTAGTGTATGTGGATCTCTGGACAAAGTTCTTCCAATGGATCCATCACACTGTCGTGTGAGATCCATTTGAGATCATGCTCCAATTGATATGAGAGGAGCAAGCACTAAGAACACTCACCCAAAAGGGATTTTCAATTAAAGCACATAATATAAGTTAATCAGATCAATAAACCAAGCATCCATGGATCTATCTCATCCCTAATCTGCCTAGTGAAACTTCTCAGAAATTAAACTCATACTTTGATCTAAGATCCCAAAAATTATCAAAGAAGACATGGGAATGAAGATCCTAGAGAGATAAGCAAGTATGATTAAAGCAATAAACGCAAATACCGATTATATTCAACGGAAATGAAGTTGCAAATACAATAAAAACTTAAGAAAACTAGAGAGAGAAAGTTGTGATTAAATAGAACAAAAATAAAACTAGGTAAAAAAGATTGTATGGAGGTGCTCTGATCCAAAAATCCCTTTATAGGGAAGGATGAGGAAAAGCCCTTGGCCGAGTAGGAGGTCTAGTTGTCCGGTGAGAAGTGTGTCTGATGCTTCCACTCGATCGTGGGATCGAGTCCTTTGTCAAGGCAGATACCCTGAGCATGTTAACACGGACACAGACCGAGTAAATGGGTCAAGTAATCAAGCAATGTCCGCTGGTGCTTCTACTCGAGTGGTCTGGGTTGTGTCAATGGATCGAGTCAGACTCCTGATGTCCATCCTTAGCCATTTTGCTCCATTTGTACCTGAAATAACCCTAGTATGCAATATGTATGCAATGCATATAAGAACTCTCTAAGTGGCCTAAAATGACACAAAATGGTATAAACAGTGGATGAACCTAACCTAAAGTGATCATTCAACTATGCCTAAAACAGGTAAAATATGGTGTTATCAGTAGACGGTCTTCGCGAGGAGGTGTGTGATACTCACTCGTAAATGGGTACCAGCTCGTAATGACATCTCTAAGGCGTGGAACATTAGGGCTAGGAAGTAGAATCATGTTCGTGATGAACGGTGGAGAATGATACCTATATACAATCTGGTCAGGGTTGATCCGGGATCCTTCAAGGATCCTCATCTTCTCGAGCTTCACAAGGTCTAAATGGTTGTCTTTGCTTGTGTGGGGACGGTCCGCGAGGTTAACTTCGGCCGTCTCAAGGATGGTAGTGATGACTCCTTCCAAGTTTATGCAAGCTTGCTTGTCTCTACTTGTGATAGCATCGTGCTTGATCTTCACAAGTCTCTTGGCTAAGACGGCAGCATAGTTGGCTCTTTGTGGATGCTCAACAAAAGGTATGCTTAAGATATTGAGCTGATCACTAATCACATTGTTCTGAGCTGTGCGTGAGAAGAGAGTGTTGGTGAGAAGCTTGCCACTATCAAAGCTTCCTTGGCCGAATCTTTGCCAAAACTCATTGGTATCAACTTGTCCAAACTCAATGGCATCTTGGTATTCAAATCCAGGTGCATTTTCAAGATCAAGAATGGAGATGTGGTGATGCTCACCATTGATGGTGAAGAAGAGCTTTCCATCTCGTGCCAATGGGGCTTTTGTGCATGGATAGGCGAGTCTCACCGTGTCAAGGAATTGCCTCGTCTCTTTTTCATAGATCTCTTGGCAAGTAGATGCTAGGAAAGTGCTGAGTCCTAAAGCATTCAACATCCATTCAACATTACTTGCCAAACCAAGAGCATGCAAGGATGTGTATTCAACTCTCAAGGTGGGTAAAAGCTTAAACCCATAGACTGGTGTGAGATAATCAAGGTTCTTATACATATTCTTTCCAACAAAGACCAAAGGCAGGTCCTTCTTCTTGAGTTGTTAGTGTAAGCGGTGAGCTACTTTAGCTCTAAGATGGCGTGACACACATGACTTGATTGGTGCATCAAAATCACAATCATCTTGAATTTCATCACTCTTGTTCTTTGAGTTGGCGCCTTCATCAACAATTCATTTGCCTTTGTTTCCACTCGTTGCTTTGTCATGTATCGTCTTGGTTCTCATCTCATCACTAGTGGTGGTCCGAAATTTCTTCTTAGTGGATCTAGTGTCCATTGTGTTGTACCTAGAACAAAAGAGATTGATACAAGTTAGCAACATGGTTCAATGAGAAACATATTTCAATTCATTACATATGTGATACAATGGGGATTGAAATAGACAAGTAAATGTATGTTCGATGTTAGAAATCAAGAAATCAAAACTCATATTCTAATTTTTGGATTCAATGGTGACCTTCACAAAATTTTACATTCTAAATGAAGTTCAAAGCAATGCTAAGTGAAAAATAATTCTACATTCGCTTATCAATTGTGAATGATGTCTAAAAACTCAATTCCGAAACAATTGCATCATTAATTCCGTTTTTCCCTAAGGTCACAAAATTTTAGCAAAGCAAAAATCAAATTCTATCAACAATACATCACAAAAATCGGTTCTTTTATAACCTAGAAGCTATTCTACTTCTTTATCACTTCCTAGTAAAATATTCAATGAATCAAGAGAATCTAGAAATACCTCTATTGAAGCTCAAAGAGAAAATTAGAATTTAGAGAACATACCTTGGTGTTTGATGAATGTGATAAGAGATTTTTGATCTCTTAATGATTGGGTATTGAGATTTCCAATCAATTTGTAAAAATCCTAATTTTGAAAAGTTTAGATACAAAGTGATCTATCACCCAATGGACTTGGAGAGATAATAAAAAGCTTCATGAATCTTTAAAATCCTTTTTTCAATATAAAAACATGTTTTAATCTAAAATGGTTGGGCTTTGTGAAAAGGAAGGGAAACTTACCTGTGGGGCCCATGGGATTGGGGTTTCACGAGAAGCTTACAGTGAGTTCCGGGAATGATCCGTTTTGTTGGTTGTGAAAAATGTTCAACGGGAAGTCTGTTCATTCATGGGTCGTACAAATCGAACCGGGAAACTCTCGAGATGGCTTGGGTCAAAGATTCTGATAAACGGGAACCGGAGGGAACTTTAGCCGGGCATGGTGAAGAACCTCGGTCACAGGCTTTGTGACGGCGGCAGCCTTTCTTGGCACCTCGGTCACGGGCCTCGTGACTGTAGTTTTGGCTCCTCGTTGTCAAAACTTTGGTTTTGGCCAAATGCATCTTGTAAATCATTTTTCTCAACCTTTAATGTAGAATGGCATCCCAGAATGATAATAGAGACAAGGATGAACACTTACCTTGATGGTCTAGCGATAGGTTGGATTCTTTTGTCATATTTCCCAAGGAAGCTCTTAAATGAGGGTCCATTGGAAATTTTGACTTTCAGTCCATGCATTGTCATTTCTCCTTTGATCATTACCTCTTAAATGTCCTCATATAATTAGATATTCAATATCAAAGCATTTGATCAAACGATTTGCAAGATTCCCCAAGTTTTGCAAATTCTGTAGTCGCGACAAAGAATTTGGGTAATTTCTAGTTTTGAATTTCATTCTCTAAGATTTTACTCGATCCTCGATCTCAAAAATAATCTATTATATTAAGTACCCGATTATAATACATTTGATCGAGTATTTCTTGGAAATTCTCTTACCTTGGTGATTTTCGTAGCCGAGGTGCGTCCTTCTTGGGGCCTTGGTCACGGATTTGTGAATGGGTTGTTGCTTTGTACGGGCCTTGGTCACGGGACTCATGATCAAGGTTGGGCCTCGTGTAGCCTAGGTCGTTCCCACTTGACCCAAGACTAACCTTCTTCTTCTTTTTCGTTTTTCTGTTTTCTCCTTTTGTATTTGGTTTTCTTGTTTATGTAGAATCTGAAATAAAACATGCAAAGATAAAAAGCAATGGGTTGCCTCCCATAAACCGCACTTATTTAGAGTGTTTTGCTACACTTGGGCAGCCGGTTAGGCTTGAGAAGGCGTGGCTTTGGAGATTGACACCTCCTTAGCTTCCTTAAGGTCTTAATAGTCAGATCCAGCTTCTATCACAAGTTGTCCTTTTGATCCGGTTTCAAACACTTTGGCTTGAAGAAGAACTTCCTTGGTGTGCCTTATCATCTCTTCAGTCCGATCTTTTCTCTCTTTGCTAAGTTCCAGAGGAAAAATTATCTTGATCTTCGAGATGTGGGGCTGCTCGGGAGGATTTGATGGTAGCTTCCGAGTTTTCTTAGTGAAACTCTTAGTTCCCACGTTGGTCTTATCAACCTCGAGATCTAGTGAATCTTCATCATATAGTGGAGCTCGTGGCTTCATAGTAGAGAGAGTTGGATAAAAAACCTTTTTGCTCACATTGGTGAAGGTTGTCCTCTTGTTGTTGTGGTCGATGATGGCTCCAACAGTGGCGATGAATGGTCTTCCCAAGATTAAAGGTCTCTCATTCTTCTCATCCATCTCAAGAATGTGAAAATCTGTAGGGACTATGCAATCTTCTACAACTAGTTGCAAATCACGAACTAGGCCATCGGGGATCTTCTGCGATGAGTCTCCAAACACAAGACTCAAATTGGAAGAACAATTCTCTAAGTCCAAGTTGTTCAGCAACATTTCTCGACATAACATTGACATTAGCACCAGAATCACATAGACAGTTAGAGAATTCAATGCCTGTTATGGTGCAAGAGCTAACGAAACGTCCATGATCTTCTACTTTTGGTAGACTCCTCAATCGATAGTGTTGTTGATCGTCATCTTCTATGGTATGTGTCATACGAACCATGTCTTCATGAAAATCAAAAAGTGGAACCAATGGCTCACTCACACGCCTTGTAGAGGTGGGATGGTGGATATTACATTGCAGTAACCTTTAGGACTCTCCTCTGGTTTCCCTGGAAGTACACTAACTTCTCTTGGTGCTTGATTCGCGGTTTGAGCAACCTGAGTTTCTAGCTTCTTCACAAATGTAGGAAGGCCTTCGAACTTACCATTCAACTCACCATAGATGTAATCCACCTTGACGTTTATATCCGTTGTCGCTTGTTGATGGGAAACAAGCATTTCCCACATCATGTTTTCAAGTCTATCACCTTGCAGCATTGGAGCTTGAGCATGTGTGGCTGGAAATGGCACCTTGTTGTTGTTGTTGAATGGAGGTCGTGGCTGAAAGTTGCCACCAAAGTTGTTGTTGTTTTTGTTTTGAAACCGGCTTTGAAACGGTATCTGCTGCTGCTGCGGATAGGTTTGATCTTGAGGGTTCTCAACATTCAGATTCCTATAAGATATGTTAGAATTATACCAGAAGTTATTGTTGAAGTTGTTGTTGTACCACGGTTTGGAAATAAGCCTTGAGTACCAATGTAGTTAACATCTTCTTCTTGATCCAATGAATCATCAAACTCATGGAAACCTTCGTTGTTTCCATCTTCAAACGTGCCACAAGCATTAACAGCTCATCTCTGACTCTGTAAAAGTTGGCTCATCATGTTCTTAAGCTCGGTGATATTCTTCGCATCAGAATCACCATAACGTATGGTTTTATCAAAATCAGGGCAAGTTATGCTACTACTTGCTGCAAGGTTCTCGATGAGAGCTCTTCCTTCTAGGACAGCCTTAGTAGTGAAATCTCCATTGCTGACCGTGTTGAGTGACAATTGAAACTTTGGATGTAATCCTCTAGAGAAATTACTTAGAATATTACCTCCACTGAAGCCATGGTGAGGACAAGCACGTTCATTGTCCTTAAAGAGCTCCCATGCTTAATTGAATGTCTCGACAAGTCCTTGTTGAAAACATTGAATTTTGTTCCTAAGAGAATTGGATCTCGACTTCGTGTAGAAGTGATTGAGAAAGTTTGACTTGCATCCTTCCCAAGTAGTGATCGATCCAGGGGGTAAAGATTTCAACCATCTATGAGCCTTGTCGGGCACTCCATTGGTTATCGTAGTGCTGCAGATTTCTTCAAAAAGATCTATGTGATCCATAGGGTGTTCTGTGGTGAGTCCACGGAACTGGTTTTGCTTCACCAAACCAGTGATTTGAGGTTTAATCTCATAGTCACGCCTTGGTGGATGTGGAACTCGTATGGTGGCTCGGTCTTGAGGATACTGTTTAGGTATGTCAAAGTTGGCTATTGTATGGTTCTGATTGGCACGCCTAAGAGGGTGCACAGAAGCAGCTTGGCTAGCACCAACATTGGCATGTTGAGGTGCTTGGACAACATCAGGAGGCTGGTGAGGAGCATTGAGATTATCTCCCACGCCTACATGGTTAGCTTCACGCAGAGCTTGGTTGTAAATCTCCAGAGGATGCACGAGTTCTTCAGCTGGTCCGTAGATGGGGTTATCATCCTCATATCGCATCTGTTGCATATATCAGCTTCGTTGGCAACAGCTTGGTGGTCGACATCAAGATCACCATGGTCTTGGTTCCTTAATTCGGCCATGCTTTGTTGTTGTCTCCGGATTTTTCTGAGTTCACGTTCAAGTTGGTCTTTGTCTTGTGACAGGGGTCAAAAGTATTCGTAGAACTACTCTCTCAAATTAAGAGATCAATTGCAGCACTTAGGGGTCGAATCCATAAGGACTATGAAAAGTCACGCAATAGTAACACAGATTCGAGTTAAGCTAGATCAATAAAATAGAAAACCAAATAAGCAATGCAATAAATGAAATTGCAAATAAACGGGGATTCATTCAAGTGATTAAAGCGCTAGACATAGGGACAATCAATAAGGAAAACTCGGGAAGGTGAACTGGGCAGTTTGTAAATCACGTCTAAAATGTTTGTGATGGTTCTTAAACTCGTAACTCTAATATGATATCTATCCAACTCTCGCTGCAATGACATCTATCCTCTAAACAGGAGCAAACCAAATCTCTTTGTGAAATACCAATAAATAGAGTCTCTATGATATGCGGGTACGATATGTTTACAAAATTCCTAAATAAACTCTCGCTGCGAATATGCTGTTTGCTCATCTAAGATTGGGTCGGGTTATCAATAGCACTCTTCCGCCTACCAATATTCCTACGGTACCAGGATTAAGGTGATCAATCTTAAGACTAGTGTGATAATCAAATCTAGATGAAGAACATAATAGATAACCTAAATCAAACCCTTTCGAAACCTAGATCTAACAAGGTGACTACTCAAACATAGAAGAGAAAACCCAAATAATTTTCTGAATTATACTCATATAATCGGAAATAAGAAAACAAAGGGAGTTCACAATTCTTCTCTCTACCAAGTTTGAGATATGAATCTTCTCTCCAATAATCTCCTTGAAACATACAATAAAGTTAGGACTTCTCAAAAACTTAGAGAATGACAAAAAACTTAGTCTTTGGGACTTCTAAAACATAGTTTAACCTAAAAAACATGATTAGGCATGAAGTATAAAATTTGGAAACTTCTAGGGCAAAGTTGCAATTCTTGAAACTTGATAAAACTCGAAGGCGTCATTAACGTCATGGTTGTGTCGATTGACACTGGTAGAGCCTGTCGGTCGACATGGATAGCAATATTCGTCTCCTTGTTGATTTGCTCAGCTACAAGCCTCCAAATGCTCCAAAGTGCTCATCAGGGTCCATCTCGTGTTTGTACCTAATTAGAATCAATATATATACAAAAGACTCTAAAATCAATTAATATATGATGTCATAAAACAGTAAAAAAAATCCATGATATATCAAAACCCCCCACACTTAGCTTTTGCATGCCCTCAAGCAAACAGAAAACCAAACCAAGGATGTAGTTTGGAAAACGCAAAACTCACCTAATCTTTCGAACATTGTGCTTACCAGTCATCATGTAATCAACATGGTACAAGAACTATTCAGAGACTAACTACCATGTACATTCACCGTATTCACTCGCAGTCTTCTCAATTCCCACCACAACTTAACAACATATCCCTTTAGTAAGCCAATCATCGCTGGGTCTCACTTTCAATTTCAATGCCCAAGAGCCTTCTAGACTTAGTTGTCATCCTATACCATAACAAGACAAACCTCACAACAACAATGATGTTTTTTGTCTCCCCCACACTTGAATCTTTTGTTATTATGGAACCTATTTTCTTTTTCTTTTTCTATGAAGGTAGGCTATAAGAAGTTAATAACAGGTCACGGGATCACTCCTACCCTCACAGCAACACTACTTTCATCATCTCCTTAAGAAGTAAAAATGTGGGGGCATAGATTTCTCTTACCCGCTTCTACCTAAGAGAATCACTTGGTCATTCATACACTATACCTAAAGGCTTTTATTATTATGATCTTTTTCTTTCTTTCTTTGGGGAGACTAGACATCATAACTTACTTTGGTTTTATCAGGTCAGGTATGAATGAAAATTCAAGCTCTCAAACACCAATTTCGTCCATGAGGTAAAAGGAACTGACAGAAATTAGCTTAGGCTATAGCAGACATCTGTTATAAGTATGGGAGTCTCAAGTTAACCAGTCAGACTTGGGGTTTTTCCATTAGTTGAATCTGAATAAGCTCTGCAACAATGGTCACCAGAAGACATAGCAAACAACAACAGACCAAGAGATAGCTCATAGTTCCTGGACAAGTTTTGACTCAAAAAAACAAAGGTGTTGAAAAGAATAAATTTGGGACTGACTCTCAAAATAACAAACATAGTTAGCAACTACCTCCGCCAGACTTAAACTACATTGTCCCCTATGTAAATAAGCCTAAGGAAAGTGATAAAAAAAATTGAATAGTGACTGAACTGTTATGTTTTGAAAAATGTGACATGAGATGGTGTATGTTTGTCGACCGACACACACCATGCGTGTCGATCGACATGCACATGATTATGAAGTTCCAGAATTCTGACATCACTCAACTGATCAATCAACTCGTTTTCTGACATTAGATCCTGATTAAGAGCAAAACATGTCAAATAACAAGAAATATAAAACATAATAGGTTCAACAAACAGTAAGAAGATACGATAGAGTGGGTTGCCTCCCACTAAGAGCTTGTTTAAAGTCATGAGCTAGAAGTACTGGTGGTGAATCAGGTCGATGGAGGGTCTTCCATGTCCAAAAGATGTCCATCAGGAATCGTCGACTCAGCCCAATAATGTTTGACTCGCTGACCTTTGACTGTAAAGTCTTCTCCATTGGGGTTGTTCAAGACCAAAGCACCGTATGGCCGAACCTCTTTGACTGTGAGGGGACCTTACCAACGAGAATGCAATTTCCCAGGATATAAATTCAAACGAGAATTGTAGAGAAGTACCTGGTCGTTTGGCTCAAATATTCTGTGAATGATCATCTTATCATGATATGCCTTAGTCCTCTCCTTATACAGCTTCGAATTGTCATAGGCATGATGCCTTATCTTATCTAACTCATTCAGCTGTATCAATCTCCTTTCTACAGCAGGTTTGATATCAAAGTTCAGCAACTTAACAGCCCAGGCGGCATTATGTTCAAGTTCAACCGGGAGATGAGAAGGTTTCCCATAAAGAAGATGGAAAGGTGTGGTTCCAAGTAGGGTCTTATAGGCCGTTCGATATGCCCAGAATGCATTATCAAGTTTCATGGACCAATCCTTGCGTGTCCGACCTACTGTCTTTTCAAGGATCTCCTTAATCGAAACTTCCACTTGACCACTTGTCTGTGGATGATAAGGTGTCGCACACGGTGTTGTACTCCATGCTTCCTCAGAAGTTTAGCGAATACCTTATTGATAGAGTGTGATCCACCATTGCTAATGAATATGCGAGGCACTCTAAATCTGGGGAGATTATGGACTTAAAAAGCTTGATCACAACAGCTGCATCATTAGTAGGACTAGCCACTGCTTCTACCCACATAGATACATAATCCACAACAACAAAGATGTACCTATTCCCAAAAAATGATGGGAAAGGACCCATGAAATCAATACTCCAGCAATCAAACACCTCTACCTCTAGAATGAAGTTCTGTGGCATCTCATTCCTCTTACTGATCTTCCCTCTTCTCTGACAGACATCGCAACACGCTATAAACGCATGAGCATCATGAAACATTGTAGGCCACCAAATCCAGCTTGAAGTACCTTAGAAACTATTTTGAAAGTTGCAAAGTGTCCATGATATTCAGATCCATGGCAATGAAATAGTATTTCAGCAACCTCTATCTCTGCTACACATCTCCCATATATCTCATCAAAACAATGCTTGTATAAGTAAGGTTCATCCCAAAAGTACCTTTTAAGCTCTCTAAAGAACCTCTTCTTTGCATAATCATTAAGGTGATTCAGGGGTAGATCATCAGCAAGGTAATTGACAATATCAGCATACCATGGTTTGCTGGGAACAACCTTAATTGCAAAACATGTACGCACAAAAATAGCTCCCGAGTGATCACTTGGCAATGTGTCGACCGACATAGGTGGAGCCTGTCGGTCGACATGAGTGCTAACTCATCCGTTCTCAGAAATTTCTCCATCCAAACTTGTTTCCACATGATAGATATTCTCCTCAGGTAAGAAATCATTAATAGGCATGTCATCAGTGATCCTTATCCTTGAAAGATGATCAGCAACTCCTTTCTCAATGCCTTTCCTGTCTCTAACTTTGATATTAAACTCTTGGAGAAGAAGTATCCATCGCAACAACCTTGGTTTAGCATCTTTCTTGTTCATTAAGTATTTCAAAGCAGCATGATCTGTATGAATAATCACTTTAGAACCCACAAGATAGTTCATGAACTTCTCCACAGCAAATACCACAGCCAATAACTCTTTCTCAGTAGTTGCATAGTTCTTTTGAGCATCATCCAATGTCTTACTCGCATAGTACACAGCATGCAAGTTTTTATCCTTTCTCTGACCCAATACATCACCAACAGCATAATCACCTCAAAAGGTAATTCCCAATCTGGTGGTTGCACAACAGGGGTGCTAATCAAAGCTTTCTTAATATGTTCAAAAGCTGCAAGACACTCAAGTGTAAAATAAAACTTAAAGTCTTTGCATAGCAGCACAGTAAGTGGCCTAGCAATCTTGCTGAAGGCCTTGATGAATCTCCTATAAAAACCAGAATGTCCCAAGAAACTCCTAACAGCTTTAACACAGTCTGTGGGTTGTAAACTCATCATAACCTCTATCTTAGGCGGTCCACTTTGATACCAGCCTCTGAAACTCTATGTCCCAACACAATACCATCTCTAACCATAAAGTGACACGTCTCCCAGTTAAGAACCAAGTGCTTCTCTTCACACCTCTTAAGCACCACACATAGGTTACTCAAACACTCCTTGAAGGAATGGACATAAACAGAGAAGTCATCCATAAGTACCTCCATAAACTTCTCAATCATGTCAGAGAAGATAGACATCATGCATCTCTGAAAAGTAGCCGGAGCATTTCACAAACCAAACGGCATCCTAGCATATGCGAAAGTACCATAGGGGCAAGTGAAGGTGGTCTTCTAATGATCATCCGGGTGAATAAGGATCTGGAAGAAACCTGAGTATCCATTGAAAAAGCAATAGTATGGGTGATTAGCCAATCTCTCAAGCATCTGATCAATAAAGGGTAATGGGAAGTGATCCTTCATTGTTGCTGCATTAAGCTTCCTGTAGTCTATATATATCCCACGACCACTCACTGTCCTTGTAGGAATCAACTCATCCTTATCATTCTTTACCACAGTCACTCCTCCTTTCTTTGGGACCACATGAACCGGACTAACCCACTTCCTGTCCGAAATCGGAAAGATGATACCCGCATCCAATAACTTCATGATCTATTTCTTAACAATCCCTTTCAAATTGGGATTCAGCCTTCTCTGATGTTCAATTGATGTATTCGCATCATCCTCAAGGTGTATCCTATGCATGCATAATTTGGGAGATATACCTGTAATATCATCAAGAGAATAGCCAAGAGCTTTGCGATACTTGTACAGCTTGCTTAGCAACAAGGTAAGTTCTACGGAATTTAAATCAGAATTGAGAATAACAGGGTAAGAGCTATTAAGACCAAGAAACGCATACTTGAGCCCCTTAGGAAGTGGTTTGAGTTCATGTTTTGGAGCTGCTGTGGCACTCAAGTCGCGGGCTGTGTCGACCGTCATGACTGCTTGTGTCGATCGACACGAGTAGATGTTTTGCCAATTGACTATGTTGTAACCAACTTCACAACTTGTGCATTATCATCCAATAGCTTGGCATAACCAGCAGCCTCAATATCCAAATGCCGTGCTTCCTCAGGATATGCAACTAAAGCTCTTTCCAGTGGATCATCTAGATGAATCTCTTTGAATATATCCTCAGCAAGGTTAGTGAGTGTATCCACATAGTAGGTCTGTCCATCTACGGTTGGTCTTTGTATCAGCTTGTTCATATCGAAGTTCATTACCAAATCACCAACATTCAAACCAATTCTTCCTCCTCTCACATCAAGCATAGCACCAGCAGTGGCCAAAAAGGGTCTTCCTAAAATCAATGGATCCTTGGGTTCCTCCTCATATTAAAGTATGATAACACCACATTTAGCACGTTTTTACCACCCTTTTATCATGCCTTAGTGTAGATTTTATCCATTGTTCATAGTATTTTATACATTTATCCTTCATGTAAGATGTTTAGTGTTTTTGTATAGGCATTGCATGCATTTTGCATATTTGGAGTCTTATCAGGTACTTATGGAGCGTATGGAGCATATTTGGATTTTGCCTCATGAAGTGAAGTTTGGATCATGCTGCTGGGCTATGGAAGATGTGAAGTGAGCCCTATGAACTCGAATGAAGATTGCAGAGAAGACAGACGGCTCACTCGACCTGCCCACTCGACCAGGCACTCGAGTGAGCACTCACTACCCCAGGGTCACTCGACCTCACCACCAAAGGCTCACTCAACCTCACCACCACAGGCCCACTCGACCTTCCTACTCGAGTTACCACTCACTGACCAATCACAGCCCACTCAACCTCACCACTCGACTGCTGGGTCGAGTGGGCACTCTCCGACTATTTTTCCTTAAAACTCGCAATTATAATAAGCGCTTTTGTCACTTAGTATAAAAGTGCCTCATTAAACCTAATCACGGAGACAGAGTAGAAACGCCGCTTTTAGCATAATTTAGGTTTTATCTCTTAGTTTTCTCTCTCTTGTTCTTCATCTTATTGTTCATTTTGCAAATTTGTATCTTTGATAACTTATAATATAATCAGTACTTGCGTTTTATTTCTTCTTCAACCTTGCTCACAAGATCATCAGCTATCACATATGTATCTTTCAAAGAGATATGGGTTTTGGACCCAAGAGTAGATTAGCTTTGGGTTTGTGGGGATGGATTAGGATAGCTTCAATCTGTATTGCTATGGTTTAGATTGATTGATCATCACTAGGTTTGATTTCCCTCTTTGGTGAGTGTTTTTAATGCTTGTTCTTCCCTGATCAAGGG
The DNA here is from genome assembly GCA_963555745.1 of Cardamine flexuosa. NCBI lineage: Eukaryota > Viridiplantae > Streptophyta > Magnoliopsida > Brassicales > Brassicaceae > Cardamine > Cardamine flexuosa. Next base: position 22,080,786 of record OY743217.1, on the reverse strand, counting down.
GAACACGATTTTATATGGTCTCGTGAGCAGGACACATGCCTTGAGCCATTAGATAGTCTTTTTCCGGAGTTTAGAGTACAATAGCGTGAGGGTGGATGCATCAGACATTGATTAATGTCAGGACTCCACCTATTCACTTGTTATGAACTCTTCTCGACTTGAATAGACTGAATCTTCATGCCTGATCCGATCAACTCATACTATGTGACCGGGTTGGATCTTGAGGCTCTCTACCAAGACCCATGGATTGAGCTGGTTATGAAGTCTGTTGTCTAGGATAGTCATGCAATGAAATTGCTAGTTGATAGCTAAAGTAGTACAGAGTGTTTGCGATCCTATGATTTCCATCTGTAGAGTCCCTATGTTTTCCCTATAGTTCAAAGTCTCTTAGTAATCATTCACTATAGTGTTTTCTGTATTTTCACTGTAGCAGTCAAGTCGTCCCTAGTACTGTGATTGTGCCTGCTTAGTTCCACGATGTGCTGAAGTGTGACAGACTTTGGTACCTCTAGTATCAATTAGGGTTTCTACTAGATTTCTCATTTAGGTTGCTAGTACACAACACCCTTTTGATAAATTGCTTGAATAGCTAGCTCTTATTATCTACTCATTGCTGTAGACACATTCTTGATTTGTTCGACATTGTTACTACACCTTACCACTATACTACAATTGATAAACTTGGGTTTCGTCTCTCTGTGCTTAGTTAGATTGCCTTGCTGTCTTTCTTTGCTTAGTGTAGGCTAAAATCTTAGTTTCAATTGGGCGTTGTTACCAGTTTTGAGTGTTTTTGTCTACACAGTTAGTTCTTTAGGGCTCACTAGATCAAACCTTTTACGTTTGAAATCTGGGTACTGATTTGGTTTTGAAAATTTCTCTGTGTTGCACCAGGTACTATAGAACTCGACCCCCACTCGACCTTACCACTTGAGTACTAGATCGAGTCACTTCTTCTCTGGATGCAAACGCGTTCTCAAGGCAGCCAAAACCTAATCCAGTTACTTGATCAAATACACCGCATCAACCAGCACACTCGTCAAGCCACACCTGCACCTGCTACCCCCATTCCTGCAAAACTAGTTCCAGAGACACCTGCAGTCATGGCAGAACAAGTTCCTCAGCCTAGGGTGTTTGGCGCAGGAGGCGCTCCAAACACTCACTCTCAGAGGCAGGGAATCGTAGCTCCTCCAGTCAACAACAATAACTTCAAGATCAAGACGGGTCTAATCTCCATAGTCCAGAACCCAAACATTCATGTGTTAACCCTAATAAAGGGAGTGCTCGTTTTTAGACCTGATGTTATCTCTCTCTGCCTCCTAATTACTCTTTCTCTTGTTCTTCATTTTAGATCTTTGTAAACCTTATATCTTTTTAACAAAATCAGTACTTGCAATTATTTAAAGCATTCTGTGTGACAATAAATTCTCAAAAATATAACTAAAAAAAATCTCAAAAATGGAGTTGTAGTTAGTCTTTTTATCATCACGGAGTGCAGGCCATCTCTGGTCAACAGTAGAATTGACTAAACTCCTAGTAGACCGTCTCTACATAACTTTCATCATCATGCCTTCAATGCTCGAAAACGACACCACTTATCTCTCGGCGATCCCATCTAATAGCCTACCTTCATAGATAAAAAGATAAGAAAAATAAAATCATATGAAATCCAAAATAACCAAGGATTTAAGTCTGGGGGAGACAAAAACATCATTGTTTTTGTGAGGTTTATCTGGTTATGGTATAGAATGACTCTTGGGCATTGAATTCGAAAGTAAGACCCAACAATGAATGGCTGACTAAAGGGATATGTTGTTAAGTTGTGGTGGGTATTGAGAATACGGCGAGTGACTACGGTGAATGTACATGGTGGTTAGTCTCTGAATAGTTCTTGTACCATGTGGATTACATGATGACTGGTAAGCACAATGTTCTCAAGAGTAGGTGAGTTCCGTGATTTTTAAACTACTTTCTTGGTTTAGTTTTCTGTTTTGCTTGAGGGCAAGCAAAAGCTATGTCTGGGGGAGTTGATATATCATGGATTTTATGGTTTTATGTCATGATATTTGTATTGGTTTTAGAATCTTTTGTATATATATTGAGTCTTATTAGGTACAAACACGAGATGGATCCTTATGAGCACTTTGGAGCATTTGGAGGCTTGTAGCTGAGCAAATCAACAAGGAGACGGATATTCCTGTCCATGTCGATCGACACGTTTTCCTTGTGTCAGTCGACATCACCTAGACGATATTGAAGCCTCCGAGTTTTATCAAGTTTCACCTTGTTAGATCTAGGGTTTCAAAAGGGATTATGAAGGAAAATTGAATTGTGTTTAGAATTGTTAAGTTATCTATTTTGTTCTTCATCTAGATTTGATAATTACGCTAGTATTAGGACTGATCACCCTAATACTGGTACTGTAGGATTATTAGTAGACACGAGAGTGTTATTGATACCCTGAACTAATCTTAGATGAGCAAACAGCCTATTCGCAGCGAGAGTTGGTTTAGGAATATTGTAAACATATCTTACCCGCACTATCATAGAGACTCTATTTATGGTATTTTGCAAAGAGATTTGGTTTGTTTCTGTTTAGAGGATAGACGTCGTTGCAGCGAGAGTTGGATAAGATATCATATTAGTGTTACGAGTTTAAGAACCGGACAAACACATTAGACTTCATTTACGAACCGCCCAGTTAATTTTCCCAAGTTTTCCTGATTGATGTCCTAGGTCTAGTGCTTTATTCATTTGAATTTAATCCCCTTTAATTGCTATTTTCGTTTATTGCACTGCTCTATTTAGTTTTCTTATTTTCGTCTAGCTTAACTCGAATCTGTTCAATCTATTGTGTGAGTTTTCAGATCCTTGTGGATTTGACCCCTAAGTACTACAGTGATCTCCTAATTTTAGAGAGTAGCATCTAGTGTTATATTTGACCCCTGTCAGATCGTGGAATATAGTCCGGTTAAAAGCCCACTAAGCTATAATGAAATTAAAAGGAGGGACCATATTTAAAGAAAGGTTTCTAGGGCTTTTGGTTGTTATTTTTGTAGCCACCTGATCAGAAGAATAGAGATTGTGAGAAGGAAGAGAGAAACAAAAGAAATGAGAGAAAAGAAGTATAAGAAGATGAAGACAGATCCAACCGGTTCTGGGAGAAAGGGAAAACGAAAGATCAAATCGAATCTTCTCTATCTTATATTTCATGGAGAGATACACGACATCAAGATCTAGCCACAGCCACAAGCGGATCCTAAATCGGAGCCCAAATCGAACCTTTGGTATGAAAGTTATATCCGTTCTTCTAAGGAGGATCTCTACATATCAGATTCCAAAGTCGCCCAACTTCAAGGCCAGTTTCCCAGTGAACCGTAAGGACTTAGAAGCCGATCTACATATCATTGCAAAGCCCCAGATGTCAGATTTCTAGATCATTTGTCTGATCGTTATTCCGATGTAAAGTCCAGCGGGGATCGGACGTTTAAGACGAAAGCGGTTGTAACATACTTTCAGGAAAGCCCTAGTTGTTTTTAGAAACCCTAATTTATATATATATATATATTGCAAGTTCCTATTTATGGAAAGTTTCTATTATTAGAAAGTTCTAATTTAAATAAAGGAAAGTTTGGACACGAAAGTTAAATAAAGGAAAGTTTCCCAAAATAGAAAGTTCCCAGAAGGAAAGTTTCCTTAAATAGAAAGTTCCTGCAAAGGAACATTTCATAAAGAGTAAAGGATGAGTTGTCACCGTCTTCTAGTGGCTTAGGTGAGGGCTAACCGCACATTTCTTATTTGCCTTAACCTTCCTATTGATTGTATAGTACTTAAGTGTGATTAAGTCTCTATGATCGAGTCGGTCTTATTTTTGTTAAACCGGACATAGGATGTTTTGATGATTTTACATATTGCTTGGTTCACTTGATGTGGTGTAGTGTGTATTATATGTATATGGTTATGTGGTGACACGGTGGAAGTAAAGAGTGGTGTTTCCGCTGTACTGCCGGGGTCATTTGTCTGTAGGGTACGGTCAGTCAGTCGATCGCTGAACCGGGACTCCGTGTGTATCGATAAAGCGTCTACGGGCGGTGTGATTGGGCACTATCCCATAATGAAGCCTCTACGGGGGTGTCGGCGATCACTTAAATCGCATAGGACCCGTTGTTTGTTTTTTTGGGGGTTTTAGGTGTCGTGGTTGATTCATGTTTAGGTCTAGACTCTCACTGTGTGTTGTGAAGCCGGGTTTATTTTGTGTGGCCTAGCACACCATACCTCACTGAGTGACTCCCCTGTTACACACTCTTTTTTCTCTTGCATGTTATTAAGAATTGTATTTGTTCTAGTTGGCTGATTCTGGCGAGATAGTAAAGTCAACTCGTTGACCATGATCGTCCTAGGAACCGGGTATTACAGGTCACGTCACCAACGCTACTCAACCACACAAGATCTGATCATTAACACATCACGACGACGTCTTACATCACAACCGTCATGTCTCACCAAAACAACCACCGATCAACATCACCCTTCACTATCTCAATCATCGATCAAAACTCGACGACACACCAATCACCCTTTACCTCGCCACCGATCACCACGTGACCAAAAAAAACAAGGAAGACTTCTTACAAAGATGGAGAGATGGGGAGTCAAAACTGAGTGATGATCAAACTATCTAAGCAATAACAAAAGAGAGATAAGCTACCCTAGTCCATCCCCAAAAAATCCCAAATTTACTACTAACACATGGTGATCATGGCTGGGGTCCGAAACCCAGAAAAGATCAAACTTTTCATATGAGATACCCTATGATCTAGTGAGCAAGGTTGGAGAAAAAAATCAGATGCAAATACTAATTTTATAAAAAGATATCAAAACTACAAAGTTGCTGAAAATGAAAAACTGTCAAGAACAGCAAGAACATAGTCTCAAGCGCCAAAGAGGCGCTATTTGATTCAACTAATTAGGTTTAATGAGGTGCTTTTATACATAGTCTCAAGCGCTTGTTACATTTTGCGAGTTTTCAGGAGAAAAAGTCGGAGAGTGCCCACTCGACCCAACAGTCAAGTGAGGTGGTCGAGTGGCTTCTCGAGTAGGCAGACAGTGCTGAAGTTTAGTGAGCATGTGATGCTGAGGTCGAGAGTGCCTGTCTAGAGTGCTTCACCTCGAGTGCCTGGTCGAGAGTGCCTGTCTAGAGTGCTTCACTCGAGTGCTTGTCTTCTCTGCAATCTTCACTCGACCCCATAGGGCTTGACTGCACATCTTCACTTCATGAGCCAAAATCCAAGTATGCTCCATATGCTCCATAAGTACCTGATTAGACCCCAAATATGCAAAATGCATGCAATGCATATACAAAAATATGATACATCCTATATGAAGCAAAAATGCACGAAAAGGTATAAACAATGGATGAAATCTACTCTAAGGCATGATAAAAAAGTGGTAAAAACGTGCATAAAAGTGGTGTTATCATGTGCCTATCTGGGTACCTTGTTCCCAGGAACTTCATGTTCATTAGAGAATTGATTCTCCTGCTCTGATTCTGTGTTTGCACCCTTTCCTCAACAAAGTCTTCATTAGCTTCACTTCCCTCCACACTAACCTCTTCTTCACCTTCCTTTTCTTCTTCTTCATTCACTGGCCTCTTTTCTCTTGCAATATCATCCCTATTTCTTGAGTAGTCATCGTGGCCTTGTGCAGCGGCCATTGAACGAGTCCTTCTACCGGTTTGGTACAATTGAGCATCAGAATCAAGGTTTAGTCCAGTCATGCTTGATGTTAAAATGAAAATTTGAAAAGAGTTTGAGAAATCTTTTGAAACTTCAAATCGCAAATAGTGGTTTTATAGAGAGAGCAAATCATGAAAACTGTGGTACGAGAAAGAGAGAGTTGTGCGTTGGGGTTTTTAAAAGAGAGGTAGGGTTTGGATCAGGTTTTAAATGGATGGCTGAGAATTAAAATTGAAAACTCAAAAATTGACCTGGCCACTCGACCTCGGGGTCGAGTGGTGTGATCGAGTCCGTTTCCGGATCGTTTTGATCATCTTTTAATCTCCATGCTCTGCATTCTCCTTGGTTAATGACACTCTTCAGCCTATTCCAAGATTACTAGACACTAGATAAAAGCATTGAAATACCAAAATAAACAAAAAATTGAAAGATAAAATTTTTATATACAACATATAGTTATGGAATTTTCCTTCCAAGTGAGCTTGTTTAAAGTCTCATAGCTTGACTTGCTTACAGAGCTTAGATGGGTGGTGGATCAGGGACAGGCTCTATGGTCCTCTCCTTGTTGTCCTTTGGTGGTTTTCCATAAGATGAAACTTGAGTTTCCCACATCCATCTGCTCTTGTATTCAGCCTCACTGATACCATTGGGACCATACTGGATCTTCTTCAGCTCTAGGACTTGTTTCTTCAGACCGTCCACCTCTCTGATCAGAAATTCAACAGCTTCTTGTAAATAGGTGATAGCTCTACCTTGAGCTATGCTTGTTGGATCTGGTGATGTGCTCCCTGAATAAGATTCAGAATCACTGAACTCTTCCACACTAACCTTTCTTGATTTACTCAACTGGTTCTGAAGTGTCAAGTTGTTCAGGTACACTACTATCTCCTCATCACTTTGGTAGTCTTTCTGATTCAGCAAAGATTAAGATTCTGGTGGTGGACTTGGAGTTCTTATTTCACCACTGAGGGGAATGTAACTGGGAAGACCACTAGTTACCACATCAGGCTTCTATAATAATCCTTAATAGCATACAGCTGTTTCAGCCTGGTGTGGTCTCTGGGTCCTCGACCAATATCAAACCTCATCACTAAATCTTTTCCAAACCTCAGATCAATCTTCCCACCTTTGACATCAATAACTGCACCAGCACTAGCCAAGAATGGCCTCCCTAGAATCAGGTGACTTGTTGATTCTTCATTCATTTTAAGGATTATGAAGTCTGTAGGCACTTTTATGTGGCATATCCTCACTGGTAGATCTTCAAGCATGCCATAGGGTTTCGGGATTGTCTTATCAGCTAACCTCAGAGAAACTTACTTGGTTTGAAGTCTTCAAATCCAAGCCTTGTTGCAATAGTATTATGTTCATAGAGGAGCCAAGATCATACATGGAGTCTCTTAAGACTGTTTCCTTTATGGAACAAGGAATGGTAAAGGTCCCTAGATCTTCAAGCTTTTCTTGGACAATTACTTCCTTTTCAGTGATCATCTTGCATTCATGATTCTTTGCAACTGAATCTTCTTCTCTCTGAGTCTCTTCCACTAAGGTTTTCCCAATAGAACTTTCTGAGGGATCCATCTCCTTGCTAGCATCATTCAAAGATCTCTTAGCTTCTTCCTCTTTCATCTAATCTTTCATAATATCCTCATATATTTCTGTTATCTGTTTCTTAAGCCTTCCAGGATATGGACAAGATAGAAGCTCTTTCAGATTGGCAATCTTCTTATTTCTTGCAAGGATAGCTACTCGAGCAGAGTGGTCGAGCTGGTTTTCCGAGATGAGATTCTCAGCTATAACTCCTGGAGAATGCACTGCTTTATAATTTTCCTAAACGAAATCCTCCCCATCTTGCACATCACTGTCCACAGTATTGAGAAAAGGCATTCCGTGCAGAAGGCCGGGTACTATTCATCCCGAGACCCGAGATTACTATTCATCCCAAGACCCGAGATTACTATTCATCCCGAGAGTCTTCGTCTTCACGTTCCAGCAATGTCACTATTCATGCTGTAAACTGCGTTTCACTATTGCTGCCGTTTTTCATTTAGGGCTTCCTCCTATAAAAGGAGGAAACCCCTTTTCTCTTGTAAAAAAAACCTAATTTTCGTGCCTCTTATGGCTGAGAGAGAGTTGCCTCTAATTCTCTTGTTTTTATTGAATCTCTTCTCTAATTCTCTAGTTAATCCGCATAAATCTCATAAAATCTATATGGTATCAGAGCCTTGTTACTGATTCTCTGCTTCTATTCAATCATCTCTAGCTATTTTCTTAATCTCAATTCATGCCACAGCTCTCTCTTTATCTCTCACAGAAAGTTCTCAATCTCTGCTTTTGTTTGTTTCTCTTGTCTATGCTTGAAGATCTCAGCAGCTTTCTGTCCCTTCTCAGCAGATTAATCTCCATTGCTGGCTCTATAGATCTTCAGCTCTCTTTTGGTTTTGACAGATTTTCGGAGGTACTGTAGCAACAGTGACACCAACAGAACTTGTGATTTCTCAGCAAAGGTGTAACCTTTCTCTGCTGTATTTGGTAAAATCATCTCTGTTCTACTTCACTTCAGACTCAGTTCATACGATTTCAGTCTTGTTGGTTGCTTGGGAAGTTAAGATCAATCTGGAAATTTGTGGGTTTGTTGGCTGTAAGAAACGCTGAAGCATGGATTCTTCAAAGTCTGTTCCTATACCAGTTACTCTCAAAGGTGTGAACTACTTACTCTGGGCTAGAACCACCAAGACAAATCTGTGTGGTCGTGGTCTTTGGAATCAAACCCAAGATAAGAAAGTAATCACGGATGAAGATGGAAAAGAGATCAGTGGAGATCCAAGTTCTGAAGATGGCAAATGGTTTCAAGAAGATCAGGGGGTTCTTGGACTACTTCAAAACTCACTTGAAGCCGCAAACTTGAAGCTTATTCTTATTGTGAGACGGCAAAGGAGCTGTGAGACACACTAAAGAATGTCTATGGAAATGTCTCCAATCTTACTCGAGTGTTTGAAGTCAAGAAAGCTATAAACAATCTCAGCCAAGAAGATCTGGACTTCACAAAACACTTTGAAAAATTCAGATCACTGTGGGCTGAACTCGAGATGCTAAGACCTTTCTCGGTGGATCCAAGTGCTCTCAAGGAAAGGGGTGAACAAGATAGGGTCTTTGGTCTGCTTCTCACATTGAACCCGGCTTACAATGATCTCATCAAGCACATCCTTAAAGCGGAGAAGTTACCAAGCTTAGATGAGGTGTGCTCTCAAATCCAACGTGAACAAGGCTCAGTAGGCCTCTTCAGTGGCAAAGGGGAAATGATCATGGCACACAAAGTTACTTTCAAGTCTGAAGATAGGAATATTCTTGTGTGTGATCACTGCAAGAAGAGAGGCTATATCAAGGATATATGTTGGATACTACATCCACATCTTAAGCCAGCAAAGTTCAAGGTTCAAGCGAACTACTCTCACGAAGCCTCAACTGAGCAAGCTCAGGCCGGACCATCTAGACAAGGAGATGAATTGGCTATGGTTGCCTACTCCAATGATGTTGTTAGGAAGTTGGACCTTGAAGCTCTCATCAAGTCCATTGCTGCCCTTACCAATAAAGAATCCGGTATCACTCACTTTGCTTCTTTACCTAAATCACAAAATAAAACATTGATTATTGATTCTGGGGCTTCTCATCATATGATTAGTAACCCTAACCTCATTAATAATGTTAAACCTATTAATGGAAATGTGATAATTGCAAATGGTGATAGGATCCCCAAAAGAGGAGTAGGTGATTTAAAATTTGTGATAAGAACTCTAAAGCGTTCTTCATGCCCGAGTTCACCTCTAATCTTGTCTCAGTAAAAAGAGCTACAAATGATCTTAATTGCTATGCTATATTTGGTCCTAATAGCTTTCATTTTCAGGATATTAAGAGTGGAAAAGTTCTGGGAGAAGGGAACACTAACGGTGACTTATATGTTTTTGAGGAGTCTCCAGCAACAAAATCTACTTCTCTTTCTTGTCAATCTTGTTATGCTGTTAGCCCAAATAAACTGTGACATGATAGACTTGGTCACCCTCATGCTAGGGCTTTAGAGATTATGTTACCCCATGTTGTCTTCAATCATATGAACTGTGAAGCATGTATCCTAGGAAAACATTGTAAAACTGTTTTTCCTAAGTCTTCAACTATCTATGAAAAATGTTTTGATCTTGTGCATTCAGATGTTTGGACTGCCCCATGTTTATGTAGAGACAATAATAAATACTATGTTACATTTATTGATGAGAAATCAAAATATACATGGGTCACAATGCTTGCATCTAAGGATAGAGTATATGATGCATTTGTTAATTTTCAATCATATGTTACTAATCAGTTTAATGCCAAGATTAAGGTATTCAGGTCTGATAATGGTGGGGAATACACTAGTCACAAGTTCAAAGATCACTTAGCAAGACATGGGATCATACACCAAACTAGCTGCCCATATACACCTCAACAAAATGGTGTAGCTGAGAGGAAGAATCGACATCTTATGGAAGTTGCACGATCCATGATGTTTAACACCAATGTCCCAAGGAGATTCTGGAGTGATGCTGTCATGGCAGCTTGTTACCTGATAAATAGGACACCAACAAGGATCCTAACTGATTTAGCGCCATTTGAGGTATTGTACTGAACTAAACCTTCTATTGATCACTTACGAGTGTTTGGTTGCGTTTGTTTTGTACTGAGACCAGGTGAACTCAGGGACAAGCTTGAAGCTAAGAGCACAAAATGCATGTTCCTAGGCTACTCTACTACTCAAAAGGGCTACAAGTGCTATGACTTCTCAAAGAACAGAATAATTGTGTCAAGAGATGTCAAGTTCATTGAGCACCAAGGGTATTACGACAAGAAGGATTGGGGGAGTTTGAAAGATTTGGCAAGATCACCATCAGATAGAGCCGCTAGTCTCCAACATCTCCTTAGTCATCTTGGGAATCCTCCTCCTCGGAGAGAAGAACAATCTGATAAATGTCGAAACCAACCAACAAGGAGTGGAGACTACAGAAGATCAACCCAATACTGACCTTGGGAATACACAGGCTGCTCCAAACCCCATGGAAGAAACTGATACCACTGAGCACACTCAGCCAGAACCAAACCCACTTGACAGGGAACAAGACCAAGTTCAAGATGAGGATGGTATGACTGAAGATGTGGTTCAAGAGGATCACCATGATGAGGTTGGACATGAAGCAGAAACTCCTCCTCCACTGCCACCTCCTCTTTGGAGAAGCACTAGACAGAGGTTTGGACCCGAACATTGGAAGGTCACTAGAGTCTATTTCAACAACCAAGCTGTGGCGCATCCTATACAAACTGCGTGTTCGCTTGACCTGTTGCCAACTGCTCATCAAGCCTTCCTTGGGAAAATTGATGCTCAATGGATTCGACAGAGTTATGAAGAAGCCAAAGGGAGTAACGAATGGCTTGGAGCAGTGGATAATGAGGTTGGGGCTATGGAAAAGAATCATACATGGGATGAAGCCGACCTACCGTTGGGAAAGAAGGCTGTTTGTTCAAGGTGGCTTTTCACTATCAAGTATCTGAGCAATGGAGATGTTGAGAGGTACAAAGCCAGACTTGTTGCAAGAGGATTCACACAGACTTATGGAGACGACTACAAATCTGGATTGCTCCAGTCGCCAAGCTGCATACAGTTAGAGTTGTTCTCTCATTGGCTACAAATCTGGATTGGGAGTTATGGCAAATGGATGTGAAGAATGCGTTCTTGCAAGGAGAACTTGAAGAAGAAGTGTACATGACTCCACCACCAGGATTTGAAGACTCCATTGCTCCAGGAAAAGTTCTCCGGCTAAGAAAAGCCATCTATGGACTAAAGCAATCTCCAAGAGCTTGGTACCACAAACTGAGCTGTACTCTCGAAGAGAAAGGGTTCAAGAGATCTGAAGCTGATCACACATTGTTCACAGTCCAAAGTCCACGAGGAATCGTTGTAGTATTGGTCTACGTGGATGACCTTATCATTTTCGGCAATGATAAGGAAGGTATTCTCGAAACTAAAACCTATCTTAAAACTGTGTTTGATATCAAAGATCTTGGAGAACTAAAATTTTTCCTAGGGATTGAAGTATGTCGCTCTTCGGAGGGCTTATTTCTATCACAAAGGAAGTATACTCTTGACTTGCTGAATGAGACAGGTAAAATAGGAGCAAAGCCAGCCAAAACTCCTCTTGTAGATGGCTACAAGGTCAAGCGAAAGGGGGAGAAAAAGGGCAAAGAGCTCGAAGAAGAAGATCCATTAGACAAACCATATGCAGATCCTCTCCAATACCGAAGACTAGTGGGTAAGCTTATCTATCTGACTTTAACAAGACCTGACTTATGTTTTGCTGTAAATCAGGTGAGTCAATACATGTAGAAACCCACAGTCTACCATTGAAATATGGTGGAGAGGATACTCAGATATCTAAAAGGGAGTCCGGGACAAGGCATATGGATGGGAAAGAATGAGAATGCCGAGATTGTTGGTTATTGTGATGCAGACTACGCTGGTGACACGAATGATAGGAAGTCAACCACTGGATATTGCACATTCATTGGAGGGAATTTGGTGACATGGAAGTCTAAGAAGGAAAAGGTAGTGTCATGTTCAAGTGCTGAATCCGAGTATAGAGCAATGAGGAAGCTCATGGAAGAACTCATTTGGCTTAAGGCACTACTCAGAGATCTAGGCATTGAAACCACAAGACCCATCACTATGCATTGTGACAATCAAGCTGCTATACACATTGCCAACAACTCTGTGTTTCATGAGAGGACCAAGCAAATAGAAGTTGACTGCCACAAAGTTCGAGAGAAGATCAAAGAAGGAGTCACACTACCATGCTTTACAAGAAGTGAAGATCAACTAGCAGACATCTTCACCAAAGCTGCGAGTCTTAAGGTTTGCAAACACATCTACAGCAAACTAGGGCTTGTGGATCCAACTCACCCTTGATCATATCCCTTACTCGTAGACGTTATGCTCTTTTCCTCATCACAGATTTTTTCCCAAGTTGTTTTCTCTATGATGAGGTTTTTACGGAGGTAACGCCTATGTAGGTCCAAGCTTAGTCTTTGTTCACCGACGGCTAAGCTTGAGGCGGAGTATTGAGAAAAGGCATTCCGTGTAGAAGACCGGGTACTATTCATCCCGAGACCCGAGATTACTATTCATCCTGAGACCCGAGATTACTATTCATCCCAAAACCCAAGATTACTATTTATCCCGAGAGTCTTCGTCTTCGTCTTCACGTTCCAGCAATGTCACTATTCATGCTGTAAACTGCGTTTCACTATTGCTGCCATTTTTCATTTAGGGCTTCCTCCTTCTATAAAAGGAGGATACCCCTTTTCTCTTGTAAAAAAAACTTAATTTTCGTGCCTCTTATGGCTGAGAGAGAGTTGCCTCTAATTCTCTTGTTTTTATTGAATCTCTTCTCTAATTCTCTAGTTAATCCGCATAAATCTCATAAAATCTATACACAGTGTATGAGGCATGTCTTTTCATGAGTGTGAGATGAGAATCTGGCCTTGAAGGTATATTATATACATTAGGTTAATCCTTTGGATTCTGAACTGACTTTCCAGGCAGCTATCCTTGTGTTTTTGTAGAAGATTGTGAAGCCAATATCTCAAGATACTTGAGTCTAGAATTCAAGGTTTCCACCTTGTTGCTCAGCTCATTGTAAGAGTTGTCAATGTGGTGCTCCAGTTCAGTAAGCCTCTTTCTCTGCTGTATGGCTCCATTTGCTTGTCCTTACATGATTTGTTGTAACATGTTCTTCATGTCTGGTTCAGGGACAATGGGATTTTGCTGACGTACAAATTGTGGTGGTGGTTTCATAGGAGGAGCCTGTTGCTGGGAACAAGGCTGTTGTTGCTTAGGAACAAACTGCTTGTTTTGATTGTATTGAACAAAAGGTTTGTTCTGAGCTTGTTGCTGAGCAGTGTATACTTGATCATGTGGGTTTGCCACATTGGTATTCCTTTAAGAGAGGTTGGGGTTGACTTTGTAGTTGATGAATCCTCTGCTGTAGCCACCTTGATTCTGGATGTAGCTAATCTCTTCTAACTTGTCAGCCTCTCCATCTTGAATCTGATACTGATCTTCTTCACTAACAAAGTGCACTGTCTTCTGATTCACCAACAACAAACAATCAAGCTTTGAATCTGATATACTTCTTGTGTCTATCATCATGGTCCAAAGATCCTCTAGTAGTAGTCCTGTCATAGTCCTCGGACTGGTTTCCATCAGCTTGAGCTAAATTCTCTATGAGCTCCTTTCCACTCTCCACATCTCTATTCAAAAAGTTGCCATTGCTGGATGTATCAAGAAGAGTCTTGATGGAGGGTAGTGAACCTCTGTAGAGAGTACTAAAGAGTGATTCCTCGGTGAAACCATGATGAGGGCATTGTGAGATATATCCTTTGAACCTTTCCTATGCTTCTTAGAATGTTTCTCCATTCTTCTGAGTGTAGCTTGAGATTTCATTCCTGAGCCTAGCTGTTTTTGACTGAGAGAAGAACTTGACCAGAAAGGACTTCTTGCATTCATCCCATGTGGTGATGGATCCATTAGGCAGATTCCTTTCCAACTGGTAAGCCTTGTCTCCAAGTGAGGATGGAAAGAATCTGAGCTTGAAAGCATCTTCACTCACTCCATTTATCTTTATGAGGCTGCAAAGGCAATCAAACTGGTCTAAGTGTGCCAGAGGGTTCTCCATTGGTAAGCCATGGAATTTGTTCCCTTGTACCATGTTGATGAGGCTTCCATGGATCTCAAAATTGTTGTTCTGAACTGGTGGTGGAACTATGCCTTGTCTCTGTGTATGCGTACTGGGAGCATCTCCAGCTCGAATGGCCCGAGGTCTTGGTTGAGGTTCAGCCATTGCAACAGGTTGTATGGGTCTGACTCTTTCTTGAGGGGTTCTAGGTTGTAGACGGTTGATATGATCAAGATACTGTATGAGATTGTGGCTGTCTTGAGATCTTGTATGCATTTCGTAGGTAAAAGTAACTCAGTGTAAGTACTCGATCAGTATGGTCGAGTAGGTAGGTCGAGTAGGGTACCTGATATAAACAGAGTGCAAAAAGCAAACCAAATCAGTTACCAAATAAAAGTAACTAAAGAACTTAAGCTTAAAAACAAAGCAATTGAGAATATAACACAAATAAACCCAAATGGCAACGGCGCCAAATTGAAACACGTATTTTCTCAGTGATAAATATGCATGGAGGGTTTCAATTCCTCATTGTTGTTGTAATACATGAGGTGTCAATCCATAATGGGTTTAGTGCAAGCAATCACAATGTATCAATGCATAATAAGTTAAGCCAAATCAAAGATGGTAGTTGAAATTAGCAACCTAATGATTGTAAATGAAAATACCTAATAAATAAAGCAATGAACACTTGAGATGTCAATTATGTTGAAACAAATATTAGTGAAGACTAGTCAACTCTGGAGGTGGTGGAAGAAAAATCAACTTTGGAGACTTCTTTATTTTCTGTGGTTGTAAATTTACATACATGCTTATTTATTTGTAGTCATACGTTTTTGGCATCTCACTTGTTGATATATGTGTATCAGACCTGAAAGGAAATAATAAGAAGAAAAATTATCTCCTAGAATATTCTCTTTGGTTTGTTTCTCTTTCCCCTATTCTTGAGAAATTCATCACAAATCCTTCACAAATTCTCTAACTTTTACATGGTAGCAGAGCAATAAGCTCCTACAGACCTTGTTTCTCTCAAGCGATTGTTATGGAAAACAATAAATTCTTCACTCTACCAGTTGTTCTCAAAGGGAGCAACTACTTATTGTGGTCTAGAACCACAAAGACGGCACTGAGAAGCCGTGGTGTATGGGTTCACTGTCTAAGCTCTGAGGAGATGCCTCAGAATCAAGCTGTAGCTGGTGTTGCTCAGACAGAAGGTGGCGCTGAAGCTAAAAGAGGAGAAGTAGAGTCTCCACCCCAAATCAGCTCAAGCCAAGCAGATTCCAAGTGGATCCAAGAAGATCAGTTTGTGCTAGCTGTCCTTCAGAGCTCTTTAGAGCCAAGTATCCTAGCATCTTACTCCTATGTGGAGATGGCGAAGGAGCTGTGGGATACACTCATGGGGGTGTATGGTAATAAATCTAATCTTAGTAGGATTTTTGAGATCAAGAAGGCTCTCAACAATCTTCAACAAGAAGGGAAGGATTTCAAAGATCTCTTTGGTGAGTTTAGGGGGTTATGGGCGGAGCTTGATATGCTCAGGCCTCCTACTATTGATGTCAAGGAGATGATTGAGAGGAGAGAGCAAGATCAAGTATTTGGTTTGCTTCTTACTCTAGATGAGTCCTACATAGGACTAGTTCATCACATTTTGAGGTTTGAGAAGTTGCCTACTCTCAACCAGGTGTGTATGATGATTCGGAAGGAGGAAGGCTCCAAAGCTCTCTTCAAAGGGACAAGTGAAGTTGCTCATGTGAGCAAGGGTAAAGAGGTTGGATTGATTGTCAACAAGAAAAATTTCTAGTGTGATCACTGTAGGATGAAAGGACACACCAAGGAAAGATGTTGGACTCTCTATCCGCATCTAAGGCCCAAGAACTTTAAGGTGGCGGGTCAGACATCAAGGGGAGTGGCCCCAGATGATGTTGTAAGAAGGTCGTACTTGGATGCTCTCATCAAAAGCATTTCCAAGCTCACAGAATCTGGTAAGGGTTTGCTTGCATCTAGAATTCGCAAACAAGTTATAGTAGATTCTGGTGCTTCTCATCACATGATTAGTGATAAGGAATTGTTGTCTAATGTTGAACCACATGGTGGAAAGGTTACAATTGCTAATGGACAGGATGTTGAGATTAGAGGAATTGGGAACTTAGAGTTGTTTCAGAAAAAGTTGAAAGCTCTATATATGCCAGAATTCTCTAACAATCTGTTATCTGTTCGGAGGGCATCTAAAGAGCTTGATTGTGTGGTTGTATTTAGTCCTGATGATGTGAAATTTCAGGACAATACGTCAGGAAAGACCATCGGAGAAGGCTGCTCTAAGGGTGGTCTTTATGTTTTGGACAACAAGCAGCCTGATGTGAACATGGAAGTTGATCATTCGGCACTAAGCTCTTTTTGGCATTAAAGGTTGGGTCACCCTCATATAAAGGCACTTCAACTTGTTCTCCCCAATCAGAAGGTTCAAGATCATCAAAAGTGTGAAGCATGTATTCTTGGGAAACATTGTAGGACAGTTTTTCCAGATTCTTCAACTTTGTATGATGATTGTTTTGATCTTGTACATTCTGATGTGTGGACAGCTCCATGTGCAACTCGTGATCAATATAAGTATTTTGTTTCATTTATTGATGAGAAGTCTAAGTACACATGGATTACACTTATGCCTTCGAAAAGTCATGTCCTAGATGTTTTCTCCAAGTTCTACGACTATGTATTGACTCAGTTTGGAACCAAGATTAAGATCTTAAGGAGTGATAATGGAGGAGAGTACACTAGTAATGCATTTAAAGAGTTTGTTGGGAAGGTTGGAATTGTACATCAAACTTCTTGTGCTTATACTCCACAACAAAATGGAGTAGCTGAACGCAAGAATTGACATCTCATGGAGGTTGCTAGGACAATGTTATTTGATAGGAGTGTGCCTAGGCAATATTGGGGAGATTCTGTGATGACAGCTTGTTACCTCATTAACCGGCTACCAACAGTTCATCTTGGAAGTGTGTCTCCTTATGAGGTATTGAACAAAGTTAAACCCCCCATTGGTCATCTTCGTATCTTTGGTTGTGTTTGCTATGTATTTGTACCAGATGCTCTGAGGAACAAGCTAGAACCAAAGAGTACAAAGTGTATATTCATTGGATACTCTTCTACACAAAAGGGGTATAAATGTTACAATCCCATCACCAAGCGTGTGCGTGTCTCAAGGGAGGTTAGATTTGTTGAAGAGAAGGGTTATTTTGATAAAAAGAATTGGAATAACTTGGAAGATTTTGCCTTGCCAGAAGAGAGAGCATCCACGTTAAGGGTTATTCTTGAGGGGTTAGCTCCAGCTGGTGATTCGGTTGAACATGTTGAGAATATTGAGGTTGAAAATGAGGAGAGTAACAGTAGTGATCATATAGAGGTTGAGACAGTGGTTGATTCAGAAGGTGATGACAGTGAGATGGAATCACCAAGTATCGATTCTGCTCTAGATCCATTGGAAACTGCAGTAGTAGAGGAGTCTGAGGAGTCGAGTCCTAATGAGGAGATTGTGCCCCCATTGAGGAGAAGTACAAGGATGAAATTTCCTCCTGAGAATTGGAAGAACACAAGAGTGTACTACAATAATCAGGCGGTAGCTCATCCATTTCAGAATCATTGCACCATGGATCAATTTCCAAAAGAGCACCAAGCATTTCTCTCCAAGACTGATAAGCACAGAATACCAAGCAGTTATGAAGAGGCTTGCTTATCTGATGTTTGGGTTCAAGCTATGTTGGAAGAGATAACGTCTATGGTGAAGAATGATACATGGATTGAGATTGAGAAGCCAAGCAAAAAGAAGCTTGTGGGCTGTAGATGGGTTTACACTATCAAGTATACTAGCACTGGAGAAATAGAGATATACAAAGCAAGATTGGTAGCCAAGAGTTACACACAAATGTATGGAGTGAATTATACCGAAACCTTTGCGCCAGTAGCTAAACTTCATTCGGTACGAGTTCTGCTCTCTGTTGCAACTAATCTCTGTTGGAACATATGGCAGATGGATGTGAAAAATGCATTTCTTCAAGGAGAGTTAAAGGAAGAAGTTTCTATGGTTCCTCCAGAAGGAGTTAACATAGGGGACAACAAGGTGTGCAAGCTTAAGAAAGCTATATATGGTCTCAAGCAATCACCTAGAGCTTGGTATCACAAGCTTAGTGGATGTCTTCTTAATAATGGATTTTGGAGATCTGAAGCAGACCATACATTGTTTACAACTCAGGGGGAGAATGGTATTGTTGAGGTGCTGGTTTATGTTGATGATATTATTGTTACTGGAGATGACATTGAGGGAATCAAGAGAGCTAAGAGTTTGCTCAAGGCTTCATTTGACATCAAAGACTTGGGTGAACTTAAGTAAGATTGAGGTATGTAAGTTTAAGAATGGGCTATTTTTGTCTCAGAGGAAATACACTCTTGATTTGCTGGAAGAGACAGGGAAGCTTGGTGTAAAACCGGCTAAGACTCCCATCGAGGATAGTTATAAGATATGTCCTGAGGGGGAGCCGCTTATGCAGGTAAAGCAATATCAAAGGCTAGTTGGAAGGTTGATTTACTTGACTATCACCCGACCCGACATCTCATTTGCAGTGAATAAAGTAAGTCAACATATGCAGGCTCCAAGTAAACATCATTGGGGAATGGTTGATCGCATCCTGAGATACTTGAAAGGCACACCTGGCAAAGGTATTTGGATGGGTTGCAATAACTCCACTGATGTTGTTTGTTATTGTGATGCTGATTGGGCAGGAGATAAAGGTGATCGGAAGTCTACAACTGGGTATTACACATTTGTTGGTGGGAACTTGGTTTCATGGAGAAGTAAAAAACAGAAGGTGGTTTCAAGATCAAGTGCGGAAGTAGAGTATAGAGATATGGCAAACACAACTGGTGAGTTGGTTTGGATTAAGGCTCTGTTTAAAGACTTAGGAATCAAATCATCTAAGCCTATAACCCTTCACTGTGATAATCAAGCTGCTATCCATATTGCTTCTAATTCAGTGTTCCATGAGAGGACAAAGCATATAGAGGTAGATTGTCATTAATATAAGGGAGAAAATTGAAGCCAGGACTATTCTACCAACATTTGTGAGAAGTGTCGATCAGTTAGCGGATGTCTTCACCAAAGCAACAACAAGTAAGGTATGTGATGATCTTCATTACAAGATGGGTTTATTGGATCACCATCAACCAATCTTCAGCGGGAGTGTTGAAACAAATATTAGTGAAGACTAGTCAACTATGGAGGTGGTGGAAGAAAAGTCAACTTTGGAGAAAAGTCAACGTTGGATATCATGGATTCTAAACGCCATTACTGTCAACTAGCTAGTATAACTAACTCTCTGGAAAATGCTAATCAAACAACCTCAATGCATATTCAAGTTGTTCAGAAGGGAATAAGCATTAAGCATTCTTACCCAAAAAGGATTTAAAACAATTAAGAACTTCAGACTACCTGATTAATCAAGATCCACCCTAATCTAATCCATCCCTATTAACCCTAAGGTTAACTACTCACTAATCATAATCATAACTAAATTTGCAAACCTAGAAAGTTCTAAATCTGACGTATGAGATAGATCAGATTTAGATAAGAAGGTTTGCTGAAGAAAATAAATGCAAGTACTAATTTATTAAAATGATATAAGGTTTACAAAGATCTAAAATGAAGAACAAGAGAGAGAGTAATTAGGAGGCAGAGAGAGAGATAATACTCAGGTCTTAAAACGAGCACACCCTTTATTAGGGTTAACACATGTGCTATTATACTAAAGATAAGGTTAAGGATAAGACAAAATAGATATCCTACTAATCCGGAAATACCACTCGACCATAGTGATCGAGTGGCTGGTCGAGTAGCATCCATATTCCTTCAATCTCCTTCTTGAGCTGATCTGAAACTCTTATCCAGCTCCTCAATGCTCCAAAGCTTCCTTAGCATCCATTTTTACCTGTAAACAACTCACCATATGCAATATCTATGCAATGCTCATGCAAAGGACCCTAACACTCAAAACGGACTGAAATATGCATATAATGGTATAAACAGGGAACGAATATGCACTATTATGATGATAAATATATGCTTAAAACATGTAAAATGCAGTGTTATCAAAGATAAGGTACGATTCAACCAATTTGGGTCAAATCTGTTCCTTTTAGGAGATGATCATCTTGCTCGGCTTAAGGGGCGGTGCTCTTTATAACAAATGTAATTAAAATGTTGAGGATGCATCCGAAGACACTTTTTTCAAAGCTGTTTCTACCAATCTGGAAGCTTGTTCAAAGGAGGCGCCTTTGGACCAAAATGCTGACAGTGGTTCTTCAGAAATAGACGTTGCAGCTGCTCATTCCTCAGAACCTACTCCCATGATGGTTGATGACCTTTCAAGGGTTGAACTTATTTGAGCTTTGTTAACCTTGTGGCTGCGTTCACCTGTCTTGGCATATGTCTCAACACTTATCAACTTTACTTCTGTTTCTCTGTTTTATTTTTGCCCAAGCGGGTTTTCGAATATTGGTTTAATTGTTTTCCTTTAAGGAAGTTGCGTTTTAGGCTCCAATTTTGATAAGATTTATTATCTGATCCGGTTTGCAAAATCTGTTTATTTAGAAATCTCTGTGTTAAGTTGTTTTCAAGAGAAAAGTTGGTTGATCAAATCCTTACCATTCTTAAAGAACAACTATTCTCAGTTTTCTTGGTAAAAATGCGAGGATGGAGTTCGACTTTAAGCGAGGTCTGAGCTCAGCTTTGAATTAGGTGCACCTATCTAAGAAAAGTCCTTGTGGATTGCTTTGTCAGCTTCGAATTTGATATGAGTATATATAATTCCCCTTTGTATTTCTTTAGCTCGGGATGAGAGAACTAACTTTTCGGACTCAATAGTCCATTTTATCTCTCTTCTTTACCCATTAGGGTATTAGCCTTGGTTTTAATGACTCATTTAACGTGTGCTGTCATAAACCCTGCTTTGACTTCTGCGATTTGCGTGTGTTTCTAAAAGAAAAAATGATTACTCACATTAAATACCCGTCGTCTGGGATTTCCTCTCCTTGCTTTATGCTTCTAACTCCACATTATTTTTGTTCCAGTATTTCTATAGTTTCTTTTAGCTTTGCTTTCTTCTTCTCTCTCTTTTGCATCTTCTTTTTCTATACCATGGACACTTTCGGATACTATCCTCGCCGCACTCCTTCTTCTGGTTCTTCGTCAACGCCCCCACCTGCTTCTGGTGACGGGTTCACCCTGAATCCGGTCCGTTACCCTAATTTCACCGACTCCCTTGTTGGAAAAGAGAAAGAAGAAGCCAAAACCTTCATGAAAATGGTTTTCTCCTAGCAATCTATAAATATTTTTAGCGACCTTTCCTTCTCTAATGATTTTAAACTTATTTTTCAGCTTACGGCCGAACACACTCATACATGCAATGACCGTCAGCGCTTCGGAAAAAAAGAGAAAATCTTTGGAGGGAAAAATTCGGAGGTTGGAGAAGAAGGTCCCACGCTTGGAAAGTCACCCTCTCTCCTGGGACAAGAATGGTACTGACTCTATCGTACCTATTCCTGAGGTGCTTTGCTCCTACCTCAAAGATTTAATGGAAAGGTAGGCAATAAACAAACGTGAAGATGCTTCGGATCTGTTCCAACAGACGGTTCATCATCTAAA
Source organism: Cardamine flexuosa (assembly GCA_963555745.1). Classification (NCBI taxonomy): domain Eukaryota; kingdom Viridiplantae; phylum Streptophyta; class Magnoliopsida; order Brassicales; family Brassicaceae; genus Cardamine; species Cardamine flexuosa. The sequence continues at coordinate 22,058,605 of OY743217.1, read as the reverse complement.
CTGGAAGAAGATCTTTCCCCGGATAATCGAAGGGACTGTGATGGGAATTGTCCTTGAGCCCAAATCCTGAATGTAATAACAAGTTTATTTTTATTATGATAGGCGCAGGCCCATCACCGCTTTCGCTTGCCTTCGCCGTATTAATTTCTCGAATCTCTCAAATCACCATATTGAGTCTTTATTTGCGTTACTTTTGTGAATTAAATCCCTGATGGTGATTCCAAGGGACTGTGACGGGAATTTTCCTTGAGCCCAAATCCTGAATGTAATAACAATTTTATTTTTATTATGATGGGCCCAGGCCCATCACTGCTTTCGCTTGCCTTCGCCGTATTAATTTCTCGAATCTCTCAAATCACCATGATGAGTCTTGATTTGCGTTACTTTTGTGAATTAAATCCCTGATGGTGATTTCAAGGCGTGCAATCTAGCATGATCTGATTAAAAATTACTATATATAACAAATCAGGAACTCCAAACTCTTCACTCCTTTTATTTCATCTTCCTTCCAGATGGTTTCTGAATACCCTTGTCTTAAACAAGCCGGTATACCCATCAAAAATGTCATTTGTTTTCATGAAGATCCCCCCGCGGCTCTTAACTCAGAGGATGGTTCCTTCAAACGTCCTTTAGGATGGAGAACTCTGATGAGCATCCCTTGTGGTTTGATGAAGCAGCTTCCTCCTCATGGCCCAAAAACAGCAACGAGATTCATGGAAAAGGTAAACAACTAGGCCTCACTCGTAATTTTCCTCTGCTCTGATCATCTAATCTGAATTCTTATCATACTAGCTGGTCGTTAAGTATAAGGACCTTGATCGGGAACGAAGCGAACTGAGGTCAAAAATTCAAGAAATCGAAAAGAAACAATAACAGATTTCCCAAGAAATGTGCGTCCTTGAAGCTCACCCGTCGGACTGGATCGAACTCAACTTTGAAAAGTTTGGGCATTACATGCCGCCAAGTGTGCGTGGGATCGTGGATCTAGTGGGGAAAAGAGCTGACATTATTTTCAAGAGGGTCGATCATACGTCTTCTTGATCATTCCTCGTTGCTTTCTCGGTCTTTTGCGAACTGCTGTTGTTGCTTCCCAATGAGGAAGACTCTTCTTTCACCCTTTGATAACATATATAAATATATATATGTTTTGTTAATAATAATAGCTGCACTCTGAATTGAGTTTCCTACGTACCCATGTCCGGATCAACCCAAATCATAGTTCGTTATACTATTTGTAATAATTTATGAATAAAACTTTTTTAAGTTCAAGATATTCCACGCCCTCCGAACTGGAACTCCATCCTGATCTGCTAACTTGTAAACACCATTGCGGACTACTTCGGTTACTTGATAAGGGCCTACCCAGTTAACTCCAAGTTTTCCGGCTACGACTTCTTTTGTATTTTTGTACACTTTGCGCAAAACTAAATCACTAACTTGAAGAGGTCAATTTTTTAATTTTGAATTATAATAACGTGCGATCGCTTGCTGATAATTTGGAGCCAAACTAAATCTTGGTCTCTTCTTTCGTTAATGGTATCTAGTGCATCCTTAATCATTTGTGCGTTACAAAATTCGTTACTGGGGAGTCCGAGTCCGGGAACACTCAATTCGGCAGGTACTACAGCCTCCATTCCATAAACTAATGAAAGAGGAGTTTTTCCATTAGCTCTTCATGGAGTAGTTAGATATGCCCATAAAACCGGCTGAAGTTCATCATACCATCATCCATTGTATGACCCAAGTCGGTTCTTCAAATTACTCAGTACAGTTTTGTTCGCTGCTTATGCTTGTTCATTTCCATGTGGATATTGCGGAGTTGAATAACTCATTTTATTCCCCAAGCTGAAACGAAGTCTTCAAATTCTTTGGATATGAACTGAGATCCGTTATCTGTAAAAATCTCGGAAGGGGACTCCATAACGACAGATAATGTTTTTCTACAAGAATGTCTTTACCACCGAGTCCTAGATCATCATGTATGCCTCTGTCTCGATCCATTTGGAGAGATAATCTGTAATGACAACAAGATGTTGCATACCTCGGGTTTATTTATGCATTGGACCGACGATATCCATCGACCAGCGCATAAACGGATAAGGAGCTGCAAATGATAACAGTAGCTCTGAAGGTTTATGAATAAGTGGAGCATGCTGTTGGCTCTTCACACATCGCTGAGAGTACTTAACGCAATCTAGAATCATGGTCGGTAAATAATACCCTAATCGATTGATTTTGAAAGCCATTAACCGACCTGACGCATGATTCCCAGAAAGCCCTTTATGAACTTCGCTCATAACTACCTCCACTCCCAAACCGTGAATACATAACAAATATGGGTCGCTAGCCCCTCATTTGAAAAATGAATCTTTAATCAAGCAATACTTCCCACTAACTATTTGTAATTTCCTTGCTTCCCACTTTGCTTTTGGAAGTGCCCCAGTTCGGATATATTTCTTTAATAGGATCCCTGCAGTCAGCCCTCCAATCGTTAGTGGGAATACCTTATAGATTCCTTGGAAGTATAAAAGTATCGCCGTCAGACTCGTCATTATCTGGTTTCTCCTTTTCTGCGGCGGGCTCTGAAACAAGTATTTTGCCTATATGCTAAGAATGAAAACAATCAAACAGAGCATGCAAACAGAACGCAGGTTTTTCAATCAATCATAGTATAGATATGAGTCAATCCATTGGGTGAATAACACTAAGCAAAAAGGATGTAACATTAGCAATTAATCCAAGCCATGTATGGAAGTAGTTGTTGTGAAAACTATCAACTTAAGTTAATGAAAATGAAAATAAGCTAAAGACCAAACCTACCAAAGGCTGTCACACTTTGGTATGTTATCAGAAAAACAGAGAAACTACTGAAAAACTACAGTGCTGGAACGCTAGGAAAACTGTAAAATCAGGGAAAAGCAACGGTGCTGGAAAGCTAAGAAAACTGTAAAAGCAGGGAAAAGCAACAGTGCATGAGTGGTTCGACCTGGTGCTCGAGTAGCAGGGTCAAATGAAATAACTATGGAAATAAACAGTGACTAAAACGTTCTAAGCAAGTGAAACTAGTGATATTAAAGCTATAGGGATCATAGGGGTGAATTAACTAGCTAATGAATGCTCTAGAAATTCCCAGGTGCTAATAAGGTCAATCAATAAGGGATTCCCTTAACAACAGACTTCATAGCCAGCTCAATCCATGGGTCGTGGTAGAGAGCCTTAAGACCCAACCCAGTCAGCATAATTTTAGGAGTCGGATCAGGCATGAAGATTCAGCCTATTCAAGTCGAGAAGAGTTCATAACAAGTGAATAGGTGGAGTCGTGACATAAATCAATGTCTGATGCATCCACCCTCACGCTATTGTACTCTAAACCTCGGAAAAAGTCTATCTAATAGCTCAAGGCATGGTTCATGCTCATGAGACCATCTAAAATCATGCCCTTACTGGCCAGAAAAGAACAAGCATTAAAATCACTCACCCAAGAGGGAAAACAACAAATTTGCAAACAAACTTAGACACCCAAGGCGATCAAAGAACATCACAAGCCTAATCCACCCCTAATAACCCTAATCTAACTACTCACACACGGATTTCATTGACTGAGGCTCAAACCCAGAAATCTCTAAGATTGACATAGGGTGTAGATAAAGAGCCGATGAACAACTTTGTAGAAGAAGTCAAACGCAAATACAAACTATATGCAAAGTTATGAGCAATACAAAGTCACGAAATCTGATAATTCTCAAGAACAAAAGTGATGAACTAGAGAGAGAAAGTCTAAAAACTAGGCTAAGCTAATAAAATGCGGCGTCCCCCTGACATTAGGTTAATCAGGGGCTTTTATACTATGCGTTAAAATAGATAAAATACAAGTCCGAGTTTTCAGGAAAAATAGTAGAGGATTGCCACTCGACCCAGCAGTTGAGTGGCTTGGTTGAGCATCCTCTCGCGTGGGTGGTCGAACGGTGTCGTTTGGTTAGCCGTTCTAGTGGTATCCAGAGTGGTATGGTCGATCTATCGTACTAGTGCCCGTTCGAGTGCCCTGGGTGGAACACTTGTGTCGAGTTCTCGTTCATGTGGTCATTCGAGTGCCTGTAAAAGTACTTGTGAAAGTGCCTGTAAAAAGTGCCTGTGAGAGTGGCCGTTCAAGTGGTCGTTCAAGTGGTCGTGAGAGTGCCTGTGAAAGTGGCTGTAAAAAGAGCCTGTGAGAGTGGCCGTTCAAGTGGTCGTGAGAGTGGTCATTCAAGTGGTCGTGAGAGTGCCTGTGAAAGTGGCTGTGACTTCTCTGCACATCTGTTCTAGCTCAGCAGCTACACAGCACTTCCTATTCCAAAAACTCCATGAGCTCCGTAAGTACCTGAGAACACCCCCAATATGCAAAATGTATGCAATGCTCATGCAAAAACATTAGACAACCTATATGAATGATAAATGCATAAAATGGTATGAACAATGACTAAAATTCTATACAAAGTTATGATAAAAGGATGGTAAAAACGTGCTAAATACAGTGTTATCAGGCCCATGCATGAGGTTAGTAGGCTCCGGAACCATAGGCAATGAAGTGTTAGATTTCAAAGATTAATGAGTAAGAACTGATCAGAACTTAGTAAGAATTGATAAGAACTTAGAGTAAGAATAAGAATAAGAATTGAGAGATTTTATTATCTCAGTAGTTTTCAAAATGTTACAAGGAGTTACATATTTATAGAAAACTTAAACACAAAGATAAGTAGGTGTTCCGTGGAGTTCAGACTCTCATCTATCCGTTGGGAATAGTAATAGAGCCGTTAGAGATCAAAATAGAGCCGTTGGAGACGATTTGAATTTGGGCGTCATTTCTGGGCTTCTCTTCGTGGGCCTCTATCTTTGTATTCCTTGTTGGATATTTGTTGCTTGATTAATACTCCCCCTCAAACTTAGCCGGAATGAGTGTGGAGACTAAGTTTGATTTTCCAGAAACAAATCCTCACAACTACCTCATTAAAAACCTCACAAATACAAACCAAGTGGGAAAAACTCCTTGTGAAGAAAGGAGTGTAGTGTCTCTGGAAAAGGAGAAGCATGATCAAGGATGAGTGAGATCTACTAGTCCAAGCTTGCTGTAGATGTGGTTGCAAATCTTGAGACTTGTAGCTTTGGTGAATATGTCGGCCAGCTGATCTTCACTTTTTGTGAAGAATGGAAGGATTACTCCTTCAGTGATCTTTTCTCTTGACTTTGTGACAATCAACTTCTATGTGCTTGGTTTTTTCATGGAAGACTGAGTTGGTGGCAATGTGAATTGCTGCTTGATTGTCACAATGCATGGTAATAGGACTTGTGCTCTCAACTCCCAGATCCTTCAGAAGCGCTTTTAGCCATACTAGCTCATTTGTGAGCTTCTTCATTGCTCTATACTCACTTTCAGCACTTGAGCATTATACTACCTTTTACTTCTTGGATTTCCAGGTCACTAAGTTCCCTCCAATGAATGTGCAGTAGCCGGTTGTGGATTTTCTATCCATTGTATCTCCAGCATAATCCGCATCACAATAGCCCACAATTTCAGTGCTATCATTCTTTCCCATCCAAACACCTTGCCCTGGTGATCCTTTGATGTATCTTAAAATTCTTTCCACCATATTCCAGTGGTACACCAAGGGCTCTTTCATGTGTTGGCTCACTTGATTCACAGCAAAACATAGGTCAGGTCTTGTGATGGTTAAGTAAATTAACTTACCTACAAGCCGCCGGTATTGAGCTGGATCTTCAAATGGTTTGTCAAGTGGATCTTCTTGTTCTTTCTCCCCCTTTCTCCTGACCTTGTAGCCATCTTCAAGTGGTGTCTTGGCTGGTTTAGAACCAATTTTTCCTGTCTCTTTAAGCAAATCAAGTGAATATTTTATTTGGGATAGAAACAAGCCTTCCGGAGAACGACATATCTCTATTCCTAGAAAATATTTAAGCTCACCTAGGTCTTTTATATCAAATGCAGATTTAAGGAAAAGTTTGGTTTCTTGAATACCTGCTTGATCATTGCCGAAAATGATTCTTTGAGCACTTTGAGAAGTAAACAAGGTGTGATCAGGCTCTGATCTTTTGAATCCTTTGGCTGTTAATGTGAAGCTTAGCTTGTGGTACCAGGCTCTTGGAGATTGCTTTAAGCCATAAATGGCTTTTCTGAGTTTGAGAACCTTGCCTTGAGGAATTGAGCTTTCAAGACCTGGTGGAGGCTTCATGTATACTTCTTCTTCAAGCTCTCCTTGGAGGAATGCGTTTTTGACATCCATTTGCCATAATTCCCAAGATAGGTTGGTTGCCAATGATAAAAGCACTCTAACTGTATGGAGCTTAGCCACTGGTGCAAAGGTGTCTGTATAGTCTTCTCCGTAAGTTTGACTAAATCCTCTTGCAACCAAGCGAGCTTTATACCTTTCAATTTCTCCATTGCTGTGATACTTGATGGTGAATATCCCTCTAGATGTTACAGCCCTTTTTCCCGAAGGTAGATCACTTACATCCCAAGTGTGATTTTTATCCATTGCTTCTTTCTCAGCATCTACAGCCTCCACCCAGACCTTGATTTCTATTGCTTCTTCATAGGTCTTTGGGATGTAATGCTGCTCTATCTTTCCAAGGAATGCTTGATGGTCCGATGGCAACAGGGCAAGTGAACACTCAGCTTGTATAAGGTGAGCCACAGCTTGATGATTATAATAGACCCTGGTTTGTTTCCAATGTTTAGGGCCAAATCTTTGACGTGTACTTCTTCTCAAAGTTGGTGCTGGTACCTATTCTTCCTCATGATCTTCATTCTCCAGAATATTAGCATCTGGTGGAGTTTCTTGATTAACTCCCCCTTGTTCATTTACTTCTTCATTCTCTTGCTCATTCTGAATATTTTTATCTTCTTCTTGAATCTGATCATTTTGATTGTTTACAGGAGCTGATTGATCTTCATTCAATGGAGGAAGACCCATGTGACTCAAAAGATGTTGAAGAGAGGCTGCTCGATCTGTTGTAGAGTCAGCCAAGTCTTTCACACTCTCCCAGCCTGATTGCTTAAAATAACTTTGATCTTCTAGGAAATTCACATCTCTAGAAGTCATGATGCGTTTTGTGCTTGGATCATAACATCTATACCCTTTTTGAGTAGTGGAGTATTCAATGAACACGCTTATTTCTTTGATCTCCTGGCACTAAAACAAAATATAAGCAACCAAACACACGTAAGTGATTAATAGTTGGTTTGGTTTTGTTTAATACCTCAAATGGTGATGAGTCATTTAAGACTTTTGTTGGAGTTCTATTTATGAGGTAGCATGCGGTCATGACAGCATTTCCCCAAAATCTCCTTGGCATGTTTTTGTGGAACATCATTGATCTTGCTACTTCCATCAAATGCCTATTCTTCCTTTCGGCCACTCCATTTTGTTGTGGAGTATAAGGACAGCTCGTTTGGTGAAGAATGCCATGATTTGCCAAATGAGCTTTGAAAATGTGGCTTGTGTATTTCCCTCCATTATCCGATCTTAGCACCATAATTTTAGCATTGAAATGATTAGTCACATATGTTTGAAAGTTGAAAAATGCCTCAAATACTCTATCTTTAGATGGCAACAATGTGACCCATGTATATTTTGATTTTTCATCAATGAATGTCACAAAGTATTTTAAATTATCTCTAGATAGGCAAGGTGAGGTCTAAACATCTGAATGAACTAAATCAAAACAATTCTCATATATTGATAAGGAGTTTTGGAAAACACTTCTACAATGTTTTCCCAAAATACACGACTCACACTTAGAATTATCAAAGACTACATCATGCATAATTAATTTTAAAGCTCTAGAATGAGGATGGCCTAATCTAGCATGCCATACATCATTAGAACTACTAGCTACATGACAGGAATTAATAAAAGGAAAACTAGTAGAGTTGGAGTCTCTAGAATGTTTCTTGAGATCTTCTAGAGTATACAACTCTCCCTTAGTGTTTTCCTTGCCTAAAACTTCACCGGTTTCAATATCCTGAAAATGAAAGCTGTTAGGTCCAAATATAGCATAAGCTCTTTTTACTGAGACCAAATTATTGCTAAATGTAGGCATATAAAAGACACTAGATTCATTTCCAAAGAGGTTTAAATTTCCTCTGCCTTTAATTGGCACTCTAACTCCATTAGCAATTTCAACATGACCAGAGGTATTTTGAATATTATTTAGTAGATTTGGATCTTTAATCATATGGTGAGAAGCTCCCGAATCTACTAAAAGTGTTTTTGAAGGTTTAGAGGCAAGAAATGTGATACCAGACTCCTTGCAAATTTGCATGGTCTTGATCATTGCCTCTAAGTCTGCTCTGCTCATGGTGATCATGCCATTGTTTTGTGAAGTAGAAGCTTGATTAGAATGGCCATTTGGAGCATTTGATGGAGCACTGGGATTCAGACCGAGTGGTGCATTTGGTTGAGCAGTTGGCGCATAATTTGAAGCATTTGCTTCATTTTCTTGTTGCCTAGCTCTGTAGTTGGCTCTGAGATGAGGATGAAGGATGAAGCACTCCTCCTTGGTGTGTCCTCTCCCTTGGTTGAATTTGCCAATTTTCTTGCAATGTTCACATTGCTTTGTTGTTCCTTTCTTGTTGGAACTGAATGGGGGTTTTTAAAACCCTTTGTTTGCCGTTGGCAGCTCTCCTTTGTTGAAGAGGTCTATAGAGCCTTGCTCCTTTTGAATTTGAGAGCAGAAATTTTCAAGGCTTGGTAGCTTCTCCTCCCTTAAGATGTGCTTGATAAGGTCATTGAATTTTGGATGGAGAGACTGGAGAAGTCCAAACACTCTATCTTGCTCTCTTCTTTCCTCCATAATTTTGAGGTCTTTTGTGTTTGGCCTCAGCATATCCAGTTCAGCAAGTAATGATCTATATTTACCAAAGTGTTTGGTAAAATCTTGGTCTTCTTGAATGAGGCTGTTGAGAGCTTTCTTTACTTCAAATACTCTTGAAAGATTGGTGATGTCTCCATACACCTTCTTGAGAGTTTCCCAGAGTTCTTGAGCTGTTTCACAATATGAGTAAGATTCAAATATTGAATCACTCAGAGAGCTGTGGATTATGCTGAGCACCATTTGATCTTTTTGCAGCCATTTTTCCAGAGCTTCTTCATTTCCTTCTTGAAGCTCTTTTCCTTTAGCCGGTTCAACTTGATTCCACAAGCCACGACCATACAGGTTTGATTTTGTGGATCGTGACCATAGGAGATAGTTCTCTCCTCTTAGAATGACTCTAATTGCAGTTGGTTTTGTCTCCTCCATGATTGAAGATAATGATCTTCAAGAGAACTGGTTTTGGAGAGAGTTCATCGAGATATTTCCAGAAATATAACTAACCTCACAAAAACTCGTCTAGGATGAATATATGTCAATCTCAGAGTTTTTCAGGAAGTTAGAAGAATGTATTTCCAGAATAAACGAAGAACTTTTGGAGAAGAAGATGAACAGTAGAATCTGGGTAATTTAGAATTTCAAAAATTGATTTCTTGATCTGGAGAATTCTTGAGAGTATGGTTGTTGCGGAAGCTTTGAAGATGATGGAGGACAGTTTGAAGATGCAAAAGTGGCCTGGAGAATGGATAGATTCTTCAAGAGAAACTTCTAGAGTTTCTTGAACAGTAACAATGGCGAGAATGATAGAAGAGAAAGAAAAATATGAAATCAAAAGATTGATCTTATTTATGGATCAATGCTCTGATACCATGTTAGATTTCAAAGATTAATGAGTAAGAACTGATCAGAACTTAGTAAGAATTGATAAGAACTTAGAGTAAGAGTAAGAATAAGAATTGAGAGATTTTATTATCTCAGTAGTCTTCAAAATGTTACAAGGAGTTACATATTTATAAAAAACTTAAACACAAAGATAAGTAGGTGTTTCGTGGAGTTCAGACTCTCATCGATCCGTTGGGGATAGTAATAGAGCCGTTAGAGAACAAAATAGAGCCGTTGGAGACGATTTGAATTTGGGCGTCATTTCTGGGCTTCTCTTCTTGGGCCTCTATCCTTGTATTCCTTGTTGGATATTTGTTGCTTGATTAATATGAAGCACCTACGTCTTGTTGGGTTTTCAGCAATAGGTTTAACCTTGGGTATTGGTGTGTTGTCTTAGTCTATAATGATTATAGGACCTTCAGTTTTCTTTGGGCGCCCATTCTGTCATTTCGGGGGATTACTCTCTGGTCCAGATTACCTGTTTGATGAGTTGGGGATAGAAATGCTCGGGATAGAGACCGGGTTACTGCCGTAGCTTCGTCCTTTATGTTTATACTTTTAGACTGCATTCAACCGGAATGATTCTTTTTACGGCCGGATCAGATGTAGACGCTAAGGCAGCCAACGCCTCAGCTGTAGTGTTCTCACTATGGGGAACCCGAACAAGATCGAAGGTATCGAACTGCTTTGCAAGCCTTTTGACATGTTCTAGATATGCTACCATCCTTAAATCTTTTGCTTCATATTCACCCTTGTATTGTCTCGCGATTAATTGTGAATCACTATACGCTATTATTTCCCGAGCTCCTACTTCATTTGCGAGGTGAAATCCAGCTAATAATGCTTCATTTGCGAGGTGAAATCCAGCTAATAATGCTTCATATTCTGTTTCATTGTTTGATGCAGGGTATCCCAAACGGAATGATTGCTCAATGACTTCTTCAGTCAGAGTTACTTGGCTGATTCAGACACCAGATCCTTGTTTTGAAGATGATACATCAACTTTTAGTTTCCACACCCTATCGTTGGAGTCGATTTTGGCACCGCTTGTTGTTTGCTTAGTCAGGAAATTGGCTAACACCTGGGCTTTGGCACTAATGTAATTTTTGTATTCAATATTGTATTCGCTCAATTCGACTGCTCATTTCGCTAAACGTGCGGACTGACTTGGAATCTGAAGAAATGTTCATAGCGGCTGCGAAGTCAATACCTCTATAGGATGTGATTGGAAATAAGGCCTTAATTTTCGCGCTGAAACCACTATTACTAAAGCCAACTTTTCTATCATGGTATAACAAGTTTCCGGACTGGTTACACTCTTGCTTATATAATAGATAGGTCGCAGTTCTCTTCTATCTTCTCGCACAATGACTCCACTAACTGCATGTTCTGAAACTGAAACATAAAAAAAACCAAGTCCCCCTTGACTCAGGTTTGGAAAGCACTGGCGGAGTCGTGAGATATGATTTCAGTGTTTTAAAAGCATCTTCACACTTCTCGTCCCATACAAAATGTTTATTGCCCTTTAGTTGCTGGTAAAACGGGAGGCACCTATCCATCGAACGAGAAATAAATCTGTTTAATGCACCAATCCGCCCTGTCAAACGTTGCACTTCTTTTTGATTTCTCCGGGCAGGCATCGTTAGAAAGGCGTTTATTTGATTTGGATTGGCCTCAATTCCTCTTTTAGTAACAATATTCCCCATAAACTCTCCAGATGGTACTCCAAAGGTACACTTCGCTGGATTAAGTTTCATTTCGAACTCAGTTAAAATTTTGAAGCATTCGGCGAGGTGCTTTATATTGTCTGTCTGTTGGAGAGATATTACCAGCATATCGTCTATATAAACCTCCATTGTTTTTCCAAGATGATCAGCGAACATCTTATTTACAAGACGCTGATAAGTCGCACCTGCATTTTTCAAACCAAATGGCATTACAATGTAACAATATATACCTTTGTCGGTTATGGAAGAAGTCTTTTTTGATCCTCGAGATGTATTTTGATTTGATTGTGTCTAGAAAAAGCATCCATGAAACTTAGGAGTTGGTGACCAGCAGTTGACTATACCAACCGATCAATGTGTGGAAAAGGAAAACTATCTTTTGGATACGCTTTGTTGATATCAGTGAAATCGACGCATACTCTCCATTTTCCATTCTTTTTCTTTACTACAACAGGGTTAGCTAGCCAGTCTGGATACTTGACATCTCGTATGGATCCTGCTTTCAGAAATCTATCAACCTCATCATTAACCGCTTTTGCACGATCAGGTCCGAGCTTCCTTCGTTTTTTCTTAATTGTTTTAAAGCTTTCATCCACCTGTAACTCATGAGATATTATACTTGGATCAATTCCTGTCATATCTTCCACCGACCAAGCAAAGGAATCTTTATTTTGTGATAAAAATTCTATGAGTTCGGATTGTTATTCAATTCTTATGCCTGAACCAATCATGATTTTCTGTTATGGCCTCACAGTGTCAATTGATACCTCCTAAGTTATATCACCTAGTTTTTGCCCACTAGGAAAGCTAGGCTCCTTTGCTATAGTCGAATTCATTAATTGCTATTGCAATTTCATTCTATGATTCGTTAAGTAACAAGATCTTGAGATCTCTTGATCTCCTTCAATTGTTTCTACTTCAGACGGGTGGGAATTTTAATACATTGGTGATAGGTTGATGGGACCACCTTCATTTGATATATCCAGGGAGTTCCCAGGATTATATTGTACGTGGCTGGTCGGTTGAAAATGTGAATTCTACCATTTTTGACACTCCAAATGCAAACACAAGAAGTTTAATGGTACCAATTGACATGGTTGTTTCACTTGTGGTCCAATGATTTCGGTCCGGTTGATTCCCATCCTGTGTATCGTACTGAGAAAGATTAAATCAACCGACCTTCCAATATCAATTAATACCCTTGTCACCTTGTGATTGGCTACATCAAGAGTTATGATTAGAGCATCATCGTGTGGTTTGGCCTAACTGGGAGTTTCAGACTCTTCGAATGTTATTGCGGTGTTATATTCGAAAGACTCGGCCATGGCACTTAGTGACATAAGTGCTGCTCGCTAATATTTTTTGATTGCTCGAACCGAATCGTTACATAGCTTGGACCCTCCAATAATAACATATATTCGTCTTTTAGATGGCCCGGGCTGATCTGATGATTTTTGCTTTTTGGAGATAGGCTTGGAAACTTGATCGTCCTTTCGATCTTTGTTATAGCTCCGGATAAATTCTTCCAGGTTGAACTTTGCCAGTCCGCCAGAGGACAAAAGCTCGGCAAGATGTTGTTTGAGGACACTACATTCATTCATTGTATGGCAGTTCATCCGATTTATTTCGCAGTAAGAATTATCGTTCCGGACCCAAGTATTATTTGATGAATATACCGACCTTTACCCTTGGGAATAGGGTCGCCTAATATAATTGTTGCTGGGAGTTGCACCAAAACGTTTTATTCCACCATTTTCTCTTGGTTCAAACTTCCTTATTGGTTGATTTATAACTGGCTTAAGAGAACGATTCTTTCTTGTGAAAGTTGCTTTTTCTTGCGAAAGTTGCTTTTTCTTCTTCGGCTTCAATACAACTATTAGCTCGGAAAAGAGCATCTTGAATTGTTTCTGGCCGACTGACAGTCAACTCCTCCCTAAACCTTGTATCATGCCAGAGTCCGTTTTTCAGTGCTGATAGAGCCGCAGTCTGAGAAATCCCTGGGATTTTTGCTAGTAACTCCTTGAATTTAGCGATGTGTTCCCGAAGAGGCTCTTGTGGTCCTTGTGATAAGTTCCACAGATCGCTGTCCGATTTTCCATTTTCCATAAAAACAGAGTATTGCATAAGGAAAGCGGAAGACAATTCGTTGAAGCTATTGATTGTCCCCGAGGCGAGCCGAGTAAACCACAGCACTGCCTGTGCGGACAGATTTTTTTTTTTCTTAGAATTTTTAATCACAACTTTCTCTCTCTAGTTTTCTTAAGTATTTATTGTATTTGCAACTTCATTTCTGTTGAATATAATCAGTATTTGCGTTTATTGCTTTCATCATACTTGCTTATCTCTCTAGGATCTTCATTCCCATGTCTTCTTTGATAATTTTTGGGATCTTAGATACAACTATGAGTTTAATTTCTGAGTAGTTTCATTAGGGAGATTAGGGATGAGATAGATCCATGGGTGCTTGGTTTATTGATCTGATTAACTTATATTTTGTACTTTCATTGAAAATCCCTTTTGGGTGAGTATTCTTAGTGCTTGCTCTCTCTGATCAATTGGAGCATGATCTCAAATGGATCCCACACGACAGTGTGATGGATCCATTGGAAGAAATGTTTCCAGAGATCCACATACACTACCCTGGCAAAATTGGGCGCTGTAGATGTGTTTAGGCTTTAATGGATTGGTTCCTTATGACTGATTCATCATGGTGGCCCTGGCAAAATTGGGTGTGTCAGTGGTGGATCTTGAGACCTTCTGTCACGACAGTGGATTAGGTTAATTTAGAAATCTATTGTCTAGGGATTAGCCCAAAATATTTGTGGTTTGTGGTTGTTGCTTGATTAGTATGCGAAAAGTTTACCAGCATCCTTAGGTCAATTCATCCCATCCCTTTGATCCCCATTTAGTCATAATCTGCTTTCACAATCTTGTTTATCTAGTTTTATTGTTCATCGAGTTCTTATCATAGCTTCATTTCTGTTCGTTAGCTTACTCGGCCCGTGTACTCAATCCACCTGATCGAGTGCGTTGTTCGTTTAGCCTACACTTAGGTTGTTAGAAAACCACACCTTTTTACTATGCTTGGCTTGGATTAAGATTGCTTGATCACATCCTGATTGCATATATAACCCATTATGGACTGACACCTCCAGTACTACATTGATTGAGGAATTGAAACCTCTGAGACCCAAAAATATATTGTTTCAACAATGCCATTGTTGGAAGCAAGCACGTCTACAACTTCACACAACCTCAAGTGGAGAAGGCGCAAGTTCTCCTCCCTCTGACCAGTGAGACATACACAAAGATATATAATGGAGGGAGCACAGACTTCATCCTACGTATGGATCTCCTTCACAATCCGAATGCACCTTTGAACGAGGAAGCATTGCCACTTCAGCAATGGGACCACGTACCAGAGGCCTACTATTTTGAAGATTAGGTGTGCAAGTTATTTAAGAAGGCGACTAGGAGGATACGCTTACTCCAAACTTGGAACAAGTTCCAAGATAGGACAAGCAAAGCCATGATGAAGACAATGAAGAAGATGTCAAAACAAATCAAGTCACTCCAAAAGAAGATAGCGGAAAAAGGCGATCAAAACCTTAAGTGAACAAGTTGTTTGCATGATGTGGTTACAGAAGAAGCCTCCACAGAGAGACCGAGCGAAAGAAGAAGGGCCAAAAAGAGGAACTCAGACCTCACAGTCGAAGAACTCCAAGCCAAAAATGCAGACTCGACCCATCCACTTGATCCCCCGATCAAGGCAGAGGATCAAGAAGATCCGATTCGATGCTTTGAGTTGAGTTACCCGATCAAGTCAGCACAATATTTTGATCCAGCCGGCCCTTCATCATCCATTCCACCCTCTGGATCAAGCTACACAAAGCAAGACATATAGGCACATAGCCAAGCCTTCTACTCAGCCACCTCTCAGCCCCCAGAATGAGGTACCACTCCAATCTCCATCATTTGTACATCCATTGCATTTAGTTTTTAGATTTTGTTTTAGTTTTAGTTTTCAAAACTCCTAGGATCTCTCTTGAATTTTGTTACACAGGGACTGTGTAATTTAAGTTTGGGGGAGGGTCTAGGACCCATATAACATAGTTTAATTCAAATTTAGCATTCATCTATGTGCATTAAAAACCATACAAATTTGAAATTTTTTGAAAATCAAAACCACAAAATAGTGCTCATGTAGTTCCACTTGCAATTTAAGATTGAGTCTAGTTACATTCGTTTAGGATTGTTGCATTTAGCATAGGGAACAATGATGAAATTTACCAAACTTGCTTAATGATCAAGTATATAAATTCAATGCCATAGTTTGAAGTTGTCTAATGCATGATTGTGAATCTGAAAATTAAGATAGCACCATTCTTGGAATCTTGAATCAATTTTTTTGACTTAGCTAAAACTTATTGTGATTAGTAATTCATTCTCTATCAACTATAACCCTAATCTTAATGTTAAGTATCATAACTATTTAATGCACTTGAACTCATGGATACCACTAAAATACTAGGATTCTCTTTCACCTTTCTACCACCCTTGTTAATCCAAGTAGCTGCCTCTATCTTTGGGGTGGTTCCAATTAAAACACCAAACCTACCCTTCTTTCAAGCCAAACAAGAATTCTGAGTGGAAGGCCTTATTGTTGAACATAGACGAGACTTGTGTCATGACAAAGGAACAAGATCAAGGGAGACTATGAGATTGAATGCATCAAAGGCATGATCCAAAGTGATGGAAAGAAGGAAGAGATCAGCCGAAAGTGTTTAAAAGGTTTGTGTCTGTACACACAGTATGGATGGTATGGATCCGTACATTAATCTGTACAACCCCAAGATCAACTTGATGAAATGTGATCAGAAGTGAGAAAAAGGATTGTGCAAATCTTGGGTCAAAAGACCCGTTGTGCAAAGTTCGGGCCAAAGCTTTTTTCCGGATAAAGCTCATCTCCTTATCCTCATGTGGGTCAATGTCTTAGCCAAGATAGCTGTTTGCCTCTATGGTCATTGTGTAAAGAGAAAACCCTAAGGGGTTTCTCTATATAAACTCATGTATCCGCCTCCTTTGTGTCTTAAGCCCTTAGTGACTCCAATCTTTTACTTGTTACAAATCTTTCTAAAACTTATCTTTATCTTATGCTTATACTTGTTCTTTAAACTTATGTCTATGCTTAAACTTTCGCCTTTACGCTTATACTTATAAACTTCATCTCTATTCCGTATTTAAACTTACATGGTGTCAGAGCCATTTATTAGATCTTTGTGGCGAAGAAGAGAGTGAGTGAGGCGTGGTGTATAATCACAAGAGAATATGAGAAATCTGAGGCCTTAGAGCTCTTAAATGAGTGATTTGAGTGGCACAGATTATTCTCATATCTTCTCTAAGCCTCACTAATCTTCTCTAAGCCATGTTTAGTTTTGATTCAAACTCAAATCGTATTTGTTTTGCTTTTAAAACCTTGGATAGATTTCTATGTACCATTGGACTAGAAAAGTAAAATTCATTGCAGTTCTTGCTTAAGTTTAGCGATTTGAGTATTTCAAAACAAAGGGAACCCTGCTGAATGGTACTTGACCCAATATAGATCTAAGTCACCTATTGTCGTGGTAAAATGGTCTTTTATTTTTGGTTTTAAGATGAACCTTTAAATTTGCATCCTTAGGGATTTTAAAACCTTGAATGGATTCTTATTTCTCTTGAAATGAAGGAACATGAAGTTCATTAGAATTTTTGTTTTGGATATGCGGTTAAGGTCATCTTAAACAAACCATACACTTAAAAGATGCTTAATTTATATTAATTAGAGCATTAAAAGGGGTGGTATATAACGGCTGAACCAAAAGAGAGAGATCCTTTTTGCATCCATGGCTAGATATCTTTGGGAAAACATTAAGAGGATATCTAGTTAGTGAACCAAGTTGAATCCAATCTCTGTTTGGATCACTGTTTTGACTCAAAAGGAAGAGATCCTTGTTGTATACATGCCTATATATTTCTGGAAATTAAATCCTTAAGGAGATATCTAGCTAGAGAACCTTGATGAATACAATATCCATTTGAGTCTAGAAAAATGAAATGAGAACCATGGCCGCTTTGCTCAAAAGAGTTCTAAGGTTTTTGGCTGTGTTGAATCCAAATTTTGTTTGTCACATTTAAGCCTTGGACTATGTTTTCTTTATGACGCATATTTGAAGTCCTTGGCTCATACTTATGTTACTTATTGGTCTTGATTTCTTTATGACATGCGTGCTTCATTCTTAAACGTATAAACCTTGTTATGATGAATCCGTAAGTGAACCATACTTGTTTTTCATTTAGAAATGAAGTCATGCTTGATCCTTAAGGAAATCACAGTTTTAATTAGTTCTTGGTAAATCTTCTTCTCTTAGTGGTGACAATGAAGAGAAACGAAATGTGTATTGAGAAAAGGCATTCCGTGCAGAAGGCCGGGTACTATTCATCCCGGGTACCGAGATTACTATTCATCCCGTGAGTCTTCGAATTGAGAAAAGGCATTCCGTGCAGAAGGCTGGGTACTATTCATCCCGAGACCCGAGATTACTATTCATCTCGTGAGTCTTAAACTGCGTTTCACTATTGCTGCAGTTTTTTTATTTAGGGCTTCCTCCTTCTTCTATAAAAGGAGGAAACCCCTTTTTTCTTGTAACCTAACATAATTCTTGCCTCCATAGGCTTAAAGAAGAAAATGGCTGAACCTCTCTTTCTCTCTAGTTCATCTAATCTCTGTCCTTATTTCCGCATCTAATCTCTTTAAAATCTCATGGTATCAGAGCAGGTTACTGATTCTCTGTTTGTATTCAATCATTTCTAGCTATTCTCTTGATTTCTCCTCAGTTACTATTCTCTTCTTTACACACCGCAGCCATTTTCGTTTTTTTTTTTCAAGTTCTCAATTCCGAAATTTGTTTGTTCTTCTTGTCAATACTTGAAGATCTCAGCAGATCTCTGTCCTGTCTCAGCAGATTCATCTCCATTGCTGGCTCTATAGATCTTCAGCTCTCTTCTGGTTTTGACAGATTTTCGGTGGTACTGTAGCAACAGTGACACCAACAGAACTTGTGATTTCTCAGCAAAGTTGTAATCTTTCTCTGCTTTATTTGGTAAAATCATCTCTGTTCTACTTCACTTAAAACTTAGTTCATACAATTCTAGTCTTGTTGGTTGCTTGGGAAGTTAGGATCAATCTGGGAATTTGTTGGTGCGTTGCTTAGAAGAAACGCTGAAGCATGGATTCTTCAAAATCTGTTCCTATACCAGTTACTCTCAAAGGTGTGAACTACTTACTCTGGGCTAGAATCACCAAGACAAATCTGTGTGGTCGTGGTCTTTGGAATCACATTGAAACCCAAGATAAGAAAGTAATCACAGATGAAGATGGAAAAGAGATCAGTGGAGATCCAAGTTCTGAAGATGGCAAATGGTTTCAAGAAGATCAGGGGGTTCTTGGACTACTTCAAAACTCACTTGAAGCCGCAATACTTGAAGCTTATTCTTATTGTGAGACGGCAAAGGAGCTATGGGACACACTAAAGAATGTCTATGGAAATGTCTCCAATCTTACCCGAGTGTTTGAAGTCAAGAAAGCTATCAACAATCTCAGCCAAGAAGATCTTGACTTCACAAAACACTTTGGAAAATTCAGATCACTGTGGGCTGAACTCGAGATGCTAAGACCTTTCTCGGTGGATCCAAGTGCTCTCAAGGAAAGGGGTGAACAAGATAGGGTCTTTGGTCTGCTTCTCACATTGAACCCGGCTTACAATGATCTCATCAAGCACATCCTTAGAGCTGAGAAGTTACCAAGCTTAGATGAGGTGTGCTCTCAAATCCAACGTGAACAAGGCTCAGTAGGTCTCTTCAGTGGCAAAGGGGAAATGGTCATGGCACACAAAGTTACTTTCAAGTCTGAAGATAGGAAGATTCTTGTGTGTGATCACTGCAAGAAGAGAGGCCATATCAAGGATAAATGTTGGATACTACATCCACATCTTAAGCCAGCAAAGTTCAAGGTTCAAGCGAACTACTCTCAAGAAGCCTCAACTGAGCAAGCTCAGGCCGGACCATCTAAACAAGGAGATGAACTGGCTATGGTTGCCTACTCCAATGATGTTGTTAGGAAGTTGGACCTTGAAGCTCTCATCAAGTCCATTGCTGCCCTTACCAATAAAGAATCCGGTATCACTCACTTTGTTTCTTTACCTAAATCACAAAATAAAATATTGATTATTGATTCTAGGGCTTCTCATCATATGATTAGTAACCCTAACCTCATTAATAATGTTAAACCTATTAATGGAAATGTGATAATTGCAAATGGTGATAGGATCCCATAAGAGGAGTAGGTGATTTAAAACTTTGTGATAAGACCTCTAAAGCGTTCTTCATGCCTGAGTTCACCTCTAATCTTGTCTCAGTAAAAAGAGCTACAAATGATCTTAATTGCTATGCTATATTTGGCCCTAATAGCTTTCATTTTCAGGATATTGAGAGTTGAAAAGTTCTGGGAGAAGGGAACACTAACGGTGACTTATATGTTTTTGAGGATTCTCCAGCAACAAAATCTACTTCTCTTTCTTGTCAATCTTGTTACGCTGTTAGCCCAAATAAACTGTGGCATGATAGACTTGGTCACCCTCATGCTAGGGCTTTAGAGATTATGTTACCCCATGTTGTCTTTAATCATATGAACTGTGAAGCATGTATTCTAGGAAAGCATTGTAAAACTGTTTTTCCTAAGTCTTCAACTTTCTATGAAAAATGTTTTGATCTTGTGCATTCAGATGTTTGGACTGCCCCATGTTTATCTAGAGACAATAATAAATACTATGTTACATTTATTGATGAGAAATCGAAATATACATGGGTCAGACTGCTTGCATCTAAGGATAGAGTATATGATGCATTTGTTAATTTTCAATCATCTGTTACTAACCAGTTTAATGCCAAGATCAAGGTATTCAGGTCTGATAATGGGGGGGAATACACTAGTCACAAGTTCAAAGATCACTTAGCAAGACATGGGATCATACACCAAACTAGCTGCCCGTATACACCTCAACAAAATGGTGTAGCTGAGAGGAAGAATCCACATCTTATGGAAGTTGCACCATCCATGATGTTTAGCACCAATGTTCCAAGGAGATTCTGGAGTGATGCTGTCATGGCAGCTTGTTACCTGATAAATAGGACACCAACAAGGATCCTAACTGATTTATCACCATTTGAGGTATTGAACCGAACCAAACCATCTATTGATAACTTACGAGTGTTTGGTTGCGTTTGTTTTGTACTGAGACCAGGTGAACTAAGGGACAAGCTTGAAGCTAAGAGCACAAAATGCATGTTCCTAGGCTACTCTACTACTCAAAAGGGCTACAAGTGCTATGACCTCTCAAAGAACAGAACAATTGTGTCAAGAGATGTCAAGTTCATTGAGCACCAAGGGTATTACGACAAGAAGGATTGGGGGAGTTTGAAAGATTTGGCAAGATCACCATCAGATAGAGCCGCTAGTCTCCAACATCTCCTTAGTCATCTTGGGAATCCTCCTCCTCGGAGAGAAGAACAATCTGATAATGTCGAAACCAACCAACAAGGAGTGGAGACTACAGAAGATCAACCCAATACTGACCTTGGGAATACACAGGCTGCTCCAAACCCCATGGAAGAAACTGATACCACTGAGCACACTCAGCCGGAACCAAACCCACTTGACAGGGAACAAGACCAAGTTCAAGATGAGGATGGTATGACTGAAGATGTGATTCAAGAGGATCACCATGATGAGGTTGGAAATGAAACAGAAACTCCTCCTCCTCCACCGCCACCTCCTCTTCGGAGAAGCACTAGACAGAGGTTTGGACCCGAACATTGGAAGGTCACTAGAGTCTATTTCAACAACAAAGCTGTGGCGCATCCTATACAAGCTGTGTGTTTGCTTGACCTGTTGCCAACTGCTCATCAAGCCTTCCTTGGGAAAATTGATGCTCAATGGATTCCACAGAGTTATGAAGAAGCCAAAGGGAGTAACGAATGGCTTGGAGCAATGGATAATGAGGTTGGGGCTATGGAAAGGAATCATACATGGGATGAAGCCGACCTACCGTTGTGAAAGAAGGCTGTTAGTTCAAGGTGGCTTTTCACTATCAAGTATCTAAGCAATGGAGATGTTGAGAGGTACAAAGCCAGACTTGTTGCAAGAGGATTCATACAGACTTATGGAGACGACTACACAGAAACGTTTGCTCCAGTCGCCAAGCTGCATACAGTTAGAGTTGTTCTCTCATTGGCTACAAATCTGGATTGGGAGTTATGGCAAATGGATGTGAAGAATGCGTTCTTGCAAGGAGAACTTGAAGAAGAAGTGTACATGACTCCACCACCAGGATTTGAAGACTCCATTGCTCCAGGAAAAGTTCTCCGGCTAAGAAAAGCCATCTATGGACTAAAGCAATCTCCAAGAGCTTGGTACCACAAACTGAGCTGTACTCTCGAAGAGAAAGAGTTCAAGAGATCTGAAGCTGATCACACATTGTTCACAGTCCAAAGTCCACGAGGAATCGTTGTAGTATTGGTCTACGTGGATGACCTTATCATTTCCGGCAATGATAAGGAAGGTATTCTCGAAACTAAAACCTATCTTAAAACTGTGTTTGATATCAAAGATCTTGGAGAACTAAAATATTTCCTAGGGATTGAAGTATGTCGCTCTTCGGAGGGCTTATTTCTATCACAAAGGAAGTATACTCTTGACTTGCTGAATGAGACAGGTAAAATAGGAGCAAAGCCAGCCAAAACTCCTCTTGCAGATGGCTACAAGGTCAAGCGAAAGGGGGAGAAAAAGGGCAAGGACCTCGAAGAAAAAGATCCATTAGACAAACCATATGCAGATCCTCTCCAATACCGAAGACTAGTGGGTAAGCTTATCTATCTGACTTTAACAAGACCTGACTTATGTTTTGCTGTGAATCAGGTGAGTCAATACATGCAGAAACCCACAGTCTACCATTGAAATATGGTGGAGAGGATACTCAGATATCTAAAAGGGAGTCCGGGACAAGGCATATGGATGGGAAAGAATGAGAATGCCGAGATTGTTGGTTATTATGATGCAGACTACGCTGGTGACAAGAATGATAGGAAGTTAACCACTGGATATTGCACATTCATTGGAGGGAATTTGGTGACATGGAAGTCTAAGAAGCAAAAGGTAGTGTCATGTTCAAGTGCTGAATCCGAGTATAGAGCAATGAGGAAGCTCACGGAAGAACTCATTTGGCTTAAGGCACTACTCAGAGATCTAGGCATTGAAACCACAAGACCCATCACTATGCATTGTGACAATCAACTCTGTGTTTCACGAGAGGACCAAGCAAATAGAAGTTGACTGCCATAAAGTTCGAGAGAAGATCAAAGAAGGAGTCACACTACCATGCTTTACAAGAAGTGAAGATCAACTAGCAGACATCTTCACCAAAGCTGCGAGTCTTAAGGTTTGCAAACACATCTATAGCAAACTAGGGCTTGTGGATCCAACTCACCCTTGATCATATCCCCTACTCGTAGACTTTATGCTCTTTTCCTCATCACAGATTTTTTCCCAAGTGGTTTTTTCTATGATGAGGTTTTTACCGAGGTAACGCCTATGTAGGTCCAACCTTAGTCTTTGTTCACCGACTGCTAAGCTTGAGGGGGAGTATTGAGAAAAGGCATTCCGTGCAGAAGGCTGGGTACTATTCATCCCGAGACCCGAGATTACTATTCACCCCGTGAGTCTTCGTATTGAGAAAAGGCATTCCGTGCAGAAGGCCGGGTAATATTCATCTCGAGACCCGAGATTACTATTCATCTCGTGAGTCTTTAACTGCGTTTCACTATTGCTGCAGTTTTCTTTTATTTAGGGCTTCCTTCTTCTTCTATAAAAGGAGGAAACCCCTTTTTTCTTGTAACCTAACACAATTCTTGCCTCCATAGGCTTAAAGAAGAAAATGGCTGAACCTCTCTTTCTCTTTAGTTCATCTAATCTCTGTCCTTATTTCCGCATCTAATCTCTTTAAAATCTCATTTATGACATAGGGAAATGTCTAAATGAACTCTACCCACCTGGCGTGTCTCTTGTTGAGCTTTTGCTGTCCTTTTAGATGCTTAAGGGACTTGTGATCAGTGTGTATGACAAATTCTTTTGGCCATAGATAGTGCTGCCACATTTGGAGTTCTCTCACTAATGCATACAGTTCCTTGTCATATGTTGGATAGTTGAGAGTGGCGCCTCCGAGTTTCTCGCTGAAGAATGCTATAGGCTTCTTATCCTACATCAAAACAGCACCAATCCCTATACCAGACGCGTCACATTAAATCTCGAAAGTTTTAAGAAAGTCAGGTAGAGATAAGATAGGGGCGTGAGTAAGCTTCTCTTTCAAGGTCTGGAATGCCTCCTCTTGTGCTGTTTCCCATTTAAACCCAACGTCCTTCTTGATTACTTCAGTAAGTGGTGCAGCAAGAGTGCTAAAGTCTCGAACAAATCGTCTATAAAATCCAGCCAGGCCATGAAAGCAAGAGTGATTTTGGACTAGGCCAGTCCCGTATTGCCTTGACCTTTTCGTCATCTACTTTGATCCCATCTGTACTCACAACAAAGCCTAAAAAGACAAGGTCATCTGTTCCAAACGTGCATTTACTAAAATTAGCAAACAACTTTTCCTTTCTAAGCATATCCAAAACAGATTGCAAGTGATGAATATGTTCTTCTAAGCTCTTGCTGTAAACTAGTATATCATCAAAATGTACAACAACAAAAATGCCTACGAATGATCTCAGAATGTGATTCATTAATCTCATGAATGTACTAGGTGCATTTGTGAGCCCAAATGGCATTACTAACCATTCATATAAACCATGTTTCGTTTAAAATGCAGTTTTCCATTCATCCCCTTCTTTCATTCTAATCTGATGATAGCCACTTTTCAAATCAATTTTAGAAAAAATTCTAGAACCATGTAACTCATCAAGCATATCATCTAATCTAGGTATGTTGATAACAATCAATGCACATGCGCCAGGTGCCATCTTTCTTAGGTACGAGTAGAACTGGTACAGCACAAGGGCTCATGCTCTCACGGATGTGACCTTTCTCCATAAGCTCATCAACTTGTTTTGCAATTCTTTAGTCTCAGTCGGGTTAGTTCTGTATGCTGGACGGTTTGGGAGAGATGCACCTGGTATGAAATCAATTTGGTGTTCAATGCCTCTAATTGGCGGCAGCCCCTTTGGGTTATCTTCAGGGAACACGTCCTCATACTCCTGCAAAAGAGATTTGAACTCACTCGGCAGCACCAGTGCAAGGTTAGATAAACTCGTAAGAGCTTCCTTAAAAACAAACAAGAGTAAAGGTTGTTTAGAAGTTAGAGCTTTCATTACCTCACCAGCCTTTGCAAAGAAATTTGATTGTTTCATGGTAAAGGTTCTAGTTTCTTTGAGTTTGAGACTCAGCTGATTTTGGTGAACTTAATTTGGTGTCATGGGAACCAGAATACTTTTTCTTCCTTTGAACTCAAATGAATGGCGATTGGAGAAGCCATCATGCATCACCTTACGATCAGATTGCCAAGGTCTTCCAAGTAAAAGATGTCCAGCAGCCATGGGAAGAACATCACCAAGTATCTCATCTTCATACTTGCCAATAGAGAAGGGAACTAATACTTGACTACTCACTTTCATCTCGCCCTCGTCATTAAGCCACTAAAGTGGATAAGGTTTTGTAACAGTTAATCCCAACTTCTTAACCATTGTTTCACTTGCTACATTGGTGCAACTACCTCCATCAATGATAAGGCTACAGATTTTTCCTTGGACTAGGCACCGTGTGTGGAATAGATTCTCTCGCTGTTCTTGCTCGTCAGCCTTAGTTTGCAAAGTTAAAGATCTTCGGGTCACTAGTAACTCACCACAAGTTGGCAGCTCCTCACACTCAGATAGCGATTCATACTTTAACTCCTCATTTTCAGATTCTATGTCACCATTGTCTAGCATGATCATGACTCTCTTGTTGATGCATTCATTTGCATAATGGCCCCTGCCTTGACACTTGAAACATTTAACATCACGAGACCTTGTAGGAATTTCTGCTTTGCCTTTGAGATCTTGATTTGCTGTATATGGCTTAGCTTCTGCTTTTGTTGTCATGATCTGCTTTTCTTCACGTTGAAAAGAATTATATCTTTCTTTTCTTTGATAGCTTGGTTTTCCTGTAGCTGTTCCACCTCCATAACTAGGTCTGGCGTTGGCTGAGCTGAATCCATAGTTTGATTTAGAACTGCTTCTTCTCTTGAGTTGTTGCTCGACTAAAATAGCCATGTGAAGCATTTCTTCCAAATCAACATAGTGCTGCATCTCTAATCTGTCTTGTATATCTCTGTTCAAACCACCCAAGAACCTTGACATAGTGGCTTCACGGTCTTTAGATACATCAGCACGGATTAACAGAGTTTCTAGCTCTTGATAATAGTCTTCTACGCTGCCACTTCCTTGAGTAAGTTTTCTAAGCTTGTTGTGCAATTCTCGGTGGTGATGGCTGGGAACAAACCTCTTTCTCACGATAGTTTTCATTTCTGTCCATGTCTCCACCGGATATTCTCTATTACGTCTTCAAGAAGTAACTAACTGATCCCACCAGCTAAGGGCATAGTCGTAGAACTCTGTTGCTGCTACTCTCACTCGATTGATCTCTGTGTAGTGTTGACAGTTGAAGACTAGTTCAATTTTCTTCTCCCACTCCAAGTAGGCATCAGGGTCATTTTTCCCATGGAATGGAGGAATTCTAAGCTTAAGACCTCCAAGATTATCTCGTGGCTGTGCTCTGCCTTCTCTGGCACGTCTATGATTTCTTTGACTATAGATTCCACCTGCTAGGACTCCAGATTCGGAGGTGAAAGACATGTTTGACCGAATTCTCGAGGGACAGTAAAAGATGACTGTCGACTTCAATGGTAAGATTGATGCACTATATGCGGATTTGTATGGAAAGGATGAGACTTCGAACAACCACATCAAGAGATTGGATACCTAGTTTGCACAATCTGCTGTGAATACTAAACGCCCTGATGGCGTCTTACCACGAAGGACTGATACAAATCCTAAGTATCAATGTGGTGCTGTTATGTCCTGGGGTATTTGCTGATGAATATGGTACAGTGAGGACTGTGAAGCTACCCAACATGTCTTTCCGAATCAAGAAGGATCACACCAAGCTGTATCTCACGTCAGATGAGTCACTGTTGATTTAGAGTTTGGCTCGCAAGTTTGGATGTGGAGCTTCTTCTAGTGCTGGGCCTTTAGCTACTGAGGATGAGACTGTGCAGCCACCTCCAGATCCTTCTACTCCAGATTTTTTGTTTCCTGAGCCTCATGCAGGTTATGAGGATGATGGGCCTGCAATTTAGGAGATACATGGTGAGTACCATGAGGAGCATGTCGCAGCTTGTCGCTTCTGATGTTACGTGTACTAGACCGTCTTCAGCAAGTCAGAGATCCCACAGCCCTCTCATTGATCCTCACAGTTCTCAGAGTTCAGATGATGACTTCGTTTAGTCATCTTTTCAAACATTCGGTTCCTACTTTATCTTTCTTCTTTCTTTCCTTTTTCCTATGAGACAATTTTTATTTTTGCTTTTTGCTTCTGTTTTTGTTATTTGACGTGGTTTGGAGCTCTTAATCAGGATCGAATGTCAGAAAAATGAGTTGATAGACCAATAGAATGGTGTCAGACTTCATTGCACAAAATTCTTGCTCATGTCGACCGACACGCAAGATGTGTGTTGATTGATACACACCACCATATCAGGTTACGATTTTCAAAACATAACAGTTCAATCTTTGTCCAGTTATATTTCTTTTTATCATCTTCCTTAAGCTTAAGTACATTGGGGATAATGTAGTTTAAGCCTGGGGGAGGTAGTTACTAACTATATTTATTCTTTTGAGAGTGAGTCCCAATTTTTTTTGTTTTTCAAAACTTTTGTTTTATTGAGTCAAACCCTTTTCTAGAAATAATGATGTTACCGAGGTTTTAGAGTCTTTTGTATATATATTGAGTCTTATTTGGTACAAACACGAGATGGACCCTGATGAGAATTTTGGAGCTTTTGGAGGCTTGTAGCTTAGCAAAACAACAAGGAAACAAACATTGCTGTCAATGTCGACCGACACGCCTTACCTATGTCGGTCAACACACACCTGACATGAATGACGCCTTTGAGTTTTATCAAGTTTCGATAATTGCAACTTTGCCCCAGAAGTTTGTAAAGTTTATACTTTATGGCTCATCGTGTTTTTAGGTTAAATTATGTTTTAGAAGTCCCAAGGACTAAGTTTTGGATTTTTGGAAGTTTCATTGTATGTTTCAGGCAAATTTTGTGGAGAGAAGATTCAGATCTCAACCTTTGTAGAGAGAAGAATTATGAAAACACTGCATTTTACCAGTTTTAAGCATACATTTATTATCATATTAGTGCATATTCATCCCCTGTTTATACCATTATATGCATATTTCACTACCTTTTGAATTTTAGGGTCATTTGCATGAGCATTACATATATATTGCATATTGTGGGTCGTTTACAGGTAAAAATGAATGCTAAGGAAGCTTTGGAGCATTGAGGAGCTGGATAGGAGTTTCGGATCAGCTCAAGAAGGAGATTAAAGGAAGATGGAAGCTACTAGACCAGCCACTCGATTACTATGGTCGAGTGGTATTTCAAGATTAGTAGGATATCTATTTTGTCTTATCCTTAACCTTATCTTTAGTATAAATGCACATATGTTAACCCTAATAAAGGGTGTGCTCGTTTTTATACCTGATATTATCTCTCTTTGCCTCCTAATTACTCTCTCTCTTCTTCTTCATTTTAGATCTTGTAAACCTTTTATCTTTTTAATAAATCAGTACTTTCATTTATTTTCTTCAGCAAACCTTCTTATCTCAATCTGATCAATCTCATATGTCAGATTTAGATCTTTTTGGGTTTGCATATTTAGTGATGATTATGATTAGTGAGTAGTTAATTTTAGGGTTATTAGGGATGGATTAGATTAGGGTGAATCTTGAATAATCTGGTAGTTTTAAGTTCTTAAATACTTTAAATCCTTTTTGGCTGAGAGTTCTTAATCCTTATCCATTTCTGATCAACTTGAATATGATTCTATATGATCTCTTCAGGATAGTGCTTTGAGGTTGTTTGATTACCTTTTTCCAGAGACTTAGTTATATTAACTTGTGGAGAGTATGCTTCAATGGCGTTTAGAATCCATGATATTCAAAGCTCTTGTTAGGAAATTATGTTGGCTTAGGTAGGTTGATTCTTAATGCTTGTCCAATGGCTTGACTCTGGCAGAATAGGATATGCTGAGCCATTGGGTTCAAGATCATTTATCACGATAATGGGCTGGATTAGTTTAGATATCTATCGTCAAAAGATTTGCCTTAAAATAGGTTATGTTTGTTAAGTACCCAGGTTATGAAAGTGATCCCCTAGTCAATTAGTTCATGCCTATGATCCCTATATCTTTATTATTGCATTAAACGCTTAGTTACTCGTTCTATCTAGTGATCTTGTGACTTTACAATTCGACTCGACCAACCACTCGACCGTATCGATCGAGTGGATTTCTACTTTTGTTTCTCTGTTTTGTTTGTTTGCTCTTTGTTAATTTGAATTAACATCTCTAGTGTTCATTGCTTTGATTATTAAGTATTTGCATTTACAATCATTAGGTTGTTAGTTTCAACTATCATCTCTGAATTGGCTTAACTTATCATGCACTGATATATTGTGATTGCTTGTACTAAACCCATTATGGATTGACACCTCATGTATTACAACAACAATGAGGAATTGAAACCCTCCATGCTATTTTAGACCCGAAAAATACGTGTTTCAATTTGGGTCCGTTGCCATTTGGGTTTATTTGTGTTCCATTCATAATTTCTTTGTTTTTAAGCTTAAGTTCTTTAGTTACTTTTACTTGGTTACTGATTTTGTTTGCTTTTTGGACCTCTGTTTGTATCAGGTACCCGCCTCCACCTACCTACTCGATCATACCAGTCGAGTGCTTTTCTCGAATCACTTGGACCTACTGAATGCATACAAGATCTCAAGGCAGCCACAATCTCATACAGTATCTTGATCATATCAACCATCTACAACCTAGAACACCTCAGGACAGAGTCAAACCTCTTCAACCAGTTGCAATGGCTGAACCTCAACAAAGACCTATAGTCATTGGAGCTGGGGATGCTCCCAGTACTCATACCCAGAGACAAGGCAGAGTTCCACCACCAGTTCAGTACAATAATTTTGAGATCCGTGGAAGCCTCATCAACATGGTACAATGAAACAAATTCCATGGCTTACCAATGGAGAACCTTCTTGCACACTTAGATCAGTTTGATCACCTTTGCAGCCTCACAAAGATAAATGGAGTGAGTGAAGATGCTTTCAAGCTCAGATTGTTTCCATTCTCACTTGGAGACAAGGCTTACTAGTGGGAGACGAATCTGCCTAATGGATCCATCACCACTTGGGATGAATGCAAGAAGTCCTTTCTGGACAAATTCTTCTCTCAGTCAAGAACAGCTAGGCTCAGGAATGAAATCTTAAGCTACACTTGGAAGAATGGAGAGACATTCTCAGAAGAATGGGAAAAGTTCAAATGATATATCTCACAATACCCTCGTCATGGTTTCACTGAGGAATCACTCTTTAGTACTCTCTACATAAGTTCACTACCCTCCATCAAGACTCTTCTTGATACAGCCAGCAATGGCAACTTCTTGAATTGAGATGTGGAGAGTGGAAAGGAGCTCATAGAGAACTTAGCTCACGCTGATGGAAACCATTCTGAGGAGTATGACAGGACCACAAGAGGATCTGTGGATAGTGATGATAGACACAAGAAAGAAATCAAGCTACTGAATGAGAAGTTTGATCGTTTGTTGTTGGTGAATCAGAAAACAGTGCACTTTGTTAGTGAAGAAGATCAGTATCAGATTCAAGATGGGGAGGCTGATCAGCAAGAAGAGATTAGCTACATCCAGATTCAAGGTGGCTACAATAGAGGATTTGTCAATTACAAGGTCAACCCCAGCCTCTCTTACAGGAATACTAATGTCGCAAACCCACAGGATCAAGTATACCCTGCTCAGCAACAAACTCAGAACAAACCATTTGTTCAATACAATCAAAACCAGCAGTTTGTTCCTAAGCAACAACAACCTGGTTTCCAGCAACAAGCTCATACTATGAATCCACCACCAGGATTTGCATCTCAACAAAATCCCATTCTCCCTAACCAGATATGAATGGGATGTTACAACAGATCATGCAGGGACAAGCAAATGGAGCCATAGAGCAGAGTAAGAGGCTTACTGAACTGAAGCACCACATTGACAACTCTTACAATGAGCTGAACAACAAGGTGGAAACCTTGAACCCCAGACTCATGTATCTAAAGACATTGGCTGCACAATCTTCTGCAAAAACACAAGGACAACTTCCTGGAAAGTCAGTTCAGAATCACAAGGATCAAGCTAATGTATATGCTGTATCTTTAAGGCCAGATTATCATCTCCCACTCAAGAAACGACATGCCTCAAACACTGTGGACTGTGATGTTCAAGATGGGGAGAATTTCGTTAAGGAAAATCATAAAGCAGTGCCTTCTCCAGGGGTTATAGCTGAGAATCTCATCTTGGAAAACCAGCTCGACTACTCTACTCGAGTAGCAGGTCGAGTAGAAGCTATCCATGCAAGAAATAAGAAGATTGCCAATCTGAAAGAGCTTATATCTTGTCCATACCCTGGAAGGCTCAAGAAACAGATAACAACAATCTATGAAGATATTATGAAAGATCAGATGCATGAGGAAGAAGCTAAGAGGTCTTCGAAAGAAGCTCGCAAGGAAATGGATCCATCAGAAACTTCTGTTGGAAAAACCTTAGTGGAAGAGACTCAGAAGGAAGAAGAGTTGGTTGCAAAGGATCATGAACGTAAGATGATCACTGAGAAGGAAATAATAGTCGAGGAAAAGCTTGAAGATCGAGGGACCGTTACTATCCCCTGTTCTATAGAGGAAACAGCCCTTAGGGACTCCTTGTGTGATCTCGGCTCATCTGTGAATATAATGCCCTTGAGTGTTGCAACAAAGCTTGAATTTGAAGACTTCAAATCGATCTCCCTGAGGTTTGCTGACAAGACAATCCGGAGAACCTATGGTATGCTTGAGAATTTACCAGTAAGAATAGGCCATGTTGAAGTGCCTACTGACTTCATAATCCTTAAGATGGAGGAAGAATCATTTAGTCACCTGATTCTAGGAAGGCCATTCATTGCTAGTACTAGTGCAATTATTGATGTCAAAGGAGGAAAAATTGATCTGATTGGAAAAGATTTAGTGATGAGGTTTGATATTGGTCGAGGACCCGGAAGTCACAACAGTCTGAAGCAGCTATATGCTATTGAGGATTATTATCAGGAGCCTGATGTGATAACTAGTGGTCTTCCCAATTACAATCCCCTCAGTGGTGAGATAGAAATTCCAAGTCCACCACCAGAATCTTTGTCTTGGATGAATCAGAAAGATTACCAAAGTGATGAGGAGATAGTCTACTTGAACAACTTGACACGTGAGAACCAGTTGAATGAGTAAGCAAGGGAGAGTGTGAAGGAGTTCAGTGATGCTGAATCTTATTCAGGAAGCACATCACCAGATCCAAACAGCATAGCTCAAGGCAAGACTATCATCTCTTTACAAGAAGCTGTTGGACTTTTGATCAAAGAGGTTGACTATCTCAAGACCAAGGTTATAGAGCTTAAGAGGTTTGAGTATGGTTCTAGAGGTATGAGTGAAGCTGAGAACAAGAGATGGTTCAAGATAGCAACTCTTGCCTCATCTTATGGAAAGCCACCAAAGGACAACAAGGAGAGGACCTTCGAGCCAGTCCCTTCTCCACCACCTATCTAAGCTCTGTCACAAGTCAAGCTATGAGACTATAAACAAGCTTACTTGGAAGGAAATTTCATGACTATCTCTTGTATATAAAAATTTTATCTTTCAAGTTATTATTTATTTTTATATTCTTTTATCTACTTTCTAGTAATCCAGGAATAGGTTGAAGAGTGACATTGACCAAGGAGAATGCATAGCATGAAGATGAAAGAGGATCAAAATTGATCCGGAATCGAACTCGATTACACCACTTGACCCCAAGGTCTAGTGGCCAATTTTATTTTTGAATTTCTAACTTTTAATCTCAGCCATCCATTTGAACCTGATCTAAACCCTACCTTTTTAAAACCCCAAAGCATACCTCTCTCTCCCTCCTACCTCAGTTTTCATTATTTACTCTCTCTCTAAAAGACACTATTTGCGATTTGAAGTTTCAAAAGAATTCTCAAACCCTTTTCAAATTTTTGTTTAAACATCAAGCATGTTTGGATTGAACCTTAAATCTGATGCTCAATTGTAAGTAATCCCAATCTTTTGATATATTCTATTAAGAATTTAAATCCGTAAATCTTTTCAATCTTTTTGACTGAAGATTTTTTTGGATGCATGTAACTAGAGATTGGCCACGTAAGCTTTAGGATGTTAAACTTTGTTAGAAATCTGGGTTTGAGCGCAAAAATTGAATTGGTTTTTCATTAATTCCTCTTTGTGAAAAATTCTTTTTATAAACTTGTTAAAAGAAACAAATATTTCCTTGTTCTGGTATTTTCACACGAGAATGAACCTTAATAATGCACCCCTGTGATCTAATGATAGTGGAAGGAAACCGATTCCAAGAGAGCTTGAACCAAAGCTACTCGATCAGCGACTCGACCTCACTGATCAAGTAATGTTTGGTAAAAAAATTTAACTTCAAATCTTCTGTTGTTTCAGGTACCAAACCGGGAGAAGGACTCGTTCGATGCCTGATTCACAAGGCCATGATGACTACCCAAGAAACAGGGATGACATTGCAAGGGGAAATAGGCCAGTTAATGAAGAAGAAGACAAGAAAGAGAGTGAAAGGGAAGTTGGTTCAGAAGGAAGTGAATCAAGTGAAGACTTTGTTGAGGAGATGGAGCTAACACAGATTGAGAGCAGGAGAATCGATTCTCTTATGAATATACTGTTCTTGGGAAGAAGATACCCAGATAGGCACACTATGCAAGAACTAGGAATTTGCAAGGAAGTTGGGAAACTCTTGCACGAAGCCGATGTGGTAAGCTTCAGCAGCATGAAATTCAATGGGTTCCAGGAAGAGTCTTGTCAATTCCTTGGCACTCTGGTGTTACACTTATATAGTGACGAATAAAAATAAATCAACAATGGGGAGTTGGGTTTCATAAGCTTCAACATAAGAGGAAAGAGATTTACACCTCCTCTGAATTTGATAGATAAGGTCTTTACGTTCAGGAAAGGTCCAGGGATTGATCAAGAGTATCACAAGGAGGCACTTACCAAACTTTGGGCTCATTTAGGTGGCAAGGATGAGATCAAATCTTCAACGTCAAAGGGTTCAGAGATTAGACATCCAGAAATCAGATACTTTCACAAGTCCATTGCCAGTACTCTATTTGCAAGGAAGATAACCAGGACAATGAATGATGGAAAACTCTGAATGCTAGACAAGGCCTTCAGGAGCTATGCGCCTTTCCCCATGGAGACAGAGCTTGAGTAGGCAACTAGATGATCTTGATCAAACAACTTATGAGTTTTAGGGACACGCTTCTAAAGAACCAAAGGATGATGAAAAAGGTGTAGTTGGCAGTAGGAGGGACATTACCCCTATCCTTCTCAAGTGCAATGTGGAGATCACTGACAGGCCAACAGCTTTCACTCTCCTAGACATTACTTATCTGAGGAACACCCACATCATTGACAATGAGAAGGTGGAAGAGAAGTATGTTTATAACTTCAGCCACCCAGAGCAAGAAAACGCCAAGGCACTCCTGCCTTTGCCAAGAGATGCTTACAGGACTTTGTACAATAATGGAAACATCTCTATCATTTTGCCTCTACACCTCCTACACAGTCCCAGAGATGATGATGCAACTTATGATCAAGTGTTGGAGGATTGGATGGAAGCAAACAGGGAACCTGAGAGGTACCACTTTGATGATTCATAGTGAAAGAACCTGAAGGAGGCCAACAAGAGAATATGATTGCTCCAGCAGTGGAACAAGTTCCAGGACAAAGCCATCAAGTCAATGGCAAACACCATCAAGGTGATCTCAGGGCAGCTTAAGAGTTTGCAAAGGAAGGGTGAGAGCTCAAGAGCCAAGGAGAGATGCAAATCTCCTACAGGAAGGTCCAGGAGGCACATCCCAAAGTCCTCATAAGAAACGATAGCTCGCAGGGACAGGCCAAGGAATAAAAGATCTGATATCACAGCTGAAGAGTTGGAGGCTCACACGTCTACTCGACCAGATGGATCGAGTCCAGTGGTCGAGCTCAATGCCGGAGCAGAACTAACATTTGATCCTGAGCAACCGGACTCTTCCCACATCCCCATGGAAGCTACCTACACTCAGGAATCTCTTGCAGCTGCTGTGGATGACTTCTTCACAGTTCCAACCCAGCAAGATCCACCACAAGGGACTCTGTAATTTAAGTTTGGGGGAGAGTCTGAGAGATTCATCTAATCATGTTTTCTATTTTCTTATTCAAATTTTACATCATCTAAGTGCATATAAAACCATAAAATTTTGAAAAATTTCATTTGCATAATTAGGATTGGTCTAGAATCATTCATATTAAGATTGTTGCATTGCATAGGGGATAATGATGAATTTAAACCAAACTGCCTCATAATTAAAATTTTAATCTCAATGCCATGGTTTATATTTGTTCAATGCTTGCATTTGATCTTGAAAACTAAGGCAGCACCATGTTTCGAAGTAAAATTCAGAATTCATACCTAAGTTGAAACTTGCTGTGAATAAGAAACTCTATCCCTAGACATAAGAACCTAATCTTAAATTATAATTATCAAACTTAAGCGTTTGTTATGAACTCAGGCTACCATAAAATACTTGGATACTCTTTTTCCCTTTGTCCACTCTTGTTTATCCAAGTAGCTGTTCCCATCTTTGGAACAGTTCCAAGTATTCACCAAACCTACCTTCTTTTCAAACCATGAATTAATCTTGAGCTGAGGCCTTTTTCCGGATTGAACTTAGGAGAAAGTGTTAGGTATAAACCGACAGGAATATCTTCTCATGTAGACTCTGGTTCACAATTTTTGGACAAGAATAGGATAGGAAGTTTGAACTAGGGGTTGGTTGATGTTTTGAGTGGTAAAAAGAGAGAAAAAAGTGCTATAAAATATTTGGAAATGATTAAACACCAAATATACAATACTGAGTGTCTAGTAAAGATCTGGATGATTATATTATCAGGAAATAGAAAAATAAAAGATAAGCAAAAGTGAAAAGATGTGACTCGATCACACAGCTCGACCAAATGGTCGAGTAGATGCCTTAGCCCAGAAAAAAAAAGAAATTTCCAGATCCGCTAGAAGAGTTAAAAGAGTAAGGATCCTTTCCTTAGAAAATAAAAAAAGAGAAATAATCCTAAGTTGAGTAAAAACAATGAATTTGCCTTGAGAGAAAAGAAAAAGAAAGGTTGAAAAGGCTGGGATATATTTCTAAGTATAGATTTAGGTAGAGTCAGTTGTGTGTTCTTGGGTAGATGAGAGTCTGCTCCTATTGCATCAGTTGGCTTTAACCTTTAGCATTCTCCCAAAGTTCAATCCATTCATTGATAGTTCCTTGTTACTAATGCGCTTAAACCAGAGGAAGAAGAGACCATTTTTGTCTCTTAAAACTTGTCCCTTAAACCAAATGAGTTTTTAACCAATGTTTAATTTGATCCATTGGTCTCGCTTAATGAATATTAAAGGGATGGAGTTCTTTGAATGCTTGTTGCGGCTTAGGATGAATTTTGAATCTTTTGTGATGAACATGGCTAAGGTTTTTAGGTATTGATCATTTGGATAGTATTCTAGAACTGTTAGCCATGACATTGAGATTAGAGGTTTAGTCATTTGGCATTGGTTCAAATCCCCATTTTCAAACTACTTCTCCAATCAGTCTTTTATTTGCTTGAGGGCAAGCAAAGGATAAGTTTGGGGGAATTGATAACACTGCATTTTACCAGTTTTAGACATACATTTAACATCATATTAGTGCATATTCATCCCCTGTTTATACCATTATATGCATATTTCACTCCCTTATGAGTTTTAGGGTCCTTTTGCATGAGCATTACATATATATTGCATATTGTGGGTTGTTTACAGGTAAAAATGAATGCTAAGGAAGCTTTGGAGTATTGAGGAGCTGGATAGGAGTTTTGGATCAGCTCAAGAAGGAGATTGAAGGAAGATGGAAGCTACTTGACCAGCCACTCGATCACTATGGTCGAGTGGTATTTCTGGATTAGTAGGATATCTATTTTGTCTTATCCTTAACCTTATCTTTAGTATAAATGCATATGTGTTAACCCTAATGAAGGGTGTGCTCGTTTTTAGACCTGATATTATCTCTCTATGCCTCACTAATTACTCTCTCTCTTGTTCTTCATTTTAGATCTTTGTAAACCTTTTATTTTTTTTAATAAATCAGTACTTGCATTTATTTTCTTCAGCAAACCTTCTTATCTCAATCTTATCTATCTCATATGTCAGATTTAGATCTTTCTGAGTTTGCATATTTAGTGATGATTATGATTAGTGAGTAGTTAACTTTAGGGTTATTAGGGATGGATTATATTAGGGTGGATCTTGATTAATCTGGTAGTTTAAAGTTCTAAAATGCTTTTAATCCTTTTTGGGTGAGAGTTCTTAATGCTTATTCATTTCTGATCAACTCGAATATGATCCTAGATGTTCTCTTCACGATAGTGCTTTGAGGTTGTTTGATTACTTTTTCCAGAGACTTAGTTATATTAACTTGTGGAGAGTATGCTTCAATGGCATTTAGAATCCATGATATTCAAAACTATTGTTAGGAAATTATGTTGGCTTAGGTAGATTGATTCTTAATACTTGTCCAATGGCTTGACTCTGGCAGAATCGGGTATGCAGAGCCATTGGGTTCAAGATCATTCATCACGGTAGTGGGCTTGATTGGTTTAGATATCTATGGTCAAAGGATTAGCCTTAAAATAGGTTATGTTTGTTAAGTACCCAGGTTATTGATAACACTGTATTTAGCAAGTTTTTACCATTTGTTTATCATAACTTAGTATAGAATTTTAGTCATTGTTCATACCATTTTATGCATTTATCATTCATATAGGTTGTTTAGTGTTTTTGCATGAGCATTGCATGCATTTTTGCATATTGGGGGTGTTCTCAGGTACTTATGGAGCTCATGGAGTTTTTGGAATAGGAAGTATTGTGTAGCTGCTGAGCTAGAACAGATGTGGAGAGAAGTTACAGCCACTTTCACAGGCACTCTCACGACCACTCTCACGACCACTCAACACAGGCGTTCGACCTAGGGTACTCAAACGAGCACTCGACACAAGCATTTGACCCAGAGCACTCAGACAGAAGGTTCGACCGCCCACTTGAGTGACCACTGGAGAGGCCAACCAGACAACACCATCCGAGTACTCGTTCGAGTGGGTGCTCGACCAAGCCACTCGACTGCTGGGTCGAGTGGCACTATCCTATATTTTTTCCTTAAAACTCGCAATTGTAATAAGCGCTTTTGTCATTTAGTATAAAAGCGCCTCATTAAACCTAATGAAAAAAAGTAGGAGCGCCGCTTTTGCTTAGAGATTTATAGGTTTTAGCTCTTGTTTTTTTCTCTCTTGTTCTTGATTGGTCTTCATAGTTCTTCAATTTCTGGTTTTGTAAACATGCGTAACTTTCAATAAAATTAGTATTTGCGTTTTACTTCAACCTTGCTCATCGGATCATCAGCTATCACATATGTCAAGCTTAGGCTTTTCTAGGTTTCGGACCCAAGTGATGATCATGATGAGTGAGTAGTAAATTTGGTATTTTTGGGGATAGATTAGGGTAGCTTCTCTCTGTTTTGTTATTGCATAGATGGTTTGATCATCACTCAGTACAATAGCGTGAGGGTGGATGCATCAAACATTGATTTATGTCACGACTCCACCTATTCACTTGTTATGAACTCTTCTGGACTTCAATAAGCTGATTCTTCATGCCTGATCCGACTCCTCACACTATGCTGACTGGGTTGGGTCTTGGGGCTCTCTACCACAAACCATGGATTGAGCTGGTTATGAAGTCTGTTGTCTAGAGTAGTCCTGTGATGAAATTGCTAGTTGATAGCTGCAATAGAACAGAGTGTTTGCGAACCTATGATTTCCATCCCAGGAGTCCCTATGTTTTCCCCATAGTTTACATTTGAGCACTGTAGTTTTTCTCTGTTTTCCCTGTAGCTTTTCCCAAAGTTTACAATTTTCTTAGCGTTTGAGAACTTTAGATTTTCCCAGTTTTACTGTAGCGTTCGACCTCACCACTCGATCAGTGTGGTCGAACAGTCAAAAGTTCTGTGATTTTGCTTGCTTAGTTCCACGATATGCTAAAGTGTGACAGACTTTGGCATCTCTAGTATCAATTAGGGTTTTTAGTAGAAGTCTCATTTAGGTTGTTAGAAACTCACACCCTTTTGATAATCACTTGAATAGCTTGCTTTAATAATGCACTAGCTGCTGTAGACACACTCTTGATCGGTTCGACTTGTTACAAACAAACCTTACCACTATACTACAATTGATAAACTTGGTATTTTGTCCCTCTAGGCTTAGGTTGATTGCTTTGCTGTCTTTCTTCGCTTAGAGTAGGGTAAAAATCTTTGTTTCAGTTATGAAAGTGATCCCCTTGTCAATAAGTTCATCCCTATGATCCATATCTCTTTATGATTGTATTAAACGCTTAGTTACTCGTTCTATCTAGTGATCATATGACTATACAATTCGACTCGAGTAACAACTTGACCTTATCGATCGAGTGGCTTTCTACTTTTGTTTCTCTGCTTTGTTTGTTTGCTCTTTGTTCATTTGAATTGACATCTGAAGTGTTCATTGCTTTAATTATTAAGTATTTGCATTTACAATCACTGATTTGACTTAACTTATCATGCATTGATATATTGTGATTGCTTGCACTAAACCCATTATGGATTGACACCTAATGTACTACAACAACAATGAGGAATTGAAACCCTCCATGCTTTTTTAGACCCGAAAAATAAATCGTAATGAATACAAAATAAGATTTATGGCTACACAAACTGTTGAGGATAGTTCTAGATCTGGTCCAAGAAACACTACTGTAGAGAAGTTATTGAAACCATTGAATTCCGAATATGGTAAAGTAGCTCCTGGGTGGGGAACGACCCCTTTGATTGGTGTTGCAATGGCTCTATTTGCGGTATTCTTATCTATTATTTTGGAGATTTATAATTCTTCTGTTCTACTGGATGCAATTTCTGTGAATTAGACTGAGAAAAATCTGGAAGTCCCAGCTTTTAGCTCGATTCAAAAAAGTCAAGTATGTAGGTCTAAAAATTTGAGCCTATTCTCCTTTGGTAGTTTGACCGCGAAATTTGTTCCTGCATTGTATATTTCCGGAATATGAGTGTGTGACTTGTTAGAATGGACCCTATGGATAGTACAGAGAATGGGATCTGTCATTTTTATCAAGATGGTTTTACTTCGTCGGATATTCATTTGAGTATCCGGAGCACGAAATAGATCAAATAGATCACAAAGTATTCGAACTATGATTCATACTTAATACTCAGACCTCGTAGCCGGACTTCTTTCCGTTCTATCTTATAAACTTTAATAAATCAAAATATTTTTCTGCTTT
The DNA here is from genome assembly GCA_963555745.1 of Cardamine flexuosa. Lineage (NCBI taxonomy): Eukaryota > Viridiplantae > Streptophyta > Magnoliopsida > Brassicales > Brassicaceae > Cardamine > Cardamine flexuosa. Next base: position 22,018,198 of record OY743217.1, on the reverse strand, counting down.
TAAACTCTTATATGGATCAAAGGGCAAGCACTTCCTTGTATTTTATGTTATGTTTTTAGTCATTATAGCTATTTTTTTGATTAAATTAAGTGATGATCCAATGGTTCTCACTCAGTGAATTTTGGACTTTGAAGGTTTCATTGAATTATTGTGGTTCTCGTATGAATCTGAGGTTTCAATTGATTAGTTAAGTAGGGTCTTAACAAGAGAATTCCTATCAATAATAAAGAAAACAAGAAGAAATCCCCCCATTCCCTGTTGTTCCATACAAATACCAAATAAAAAAGACACTAAAGAAAAGATAGGTAATCTAGAAGATTCAAGAGGCCTCTAACAATCAACACAGCATAAAGACCAATGAGCTGACTTGATTTTTTGGCATTTAACCACAAAGAAGAGCTTTTGCATTTTGACTCTTTCATATCTTTAAATAATATTGAACGAGAGAGAAGTTTCAAACTTTATATTACATATCCGTTTCAATCAGTATGTGGGTCTTTTTTTTGTTTGAGCTGTACGAGATGAAATTCTCATATACAGTTCTTGGAGGGGGAGTAACCTTAGTTTACCTATCTCAATAAAGTTTATGACTGGTTCGAAGAACGTCTTGAAATTCAGGCGATTGCAGATGATATAACTAGTAAATATGTTCCTCCGCATGTCAACATATTTTATTGTCTAGGAGGAATTACCCTTACTTGTTTTTTAGTACAAGTAGCTACGGGATTTGCTATGAACTTTTATTATCGTCCAACTGTTACTGAGGCTTTTGCTTCTGTTCAATATATAATGACTGAAGCTAACTTTGGTTGGTTAAGCCGATCAGTTCATCGAAGGTCGGCAAGTATGATGGTCCTAATGATGATCCTGCACGTATTTCGTGTATACCTCACCGGCGGTTTTAAAAAACCTCGCGAATTAACTTGGGTTACTGGTGTGGTTTTGGGTGTATTGACCGCATCTTTTGGTGTAACAGGTTATTCTTTACCTTGGGATCAAATTGGTTATTGGGCCATCAAAATTGTAACAGGCGTACCTGACGCTATTCCGGTAATAGGATCGCCTCTTATAGAATTATTATGCGGAAGTGCTAGTGTTGGACAATTCACTTTGACTCGTTTTTATAGTTTACACACTTTTGTATTACCTCTTCTTACGGCCGTATTTATGTTAATACATTTCCTAATGATACGTAAGCAAGGTATTTCTGGTCCCTTATAAATAATAGAGATTCTAGATATTTGTAATTACTCATTTATCTTATTACTTGGTGAAGGACCGATAGTATTTTATTGCTATAAATGTGGATTATTAAAAAAATAAGACATGTATTTGGATATTTCCCTTCAACTACACAATGATTTATTATGTTTTTGATTGAAGGGAATTCTATGAAGAGAAAATGGATTATGGGAGTGTGTGACTTGAACTATTGATCGGGCCGTGCAGAGATATTATTTTATCTGCTACATTGGAATTCATAACCAAATGTGTCTTTGTTCCAACCGCTGTGTAAGCCCCCTATAGGGGATAGGCTGGTTCACTTGAAGAGAATCTTTTCTATGATCATACCCGACGATGTCGTGGATGAGTGGGCTCCGTAAAATCCAGTAGATTAAGGGATGTAACATAATCCTGATTATGTTTTAAGCTTTTTTTGACTAAAAAAAATGAAAATAATTATATAGTATGTAAATGCATTCATTTCCTATGCATCGACTCGATTTATGATACTATCGGAGTGAATACAGGATCTAATGAAGAGTATAAGGTAGACTCCATTAGTAACAAGTAAATCCTTTGTATTTGAAAAATCTAGATATAATTTTTGAGATTAAGGACGAATTGATAAGGTATGAGACGATCCAGAAAACATATAAACTTTTTAAGCTTACGTGGGTCTTGGGCATTTACCTGTAAGAATGCAGTTTCTGGCAATCTTTAGTTGCAATAACTTTGGAATCGGATAATTCTTTTTTTACATATTAAATACTTGTGGATAACATATATATATATATTTATTTATTAATTTAGTTTGGTTAATTCTTGCTCGAGCCGGATAATGAAAAATTATCATGTCCGGTTCCCTCGGGGGATGGATCCATAAGAATTCACCTATCCCAATAACAAAAAAACCGGATTTGAACGATCCTGTATTACGAGCTAAATTAGCTAAAGGTATGGGTCATAATTATTACGGGGAACCCGCATGGCCCAATGATCTTTTATATATTTTTCCAGTAGTCATTCTTGGTACAATTGCCTGTAACGTAGGCTTAGCGGTTTTAGAACCATCAATGATTGGTGAACCTGCAGATCCTTTTGCAACTCCTTTTGAAATATTACCGAAATGGTATTTCTTTCCCGTATTTCAAATACTTTGTACAGTGCCTAACAAATTATTGGGTGTTCTTTTAATGGTTTCAGTACCAGCGGGCTTATTAACCGTACCCTTTTTGGTAAATGTTAATAAGTTTCAAAATCCATTTCGTCGTCCAATAGCGACAACCGTCTTTTTGATTGGCACCGCGGTGGCTTTGTGGTTAGGTATTGGAGCAACATTACCAATTGATAAATCTCTAACTTTAGGTCTTTTTTAATTAAATTTATTCAATTGTAAAATATAAAGACGTGGGTATCTAGGGAGTAGTCATTCCAAAATGAACTCTCCCTAGATACATATCAAATTAAATTAAAATAATTAATTCAAATGGATTCGATTGGAAAATCTAAATTACGTTGAAGGTTTCAAATCCATTTCAATTTCAAATTGACTTTTTAGTCCATTTTTTTTTAAATGCTTTTTCTATTTTTTTTCTAGAATGTCTAATATCTTTTTTACATCTTCTATGTGAAAATGTTCAATTTTGATAAGGTCTTCTTGACTGTTATTCAAAAGGTCCAATAATGTATGTATATTGGACTTTTTGAGACAATTATAGATTCTGGGAGGCAATTCTAATTGGTCAATAAAAATATATTGAAATGCTAGTTCTTTTTTTTTTCTTAGGTTAACTAATATATTATGAAAAGGAAAAAGGGGTAAAGTAACTTGATGGTGATTGTACTCTAAATAGAACGTTTCTTCTTCTACATGTAGAAAAAGGAATAAATAAATTAATCAAATTCCGGGAGGCTTCATTAAGTGCTTCTTTAGGAGTTAAACTTCCATTTGTCCATATTTCTAGAAAATGAATCTCTTGTTTTTCTTCCCCATTCCCATAAGAATGAATACTATGATTCGCGTTTTGAACAGGCATGAATACAGCATCTATAGGATAACTTTTGTCTTCAAAGTTATTTGAAATTTTTAGACTATATCCGCGATTCCTCTCAATTTTTAATCCAATACACAAATCTATTGGTTCTGTTGAGGTAGCTATATGCTGTTTATTATCAATGATTTCCACAGAGGGCGGTAAAACGATGTCTCGAGCAGTTATATATCCGCGACCTTGGACACAAATAAGTGCGTTGCACGTTCCATATAGATTACTTCTTAATACAATCTCGTTCAAATTCATTAAAATTTCATGTACTGATTCTTGAATACCTACTATGTTAGAATAGTCATGTGGTATGTTCTCAGATTTTGCACGTGTAATACATGTTCCTTCTATTTTGCCAAGTAAAGCTCTTCGCATTGCAATGCCTATTGTGTCGGCTTGACCTTTCATAAGTGGAGACAGAATAAAGCGTCCATAAAAAAGACGCTTACTGTCTCTTCTTGATTCAACACACTTCCACTGTAGTGTCCGAGTAGATACTTTGACTTTCTCTCGAACCATAGTAATTTTTTTTGATCAGATCATTGAATCGTTTATTTCTCTTGAAACCCTTTCAGCCTTTATTTAGTTCTATACACGTCTTTTTTTAGGGGGTCTACAACCATTATGTGGCATAGGGGTTACATCTCGTACGAAACTTAAAAGTATACCGCTTCTACGAATAGCTCGTAATGCTGCATCTCGTCCCAGTCCAGGGCCTTTTATCCTTACTTCAGCTCATTGCATACCTTGATCTACTACTGCTCGAATAGCATTTCCTACTGCGGTTTGGGCAGCAAAAGGTGTTCCTCTTCTTGTACCCCTGAATCCACAAGTACCCGCGGAGGACCAAGAAATCACCCGACCCCGTACATCTGTAACGGTCACAATGGTATTGTTGTAACTTGCTTGAACATGAATAACTCCCTTTGGTATTCTACGTACATTTTTACGTGAACCACTACGTGTATTTTTACGTGAACCAATTCTTAATATAGGTTTTGCCATATTTTTTCATTTCACAAGAAATATATGGATATATCCATTTCATGTCAAAATGGATCTTTTTTTTGCTAGCTCCTTGCAAATGCCCCTTTCCTTTACTTTTAGTAAGATTATCCTTGTCTTTGTTTATGCCTCGGGTTGGAACAAATTACTATAATTCGTCCCCTCCTAAGGATTAGTCAACACTTTTCACAAATTTTACGCACGGAAGCCCTTATTTTCATAGTTGTTATTCCTTAATTCTGTGAATATATTTATTGTTGGACGAAAAAAAGGTCTCTTGATATTTTGAATCTTGAAGTTAAAAAAACCATTTACTCATTTGAATCCTTGTTATGGAGTCTAGAAAATTAATGCCCCCTGATTAACTTATACCTAAGAACTTACTCAAATTGTTACCTTTTTTCTCCTATAGGTATACCTATACAAAATATGTCGAATCCGTTCAGAAGCATGACCGAAAATAAAAAAAATCTTTAGTATCTTAAAAAAAGCCGTTCGGAAGTGATTAAGAAATCAATCTTTCATGAATTCCTTTTTTTCTTTCATTTCATTCAAGGTAAAACATCTGAAACTTTTTTAGCAGGGGTGGTATTACACAACCCCCTTTTTCACAAATCGTAAGTTTCGGATATCCAATTTTTATATTAGAAGGATTACCATATATAACACAAAATTTCTCCGCCGATTCTTTTTAGTCGAGCTTCTCGGTCTATCATTATACCTTGAGAAGTCGAAAGGATTACAATTCCTATTCTGCCTAAAATTCGTGGAATTCGTTGAGAGTTAGAATAGATTCGTAGACCCGGTCGACTTATTCTCTTTAAATTTAAAATCATTTTATAGGATTCTTTCTTATTTCGTCTATGTCTTAGGGTTAAATCAAAAAATATTGGTTATTTCGCTATGTTTCCTTACGTTTTCGATAAAACCCTCTCGTAAAAGTATTTTACCAATGCTTTCGGTGATGTTAGTCAATCCTACCCGAACCGTTCCTTTTCTATTCATGTCAGCATTTCGTATAGAGGTTATTATATCAGCAATAGTGTCTTTCCCCATGATAAGTTAAAATTCCTTATTGTTCTATAATTTTTGATATAATCAACATGTTCTTTTACTTTTATTTATACACCTTTGTGTTGGACTCAAGTGGGGGAGAGGAGCACATTGGGTGCGAGTTTTGTTCAGGAAACCACGGAGAAGATCCGGGTTTTGAAGCTGAACATGAAAGAACCCAGGATCGACAAAAGAGTTATGCCGATAAGAGGCGGAAAGAGCTTGTGTTTGAGGTGGGAGATAGAGTGTATCTCAAGATGGCTTTGCTGAGAGGTCCGAACAGGTCCATTACTGCGACTAATTTGAGTCCGAGGTATATGGGGCCGTTCCAGATTGTAGAGCGTGTTGGACCGGTAGCGTATCAGTTGGAGTTACCCGAGATTATGCAGGCATTTCATAAGGTATTTCATGTGTCGATGCTGAAGAAGTGTTTGCATAGGGTTGACGAGGTATTGGCTGAGATTCCGTCAGATCTCCAGCTCAATATGACCGTTGAGGCAAGACCTTTGAGAGTTCTCGAGCGGAGGGTCAAGGAGCTTCGTCGGAAGAAGATTCCGATGATGCGAGTTCTGTGGGACTGTGACGGGGCTCAGGAGGAAACTTGGGAGCCAGAGGCTAGGATGGAAACGAGGTTCCGGAAGTGGTTCCAGAAGCAAGCTGCGGCTTGAGTTCCATCGAGAGGTTCCAGTTTCGGGGTGTAGCTGTATGCTATGTGTTTTCATTTTGTATTTCCGTTGTGTATAACGATGTTACATTATGAGTGTTTAATAAGATGAGTATTTCTTATTATTGATGACTTTGGGAGTCATGATTATGTATTTCGTTTTGGTGTTAAAAAGCAATAATGCATGGGAGTAATAAGATGGTAGTTCTTATTGCTGATGGCACGAGTGTCATGGGATGTTTTTATGAGAATTAAAAGTTGGTTCATAATCGGGAAGAGATTATGGTGTACTTGAAGTGACTGGGTATAGGTGCGATAGCCTTGGTATTGGTTATGCACGGCAGATATTCTGGGTTTGGAATATGAGTGATGCCGGTGTTACCTTGCGAGGATTTACACGGATCATGGGAGGTAGTTCAGTCGAGGTGCTTATAGATGTGTGACTTATTGCTCGATGAGAGGACTAGTTCCTCTAGTGCCGATAGCTCGAAGGACCGCGTGTCTTGAGAGTGTGACTGGCGATGTACCCAGACTCGTAAGGTGTATAGCCTAGAGTGATATGTGATACTGTGGATTCGTAAGGTGTATATCCTAGACGTAGGATATATTGCCCAGAATTGAGGGGTATTGGATATCAAGACTTATGTAGGTTATATTACCCCGAGAGGAGTGGTACGGAAGATACTCAGAACTCGGAGATGCTGTGGTGTCTTGGGTCCTGTGGTATGGGTAATACCTTGCGAGGTATGGTTGATATCCTGCGGGGTATGGCAGATGCCCGGAACTCGGAGATGCTGCGGAGTCTTGAGTGATGGGATTTGGTCTGCGTGTGAGCAATAAGCACATATGATGCTGCGGTGTCATAAGCATAGTGACTGAGATGGAAAACCTCGGAGGTTGGTAGTAAACCTCGTGTGTGTGTTGAGTTGGTCGGGTTGGCCAAGGCTTGAGTAATCGTTGCGACGATTAGGGTTCATTGGAGATGAACGGTAACGTAAGATTCAAGGACGAATCTATGTTAGTGGGGGAGAATTGTAACGCCCGTGTTCTGGAAATTAAGTAATTTAATTAATTTAGAAACTCTTTCGAGTTTATGAATCTTAGACAAGTCTTGAGAAATTAACTATGGGGTTGATTGAAATAGTTAATTTGGATTTGTTCCGGGGGTGTCATAAATTGGTTCGAAAGTTGTGGGGGTTTTTCTCAAAGTAACAAGTGAGAAACAAAATTGATTTTCTCTTCTTCTCCTTCTTGAGCTCGCCATTGTGAGGGGGGAGAGTGAGTTTGTTGAGCTTGTGAGAGAAGAGAAAGAAAAGAGAAGAAGAAAAGAGAAGAAGAAGAGGAAGGCTTTGTGAGCTTGTGGAGCTTGGATCTTGCGAGATCAAGGGTGTGGAGCTTTGTGAAGCTTGGAAGAAGGAAGGTTTGGAGTGAGGCTTTGGGGTGTGGAGCTTGGAGGAGGAAGAGAGATCTTTCTTGAGCTTGGGGAGTCCATCTAAGGCTAGATCCTTCATAGCTTTGGTGAAGATAGGGAGAGACAGAACTGTCAGAGTCTGGTAGAAAAGAGTTTCGACCTAGCAAATAGTAGGCAAAGGTAACGAAATTTTCTGGGATTGTAGCTAAGACCTATATCTAGATGTGACCTTCTGCGGATATTGATTTGAGTCAATATTCAAAGAGTTATAGGCGTTTTCAAGAACTGTTCTGTCTCAGACGCGATTTGGACCAGCGTCTATTCAAAGGAGGATCCCAAGTGAACCTTCGGTCTGATCGCTACGAAATTTTGTGGGTAGCTTCAGGACATCTAGGGGAAGATTTGCAACGGTGGGATTTGAAGGTGGACGGTTAGATTTCGTTTCGTGATCCCATCTTTCAGGCTGACCGTTCTGTGATGTTTCCAGAATTGTTTCAGTTTAGGTTAAATGTTGTTTTTGGTTGTTGTGGTTGGCTGTAGGGTGAGTTGAGCTACTGTTGACGAGTGGGAAGTCACTGCTGGTTGGGTGATTGTTGTTTTTGGTTCAAAAATCATCTTTGTTTTCAAGGTGAGTTTGTGACCAAAGGTTAACATTAAGCCTTGTGTGGGGGTTTGTGGGGTAGTTAGAGAAGCATTTATTGTTGCTTGTTGTGCCTTGTTAAGCTTTAATTTTGTATTATTGTTTGGCTTGTTGATGGTGATTTTCGTGGGTTCTTGGTGAATTCCATGGGTCATTGTGGAATTTTAGTGTGTGTTTACTAAGCTTGTGAGTTTTAGCTTTTCATGGGTTTTGAATTGCTAAGTGGTTAGTCATATATGCTATTGATTTTCTTTTCATGGGTTGATGATTAGGAATTGATAGGACTGTGGTTGTAGATTATTTCTCATGCGTGAATTTGATCAAGTAGAAATTAACGCATGGTGTGTTTGATTTCTTGTTGTTGTGGTTGTTTGAAATTACTTGTGGCTTTCATATAACCTGTTGTTGGGAGGATCAATCTCACTCAGCGTTTGGTTTACCAAATGTTGATGCATCACTTTTGTTGATGCAGGTAAAGATAAGGCGTGATCGTGGAATCGAGGCAGTGAAGAGGGGATGATTAGGACCCGGTAGTTTTGTAGTTTTTGTTAGCTTTCGAAGGATTGCCAGAACCGGTAGAACTGTTGACCTTCGTGGTCGTTTATGTAAATGGTTGCAATTGTATGGTTTTGAATGTTTAATGTATGGGCATTAGTTTATTATTTCCATGTTCAAAAAAAAAAAAAATGCAGTCGCCACATAATGAATTGGGTTTTTATAGGTATTTTTGATGCCGCTATTGAAATAGCTTTTCTGGCTATGTTTTCGGGTACACCACCCATTTCATAAAGGATTTTACTTGGTTTAACCACAGCTACCCAATACTCCGGGGATCCTTTTCCAGAACCCATACGCGTTTCCGCAGGTCTTACTGTAACTGGTTTGTCTGGAAATATACGTACCCAAATTTTTCCACCGCGTCGTACATTTCGTGTCATTGCTCGTCACCCCGCTTCTATTTGTCTAGATGTGATCCAAGCGGGTTCAAGTGTTTGAAGAGCATATCTGCCAAAACAAATATGATTCCCCCGAGAAGATATTCCTTTTAGTCTTCCTCGATGTTGTTTACGAAATCTGGTTCTTTTTGGGTTATAGTTGATGGGTTTTTTCTATCCATCTCTACTACAGAACTGAACGTGAGAGTTTCTTCTCATCCAGCTCCTCGCAAATAAAAGGACTAAAAAAGCTTGTATTTAAGATATAGATGTAGTTAATGATTAATTCTATTAATCATGGTATTTTTTGAAATTTCATCCGATTTCTTCTAAAATTTTCTATGTCTTTTTCGAAATGGAATCCAAAATTAATTATATTTACTTAAAAATAACGTAATCTCATCATCTCGAATGTCGTTTTTGTTAGAGTTAGAATATTCTAACAAATCCTTATTTTCTTTTATCTTTTGAATTTTTTTTTCAAATAAAAAAAAAATTTCGCCGACAAATATTTACTCTTTTAATCTCTATTTAAATTTGATGTTTATCCCACAAGGTCTCAAAATAAAAATCAGAATAGATAATAAAGTTTCTGGTTTATTCCGCCATCTTGTCCAATGAATTACTAAGATTTTTTTCCAAGAGAATCCTCTATATTCATGGGTTCCGTCGTTCCCATCGCTTCTTGATTAATTATTAGGCCCAAATTCTATAATGGAGCTCTTACATTAAATTTTTAATTTCATTTTTTAATTTGTTTCCTTGAGTCAATTTTCTCAGTTTTTATTGGCTCAAGGCTCTTAATTTTTGGTTTTCGGAACAGATTTATCTAATGTCAGGCTATTGTTCTACTCTTTTTTCCTAAAAAAAAAGTCATGGAGTAAGACATCGATTTATTAATAAGATCAATCAATTAGTTTGATTGCATGATGGACTCCCCTAAAAAACTTTGGCGCACGTGTAAACGAGGTGCTCTACCTAACTGAGCTATAGCCCTTGTCTTTATGATACACATTTTATCTATCATGTAGATAATTTCTTGTCAAGATTAATATTACATGATCAAACATTATATCTCTTTGATTTCGTTGTTTATTGGTATTGCTTAGAAATAATATTGGATTTATAATCCTATCGATGTGAAAGGTATCCCTTTTCCTTCTCTTTACGATGATAAATAACCTACTTAACTCAGTGGTTAGAGTATTGCTTTCATACGGCAGGAGTCATTGGTTCAAATCCAATAGTAGGTATAACTTATTAGACACCATGATCAATCGTGTCAAATAAGTTTTTGTAATCCGCTTTTAGATCCGATTTTTTTATCCATTCTTTTTTTTTAAACGTCAGCTAGTTACAAAATCAAATCCTATTGAGAGCCTCGACTCGTGTCCGAGCTCGTCTGAGAGCTAGATTAGCCTCAATTGTTTGTCTCTTGCCTTCAGCTTTTCTCAAGTTAGCTTCTGCTATTTCAAGAGTTTGCTGAGCTTCTTGTGGATCAATATCACTATTCTTCTCTGCATCATTTACTAAAATAGTGATTTCATTATTGCCTATTCTAGCAAAACTGCCCATCAAAGCCATCGTTAACCATTGGTTATTAAGGGAATGAAGTTCTCTATTTCACTTTGATGTGCAAACGTAAGACTGGGGTTTCGTTTTTTAATACTATTATCCTTTTTTCCTACTTTATTAATCATATTTAAATTAATCGTATTTAATACATAAGTTGAATAAGCTAAAATAAAATATAAAATAAAAGTAAAGTAAGAGAAAATTAATAAAAATCAAGTAAATTTTTTACGAACGGGCTTCTGACTGATGAACAACAATAGCTATCTTGGTTCATATAAAATAGGATTCACCCCCATTGCGTATTGTCACTTATCGGATATAGAATAGATCTGCTTCCCTTTTTTCTTATGAATCGAATTGTTCCATTATTACTAATAGAATAGAACAAATATAAATCCTTTCTCCAAATATTTACCTAAAAAAAGGGGGGGGGGAGGTCCGTAGCATAATTTTTTCAAATGCAATAAAGTTACATAGTGTCTATTTTTTGTTGATAAAGGGGTATCATGTTCATACTGTTGTATTGAATGATCCCGGTCGTTTGCTTTCTGTTCATATAATGCATATTGCTCTGGGGAAGATCCAAAAAGAGTGGTATTTGCTAGCAACAACATAATGGAGGCAGTCAATCAATATAGATTGATCCAAAATCTGATTCAAATCCAATTCCAATATAGTCCCTATGGGTACATAAGAAATGTATTGAATCGATTCTTTTTAATGAAGAGACCTGATCGCAACTTCGATTATGGAATTGAAAGGGATCTAATAGGAAATGATACTCTGAATCATAGAACTATAATGAAAGATAGGATCAACCAACATTTATCGAATTTGAAAAAGAGTCAGAAGAAATGGTTCGATCCTCTTATTTTGCTTTCTCGAACCAAGAGATCCATAAATCGGAATCCTAATGCATATAGATACAAATGGTCCAATGGGAGCAAGAATTTCCAGGAGCATTTGGAACATTTCGTTTCTGAGCGGAAGAGCCGTTTTCAAGTAGTGTTCGATCGATTATGTATTAATCAATATTCGATTGATTGGTCTGAGGTTATTGATAAAAAAGATTTGTCTAAGTCACTACGTTTCTTTTTGTCCAAGTTACTTCGTTTCTTTTTGTCCAAGTTACTTCTTTTTTTGTCCAGGTTACTTCTCTTTTTGTCTAACTCAATTCCTTTTTTCTTTACGAGTTTCGAGAATATCCACATTCATAGGTCTGAGATCCACATCTATGAATTGAAAGGTCCGAACGATCAACTCTGCAATCAGTTGTTAGACTCAATAGGTCTTCAAATCGTTCATTTGAAAAAATTGAAACCCTTTTTATTGGATGATCATAATACTTCTCAAAAATCGAAATTATTGATCAATGGAGGAACAATATCACCATTTTTGTTCAATAAGATACCAAAGTGGATGATTGACTCATTTCATACTAGAAAGACTCGCTGAAAATCTTTTGATAACACGGATTCCTATTTCTCAATCGTATCCCACGATCAAGACAATTGGCTGAATCCCGTGAAACCATTTCAGAGAAGTTCATTGATATCTTCTTTTTCTAAAGCAAATAGACTTCGATTCTTGAATAATCCACATCACCTCTGCTTCGATTGTAACAAAAGATTCCCTTTTTATGTGGAAAAGGCCCGTCTCAATAATTCTGATTTTACGTATGGACAATTCCTCACTATCTGCTTCATTCACAACAAAAAATTTTCTTCGTGCGGTGGTAAAAAAAACATGCTTTTTTGGAGAGAGATACTATTTCACCTTCGGCAATCGAGTCACAGGTATCTAACATATTCATATCTAACGATTTTATGAAAGGTATAACTTGTACAAATCTTTCCATTTTCCAATTCGATCCGATCCATTAGTTCGTAGAGCTATTTACTCGATTGCAGACATTTCTGGAACACCTCTAATAGAGGGACAAAGAATCAATTTTGAAAGAACGTATTGTCAAACTCTTTCAGATATGAATCTATACGATTCAGAAGAGAAGAGCTTGCATCAGTATCTCAATTTTAATTCAAACATGGGTTTGATTCACACTCCATGTTCTGAGAAATATTTACAGAGGAAAAACGGAGTCTTTGCCTAAAAACATGCGTTGACAAAGGGCAGATGGATATAACCTTTCAACGAGATAGTGCTTTTTCAACTCTCTCAAAATTGAATCTATTCCAAACATATATGCCATGGTTCTTTACTTCGACAGGGTACAAATATCTAAATTTGATATTTTTAGATACTTTTTCAGACCTATTGCGGATACTAAGTAGCAGTCAAAAATTTGTATCCATTTTTCATGATATTATCCATGGATTAGATATATCATGGCGAATTCTTCAGAAAAAATTGTGTCTTCCACAAAGGAATCTGATAAGTGAGATTTCGAGTAAATCTTTACATAATCTTCTTCTGTCTGAAGAAATGATTCATCGAAATAATGAGTCATCATTGATATCGACACATCTGAGATCGCCAAATGTTCGTGAGGTCCTCTATTCAATCCTTTTCCTTCTTCTTGTTGCTGGATATATCGTTCATACACATCTTCTCTTTGTTTCCCGAGCATATAGTGAGTTACAGACAGAGTTCGAAAAGATCAAATCTTTGATGATTCCATCATACATGATTGAGTTGCAAAAACTTCTGGATAGTTATCCTACATCTGAACTGAATTCTTTCTGGTTAAAGAATCTTTTTCTAGTTGCTCTGGAACAATTAGGAGATTGTCTAGAAGAAATATGGGGTTCTGGCGGCAACATGCTATGGGGTGGTGATCCCGCTTATGGGGTCAAATCAATACGTTCTAAGAAGAAAGATTTGAAAATAAATTTCATCGATATCATAAGTATCATACCAAATCCCATCAATCAAATCACTTTTTCAAGAAATACGAGACAGCTAAATCATACAAGTAAAGAGATCTATTCAGTGATAAGAAAAAGAAAAAACGTGAGCGGTGATTGGATTGATGATAAAATAGAATCTTGGGTCGCGAACAGTGATTCGATTGATGATAAAGAAAGAGAATTCTTGGTTCAGTTCTCCACCAAATTCTATTGAGTCTGACTCATAGTGATCATTTATCAAAGAATGACTCTGGTTATCAAATGATTGAACAACCAGGAACAGTTTACTTACGATACTTAGTTGACATTCATAATAAGTATCTAATGAATTATGAGTTCAATACATCCTGTTTAGCAGAAAGACGGATATTCCTTGCTCATTACCAGACAATCACTTATTCACAAACTCTGTGTGGGACTAATAGTTTGAATTTCCCGTCTCATGGAAATCGCTCTGCTTAGCCCTATTCCCCTCTAGGAGTATTTTAGTGATAGGTTCTATAGGAGCCGGACGATCCTATTTGGTCAAATACCTAGCGACAAACTCCTATGTTCCTTTCATTACAGTATTTATGAACAAGTTCCTGGATAACAAGCCGAAAGGTTTTTTTATTGATGATATCGATATTGATGATAGTGACGATATTGATGTTAGTAACGATATTGATCGTGAACTTGGTACGGAGCTGGAGTTTCTAACTATGATGAATGCGCTAACTATGGATATGATGTCAGAAATAGACCTATTTTATATCACCCTTCAATTCGAATTAGCAAAAGCAATGTCTCCTTGCATAATATGGATTCCAAACATTCATGATCTTGATGTGAATGAGTCGAATTACTTAGCCCTCGGTCTATTGGTGAACTCTCTCTCCAGGGATTGTGAAAGATGTTCCACTAGAAATATTCTTGTTATTGCTTCGACTCATATTCCCCAAAAAGTGGATCCCACTCTAATAACCCCGAATAAATTAAATACATGCATTAAAATAAGAAGGCTTCTTATTCCACAACAACGAAAGCACTTTTTCACTCTTTCCTATACTAGGGGATTTCACTTGGAAAAGAAAATGTTCCATACTAATGGATTCGAGTCCATAACCATGGGTTCCAGTGCACGAGATCTTGTAGCACTTACCAACGAGGCCCTATCAATTAGTATTACACAGAAGAAATCAATTATAGACACTAATACAATTAGATATGCTCGTCATAGACAAACTTGGGATTTACGATCCCAGGTAAGATCGGTTCAGGATCATGGGATCCTTTTCTATCAGATAGGAAGGGCTGTTGCACAAAATGTACTTATAAGTAATTGCCCCATAGATCCTATATCTATCTATATGAAGAAGAAATCATGTAACGAAGAGGACTCTTATTTGTACAAATGGTACTTCGAGCTTGGAACGAGCATGAAGAAATTCACGATACTTCTTTATCTTTTGAGTTGTTCTGCCGGATCGGTCGCTCAAGACATTTGGTCTCTTCCCGGACCCGATGAAAAAAATAGGATCACTTCTTATGGATTGATTGAGAACGATTCGAATCTAGTTCATGGCCTATTAGAAGTTCAAGGCGCTTTGGTGGGATCCTCACGACAGAAAAAGATTGCAGTCAGTTTGATAATGATCGAGTGACATTGCTTTTTCGCTCCGAACCAAGGGATCCCTTATATATGATGCAAGATGGATCTTGTTCTATCGTTGATCAGAGATTTCTCTATGAAAAATATGAATCAGAGTTTGAAGAAGGGGAAGGAGAAGGAGTCCTCGACCCGCAACAGATAGAGGAGGATTTATTCAATCACATAGTTTGGGCTCCTAGAATATGGCGCCCTCGGGGCTTTCTATTTGATTGTATCGAAAGGCCTAATGAATTGGGAGTTCCTTATTTGGCCGGGTCATTTCGGGGCAAGCGGATCATTTATGATGAAAAGTATGAGCTTCAAGAGAATGATTCGAAGTTCTTGCAGAGCGGAACCATGCAGAGACGAGATAGGTCTTCCAAGAACATGGCTTTTTTAGAATAAGCCAATTCATTTGGGACCCCGCAGATCCACTCTTTTTCCTACTCAAAGATCAGCCCTTTGTCTCTGTGTTTTTACATCGAGAATTCTTTGCAGATGAAGAGATGTCAAAGGGGCTTCTTACTTCCCAAACAGATCCTCCTACATCTATATATAAACGCTGGTTTATCA